>OX326961.1:59052881-59762881 GCA_946800325.1 Luzula sylvatica | reverse complement strand
TTACATATTATCGTCACAAATTGAAACTTGAGAAAATATTATGCGAAAATCATGCTAACATGATGTCAATATAAAAAGAAAAAGAAACGAAGCAACTATCTATAGTTGGCAATAATTAGAAATAAAGTTCTAGATATGCTTTTAATATATGATGTGCGTGCGTCTAATAATTAACGTTATTGATGATGTAACATTTAAAAAAATCTTTTGAGGTAAAATAATGAATATAAAAAATGTTTACAAAATTGACTCAAAATTAAGGATTTAGATGAGTATTATCACCCAAGTTATTAAAAAGAATATAATATTCTGGTACAATTTATTTATCGTATGACTAAGAAGGATGAGAAGTATTTTTTTTTTATCGTCCTTAATCTAAATGGTTAAGTGTTATAATAAGTGTTCCAGAAATCGGTCTTGGCGGCCGATTATTCAGCGATTAATCGCTCCTCGATGGTCCGCCGTCGAGATAACCCTTTGGCGTTTTGTGCTCGGCGGATTCCGCCAAGGGTCCGCCGAGCCGATTTTTAGAAGTGTTTTTTTTTTTATTGCCAACGGGTCCATAACTTAGTTAGTTGAATGTGAAGCATAAAAAATCATATATTGTGAGAGGTTGTGGGATACTATTTGTACAAAAAATCATATATGTATATATAGCATTTCATTTCATTTTTCTCGTTTTTTTCTCTTCGTGCAAGAAAAATTATTTATTTTCCTGTCTCGTTTCTCGCAACGGGGGACAGGCGTGAGACAAAAACATTATTGTTCATTTTTTTTCACCTTTCTTTCTTTTCGTGATAATGTTATGTTATTTGAAATTTTTTTACGTTATTCGGATATCAGCTATGTTATTTAAATTATTATTTGAGTTTATGTTAGTTTAGTGCGTAGTGTATTTTGTTACTTAAATTATTCAAAATTTATTAAAAAAACTGTGATTTGTAATTTTGTTTAATTAATTTAAATATTAAATATAAAAAAATAAAAATCCGTCGAGATCCGCCGAGATTCCCGATTAATCCCGATTAAATGGTCGTCTGCCGACTAGCGAGCGCCAAGCGATTTCTGGAACATTGGTTATAATTGATATGGAAGAAATTATGGATTTTGATTTCATGCAGATGAGAATTTGACAGTTTTAAATGTTTTTTTTTAAGAAAATGCAGGGGTATATTTGTAAATTTTCTCAATATAAAATAAGAAAGATGGATTATGTATTTTGAACTGGCTAGCCTATTCGGAAATAAAAAGAAGACGAAAATTATGACATATATATTAAATTAATACACGCAGGGAATGTGCACATTCTATTGTGGCAATTAAAATATGATTATATGTTGTATTGATTATTGTGTATAGATAATGTTTTTGAATGTTTAGAAAAATTTCAAATCAGAACAGTTTCTTATTTCCTGAGTGTATTGTTTTATTTTTTTATTCAAAAACTTTTGACACTTGGAAAGTTCCTTACATTTTTTTATGATAATAAGTTCCTTACATATAAATCTATAAAAAACGAAAGATGTGACGTGAAAATATTAACTTTCAAAAAAAATTAAACCGTCGGTACTCATCCTGTTTCGTTACAAATTATCTGAAATCAACATAAAATACGATTTCAAATTTTTTCATTGGCTCTCTGGACTCTGGAGAGATACTTCTTACTATTTAGTTATATTGTTTTCTATTTTTGGTGTCTGTTTGCTACCAATAATTACAACGTGCTCTTTGAACCCATCAGAAACACAATATTAACTTAGTTGGGGTCATATATTGACATATAGGGTAGGCAAAATGTGACCCGATCTAAAATAACGCTCCAACCTGTCCGAATTCGAATCCTATCCGAACCGAAAAATGTTGAAAATTCAACAATTCGAAACCGAATGACTCGGAATAAAAACCGATCCAAAACCGAATGATCCGAACCCGAAACCGAATAACCCAAATCCGAAATTGATCCGAAACCGAATGATCCAAAATCCGAACTAATAAGTACTCAAATTATTATGACAAAAACACAAAATAATTAATAGTCTCGGAAAATTATTTACAAATAAACTAATGCTCGAAATAGAACACTAATTACATGAAATTGAAGTAAAACAGTGGATTAACAGGCAGGTCCGGTCCTGAGTTTTCGGAGGCCCGTGATATGGTGTTACGATAATACAAATTATACAAACAATACACAACAGAGAACAAACTACCACAAATTATACAAATTATAAACAATACAATCAATACACGACAGAGAACAAATTCAACACAAATTTTCAAAATTAAACTAACTCAATTAAATACCAACAATACAATCAATACACAATTTTAAGCTAATTAAACACAAATTGACATCACAATTACACAATTATACAAACACAAATGAATGCAATTTAAACTAAATCAAATTTTCGGTACAAGATCAAGAACACAAATGAAATACCATATTATCAGCAAAAAAAAACATAAATTAAATACCAGATTATCAGCACAATAACACAAATTTTCAGCACAAGAACAAATTCAACACAATTTTCAGCAAATTAAATAAGATTTCAGCAAATTAAACTTACTCAAATTGATTATTAGCAAATTAAATACGATTTCAGCAGACTAAACTAACTCAAATTGATTATCAGCAAATTAAATACGATTTTAGCAAATTAAACTAACTCAAATTGATTATACCTTCTGTAAACTGCTGAAAATTAAAGAAATACTCGAAACACCAGAAAAATTGAAGAAATACTCGAATTCAAAACACTAGAAAAATTGGAGAACTACTCGAAACACCAGAAAACCCCCAAAACTCCTACTGCATAATCTTTCTTCTCTTCTTTGGGAGAAGCGGACTAGGAGAAATCGAGTTTCGAGGAGAAAAACGGCTAGCTCTGCCTATCATCATCATTCCTGTCGCGTCGCCGTGCTGTCGTCGCTAGGTCCAGCCAGACAGCTACGATACGATACGAGTCACCGTCACGACCTAACCTAAGTTCTAACCTACGCTGCGTAATGAGAGAGAGAGAGGGGGAGAGAGAGAGAGAGAGAGAGAAGGAGAGGTGATGTTAATGTGGGTTGTATCTATCGGGTCTGGGTATTAACGGTTCTGGTTTTTATCTATTGGTATTATAGATATAGTGTTAAAGATAAATTATTCGAGGCTTTTTTTTTGGAGGCATGTGGCCTGGTCCAACTGGGCCAAACCCCAGGGCCGGGTTTGTTAACAGAATTATAATTTAATTAACGAAACAATTGAAGAAAATGACAGAAATTAAAATTACTTAACAACAAAATTCAAAAAAATATTCTACAAATTCAGAAAAATTAGGACATTAGTTATAAACATCAAAAAAACTTCAATTAACATAATCAAACAGTACTTATCAAGTTTTACAAAGAAAATCAAATTGAAACCTTAAAAATCAGAATAAAAAAGTAACTCAAAATCTAAAATGATGAGGCATTCATGGTCGTGAAGTTCTTGAGTCTTCTTGAGCTCCCTCTTGGATCACTGACTTGGATGAATGAAGAGGGAGCCTTGAATTGAGCTAGAGAGCTTGATCTTCACTGATTAGGATTTTTAGAGTCGAATTTCAGGGCAATTCTCGAACATTAGAGTGAACTAAGAGCTTGAGGAATCCACGAGAAGTTGGGAGAGAAGGTTGAAAGGTATTCAACTGATTAAGAGCACTGATGGATCTTTTTCCCAAATGAGTTTTGAGCAAGGTTCTGAAAATCGGAATCGGAAACGGAATCAGGGAATGGCTTGGAGGAGTAATCGGAATCGGAATCGGCAAAATCGGAATCG
This sequence comes from Luzula sylvatica, assembly GCA_946800325.1. Taxonomy (NCBI): domain Eukaryota; kingdom Viridiplantae; phylum Streptophyta; class Magnoliopsida; order Poales; family Juncaceae; genus Luzula; species Luzula sylvatica. Next base: position 59,759,073 of record OX326961.1, on the reverse strand, counting down.
GAATCGGAAATGGAATCGATTTTTTGTTTTAAGACATAGTATTAAAAAAATATATAAAAACAATATTTATTTGTAATAAAAAAAATTATATGAAAAAATTATATTATCCTACTTTTGCAAACAAAAAAAAATTATATTATCCTATCCCATACATACTTTTGCAAAAAAAAAAAAAATTATATTACCCTGCCACACACACACACACTCTCTCTCTCTCTCTCTCTCTCTCTCTCTCTCTCTCTCTGCCTTTACTTTCCCCAGACAAGAAGCACGCACCCCCTACCCATACAGCCCTCCTCGAATGACCCCCTACGCACACTCTCTTTCTCCTCTCTTCAGCAGCCAAACCCTACACACGCCAACCCTCGTCGGTGAATGACCCCCTACGCACGCCAACCCTACACACACTCTCTCTCTCTCCTCTCTTCGGTAGCCATGGCGATTCTTCTTGTCTTTCGTCATGGAGCCCTCCACGACCGAAGCAGGAGGCTGGAGCCCTCCACTCCACTCCACGACGAAGCTATCCACTCCACGACGAAGCTACAGGTAAAATCCGGCCGGTTTAACTCGATTTTTGTCATTTTTTCTCGGGTTTCAATCGATTTTTCTCGCTTTTCAGACCAAATCGGCCGATTCCGACTAAAAAGGGATAAAATCGGAACGGTGCCGGCCGATTCCGGGTTGAACTCGGCGATTCCGGGTTGGAATTGGCGATTCCTCGAACCATGGTTTTGAGTTCATTTTGTGACCAATTCTTCACTGCACAATCCATTTTCTAATCAAATTGAGATGAGAGGAAGGTAGTACTGGGTGCGAGTGGTCACTATGCATCCGTAGAGGTTGTGGGAGAAGAGGTTAGATAGAACGGGGCTCAATTTCAATAAAAACCGCAATTTTTACTTTTGCTAGCGGTTATAATCGTCACCAGAAGTTAATAGAACGTGCCTACTTTTGAAACAAGACTGGAGAGGAAGAGTAAGCTTTCTTTTAATTAATTATCACGTGAAGGAATCATTAGAGGGAGCCGTTTATTTTAGAAATGGAGACGAAATAGTGTCGTTGTTTCGCATATTATACTTTTGAATAAATTTTGCCAGATTTTATAAGGAAGATCTCATGTAGCTCGCAACAGGGAGTAAGTAGGAGAGGAAGGATAGTTGGAGAGAGGGTCACATGATTACACATCCACATAAATCACTGGGTCTTTTTGAAGAAAATACAGTTTTGGATCAACGGTAAAAGTGTTCATATAAGGATATATGAACATGAATATTCAAGGATTTGATTAAATGCATTAATAGAATTATGCAAAGTTAAGTTCCAGAGAGTGGTTCGTTCGAACTAGCCATCGGATCCGTTTGAACGGACCGCTACGTGTATAAAATAGTTTTATACATATTCATTCCAAGGAGTGCTTCGTTCGAACCAACATTGGTATTCGTTCGAACGGACTACTACGAATGATATTTGGAATTAACACTGAAATGAGACAGGATATGCTCCGTTCGAACGAACCATAAAGGTGCATTCGAATAGACCTCTTCGAGTATAAAATAGTTTTATACATACCCATGACAGGAAGCAGTTCGTTCGAACGAATCTTATGGTGCTTTCGAACGAACATGATGCTGGAAGTGTGTATGGGATATACCCAACCTTTGACCCAATCCTTATCCTATTTAGTATAAATATGATGTTTTTCTCTTCTCTATTCAGTCAATTAAAGTCTAATCGGAATTGAGACAAGTACAGTCCAATCATTCTATCAAGGAGTTGACATAGTGCGAATAAAGCGAGAAAAAGAAAAGAGGAGAAATGAGTTTTTTCTGTCTAGAGAATCGAAAGAAATGAAGCAAGTTCGCCGGTGCATCGTCTAGGCAATTGCACCCGCGACCGAGGTGCTACGACCCACGGTGGATACGAGTAGAGGAGCGACGCTTGTGACTCTTCGTTGTGATCAAACCGACGGAGTAAAAACAACCAATGAAGTGGTGGGAGACGTGTGGGCGTGAGACGCGCGTTTTATCACCAACGTGACAAGGAGAAAGGACGATAAATGATCAACCCGTCGTGCGTGATCAATATCACGAAGGTAATTGACTATCCTACTTTGCATCGTACCCTCGATATCGAAGCGTGATCTCGAAATTTGGAAACCGGATCGGGCCTTCATATCCGCTGCGTGGGCCTGGGGTCGGGATAATTTCCTTCACCTCTTTATCTTCTGTGAAAGTTTGTGTGGTTTTCTGTGTGGCGAGTCAGTATAAAAGACAATAAAGACTCATTACTTGGCCCACAATATTCTGGATTTCACGGATAATCTTGTGCGTGGTTTTTGGGCTTATTTCTGTGTTGGTCGTGCCGTAATGAGTCGCTTATGAGCCAAGTGTGACCTTTGGTGTAATGAGTCACTCGTGATGATCCATTCGAACTTGAAGATTATTTTCTCTCTCATCCCTTGACCAAAAAATAATGATATTGTGTATCAAATTGATCTGGAAAATGAGCGTAATCCAACTATGTCCTTTTTTTTAGCCAAATTAGGTTTTTAATTCTTGAAATAAACACAAAAAGAAATATTTAAGTATCATCTTTTAATAATATGGAATTATAATATTTCATATAGTTTAATATTATTTAAAGTGCTTAAATTCCATTTTTAGGTGCATAATATGTACCTAAAAATTCTCACATCAAAATTTTTTAGTTTAATATGGATCGAAACTTTTACTACGTTACTTTTCACCAAATTTTACAAACACTAAGAAAGTTTTCTTTTCGATTCATAGTAATCTTTTTACACCTCGAGGAGTTCAAATTACGTGTTTTTAAATCATTTGTATCGTATCTTTTACTACAAAACTTGTCACCAAATTTTACAAACACTAAGAAAGTTCATTTTACGATTCATAACGATCTTTTAACTCTCTGACGAGCCCAAATAACGCGTTTTTGAGATGGTTTGGATTGAATCTTTTACTACGTAACTTTTTAGCAAATTGTACAAACACTAAGAAAGTTTTTCTTTTCGATTCATAGCAATCTTTTTACGCTTCGAGGAGTTCAAATAACGTGTTTTAGATCATTTGTATCGTATCTTTTACTACATAACTTTTCTCCAAATTTTACAAACACTAAGAAAGTTTGTTTTACGATTCATAACGATCTTTAAACTCTCTGGGGAGTCCAAATAATGTGTTTTTGCCATGGTTTGGATCGAATATTTTACTACGTTACATTTCACCAAATTTTACAAACATTAAGAAAGTTTTCTTTTTGATTCAAAGCAATCTTTTTACGCCTCGAGGATTTCAAATAACGTGTTTTTAGATCATTTGTATCATATCTTTTGCTACATAACTTTTCACCAAATTTTACAAACACTACGAAAGTTTGTTTTTCTATTCAAAACTATCTTTTAACGCTCTAAGGAGCCCAAATAACCTGTTTTTAAGATGGTTTGGATCGAATATTTTACTGCGTAACTTTTCACCAAATTGTACAAACACTAAGAAAATTTTCTTTTCTATTCAGAGCAATCTTTTTATGCTTCGAGCAATTCAAATAACGTGTTTTAGATCATTTGTATCGTATGTTTTGCTACATAACTTTTCATCAAATTTGACAACCACTAAGAAAGTTTGTTTTGCGATTCATAACAATCTTTTAACGCTCAGAGAAGCCCAAATAACGTATTTTTGAGATGGTTTGGATCGAATCTTTTACTACGTTACTTTTAACCAAATTGTACAAACACTAAGAAAGTTTTCTTTTCGATTCATAGCAATCTTTTTATGCTTCGAGGTGTTCAAATAACGTGTTTTTAGATCATTTGTATCGTATCTTTTACAACATAACTTTTCCCCAAATTTTACAAACATTAAGAAGTTTGTTTTTCTATTCATAACAATCTTTTAACGCTCTAAGTAGCCCAAATAACGTGTTTTGAAGATGGTTTGGATCGAATATTTTACTCTGTAAGTTTTCACCAAATTGTACAAACACTAAGAAAGTTTTATTTTCGATTCATAGCAATTTTTTTACGCTTCGAGGAGTTAAAATAACGTGTTTTTAGATCATTTGTATCGTATCTTTTACTACATAACTTTTCACCAAATTTTACAAACACGAAGAAAATTTGTTTTACGATTCATAACGATCTTTTAACACTCTGAGGAGCCCAAATAACGTATTTTTGAGATGGTTTGGATCGAATCTTTTACTACGTTACTTTTAACCAAATTGTACAAACACTAAGAAAGTTTTCTTTTCGATTCATAGCAATCTTTTTATGCTTCGAGGAGTTCAAATAACGTGTTTTTAGATCATTTGTATCGTATCTTTTACAACATAACTTTTCTCCAAATTTTACAAACATTAAGAAGTTTGTTTTTCTATTCATAACAATCTTTTAACGCTCAAAGGAACCCAAATAACGTGTTTTGAAGATGGTTTGGATCGAATATTTTACTATGTAAGTTTTCACCAAATTGTACAAACACTAAGAAAGTTTTATTTTCGATTCATAGCAATTTTTTTACGCTTCGAGGAGTTCAATTAATGTGTTTTTAGATCATTTGTCTCTTATCTTTTACTACATAATTTTTCACCAAATTTTACAAACACGAAATTTATTTTTTCTATTCATAACAATCATTTAACGCTCTAAAGAGCCTAAATAACACGTTTTTAAGATGGTTCGGATCGAATCTTTTACTACGTAACTTTTCACCAAATTGTACAAACACTAAGAAAGTTTTCTTTTCGATTCATAGCAATCTTTTTACGCTTCGAGGAGTTCATATAACGTGTTTTTAGAAAATTTGTATTGTATCTTTTACTACATAACTTTTCACTAAATTTTACAAACACTAAGAAAGTTTGTTTTACGATTCATAACGATCTTATAACTCTCTGAGGAGTCCAATTAATGTGTTTTTGCGATCGTTTGGATCGAATCTTTTACTACGTTACTTTTCACCAAATTGTACAAACACTAAGAAAATTTTCTTTTCGATTCATAGCAATATTTTTACGTTTCGAGGAGTACAAATAATGTGTTTTTGGATCATTTGTATCGCATCTTTTACTACATAACTTTTCACCAAATATTACAAACACTCAGAAATTTTGTTTTACGATTCATAACGATCTTTTAACTCTCTGAGGAGCCCAAATAACGTGTTTTTGAGATGGTTCGGATTGAATCTTTTACTACGTGATTTTCACCAAATTGTACAAACACTAAGAAAGTTTTCTTTTCGATTCATAGAAATCTTTTTACGCTTCGAGGAGTTCAAATAACGTGTTTCTAGATTATTTGTATCGTATCTTTTACTACATAACTTTTCACCAAATTTTACAAACACTAAGAAAGTTTGTTTTTCGATTCATAACGATCCTTTATCTCTCCGAGGAGCCCAAGTAACGCGTTTTTGCGATGGTTTGGATCGAATATTTTACTACGTAACTTTTCACCAAATTGTACAAACACTACGAAAAGTTTCTTTTCGATTCATAGCAATCTTTTTACGCTTCGAGGAGTTCAAATAACGTGTTTTTAGATCATTTGTATCGTATCTTTTACTACATAACTTTTCACCAAATTTTACAAACACTAAGAAAGTTGTTTTACGATTCATAACGATCTTTTAACTCTCTGAGGAGTCCAAATAATGTGTTTTTGTGATGGTTTGGATCGAATCTTTTACTACGTTACTTTTGACCAAATTTTAGAAACATTGAGAAAGTTATCTTTTCGATTCATTGCAATCTTTTTTCGCCTCGAGGAGTTGAAATAACGTGTTTTTAGACCATTTGTATCGTATCTTTTACTACAAAACTTGTCACCAAATTTTACAAACACTGAGAAAGTTCATTTTACGATTCATAACGATCTTTTAACTCTCTGAGGAGCCCAAATAACGCGTTTTTTAGATGGTTTGGATTGAATCTTTTACTACGTAACTTTTTAGCAAATTGTACAAACACTAAGAAAGTTTTTCTTTTCGATTCATAGCAATCTTTTTACGCTTCGAGGAGTTCAAATAACGTGTTTTAGATCATTTGTATCGTATCTTTTACTACATAACTTTTCACCAAATTTTACAAACACTAAGAAAGTTTGTTTTACGATTCATAGCGATGTTTTAACTCTCTGAGGAGCCCAAATAACGTGTTTGTGAGATGGTTTGGATCGAAACTTTTACTACGTTACTTTTCACCAAATTTTACAAACACTAAGAAAGTTTTCTTTTCAATTCATAGAAATCTTTTTACGCCTCGAGGAGTTCAAATTACATGTTTTTAAATCATTTGTATCTTATCTTTTACTACAAAACATTTCACCAAATTTTACAAACAATAAGAAAGTTCATTTTACGATTCATAACGATCTTTTAACTCTCTGAGGAGCCCAAATAACGCGTTTTTGGGATGGTTTGGATTGAAACTTTTACTACGTAACTTTTTAGCAAATTGTACAAACACTAAGAAAGTTTTTCTTTTCGATTCATAGCAATCTTTTTACGCTTCGAGGAGTTCAAATAACGTGTTTTAGATCATTTGTATCGTATCTTTTACTACATAACTTTTCACCAAATTTTACAAACACTAAGAAAGTTTGTTTTACGATTCATAGCGATGTTTTAACTCTCTGAGGAGCCCAAATAACGTGTTTGTGAGATGGTTTGGATCGAAACTTTTACTACGTTACTTTTCACCAAATTTTACAAACACTAATAAAGTTTTCTTTTCGATTCATAGAAATCTTTTTACGCTTCGAGGAGTTCAAATAACGTGTTTCTAGATCATTTGTATCGTATCTTTTACTACATAACTTTTCACCAAATTTTACAAACACTAAGAAAGTTTGTTTTTCGATTCATAACGATCCTTTATCTCTCCGAGGAGCCCAAGTAACGCGTTTTTGCGATGGTTTGGATCGAATATTTTACTACGTAACTTTTCACCAAATTGTACAAACACTACGAAAATTTTCTTTTCGATTCATAGCAATCTTTTTACGCTTCGAGGAGTTCAAATAACGTGTTTTTAGATCATTTGTATCGTATCTTTTACTACATAACTTTTCACCAAATTTTACAAACACTAAGAAAGTTTGTTTTACGATTCGTAACGATCTTTTAACTCTCTGAGGAGTCCAAATAATGTGTTTTTGTGATGGTTTGGATCGAATCTTTTACTACGTTACTTTTGACCAAATTTTAGAAACATTGAGAAAGTTATCTTTTCGATTCATTGCAATCTTTTTTCGCCTCGAGGAGTTGAAATAACGTGTTTTTAGACCATTTGTATCGTATCTTTTACTACAAAACTTGTCACCAAATTTTACAAACACTGAGAAAGTTCATTTTACGATTCATAACGATCATTTAACTCTCTGACGAGCCCAAATAACGCGTTTTTTAGATGGTTTGGATTGAATCTTTTACTACGTAACTTTTTAGCAAATTGTACAAACACTAAGAAAGTTTTTCTTTTCGATTCATAGCAATCTTTTTACGCTTCGAGGAGTTCAAATAACGTGTTTTAGATCATTTGTATCGTATCTTTTACTACATAACTTTTCACCAAATTTTACAAACACTAAGAAAGTTTGTTTTACGATTCATAACGATCTTTTAACTCTCTGAGGAGCCCAAATAACGTGTTTTTGAGATGGTTTGGATGGATTCTTTTAATACGTAACTTCTCACCAAATTGTACAAACACTAAGAAAGTTTTATGTTAAATTCACAGCAATCTTTTTACGCTTCGAGGAGATCAAATAACGTCTTTTTAGATCATCTGTATCATATCTTTTACTACATAATTTTTCATCAAATTTTACAAACACTAAGAAAATTTGTTTTACGATTCATATCGATCTTTTAAATATCTGAGGAATCCAAATAACGTGTTTTTGAGATGGTTTGGATCGAATCTTTTACGACGTTACTTTTCACCAAATTGTACAAGCACTAAGAAAGTTTTCTTTTCGATTCATTGCAATATTTTTACGCTTCGAGCAGTTCAAATAACGTGTTTTTAGATCATTTGTATCGTATCTTTTACTACATAACTTTTCACAAAATTTTACAAACACTAAGAAAGTTTGTTTTTCTATTCATAACAATCTTTTAACGCTCTAAGGAGTCCAAATAACCTGTTTTTAAGATGGTTTGGATCGAACATTTTACTACGCGACTCTTCACCAAATTGTACAAACACAAAGAAAGTTTTATTTTAGATTCATGGCAATCTTTTTACCCTTCGAGGAGTTCAAATAATGTGTTTTTATATCATTTGTATCGTATCTTTTGCTACATAACTTTTCACCAAATTTTACAAACACTAAGAAAGTTTGTTTTCGATTCAAATCAATCTTTTTGCATTCTGAGGAGTTTAAATAACGTGTTTTTGAGATTGTTTGGATCGAATCTTTCACTAAGTAACTTTTCACAAAATTGGTCAAACACTAAGAAAGTTTTCTTTTCGATTCATAGCAATCTTTTTACGCTTCGAGGAGTACAAATAACGTGTTTTTAGATCATTTGTAGCGTATCTTTTACTACATAACTTTTCACCCAATTGTACAAACACTGAGAAAGTTTTTTTTATGATTCATAACGATCTTTTGACTCTCTTAGAAACCCAAATAATGTGTTTTTGAGATGGATTGGATCGAATCTTTTACTACGTAAATTTTCACCAAATTGTACAAACACTAAGAAAGTTTTCTTTTCGATTCACAGCTATCTTTTTACGGTTCGAGGAGTTCAAATAACGTGTTTAGATCATTTGTCTCGTATCTTTTATTGCATAACTTTTCACCAAATTTTACAAACACTAAAAAAGTTTGTTTTACGATTCATAACGATCTTTAAACTCTCTGGGGAGTCCAAATAATGTGCTTTTGCCATGGTTTGGATCGAATCTTTTACTACGTTACATTTCACCAAATTGTACAAACATTAAGAAAGTTTTCTTTTCGATTCATAGCAATCTTTTTACGCCTCGAGGAGTTCAAATAACGTGTTTTTAGATCATTTGTATCATATCTTTTACTACATAACCTTTCACAAAATTTTAAAAACTCTAAGAAAGTTTGTTTTTCTATTCATAAAAATCTTTTAACGCTCTATGGAGCCCAAATAACGTGTTTTTAACATGGTTTGGATCGAATCTTTTATTACGCAACTTTTCACCAAATTGTACAAACACTAAGAAAGTTTTATTTTCGGTTCATAGCAATCTTTTTACGCTTCGAGGAGTTCAAATCACTTGTTTTTAGATCATTTGTATCGTATCTTTTTATACATAATTTTTCACCAAATTTTACAAACACTAAGAACGTTTGTTTTTCGATTCAAAACAATCTTTTAGCATTCCGAGGAGTTCAAATAACGTGTTTTTGAGATGGTTTGGATCGAATCTTTCACTAAGTAACTTATCACCAAATTGTACAAATACTAAGAAAGTTTTCTTTTCGATTCACAGCAATCTTTTTACGCTTCGAGGAGTTCAAATAACGTGTTTTTAGATCATTTGTATCGTATCTTTTACTACATAACTTTTCACCAAATTGTACAAACACTCAAAAAGTTTTCTTTTCGATTCACAGCAATATTTTTACGCTTCGAGGAGTTCAAATAATGTGTTTTTAGATCATTTGTATCGTATCTTTTACTACATAACTTTTCACCAAATTGTACAAACACTGAGAAAGTTTTCTTTTCGATTCACAGCAATCTTTTTACGCTTCGAGGAGTTCAAATAATGTGTTTTTAGATCATTTGTTTCGTATCTTTTACTACATAATTTTCTCCAAATTATACAAACACTAAAAAAAATTGTTTTACGATTCATATCGATCTTTTAAATCTCTGAAGAGTCCAATTAATGTGTTTTTGGGATGGTTTGGATCGAATCTTTCACTTCCTTACTTTTCACCAAATTGTACAAACACTAAGAAAATTTTCTTTTCAATTCGTAGCAATCTTTTTACGCTTCGAAGAGTTCAGATAACGTGTTTTTTGATCATTTGTATCGTATCTTTTACTACATAACTTTTCTCCAAATTTTATAAACACTAAGAAAGTTTGTTTTTCTATTCTTAACGATCTTTTAACTCTCTGAGATGCCCAAATAACGTGTTTTTGAGATGGTTTGGATCGAATCTTTAACTACGTTACTATTCACCATATTGTACAAGTACTAAGAAAGTTTTCCTTTCGAATCATAGCAATCTTTTTACGCTTCGAGGAGTTCAAATAACGTGTTTTTAGATCATTTGTTTCGTATCTTTTACTACATAACTTTTAACAAAATTTTACAAACACCAAGAAAGTTTGTTTTTCTATTCATAACAATCTTTTAACGCTCTAAGGAGCACGAATAACGTGTTTTTAAGATGGTTTGGAACGAACCTTTTACTACGCAACTCTTCACCAAATTGTACAAACACTAAGAAAGTTTTATTTTCGATTCATAGCAATCTTTTTACGCTTCGCGGAGTTCAAATAACTTGTTTTAGATCATTTGTATCGTATCTTTTACTACATAACTTTTCACCAAATTTTACAAACACTAAGAAAGTTTGTTTTTCCATTTAAAACAATCTTTTAGCATTCCGAGGAGTTCAAATAACGTGTTTTTGAGATGGTTTGGATCGAATCTTTCACTAAGTAACCTTTCGCCAAATTGTACAAACACTAAGAAAGTATCCTTTTCAATTCATAGCAATCTTTTTACGCTTCGAGGAGTTCAAATAACGTGTTTAAAGATCATTTGTATTTTATCTTTTACTACATAACTTTTCACAAAATTTTACAAACACTAAGAAAGTTTGTTTTACTATTCATAACGATCTTTTAACTCTCGGAGGAGCCCAAATAACGTGTTTTTGAGATGGTTTGGATCGATTCTTTTACAACGTAACTTTTCACCAAATTGTACAAACACTAAGAAAGTTTTCTGTTCGATTCACAGTAATATTTTTACGCTTCGAGGAGTTCAAATAACGTGTTTTTAGATCATCTGTATCGTATCTTTCACCACATAACTTTTCACCAAATTTTACGAACACTACGAAAGTTTGTTTTACGATTCATATAGATCTTTTAACTATCCGAGGAGTCCAAATAACGTGTTTTTGAGATGGTTTGGATCGAATGTTTTACTACGTTACTTTTCACCAAATTGTACAAGCACTAAGAAAGTTTTCTTTTCGATTCATAGCAATCTTTTTACGCTTCGAGGAGGTCAAATAACGTGTTTTGAGATCATTTGTATCGTATCTTTTACTACATAACTTTTCACAAAATTTTATAAACACTAAGAAAGTTTGTTTTTCTATTCATATCGATCTTTTAACTCTCTGAGATGCCCAAATAACGTGTTTGTGAGATGGTTTGGATCGAATCTTTTACTACGTTACTATTCACCATATTGTACAAGCACTAAGAAAGTTTTCTTTTCGATTCATAGCAATCATTTTATGCTTCGAGGAGTTCAAATAACGTGTTTTTGGATCATTTGTTTCGTATCTTTTGCTACATAACATTTAAAAAAATTTCACAAACACTAAGAAAGTTCATTTTTCTATTCATAACAATCTTTTAACGCTCTAAGGAGTACAAATAACGTGTTTTTAAGATGGTTTTGATCGAACCTTTTACTACGCAACTCTTCACCAAATTGTACAAACACTAAGAAATTTTATTTCCGATTCATAGCAATCTTTTTACGCTTCGAGGAGTTCAAATAACTTGTTTTTAGATAATTTGTATCGTATCTTTTACTACATAACTTTTCACCAAATTTTACAAACACTAAGAAAGTTTGTTTTTCGATTCAAACAATCTTTTACCATTCCGAGGAGTTCAAATAACGTGTTTTTGAGATGGTTTGGATCGAATCTTTCACTACGTTACTTTTCACCAAATTATACAAGCAGTAAGAAAGTTTTCTTTTCAATTCATAGCAATATTTTTACGCTTCGATGAGTTCAAATAACGTGTTTTTAGATCATTTGTATCGTATCTTTTACTACATAACATTTCACAAAATTTTATAAACACTAAGAAAGTTTGTTTTTCTATTCATAACGATCTTTTAACTCTCCGAGGAGTCCAATTAATGTGTTTTTGAGATGGTTTGGACCGAATCTTTCACTTCATTACTTTTCACCAAATTGTACAAACACTAAGAAAGTTTTCTTTTCGATTCGTAGCAATTTTTTTACGCTTCGAGGAGTTCAAATAACGTGTTTTTAGATAATTTGTATCGTATCTTTTACTATAAAACTTTTCACCAAATTGTACAAACACTAAGAAAGTTTTGTTTTACGATTCATAACGATCTTTTAACTCTCTGAGGAGCCCAAATAACGTGTTTTTGAGATGGTATGGATCGATTCTTTTACTACGTAACTTTTCACCAAATTGTACAAACACTAAGATAGTTTTCTGTTCGATTCACAGCAATCTTTTTACGCTTCGAGGAGTTCAAATAACGTGTTTTTAGATCATCTGTATCGTATATTTTACCACATAACTTTTCACCAAATTTTGCAAACACTACGAAAGTTTGTTTTACGATTCATATCGATCTTTTAACTATCTAAGGAGTCCAAATAACGTGTTTTTGAGATGGTTTGGATCGAATCTTTTACTACGTTACTTTTCTCCAAATTGTACAAGCACTAAGAAAGTTTTCTTTTCGATTCATAGCAATCTTTTTACGCTTCAAGGAGTTCAAATAACGTGTTTTAAGATCATTTGTATCGTATCTTTTACTACATAACTTTTCACAAAATTTTATAAACACTAAGAAAGTTTGTTTTCCTATTTTTAACGATCTTTTAACTCTCTGAGATGCCCAAATAACGTGTTTTCAAGATGGTTTGGATCGAATCTTTTACTACGTTACTATTCACCATATTGTACAAGTACTAAGAAAAATTTCTTTTCGATTCATAGCAATCTTTTTACGCTTCGAGGAGTTCAAATAACGTGTTTTTAGATCATTTGTTTCGTATATTTTACTACATAACTTTTAACAAAATTTTACACACACTAAAAAAGTTTGTTTTTCTTTTCATAACAATCTATTAGCATTCCGAGGAGTTTAAATAACGTGTTTTTGTGATGGTCTGGATCGAATCTTTCACTACGTTACTTTTCACCAAATTATACAAGCAGTAAGAAAGTTTTCTTTTCAATTCATAGCAATATTTTTACGCTTCGAGGAGTTCAAATAACGTGTTTTTAGATCATTTGTATCGTATCTTTTACTACATAACTTTTCACAAAATTTTATAAACACTAAGAAAGTTTGTTTTTCTATTCGTAACGATCTTTTAACTCTCTGAGATGCTCAAATAACGTGTTTTTGAGATGGTTTGGATCGAATCTTTTACTACGAAACTTTTCACCAAATTGTACAAACACTAAGAAAGTTATCTTTTCGATTCACAGCAATCTTTTTACGCTTGGAGGAGTTCAAATAACGTGTTTTTGGATCATTTGTATCGTATCTTTTACTACATTACTTTTCACCAAATATTACAAACACTAAAAAAAATTGTTTTACGATTGATATCGATCTTTTAACTCTCTGAGGAGTCCAATTAATGTGTTTTTGAGATGGTTTGGATCGAATCTTTCACTACGTTACTTTTCACCAAATTGTACAAACACAAAGAAAGTTTTCATTCCTATTCGTAGCAATCTTTTTACGCTTCGAAGAGTTCACATAACGTGTTTTTAGATCATTTGTATCATATCTTTTACTACATAACATTTCACCAAATTTTACAAACACTAAGAAAGTTTGTTTTACGATTCATAACGATCTTTTAACTCTCTGAGGAGCCCAAATAACGTGTTTTTGAGATGGTTTGGATGGATTCTTTTAATACGTAACTTCTCACCAAATTGTACAAACACTAAGAAAGTTTTATGTTAAATTCACAGCAATCTTTTTACGCTTCGAGGAGATCAAATAACGTCTTTTTAGATCATCTGTATCATATCTTTTACTACATAATTTTTCATGAAATTTTACAAACACTAAGAAAATTTGTTTTACGATTCATATCGATCTTTTAAATAGCTGAGGAATCCAAATAACGTGTTTTTGAGATGGTTTGGATCGAATCTTTTACGACGTTACTTTTCACCAAATTGTACAAGCACTAAGAAAGTTTTCTTTTCGATTCATTGCAATCTTTTTACGTTTCGAGGAGTTCAAATAACGTGTTTTTAGATCATTTGTATCGTATCTTTTACTACATAACTTTTCACAAAATTTTACAAACACTAAGAAAGTTTGTTTTTCTATTCATAACAATCTTTTAACGCTCTAAGGAGTCCAAATAACCTGTTTTTAAGATGGTTTGGATCGAACATTTTACTACGCGACTCTTCACCAAATTGTACAAACACAAAGAAAGTTTTATTTTAGATTCATAGCAATCTTTTTACCCTTCGAGGAGTTCAAATAACGTGTTTTTATATCATTTGAATCGTATCTTTTACTACATATCTTTTCACCAAATTGTACAAGCACTAAGAAAGTTTTCTTTTCGATTCATAGCAATCTTTTTACGCTTCAAGGAGTTCAAATAACGTGTTTTAAGATCATTTGTATCATATCTTTTACTACATAACTTTTCACAAAATTTTATAAACACTAAGAAAGTTTGTTTTCCTATTTTTAACGATCTTTTAACTCTCTGAGATGCCCAAATAACGTGTTTTTAAGATGGTTTGGATCGAATCTTTTACTACGTTACTATTCACCATATTGTACAAGTACTAAGAAAAATTTCTTTTCGATTCATAACAATCTTTTTACGCTTCGAGGAGTTGAAATAACTTGTTTTTAGATCATTTGTATCGTATCTTTTACTACATAACTTTTCACCAAATTTTACAAACAGTAAGAAAGTTTGTTTTACGATTCATATCGATCTTTTAACTATCTGAGGAGTCCAAATAACGTGTTTTTGTGATGGTTTGGATCGAATCTTTCACTACGTTACTTTTCACCAAATTATACAAGCAGTAAGAAAGTTTTCTTTTCAATTCATAGCAATATTTTTACGCTTCGAGGAGTTCCAATAACGTGTTTTTAGATCATTTGTTTCGTATCTTTTACTACATAACTTTTAACAAAATTTTACAAACACTAAAAAAGTTTGTTTTTCTATTCATAACAATCTTTTAACGCTCTAAGGAGCCCAAATAACATGTTTTTAAGATGGTTTGGATCGAACCTTTTACTACGCTACTCTTCACAAAATTGTACAAACACTAAGAAAGTTTTATTTCGATTCATAGCAATATTTTTACGCTTCGAGGAGTTGAAATAACTTGTTTTAAGATCATTTGTATCGTATCTTTTACTACATAACTTTTCACCAAATTTTACAAACAGTAAGAAAGTTTGTTTTACGATTCATATCGATCTTTTAACTATCTGAGGAGTCCAAATAACGTGTTTTTGTGATGGTTTGGATCGAATCTTTCACTACGTTACTTTTGACCAAATTATACAAGCAGTAAGAAAGTTTTCTTTTCAATTCATAGCAATATTTTTACGCTTCGAGGAGTTCAAATAACGTGTTTTTAGATCATTTGTATCGTATCTTTTACTACATAACTTTTCACAAAATTTTATAAACACTAAGAAAGTTTGTTTTTCTATTCATAACGATCTTTTAACTCTCTGAGATGCTCAAATAACGTGTTTTTGAGATGGTTTGGATCGAATCTTTTACTACGAAACTTTTCACCAAATTGTACAAACACTAAGAATGTTTTCTTTTCGATTCACAGCAATCTTTTTACGCTTGGAGGAGTTCAAATAACGTGTTTTTAGATCATTTGTATCGTATCTTTTACTACATTACTTTTCACCAAATATTACAAACACTAAAAAAAATTGTTTTACGATTGATATCGATCTTTTAACTCTCTGAGGAGTCCAATTAATGTGTTTTTGAGATGGTTTGGATCGAATCTTTCACTACGTTACTTTTCACCAAATTGTACAAACACAAAGAAAGTTTTCATTCCTATTCGTAGCAATCTTTTTACGCTTCGAAGAGTTCACATAACGTGTTTTTAGATCATTTGTATCATATCTTTTACTACATAACATTTCACCAAATTTTACAAACACTAAGAAAGTTTGTTTTACGATTCATAACGATCTTTTAACTCTCTGAGGAGCCCAAATAACGTGTTTTTGAGATGGTTTGGATGGATTCTTTTAATACGTAACTTCTCACCAAATTGTACAAACACTAAGAATGTTTTATGTTAAATTCACAGCAATCTTTTTACGCTTCGAGGAGATCAAATAACGTCTTTTTAGATCATCTGTATCATATCTTTTACTACATAATTTTTCATCAAATTTTACAAACACTAAGAAAATTTGTTTTACGATTCATATCGATCTTTTAAATATCTGAGGAATCCAAATAACGTGTTTTTGAGATGGTTTGGATCGAATCTTTTACGACGTTACTTTTCACCAAATTGTACAAGCACTAAGAAAGTTTTCTTTTCGATTCATTGCAATATTTTTACGCTTCGAGGAGTTCAAATATCGTGTTTTTAGATCATTTGTATCGTATCTTTTACTACATAACTTTTCACAAAATTTTACAAACACTAAGAAAGTTTATTTTTCTATTCATAACAATCTTTTAACGCTCTAAGGAGTCCAAATAACCTGTTTTTAAGATGGTTTGGATCGAACATTTTACTACGCGACTCTTCACCAAATTGTACAAACACAAAGAAAGTTTTATTTTAGATTCATAGCAATCTTTTTACCCTTCGAGGAGTTCAAATAATGTGTTTTTATATCATTTGTATCGTATCTTTTGCTACATAACTTTTCACCAAATTTTACAAACACTAAGAAAGTTTGTTTTCGATTCAAATCAATCTTTTAGCATTCCGAGGAGTTTAAATAACGTGTTTTTGAGATTGTTTGGATCGAATCTTTCACTAAGTAAGTTTTCACAAAATTGGTCAAACACTAAGAAAGTTTTCTTTTCGATTCATAGCAATCTTTTTACGCTTCGAGGAGTACAAATAACGTGTTTTTACATCATTTGTAGCGTATCTTTTACTACATAACTTTTCACCCAATTGTACAAACACTGAGAAAGTTTTTTTTATGATTCATAACGATCTTTTGACTCTCTTAGAAACCCAAATAATGTGTTTTTGAGATGGATTGGATCGAATCTTTTACTACGTAAATTTTCACCAAATTGTACAAACACTAAGAAAGTTTTCTTTTCGATTCACAGCTATCTTTTTATGGTTCGAGGTGTTCAAATAACGTGTTTTTAGATCATTTGTATCGTATCTTTTACTACACAACTTTTAACCAAATTGTACAAACACTAACAAAGTTTGTTTTACGATTCATATCGATCTTTTAACTCTCTGAGGAGTCCAAATAATGTGTTTTTTAGATGGTTTGGATGGAATCTTTTACTACGTTACTTTTCACCAAATTGTGCAAGTACTAAGAACGTTTTCTTTTTGATTCATAGCAATCTTTTTACGCATGGAGTAGTTCAAATAACGTGTTTTTAGATCATTTGTATCGTATATTTTACTCCATAACTTTACACAAAATTTTACAAACACAAAGAAATTTTGTTTTTCTATTCATAACAATCTTTTAACGCTCTAAGGAGCCCAAATAACGTGTTTTTAAGAGGGTTTGGATCGAATCTTTTACTACTTAACTTTTCATCAAATTGGACAAAACTAAGAAAGTTTTATTTTCGATTCATAGAATTCTTTTTACGCTTCGAGGAGTTCCAATAACTTGTTTTTAGATCATTTGTATCGTATCTTTTACTACATAACTTTTCACCAAATTTTACGGACACTAAGAAAGTTTGTTTTTCGATTCAAAACAATCATTCAGCATTCCGAGGAGTTCAAATAACGTGTTTTTGAGATGGTTTGAATCGATTCTTTCACTAAGTAACTTTTCACCAAATTGTACAAACACTAAGAAAGTTTTCTTTTCCATTCATAGCAATCTTTTTACGCTTCGAGGACTTCAAATAACGTGATTTTAGATCATTTGTATCTAATCTATTACTACATAACTTTTCACAAAATTCTACAAACACTAAGAAAGTGTGCTTTTCGATTCATAACGATCCTTTAACTCCCTGATGAGCCCAAATAACGTGTTTTTGAGATGGTTTGGATCGATTCTTTTACTACATAACTTTTCACCAAATTGTACAAACACTAAGAAAGTTTTCTTTTCGATTCATAGCAATCTTTATACACTTCGAGGAGTTCAAATAACGTGTTTTTAGATCATTTGTATCGTATCTTTTACTACATAACTTTTCACCAAATTGTACGAACACTGAGAAAGTTTTTTTAACGATTCATAACGATCTTTTAACTCTCTGAGAAGCTCAAATAACGTGTTTTTGAGATGGTTTGGATCGAATCTTTTACTACGTAACTTTTCACCAAATTGTACAAACACTAAGAAAGTTTTCTGTTCGATTCACAGGAATCTTTTTGCGCTTCGAGGAGTTCATATAACGTGTTTTTAGATCATCTGTATCGTATCTTTTACAACATAAATTTTCACCAAATTTTACAAACACTAAGAAAGTTTGTTTTACGATTCATATCGATCTTTTAACTATCTGAGGAGTCCAAATAACTTGTTTTTTAGATGGTTTGGATCGAATCTTTTACTACGTTACTTTTCACCAAATTGTACAAACACTAAGAAAGTTTTTCTTTTCGATTCATAGCAATCTTTTTACGCTTCGAGCAGTTCAAATAACGTGTTTTTAGATCATCTGTATCGTATCTTTTACAACATAATTTTTCACCAAATTTTACAAACACTAAGAAAGTTTGTTTTACGATTCATAACGATCTTTTAACTCTCTGAGAAGCCCAAACAACGTGTTTTTGAGATGGTTTGGATCGAATCTTTTACTACATAACTTTTCATCAAATTGTACAAACACTAAGAAAGTTTTCTTTTCGATTCACAGCAATCTTTTTACGCTTCGAGGAGTTCAAATAACGTGTTTTTAGATCATTTGTATCGTATCTTTTACAACATAACTTTTCACCAAATTTTACAAACACAAAAAAAGTTTTTTTTACGATTCATATTGATCTTTTAACTCTCTGAAGAGTCCAAATAATGAGTTTTTGAGATAGTTTGGATGGAATCTTTTACTACGTTACTTTTCACCAAATTTTACAAACACAAAGAAAGTTTTCATTTCGATTCGTAGAAATCTTTTTACGCTTCGAGAAGTTCAAATAACGTGTTTTTAGATCATTTGTATCGTATCTTTTACTACATAACTTTTCACCAAATACAAACACTAAGAAAGTATGTTTTCGATTCAAAACAACCTTTTAGCATTCCGAGGAGTTCAATTAACGTGTTTTTTAGATGGTTTGGATCGAATCTTTCACTAAGTAAATTTTCACCAAATTTTACAAACACTAAGAAAGTTTTCTTTTCGATTCATAGCAATTTTTTTACGCTTCGAGGAGTTCAAATAACGTGTTTTTAGATCATTTGTATTGCATCTTTTACTACATAACTTTTCACCAAATTTTTCAAACACTAAGAAAGTGTTTTTCAATTCATAACAATCTTTTAACGCTCTAAGGAGCCCAAATAACGTGTTTTTAAGATGGTTTGGATCGGATATTTTACTACGTAAATTTTCACCAAATTGTACAGATACTAAGAAGAATTTCTTTTCGATTCATAGCAATCTTTTAACGCTTCGAGGAGTTTAAATAATGTGTTTTAGATCATTTGTATCGTATCTTTTACTACATAACTTTTCACAAAATTATACAAACATTAAGAAAGTTTGTTTTTCTATTTATAACAATCTTTTAACGCTCTAAGGAGCCCAAATAACGTGTTTTAAGGATGGTTTGGATCGAATCTTTTTCTACGCAACTTTTCACCAAATTGTACAAACTCTAAGAAAGTTTTCTTTTCGATTCGTAGCAATCTTTTTACGATTCGAGGAGTTCAAATAACGTGTTTTTAGATCATTTGTATCGTATATTTTACTACATAACTTTTCACCAAATTTTACAAACACTAAGAAAGGTTGTTTGTACGATTCACAACGATCCTTTAACTCTCTGAGGAGCCCAAATAACGTGTTTTCAGATGGTTTTGATCGAATCTTTTACTACGTAACTTTTCACCAAATTGTAAAAACACTGAGAAAATTTTCTTTTCAATTCATAAGAATCTTTTTGCGCTTCGAGGAGTTCAAATAACGTGTTTTTGGATCATATGTATCGTATCATTTACAACATAACTTTGCACCAAATTTTACAAACACTAAGAAAGTTTGTTTTTCTATTCATAACAATCTTTTAACTCTCTAAGGATCCCAAATAACGTGTTTTATGATGGTTTGGATCGAATCTTTTACTATGTTACTTTTCACCAAATTGTACAAACACTAAGAAAGTTTTATTTTCGATTCATAGCAATCTTTTTTACGCTTCGAGGAGTTCAAATAACGTGTTTTTAGATTATTTGTTTCGTATCTTTTACTACATAACTTTTCACCAAATTTTTCAAACACTAAGGAATTTTGTTTTACGATTCATAACGATCTTTTAACTCTTTGAGGAGCCCAAATAACGTGTTTTTAGATGGTTTGGATCGAATCTTTTACTGCGTAATTTTTCACCAAATTGTACAAACACAAAGAAAGTTTTCATTTCGATTCATAGCAATCTTTTTACGCTTGCAGGAATTTCAAATAACATGTTTTCGAATAACATATTTTCGGTCATGTTTTCTAATCCTAATATTATAAACAAAAGTAGGTGAAGCAACTGAGGAAGAACCGAAGAGTCTGCTTACGAGATAAAAGATCGGATCGGAAACAAAGGAAAGTAATGCATGTAAAGAACTAATGAAGGGAGAAAAACAAAAGTAGAGGATACGACACGCACACCAAGCAATTGGTCATCCAGGTTGAGTTCTGTCAAACTCTTGTGAATTATAACTCATTATTTGTTCAAATTGAAGTTAATTTTAGGTGGGCTAAGGTTCATTATAGCATAATTACTGTTAATTTGAGGTAATTTATGTTCAATGAGGATTTGTTTTAGTTGTATTATGGTAAATTGCAGCATAATCAAGGCTAATTGGGGACAAGTTATGTTGAATTGGGGTTGAATTCAGATATATTCAGGTGAATTATGGCATAATCGGGGTTAATTGCGAGTCAGCGATGAAAGTTGCAGATTTCGACTTGTTCTAATTTTGTTTATAATATTTTGTTTTTCTGGTTTGGTACAGGTGAGTGTTCTTGCAACAACTATGAGATCGGAGCTTGGCTGGTACCGAGAATTTCTTTTCCCGGTGATAAATTAAACATCTTGCTATACTTTTGGTTTCTATGGAACTCTATCGAGAAATAGTTCGAGTTGATTTTTAGTTCACTTAAATTTTAATGATCATATAATAGGTGTCGAGAAAAATGTATTTTTCCAACATGTTCATTTATCATAACTTCTTTGAAAATAAATATGTTTTGCGTAATTTTTATGATAAAATTGTTAATGATAAAGATCTTTTTTTCAAAAAAGCTAAATTATTAGTTACAAAAATATGTTGAAAAAAAAATGGAACGACAAGAATGGCCTCAAGAGAGATGCACATGGGAGAAATATGTGCAAGTGGAAAAAATGAATTTGTCATTATATTTGTCATTTGTTAGCTAGAGTTAGATCTAAAAGTTCTAGCAATAGTTAACTTTAACGGTTAGTTAACAATTTGTATGTTAATTAAGTATCAAATTGCATATTTTTTGTAAGGTAAAAATAATTGGATTGAAATATTAAAAAAATTATGCATGATATTTGAAATTTAAGTTATTAAATATGATGATATTTTTTGTATTTTCAAACCAACAATTGAACCAGTTAACCCACCGGTCCGACCAATGAACCGGTGACCCGAGACTCGGCCGGGTCAATGTCCGGTCCGGTTTAAAACCATTGGTTCAGAGTGTACTTCTTGGTCCTATACAGTAGCAAAAAAATAATACAAAACATAAGAGCATATCATTTTTAATTATTTTAACTATAAACATACTATAAAACACATATTACCTTCTTTGAAAGATTATTAATATCTCAATGTTATAATCACTACAAAAAAAACTATTTAAATTCATATGCTATAAAATAGATTGTGTCGGGTAAGTAACCAAACCTTGGGTGAAATCTCATGAACAGAATGCGAAGATCGCACTTCAACTTATTGACTATCTTCGTAATAATCGTTTCTTTGATCCTAGTATACTCCATACATAACAAATGGTTAATTATGTTCATCGTAGTAAACTAAATGTAATTTGAGATGAATAAAGCAAGAAAATACTAAACACTACCTCGTCTAAAACACGTCGTATCTTCGATTTCCTGGATTTGTGTCCCTTTTTCAACAATCAATATATTAATTATTAATTTTATGACAAATCATAAACACAGAAAAAGAGAATCGATCAAAGATAATATAAGTACCTCCGTGTGTTTACTTGTATCAAATGACGATGGACCCAATCCCAGCGTGAACCTCGTCATACTTTGCTTGGACGTCTTGATACTTTTGTGTCACATCAACTAACCAATTTTTAATCGTACGATTCTCTTTCCGCAATTCTTCCATCATCTTGACGGATTGGGAGGAGTTTGGCCCTGCACCCCATACCTCAGATGACGGTTTTCTTTCCCACTACTGCTGCAAAGAGATCATCTGGAGCTACACTTTTCTCTGAAACTTTGGGATAAATCTCGCGGATGTCATGCATGGAATCCTAAACGAAGAAAATAAAATTAGGTTTCAAAATTGAGAAACTGTTGGCAATGAAAGATAAATAAATAAACAACATATGATGATTTCCTTGCAATACCCATTTACTTTCCTTGCAACACACGGGACTTCGACTTGCTCGAACTTGCAAGGTTGGTAATATTGATTGGTTGATGGGGCTTCTTCGATTTGCTTGAACATGTGGCCTCCAAAGAAGAATGCATATGTTGATGAGTTTTCGATTTTACTTTCTTCATTTTCCGTCCTTCAAAATGATTATTTTAACATAAATAATTCATCCAAACTAGGCATAAAATCAGAGGACACAATCTGTAATGTTGATGAAAATAGTAATAAATCAGTTTCGAAATATAGGGACAAAATCAAAATCCAAATCTAAAAAGCTTGTTAAATATGGAGACATAACTTCTAATTTCAAAAGTTTGTTTCCGTGACAAATCCAGGGACAAATACACTAACTAAGATAATGTGAATCGTAAACAAAATACCAAATCAGGTTTATATTTTAAAGAAATACACAAATAAGATTTAGTTTTTACAAAAAAAAAAACACACAAATCGGGTTCAAAAATTGAAACACAAAAAAAAAGGTAAATGGGGGAAATGGCCAAATTAGGATAAGCTAGACAATCACCCAAATCAGAAATATAAAATCCAAAAAGTACACAAATCGTGAGAAGTAAATTACGCTGAAAATCACCCAAAATCAGAAATTTCGCAAGAGAAGTAAATTAATCTGAAAAAGACGAACCTGAGGAACACCGAAATCAGAGATTTCGCAAGAGAGCGCAATGGAAAAACCAAGTTTCTAGGTTCCGGTCGCAGGTTAGGGTTTGATTAGTTTTGGACTTTGAATGAGTTGCTTCGTTACACAAATCGAGGTACGTATACCTGCACGAGCCACAGGTACACAATGATGGGTAGCTGTTAACCCATGGAGGTCGCACCGTCAACTCACATTAACTAGCAACATCAAATCAGCCCGCTCCCTCTCCTTACACTTGCTCTCTCTCACACATGGCAACTTTCGCTCTCTCACTTCCTCTCTCTCCCTCAGACCCCCTCTATCTCCAATCTCCCTCTTCTTCCCAAAATCTTCCTAATACCAGCAACAATAATGGATGATTTTACTGGATTTGACGGCGAGCAACAAGAATGTGAGGATACTCCGTTCAATTTTAACGATGAACTGTCTCCAGAACCACGTATCGGCATGAAGTTTGCGACCCGAGATGAAGCTTACAATTTCTACTTGTCATACTCTTCCCTCGAAGGTTTCAGAGTTATTGGAAGATCCAATCACAATTTTTATGGGCAGCCCTCAGATGCCACATTTTCCTGTAGCAAGGGAAAGAAACCACTCTCCCAATCCAACTATGAAGCATTCAGGAAGAGAAGGAACACTTATCAAGGTACCAACCTAATTAGGAACAATCTTAGCTAATCATGTTAATTACGAAACATCTTAGTCCTCATGTTAAGTAATGTCATAGTAAAATACGGTCTTAGTTAATTACTGCCAGTGTTAAGTAGCTAATCCTGTTAATTATTGTAATACATAATCCTTGTTCGTTACGATAAACCATAATGTCACTGTTAAAACTTACTTAAACTGTTAAAACTTACTTCAACTGTTAAAACTTATCACTTCATAGTGGATATCTTCTGTTATTGTTATTCTCTCAACCATTTTGTCACTGTTAATTACTCTCAATACCTTCCCTGTTAATGTAAACTAATTATTGCTTTGTATCATTGTTAATGTCTACTAAGAACCCCCCCTGTTAATTACTGTCAATATCTTAGGTACCTCCTGCCAGGCAAAGATTGTAGTCAAGGATTACCTTTTAAATGGCGAGTGGGAGATAACATATGTTGACCTCGGTCACAACCCCGATCTTCGCCCTGATGCGGTCAGATACATGCGATGTCACCGCACTATACCAAAATTCGTGAAAAAACAAATCGAAATAAATGACGATGCAGGAATCCCTCAACATCGTTCATTCCATTCAATGCTTAACCAAGCCGGGGGATTCGACAATTGCCATTTCACCGAAAGAGATATGCGAAACCACATCCATTCAAGGCGTGCTTTAAAACTAGCTGAGGGCGATGCAAATGTGCTGGTCCGTTATCTATGTGATATTGACGATGAAGGACGTCTTCGCAATGTTTTCTGGTCAGATGCTCGTAGCAGAGCGTCGTACAAATATTTCGGAGATGTTATTACCTTCGACACAACTTATCTGACAAATAAGTAAGTAGGTTTGTAATGAACCATATCTTTTCCATAACTTCATACCAATTTACACCTTAAAGTATAAATTCTAAATCGCAGTATCTAAATGCATATCGCACTATCTAAATGCATATCAGGTACGACATGCCATTTTCCCCTTTTGTCGGTGTTAATCACCACGGACAGTCCATCCTACTAGCATGTGCTCTCCTCGCGGACGAATGCACACCCACTTACGAATGGTTATTCAATACGTTCTTGGTATGCATGAATGGAGTACCACCTACGGCCATCATAACTGACCAGTGCGCAGCTATTTGTTCTGCAGTTTCTACAGTGTTCCCAAGTACAAGACACAGATTATGCCTCTGGCATATAATGAAGAAAGTACCGAACAAGGCCGGATCTGGCATAAATCGAGATTCTTTCATTTCTAAGGTACTACAACCAATCAAACCAATATGTCCATTTTGCAAATTCAAATAATGATACGTATATTTAGGTATGTCAATTGGTCTACGACACAACTGATTGCTAATCTATTCGAGGAGGGCTGGATGCAGTTAATTGCTGACGGGAAAAGCGATTTCACACTAAACTGGTTGGAGCGCATGTATGCTATACGTACTCACTGGGTACCCCTTTATGTCAGGAAATTTTTTTGGGCTGGAATGTCAACTACTCAGAGGAGTGAGTCGATGAATTCTTTTTTCATGGGTACGTCAATTCATCCACCTCCTTGCGCAATTTCGTCGAGAAGTACGAACTAGCACTTCAAGCAAAGTGGGAGAAGGAACGCCTCGAGGATTTTCGCTGCACCGACCGTTCACCGCTGCTTGTTTCGGTCTTGCCTTTTGAAAGGCAATTCATTCTGCTATATACGCACCGGTCATTCTACCAATTCCAAGACGAGGTAAAAGCTTTGATGTCGTGCCACTCGCAATTGGTTTCTTCGGATGACGACGTTCAGGCTTACACAGTGGCGGATGCATCTATGAGGAAAACGTTCGAAGTTCAATACCGCATTAGCAACGACATGCACCACTGTCAATGCTTGCTTTTCCAATTCAAGGGATTCATTTGTAGGCACGGTTTAGCCATATACCGTCAGAATGGCGTACACGAAATACCTAAGTGTTACGTTCTGCCTAGGTGGCAGAAAAACTACATTAGGTCACACACTAGGTTTCATATATATTCCCCACATATAAACCATAACCTCAACAACTATGATGCAGTTTACGGCCGAGCACATTCATGCATGCTTGACATGATTGAATGCACATACCGAGACCCCAAATCTGTAGATAAACTGTTGAAATGGTTCGAGGACATGGCTGTGAGCTTGTCTGATGAAACCGATGTGTTAACCCAAGAATTCGAAGAAGGGGAAAGGTCCCAAGACATCAACAGTAATGTTTCGAACCCTAAAAAGATGAAGCGGCTTGGACTGTTGGGAATTCTATCCGTCCCCGGGCCCGCGCAGCGGATATGTAGACCCGGTCCGGTTCCCTTAATCCAAGATCACGCCATGACTTCTAAGGGTACGATGCAAATAAGAAGATTAGATTCATATCAGTGCAAAATTGATTGCACACGAAGGGTTGATTACTAGTCTTCTTTCTCCTGTCACGTTGGTGACAATCCGCGCGTCCCACACCACGCGTCTTTCACCGCTCGTTGACCGTCCTCTTTATCAGTCGGGTTGATCACAACCGAAGAGCCACAAGTGTCGCTCCTCTACTTGTATCCACCTTGAGTCGAGATTGTCGATCGCGGATGCAACTGCCTAGACGATGCACCGGCGAACTTGCTTGATTGGTTGATTCTCTCTATACCGAGAAAACTCCTTTTCTCGATTCTCTCTCTTCACACCCTTTCTCTCTCTAGAAAGATGTCTTTCTATAATTCTGGAATATTCTGAAAAATCCAAGAGATTGGACTGAATGAATTGGTCTAGAAATGGAGAGAGAAACATCATATTTATATCATATAGGATTATGATTGGCCAAAAGACATGTATATCCAATATACACTCTTTCACACAGAAAAGTGCATGAACCCGTTCAGTATTCTGTCCATACTAAATTGGTAAATTTCTCTGACAAAAAATCAACCTACGCGAAAGTTGTAGATAATATTATTATCTATCCAACACAATTTTGCCTGGCCCAATTGGAGTTCGTATGCAAAAGTTATGACTGTTTTACTAACTGTATGTCATACTGTTGCACCATTTCGATATTTCATAGAAACGACACTTATACTTCGTTCATATTATATACTTATATATAATTTTATACGTGATTTCTGATGGTGACACGTGGCATATTAAAAAAGTTTTTTGTGTGCATAAATCGTGCTTTTCTCCTTGCTCCACGTCGTGAACCGTTCAATGCTTCGTGATCTTGGTCTACATGCAGAAAGATAGATTAAAAATAATTAGCTGTATTGGCTCACTATGAACCAGGTACATGCAATTTATTTCGCTTAATAATAGCTATACATAAATATTGTTTCTTTTTCTTCTCTCTCCAAACATTCAGCCGCAACCAAAAAAAAAACCCTAGCCGACCAGAGTGTGATTTTGGAGAGATTTTGGCGATTTTCAAGCGATTTTGACGGCGGATTAAGCGATGGCCTCGACAACGGAGAGGTGATGACCTAGACGACACATAGGAGCGCAAAAACAGGGCGGCGTCGATCCCGATGATTTTTTGTTGTTGTCCAGACGTGGTCCACCGCCTTCTTTTCGCGTTTGTTGCTGCATGGAAGTGAGGTATGCCTCTTTCTCTTCTTCTCTTACTTCTTCTTTCGGTATGAACCGTAGATCTGAATTTACTTTTTAACCTTCTCGATTTGTTGTTTTCAATCGCTTATTTTCTTACGAATTGGTTTGAATTTCAGATTTTAGGGTTTCGCTGAGAACTGATAGGAGCGGTACAAAACATAAACTCAAAACATATTTGGATTTTGAATTTGGATTCGGGACAAAACATCTAAATAGAAGTGGTACGTATCATTAAATGTCTATTTAGATTTGGATTCAGTCAATTAATCTATTAATTTTCAGGGAATTGTAACATTTATGATTTTTTCGCTAATTTTGTTAGCTTTTTTCCGCAGTTATTCCACAATGGACCATCTGCTCTTGCAAAATTTTCTGAGAAGTTGATGTAATTGTCTCGACAGTACTACGGTATTCCAAATTCGCAAAAGATTGGTCTGACAGAAATTTGTAATTCTGAAGAGTTTATTTGACCAGGATTCGGTATTCGTCGTGAATGAAAATGTCGTGTTTTGTGCCAAGGTGTTGGTTCTCAAAACTCAAAAGAGACCTCCGAAGCGAAGGAAATTACACAGGATGAGGAGCTGTAGTAGGGATATCGGTGGTGGTGTTGGTACCGGTATTGGTACCGGTGTGGGTTTGATGAATTTCGTTTAGAAGGTTGCGAAGTTGTCTGCTTTTAAGGAGATCAACGAGAGTTGCAACATTTTCAGAATTTTTTTTCAGGTTGGCGGTTGCAATCTTAGGATAGGTAAAAATAATATTTTTTTAATTAGGAAATTTACAAAAAAACCCTCCTATTATTCCCAGAGTGCAGAACTGTGCCTACTTTATTGATATTTTTTAATAAAAGCTCATGCATTTGTCGCAAATAGAAAATTTAGGTCATTAAATAATATTTTTTAATAAAAGCTCATGCATTTGTCGCAAATAGACCTTGATTATCACTCCTGTTGAGGCACTTTTGTTCTTCCATGCTATTAACTTTTAATAATTTAGGTTATTAAATGCCTAATTATCATTTATCTTTCCTGATATTTAGGGCTCGAGGTCTTCGTAGACTGCTTCCTGTGTAATTATAAGATTCGAACAATTCGCGAATTGCCATAATTAGGTAATGAATCAATAATTCGAACACTTATTTTTTTCCCTATGTTCTCTGATTCTTTTTTTGTGTGTATTTATGTCTATCCGAGATGGATTAGGTCAGATCTCATAAGACTGATCCCATGGATGCTCATATATATGCTTGCAAAAGTTTTTTTTTTAATTTAAAATATATTCAGTTCTTCCTGCTATACAAATTCTAATTTTTAAATTTGTGTTTCAGATGCTTATTCAATTTGATCTGACAATCTGGCAGGAGTTTGACCTGATGACCTCGATGTTCGCGCGTATTCGTTGACGAGGTTCGATTTTTATTCGATTTAGAATACACTTACTTACTTTTTAAATTGACACTGTAATTAAAACCTGATTTTGTAAAAAAAATTCCTCCAATTTAAAATTTACAATTTGTTTACAATTTGTGTTACCTAACCTCTAAGTTAAGTGTTCCGTCCTAATTCATACTCGATATTTCACAAACACTCACGTTTTCTGGATTGACCTAAATGATAATTTATGTTAATTAAATTATAATTTTTTAATTCTAAAATCTTATTCGATCTTGATTTCGTAATTTTTTTAGGTTTAGTTTGGAGTTTCTGAGAAAAAGAAAATCATGATATGACAAATTACTGGTTATGCTACGAACGGGATGTCATGAAGACTGAAAGGAAGATGTGATGGGTCATGCTCTCTGATTTTTTTTTGTGGACCTTTTGGAGTAGGCGAGGTTGTGCTATCCTTTTGCTTTCGTGTTTTCACTTTTGGGTACTATTTCTAAGCAAAATACCCCCCTCCAGGGGCATTTTTGGCATTTGAGGTAAAACAAAGATATTACATTATTTCGTATACTCAAGGTAAGACTTCGACGACTAATGTACTTATGGATAGTTTTTACTATGATATTTTCAGGATATATACGATAATTCTGTCATTTCCACGGACTTTTTCAGTATTTGAGGTACAAAAAAAAAAAAAAAATACTATATTGTTTCGTATACTCATCTGTATATTTACGACAACGAATGGAGTTCTTTTTCATAGAACAATACAAAGGGCATTTCTGATTCCATATAAGTAACGAAAATATATTTTATTTTAAAATGGATTAAAAGGTAATTTTACTAATTCGTTTTATAATATGTGCAGAAAAAAGGAACTGCCTGGTCAGCACAGTATGCAAGTGTGGACACCCATTTTGGAGTAGGTAAGTTCGTAATCTAAATCATATATATATATATATATATATATATATATATATATATATATATATATATATATATATATATATATATATATATATATATATATATATATATATATTTTTTTTTCATAATTTTCAGTTGTTGGTATTTATGCGTTTTCATGCTTGATTTTATTTGATTATTAGAACTAAGCAGGAGAGATGACCTTAAATCTCTCGATTGTGTGCTCATGTATTTCTTAAGATGAAGGTTAGATAAATATAACATTATATTATATTGTCATTCTCATTTATATTTTTATATTATTTCTTTTCTCCGTGGACTAAATAATAAAATTGATATTGCATTCTCCCGTACCAGAGAGAACAAACAAACAGGGACCAAAAAGCAATATATAACAAAATCAACGACAAGAAAATCAGAGAGAACAAACAAACAGGGACTCAATGAATCTCGAGTTGGGCACATATTACGATGATTTTTTTTATCATTATAGTTATAATTGTATCATCATCATAAACATATCATCATCATCATCATCATCATCACATCATCTACTCATAATCATCATACCATTTAGCATATCATAATCATCACATCATCATCATACCATCATCACATCATCATCATACCACCATACCATCATATCGGGATCATCGTATCATGAATATCATCCTTATCATGTAATAATGAATGTACATTCTTTGAAAATTTTTACACATGTGCGAAAGCTTAACAAAAGAAACAATTCGAATGATTCAATACTACAATGCACGTGGTAGAACAAAAAAGAAGCATGTACAAAGACGATACAAAATTTGTCAATGAATCATGTAATTCAATACTACAGCCAATTAATCATGTAAATCAATACTTTAATAAAAAAAAAATCATGTAATTCAATACTGTCCTTACTACGAAAAAATTGATCGTCCAAAATCATGGTGATTCATTCAATTCTATGATTCAATACTACCATTATGTATTGATAAAATTGACTGTCCAAAATAGAAACATGTAATTTGACTATTTGCAAAATCTGAGATCAATACAAATATTCAAAACAAATGAAAATCATGACAATTTTTACATCTTCGAGGATACAAGGAAACCATTATCACCATGTCAATGTACCATTGTGACATATTCGTCGTATTTCCATGTAATTTATCATATCATCTCATCAAATCATTAACATCGTAATACTCAACGTGTATATTTTCAAAAAATCGTGATGACTACAAAACATTCACAGGCAATTGGAATGACTCAATATGTAATGCAAATACAAATATGTAGACAAAATAAAAATGAAAAAAGAAATGACGAATACGATCACGAAATACAAACACAACATAGAAACAAAATATGAATACAAATTTGAAACATAAAGATGAAAGATAACTATGAATACAAAAACGAGTACAAACATATTACGTGTAAAAATTCAATACCAATACCAATTTTCTAACATAAAGTATGCAATGAGATGATCAATACATAAGTAACAACATATGCAAAAGTTCGAATACAAATTAATGTGTTCAAGCCGAAAGACAAACACATGTATTAAATATAATCGCGAAATAAGTGTGTCAAATACATATGCAAAGCTCAAGGACTAAAATGAGTAAATAATTCTAAAACCGAAAAAACTAATAAGACAATGAATATCAATACAAATATAAATATTATCGCACTGATAAATTACAAAAGCAAGAAATTATAAAACGAAAAACTTCAAACAAAAATGAATATAAATACATATATGAATATGGTACCAGTGATACATTAAGATTGAAACAAAAAAATTCAAATAGAATTTCACGTAAAATTTCGAACACTAATATTGATGAAATAGAGACGCACAAGAAAACATCAAACATCGTTATGAAACACAATCATTAATTACACATATAAAATAAAACAACAAGTACGAAAGAAAGAAAGAAAAATGAAACATGACACTGAATACAGAGACAAACCCGAATACATTTTCGAACTACAAACTACGAATTTATTCTGATGTCAAGTTTGCAAAACACTACGAAAATATGCCATTAATACAGAGACAAAATCAAAGATCCTCACGTGAAGTTTGCAAGATATAGTCAATCTTTCGTTGTTCCCGAGTCATATTATTCGTTTAATATTTGGTCGTAAAATAACCATACAAATTTAACAACTCCGAGTTTAATCATGCACATAATTCATCATGAAACAACCATACCACGAGCAAATTAAGAAAATAACACAATTAACAAAATAGCAGGAACAATAAGAATTCTTGAATACGAAATATGAAACATGGATACATCTACAAATACGAAATACCAAAACCAATATGAAATACAATAATAATATACAAATGTAGTTCTGAATTACAAACATGATACAAGTTTGAATAAAAATATATTCACGAAAATGCAAAATAGAATGAAAAGCGCAAATAACAATACTAAGTAACTACGACTACGAAAACGTTCGTCATCGTCATATCATCATTCATCATCATCATCATCATCATCATCATCATCATATCATCACCATCATCATCATAATCATCGTCGTCGTCGTCGTCATCATCATCATCATCATCATTGTTCTCTGAATTTTGCCGATGATGTATACAAAATAGACAAATTTTATAGCAAGAATTGTATGAATTGTTCAAGAAAGCCGGCTCTTGAACAACTCAAACAATACTTACTGTAAAATTTATAAATATCATGATTTACTGAGGCAAACATACAATATTTGCATATTCTATTCTCGAATGAAAAGATTTGTTTGTTATAATGTATTTAATTGTGTAATCTTTTAATAATGCAACTAATTAGAACTTTGTATTATTGCATTTTTTGGTTTCTTTTATTATTATAAGTTATTTAATATTATTTGTCTTTTTGTTGTGAAATATTTATGTTCTGTGTATTGTATTGTTTTGTGTTACGTACGATGTATTTATAATGTGGTGATATCATTCGCCCAATCCACATATATCATATTTATTTATTTAAATTGGAGAAAATATACTAAATTACAACATTAAATCAAAAAATACGACAAAAATACAAAAAAATAAAGTAAATAAAAAATTAATATTCAAACTTGATAACAGCTATGCGACTCCCGCGCAATCGCGCGGGAGAAGAAGCTAGTGAAATATATTTCTACATGAAGGTTGTAGATAATCTTATTATCTATCTAACCCAATTTGAACCATTCAAATTGGATTTTCCTACTGAAAGATATGACCACGAATGTACGCTTACATTCGTTTGTCCTTGTATATACTTTTGCGGTTGATCCGAAACTGTATTTCCTTCATGGACGACCAAGGTCCACTCGCTTTAAAACAAGAGTTGAAATCGCCTCATTGAAAAAGAAGAAGACCACGTCAACAAATGATGCACAAGATGGGGGTCAACCTGAAACTAGCGAGGTACAATAATTAATCCTTACACACATTTAACGTCATCAGTCAAGTTTAACCTAATTTTCATGAATGACAGAATTGCGCACAAGATGAATGTGAAAACATGAGCAACACAGATTTGCTTATGTGCTATTCGCAGTTTGGTCCTTGGAGCTCAAATTGAAACAACGCTACGTAAGACCATTTTGTGGATCATTTTGTTGTACAGCTGTTATTTTCTATTGTCCTTATTTTGGATGGGTCTTAATCCTTAATCTTATGACATTAGTTAACTAGCATTGCAGCACCATAAACAATGATTATTGCGTTTTAATGAACAAGGATTAACAGTCTTCTTTGTTGTAAAATACAAGATGTAATGCATCATATGTTTATCTTAATTTCAAATTAACACCTCCATTTTTATTACATTTTACATGAATTATGGGCCAATAAAAGCTACTTACGAACTCTGCAAGTTGAATAATGGGCCAAGCCATTTTAACAACTTTGGATTAAAAGGGAAATTAAATCACGAAATAATAAGCGGGCCATTTTAGATGATAAATGGGCCAAGCCCAAACAGCGTCAACTGCAACTTCCCAGATGTAGTCACGTCTGTTCACTGCTAGACGCGATTCTCATGATCCTGTTGTGTCTTGTCACCCATGAATATATTCGTTTTGGATGCGTCTTCTCACCTTCATTTGCCACTCTTTACACCAACCGAAGCCAAGACTCTCCACTCATAGGAAGGCGCCATTAAAGCTTGCTTCGGTTCAAAATCCGCCACCATAAATTCTCCGTCAGACGTTTTTCTTTCTCTTTCTCCAAGCCATTATCACCCATCTCCATTGTTAACCTAACTCTCTAAACACCAAAACCACTATCAAAAAAAATGGCACCAAAGAGAAAGGCCGGTAAGAAAACATCCAAGGAGGCGACATTCGTTGTCAAAACTCCCTGCAACCCTAAGCGATTCTCAAACTTCTGGACCAAATTCTTGGTTCCCAAACTGACTCCGGCACACCATGAGATAATCGAAAGCTGGCCTTTCAGGAACTTCCTAACCTTGCCAAACATAGGGATGCAGAGAGAGTATCTCACTGGGGTGATGTGTTATTGGAACCCCCTCCTATCCTGTTTCCAAGTCAACGGCAAGTACATACGTTTTTATGCACACGACGTGTGCATTATACTTGGCCTAAGAGGAAGGGGGCTCCTGTCGACATTTCTCACAGGCGCATGGTTGATTGTTCAATAACCAAAATATTCTTCGACGACAATTCAACTCCTGAGGTTGTGGCGATGGAGTAAGTGTTAGAGGATCAATTGGGAGAGGTACCACCCAACAAACCCAAAGCTACCCCAAAGGAATGGGTCACCATCCTCACCATGTATTTGTTCACGACAGTGCTCTTTGCTATGAGTAATTTTGGTACTCCCCAGCAGTTCTGGGAGTATGCACTTCAAGTCGATTCGCTATGGGATTTTGCTTGGGGACAGGCTGTTTTCGATTTCATGCAGAAATCAATCCCGGAAACACTGGCGGCAAACTCCACTCCAACCTTGGTGGGTTGCTCGTTCGCATTGCTGGTAAGTGTTTCAATTTCCTACAATCAATCTGTAAATTCAAAAATAAAGATTTGTGCATGCATGTTAATCTACAAATTATTAAGTTTTGAGGGTGGCAATCCAACAATTTGGTAAATAGTCATGGTAGTTCATCCTTACAACATCAAATTTCTGTCCAATTAGTGTTAATACAACGACCCCTATATGCATTGAATGATGTTCATTCGAAATTCAATTATGGTACAATCAGTGTTAATACAACAATCATCTGTTCATTGAATACTGTTCATAGAAAATCTAATTTATGTCCAGTCAGTGTTAATACAACAAGCACTGGGGTACACAATTGGGTTAACAGTCATGCTTTTCTGTGTTACTACAACAATCCTTCAATTGTTAGAAAAATCCATGCCTTTTAGTGTTGATACAATGGGATAAAATCAGTTAGTGTTAACACACTCCATGCTTTCAATTGCAATCCAAATATAGTGTAAATACATAGTTCAATATACAGTCCATTCAAGACTATATTACAACAATTGAGTGTTAACTGTTTGCTGTACTGATGAACATTACAACAGGTGCGGTTTTACGAACACGCAAAGGCAGAAGCACTAAGAACGTCAATTGACCTCTACCCACGTTACATGAACTGGGAAATCCATACTGATGGAACAAAGGAAGGCTTCATGGAAGTTATTTCAACAATAGACCCCTCAAAAATAGATGTCAGTCTCACACCACGCAATGTAGAAGCTTGGATTTTTGAAGGGGAGACGGAGAAAGCAAAGGAGTATTTCTTCCAAATACCACCTGGCGAAACACTTGCCAACGCTCTAGTTCACACTATGAGCCAGATGTTGTCAGATGGGCAAGAAAACCTAATGCAGATACAACAATTCATTGGGAATACCCCCCCTCGTCAGAATCATCCAATCTACAGCCAACGCTCTCCTAATACTGGTAAGTTCAAAAATCAGAACATGTATTACGTTAAATGGAATAATTTGTAAACAATTTACATGAGTGAAAACGCGTAGGCAGTCTCAAGACCAGTCCACAGGAACTTCAGCTGTACCAGTAGTGACAAGGCAGGCTCAAGACCAGTCCGCAGGAACTTCAGCTGTACCAGTAGTGACAAGGCGTTCTCCACGCATAAGGAGTATGAACAACGTGGCAGGTCAAGGTGCTACGCAAAACGTACCAGATAGCGTCTCGATCCCAAGCTGCACTCGCCGCTTGTCAGATCGTGACGATGGTATTATATATTTCTGTCTTGGTTCAATTATTTAACTATGGATAATAATGTTGTCTTTGGTCCAATTATATATTTCAGTTAACTGCGCACAACAAGAACCAGTTTCGGAAGAAGAGGAGCAGGAACTGAGGAATGTTAGACTGAAGAAGGGAAAAAACAAGTTAACATCGGCATCTGGTATTTTCTTTTTGGAGTAAATAAAATTCTTAAAGTATTTATTCATT
Organism: Luzula sylvatica; assembly: GCA_946800325.1. Taxonomy (NCBI): domain Eukaryota; kingdom Viridiplantae; phylum Streptophyta; class Magnoliopsida; order Poales; family Juncaceae; genus Luzula; species Luzula sylvatica. The sequence goes on along the minus strand of OX326961.1, from coordinate 59,722,327 downwards.
TTTCAAAAACCGAATTCAGAGCATGCAGCATCTGTTGAACAAACCGGCAGTCAGTGCAACCCGAATTCAGTAGGTAGCGAAGGCGTCAACCAGATGGTACAGTCCGGAGAAACACATGATTTAGGTATTTTTACAAAGAGACAAATTCCAAAACCAACAACCCATTAAGTCGTAACAAATTATATAAGCCGACATTCTTATTTCATTGTTAGGAAATGACGGCTGCAGCAGCAGCTACATCCCCGACGAAGAGCTCCCGGACGTCGATAGCATTATTGCCGCACATAATGCTATCGTACAATCTGACACACCAATTACTAGTGGCTCTTCACGACCACCGACTAATTACGGAGGCATCAAGCAGGCGAGGTCTCCAATGGCACTCCCCCATATTCCAATTGTCACGCCGGCACCAATAATTGCCTCCCCTATGCCTCTGACTGTCCGTTCAACGGACGAGTCGTCGTCGACCAAGGGTAAACACTAACTGGTAAATCGTACATTTCTTTGAATTATTAAATAATCTTTATTGCAGCACATGGTGTACGCAAGATTGAAAGCGGACAAATTGGTGAGTTAACCGCGAACATTGCCAATCAAATTTGCAACCGTCCAACAGATCACCAGATCGAAGGGAAATTAGTAATACAACAAACTGACGACGCAAGCCCTTCTTTTGATTTAGGTAATTAATTTATCTCAGATTTAAAATATAGGTACTTAATATATCTCACAATTTTTGGTTTTTTTAAACAGGAATTATGATGGGGGAGGAAAAGAATGAAGTGGTCGTTGTTGATAAGAAGAAACCACTAAACAGTCCATTCGATGCTGTTGAGTTGTTGGTAGCAGGAGTGGATTATGATGCTGCATCGACCGAGGGATTTATGGATGAAGACATGACCACTCGTTATCCTAACTGGCACCTAGTACCTGAATACATGCAGCGAGTCATATATGGATGGGCTAACAAGGTTATAGTCCCTACAATGCCAATTAACAATGAACTTGCGCGTTTCAACAGCATGGACGTAGAAATGCTGATGTAGGGGAAACACGTAACTGCAAAGGTATGTTTCAGCTAATTTTTAATATCACTTGAACGTTACCAAATTCTTAATAATTTTGTGTGTGCAGTTATTGGATGTCCTTTTAGGGTTACTGAGAAGGTGTTTCATGGACCCCATCAATCAATGGAGTTACGTCAACCCTGCCGTATCAGTACGTACAACCTTTCATAATTAAAAAACGTTTGCAACCAATAATTCTAACACTGCTGAATCGCAGGTGTTAATCCCTAGCATGCTACAAGAGGAAATAAATGAAGTAAGCGATGGGTGCTTTTGCTTGTCAAACGCGCTGTCGGAAACAGAGTTGTGCAGCAACCGCTGGTTATTTCTCCCTTTATGCGTTGGGAAGAATTGGATTCTGGTAGTATTTGATTTCGACGATTGCCAGATTTATGTTTACACCTCAGCGACGAAGGCCGACCAGTTCGCTGGTCGAGTGAAGTGTTTCGTCGAAGAATGGAAAGGGTTCTTGGCCGAAAAAATGGATAGGTCAGAGATTAATGACTAGAAGGAAAGGTTTGTTCGTTGCCCCAGAAGCCATAAAACGGAGGACAACGCCTTGTTCCTCGTCAAGTACATCGAAGTGGTCAGTGCTGGCAAGCACTTGGTTTTCGGGCAGAAAGACATTGACGCAGCAAGGCTGTACGCAGCCTATAACCTTATCTGCCTACCATGGTATTGCGATACTTTGGTTTGAATTCAGGTAGTACGGAGTATTCTGTTGAGTATCGGCGTCACTACCGAGCCCCGCGCAGCGGATTGAGAGGCCCGGTCCGACCCGATCCCGAGGACCACGTCAACGACCCGAACGTACGAATCCTAAAATGTAACTACGAATATATAACTCTTATATATAAAGAACCATACCACGTGAAATTGATCACGGTGAAGGGTTGTTCTTGCGTAGTTGCTGTCCTTGCTTCGATCTCGGCAACACACGCGTCACACGCCCGCGCGATTCGACACCTAATCCGAAGCCCCGATTTGTCGTATACAACCGGATTTTCTCCGGTTCGTCTCCGACCTTGCTCGACCTTGCTCTCGTTAGATCACAGTCCAGAATCTCAGATGAGATTCATCTACTCGTATCCACCTCGAGCTCGCGTCTTTCGGTTGCGGCGAATTCCCCTAAAATTCCTTCAAACTTGCTCAAATTCAATCTTTTGATCCCTCAACTTGTCTCACAAGTTTTTCTCTCTTTTTCTTAGATCTAGATAGAATAATCATTCACCAGAAGAGAGAGAGAGAGGTTACACAGAGATAAATATATTATGTGATTAATGAGTATTAATGAGTATAAAAAACTGGCAATCCAGAATTCGGATCACTGTGCGTCATGACGCACGATATGGTGCGTCATGACGCACCTGTCACAGTTACTTGGATATAGCCGTTATATAGTGCTCTGTCATGACGGACACTCTGTGCGTCATGACGCACTACCGTCATGACGCACAATAAGATGCGTCATGACGGTATACTCACAGATTGTCTTCTACAGAAATTACTCTACTGTGCGTCATGACGCACAATATGGTGCGTCATGACGCACAATATGGTGCGTTATGACCAATGTTGTAAAATACGGAAAACGATACGGAACTGTCGGGGACCGTAAAACGGGATTACCGTAAAACGGTGAAAAAACGGTGAAAGAACGATCACCGAAATCGATAGTAATTTAATTAAAATTTATAGATGAAACCAAACAAATATATAATAATGTAATTTTTTAATAGTAAAAAAATAACATAAACAACATCCAATATAAAACATAACATCAAAACGAATGTCTAACATAAACGTAACATCAAAACGAATGTCCAACAAAACGTAACATCAAAATATAAACTCAAATCCAAACATAAACTAAATTGTAAAATTATTAACATCATTCGGGACAACCGTAAGTAAAAAAAATGGTAATTTTATTGGGTTGGAAAAAAAATGGGCCAAAAAACGGTAAATAATCAAAATTTCAATTTTTAGTTGTGAAAAACGGCCGTTTTTCGAACCGAAAAACGTTTTTTCCCAAAAAAAAACGGTCAAACACAGTAAAAAAACGTTTGACCGTTTTTCAAACCGTCTTGTAAAAAACGGAACGTTTTTCCACCGAAACACCGTTTTTCCACCGTTTTTCACCGTTTTTCCCCGTTTTTTACAACAGTGGTCATGACGCACCATGTAATTTCTTCCAGATTTGCATAATCTTATTATGCATCCAATCGTTCCGACGAACACGTATGTTTGTCTACACTCATTTGTACAATCTACTAGTTGATCTGTAACTGTATTTCCTTCAGTCTCCCACTCAGTTTAAGATAAAACTAAAGAAAGTACTAGTGTACATCTCATGTACACATAACCTTAGAGATTGAAATTAAGCCCGAAATAAGACAGCTCTATGTGTGACCGCGTAGGTTCGTATCAATCAATGGTAGTGAACATATGCCTAAGTTCACAGGCTAATGAGAGGGATCTAGGAAGAAATCCATCATAGTTTTTCCATGTTGAAAACGAAAAATGATTGTGATCATTTATACCTATCTTGAATGGTGGTATTTAGTTCTCTTGTTCACGATATCCGTCAATCAAAAGGCACGGTGATAGTCATCCTTATAATTTGATTGACTAAATGATGAGCGGGGTTTTTGGCGTGTTTTAATATGTCGTTGTGTTAAAACCCCGAACAATCAACAAAATTTATAATCTATGTTTGTACAGTGGCAAATGTATAGATTCGTTCCACGAGGAGTATATGTGTCAAATAATGAATCAAAACAAGCAAGAGTTAGGCAGAAATTTTCCAGAATATAGTCCGTTATAACGCAATATAGGTCCGTTACAACGGACTTGAGTGGAAATTCTAGCGCTAAGTGTGAGATGAAACTCCGTTATAACGCACTATACTTGTCCGTTATAACGAACAGTGGTTGCGTTGCAACGGATTGGTTAATCCGTTACAACGGACCGCGATGTCCGTTACAACGCACTTGTATTGATGCTATTGAGTAGAAATTCTAACTAGTCCGTTACAACGGAACTATAGGTACGTTACAACGGAGTTGTAACCAACTGAAATTGAGGTACAAACCGTCCAGTCCGTTGCAACGCAGTGCGAGTTCCGTTATAACGGAAGTAGTTCTGGATTTCTGGTTTGAGATTTGAATTGGGAGCAATTTGATGGTTTGTTTTGGCTTCAAATTTAAAAGCAATTAAACTAAGAAATAAGCACTAAGATCACACAAACAAACAAAGAAGATTTCGAAAGCAAAAGTTTCATTAAACCATGAATTCTTTACACAAATCCAATTCAATTAAAACTACAAGAATTTCAAGAAAAGGAAAGAAAACACCTAGAGAGATGAAGTGAGCTCCGAGTCTCGTCTTGGATGCCTTCCTCGTTGCCTTGAGATGCTAGTGAGCTAGACACCTCGCACAACTTGTTCCTTTCGTACCAATCCACTCGCCAATCGAAGTGAGCTCCGTACCGGTTGAGTGAATTCGAGATTTGCAAGGAATCCAATTGGAAGAAAGCTCCCGAGTGGAATAGAGTAAGCTTGACTCCTTGCTTGCGCGGATTCGGATGAAGAAAGCTCCAACCAAAACCCCACAACTCGATCTTCGTCGAAGTGTAGACCAATTCACCGAATGAAGTGAGCTTCTATTCGGTGATCGATCTTAGAGAATTTATCGTTCGTTCTCGGTAATTCTTGCGTGTTCTTGAAAGATTCTTGGACTTGCTAAAAGAGAGAGAGAGAGAGAGAGAGAGAGAGAGAGAGAGAGAGAGAGAGAGAGAGAGAGAGAGAGAGAGAGAGAGAGAGAGAGAGAGAGAGAGAGAGAGAGAGTGCGAGAGAGAGAGAGAGAAAGTGCTCCGAAGAGCGGGGGAAGGGGGGCTGCCCATAGGCCTTGGGGTCTTATTTATAGTGTCATTGAGGCTTTCCCATTGGCCGAGAGATGGGTGAGAGGATTGAGGGTAGTTGGGAGTGGTAGGTAAGGTAGGTGGGGCTGTAGAGTGGCAATTGTGTGAGTGGTTTTCGAGTAGAGTTTGGTGCAATCTCTTATGATGATGATTATTTGCCTTCTCCTTCACACGTGTACCGAATTGGTCGGTATGATATATCGATTTTAACGGCCCGAGGAGACGAAGGCATCTACACTCTTGGTTTGCCGAGAATTTCCCCCTAAAACCTGTAATTCAAGCAATAAAACACACTTAGTGAAGAAATATTCTTGTTATCTCAAAATGAACAATTGTATATATAAAGTTGTCATTCAAAAGGGCTAAAATCCCCAAATTAGATATCAAAAAGGTGCTTTATTTTCCTCTTATCACTAAACTTATTGTTTCGATACCGAATTGAATCAACAAATACAATCGATATTAACTATTAATATCATTGACTCTGGCCAGAGATTTCATTGATCAATTCATCGAAAGGAACAATTTCTATCTTGATGATTCACATCAAATTCCGTGTTTCAAATAACACCCGATCATAATCCCATGACCATCCTGTTACAGACAGTGGAAGATTATATCTAAGTATTATGTTACGCACGAAAAATGATCCATGATCATCTCAAGTGTGAAGAACTAAGACCCCATTCGTTACGATTCCATCTACAATGACTAAACCATGTCATGGTATCGCACTTTTGGTCAAGTCACAATATGCATAACCTAATGCATATCCATATTCCCGATTTGACAAACTCTTTGTCCTATAATTAGCAAAACATAATCATCACCTCGGCGAATATGCTAGTGTACATGTTAGTCTATTATCTTATAATAGATATACTTATCACATAAGTATCATAATCATGACTAGGGACGTTTTTGAAATATAACTTTTGAAATGTGACGGTTTTACTTAACATGATCACGTATCACGTAGACGCTCACACAAGTCATAAATCAAGGTTCGTGTAATCAAATTACACAACCTCGCACAAGTTTTCATATAAGATAAATGCAAATGAAATATAAAAATTTTGAAAGTGCATTAATATAACATAAGTCTTGGGTGATACAGCGTTTACAACAAATAACTCATCATAACAACTATTGTTTTAGATAACTACAAACCAACTTCCTCCTCTAGGTATCTCAAACCTATAGTTCTAGCATGACGATCATGTTTCACAACTGGAAGTGGCTTCGTAAACGGATCCGCTACATTCTCGTCAGTATCAATCTTCAAAATCACAACATCCTGCCTTTGTAAAATCACACGAATCAAGTGGAACTTACGCAGGATGTGTTTGGAGCGATGATGCGATCTCGGTTCCTTGGCCTGTGCTATTGCTCCCGTATTGTCGCAATACACATCCACGGGTTCCGAGATGCTTGGCACTACTCCGAGTTCGGTCACGAACTTCTTGACCCAAACCGCCTCCTTTGCGGCTTCCGAAGCCGCGATGTATTCTGCTTCCGTCGTAGAGTCAGCAACTGTCGGTTGGTTGGAACTCTTCCATATAACCGCGCCACCGTTCAAGCAAAACACGTACCCGCTTTGTGATCGAAAATCATCGGTACATGTTTGAAAACTGGCATCGGTGTAACTAGTTACAACCAATCCATTATCCTCGCCACCATATACTAAAAACTGATCCTTAGTTCTTCGTAAGTACTTAAGGATAGTTTTCACGGCTTGCCAATGCGGATCTCCTGGATTCGATTGGTAACGTGATAGGACGCTTAATGCATACGATACGTCAGGTCTCGTACATATCATGGCATACATGATAGATCCAACTGCCGAAGCATATGGAACCTTATCCGTGTTACTTTTCTCTTCGCTCGATGTTGGACATTGAGCTTTCGAAAAGGTTATAACCCTCGACATGGGAAGAAACCCTTTCTTAGAGTTTTGCATGAAAAATCTTTTCAGCACCTTGTCGATGTACGTACTCTGACTTAGGCCGAGGAGTCTCTTGGATCTATCTCTATAGATCCTCACACCTAAAATATAGGCGGCCTCTCCTAAATCTTTCATAGCGAAATGAGTATTCAAATACTTCTTAACATCCGATAACATCGGATTGTCGTTTCCTATGATCAATATATTGTCCACATAAAGAACAAGAAATACTACACGGCTCCCACTAACCTTCTTATATACACAAGCTTCTTCTTCGTTTTTGATAAAATCATACTCACTTATGACTTCATCAAAACGAATATTCCAACTCCGAGAAGCTTGTTTCATCCCATAAATGGACCTTTGAAGCTTGCATACTTTCTTAGGATTCTTTGGATCGATAAAACCTTCGGGTTGTGTCATGTACACATCCTCCGATAAGTTTCCGTTAAGGAAAGCGGTTTTAACATCCATTTGCCATATCTCATAGTCATAATATGCAGCTATGGCAAGGATAATCCTTATAGACTTAAGCATGGCTACCGGTGAAAACGTTTCATCATAGTCTACACCATGAATTTGCTTGAAACCTTTCGCAACTAACCGTGCTTTATAAGTATGCACTTTCCCATCCATGTCAGATTTCTTCTTGAAAACCCACTTACACCCGACGGGTTTAACCAAGGGTGGTGGATCAATCAAGTTCCAAACTTGATTATCGTACATGGATTGGATCTCGGACTTCATGGCATCATGCCATTTGTCGGAATCTTTGCTCGACATAGCATCTTTGTAGGTTGTCGGCTCATCATCTATGAGTTCGACGTTGCCTTCATCAGTTACGATAAATCCATATCGTACTGGTTCCAGCCGGGTCCAACTAGACCTACGAGGAGCACCTTGTGCTATTGGCTCGACATCCTCAACTATTGACGGATTCGGGTCAACATCCATCGGTTCGATGTTTATTTCTGAATCTCGAACCTCTTCGAGATCTATTTTACTCCCACTAGCTCGTTGAGATATAAAGTCCTCCTCCAAGAAGGTACCTCTTCGAGCTACGAAAACCTTGTTTTCCTCGGGATTGTAGAAATAATATCCTTTAGTTTCCTTAGGATATCCTACAAATAAACATTTTTCAGATTTGGGTTCGAGTTTATCCGAAAACATTTTTCGAACGTAAACATCGCATCCCCAAATTCTGATAAAATATAACACCGGAGGTTGTCCGGTCCATATCTCATATGGTGTCTTTTGAACCGATTTAGAAGGTAAGCGATTTATCAGAAAAGCCGCTGTCTCAAGGGCATATCCCCAAAACGATTTTGGGAGACTAGTTTGACTCATCATCGATCGAACCATATTCAATAAGGTTCGATTCCTCCTCTCGGACATGCCATTCCATTGAGGCATTCCAGGTGGAGTCAATTGTGAAACGATTCCTCAATCTTTAAGATGATCTTCAAACTCGTAGCTCAAATACTCGCCTCTTCGATCTGATCGAAGTGCTTTGATTGTCTTGCCAAGTTGATTTTGAACCTCATTTTGAAATTCTTTGAATTTTTCAAAAGATTCAGATTTGTTACGCATCAAATAGATATATCCATATCTACTCAAATCATCCGTAAATGTTATGAAGTATCGATAACCTCCTCTTGTCTCGGTACTCATTGGACCACATACATCTGAATGTATAAGTTCCAATAGTTCATTGGACCTTTCTCCAACTTTTGAGAATGGTGTTTTTGTCATCTTGCCAAGTAAACAAGATTCGCATTGTCCATATGAATCAAATTCAAATGAGTCCAAAAGTCCATCCTTATGGAGTTTTGAGATGCGTTTCTTGTTTATGTGGCCAAGTCGACAATGTCAAAAATAGGTCTTACTCTCAACTTTTGGTTTAATCCAATTCGTGTTTATATTATAGATTGATTTATCATTTGTGTAATTCATATCTAAAACGTAAAGACCATTTTCTAATAGAACATTTCCATAGAATAAATTATCCTTACAAATAGAAAATTCATTATTCTTAATAATAAATTCATAACCATCATTAGCAAGTCTAGACACACTAATAATGTTCTTACACAAACTTGGAACAAAATAACAATTATTAAGTTCTAAAATAAATCCACTCGGTAAAGTAAGATAAACATCTCCGACGGCCAATGCAGCAACTTTTGCTCCATTTCCTACTCGAAGATCCACTTCACCTCTTGTCAACTTCTTTCTAATTTGAAGAACCTGCATATTTCGACAAATATGAGTTCCACAACCGGTATCCAATACCCAATTGTCCAAAATTGAAATATTAACATCTATAATAGTCATACCTGCGGTTCCGGCTTCCAAAGCCTTCCCCTTGCTTTTCTTCACCTCCTCGAGGTAAATCTTGAAATTTCTCTTCCAATGCCCACTCTTTTTGCAATGGAAGCAGGTGACATCCTCGGATTTCTCCTTTCCTTTAGTCTTTGGTTTGGACAACGACTTGCCCGCACCGCCCTTGGACTTTTGTTTCTTCGAATCCCTCCTTGAATCATGAAGACATCCCTAGCAACTCTTGCTTTGGGTTCCCCCGATGTCTTAAGCATCTCCGACTCAAAATTCTTGAGCATCCCATGGAGCTCGGGAATCGTCTTGTTCATCGAATGCATGTGATAGTTCGTCACGAAAGTTGAGAAAATCGGTGGCAATACACACAAGATCAAATCTTGTTGCATTATTGGTGACACCTTTTCTCCCAATTTCTCGAGACGATCAATCAATGATTCTACCTTTAACACGTGAGTGCTAACCGAAGATCCGTTAGGCATCTTACAGTTAACCAACTCCTTCAACGTATTGAACCTTTCAATCCGTTCTTGCTCTTGGAACATTTCCTTGAGCGTCGCGTTAATCTCGTACGCATCTGAATCCTCGAATTGCTTCTGCAAATTCGCGTCCATACATGCCAACATGAGGCACGTCACGTCATTTGACTCATTCTTAAGTTTGTCAAATGCCGTCTTTTCTTCGGGCGAAGCCTTATCATCGGGAGTCACCATCTTTGTGTCTAACACGTGACTCTTGCACTCTTGCCTCAGAACAATTCTTAGGTTGCGGTGCCAGTCAAGATAGTTCTTTCCGACTAGCTTAGCCCTCTCCAATACCGATCTAATCGACATTGAGTTGGTGTTGCTTGATGTCATGATTGCTACAACGAAAAATACTTTAAAATAAGATTGATACTAATATGTGCGAACTTATGCTATATGCTTATATGATCATATGAAATATGTTACTTTTATCAAATCAATAACCATAATATTGATTCGGGATTCTAAATCCAATAACACTTCAAGACCCATATTTCATGATCCTCCCACAAGTGACTTTGGCCGACAAATGGGATCTCACTATTTAGGTAGGATAAATCCAATCACATCCAATGTGACTCTTGACCCTTTATAGGATTTCGGTATCAAACCATATCATATATGATTCGAATTCCGTTTGTGCATCCTAACTATGCCCCGAACCCCAATCGGATTGGCTTGGACGGTTAAGTCACAACCATATTCACGTATCGTTCAATTGAACTACAAATGCGCCCGACTTTGGCCTGAACCCGCATTTGTCCCCAATTAACGCTTGCCTCTCACGTTGATACATACAACAATGTACGCCCGACTTTGGCCTGAAACCGTGCAAGGTGTGATGACCAACCTCGGAGGTTGTGAACATGGAAGGCATTTCATGACTTAAGTATTATGTAGGGATTTATGTGATATAATCTAATTACATCAATGAGCAAGTATATCATGATGAATGAACATAATTAATAATGATTAGAACCATATTTAAATAAATCAGAAAAAATTACACTGTGCGTCACGACGCAACATAACGTCCGTCATGACGCACCGTGTTGAAATGGAATTCCCTTGACTTCCGTCATGACGCAACATAATGTGCGTCCACAAGTCCGTCACGACGCCACACGGTGCGTCACGACGGACCATACAAAACAATTTTGTTGTCCACTCCAGAAACTATTTCAGGTTCCTCCGTCATGACGGTTGGTTACTACCGTCACAACGGACCGAGTTCTTCCGTCATGATGCCAGATAGTTCGTCATGACAGACTGTACAAAACCATTTTGTCCAGATTTCCAGAAACTTTTTGAGGTCCGTCCGTCATGACGGTTGGTTATACCGTCACGACGGACTGTTCTGGTCCGTCATGACGTCAGACGGTGCGTCATGACGCACTGTACAAAACCATTTTGTCCAGTTTTCCAGAAACTTTTGGGCTTCTACCGTCACGACGCACCAAATGGTCCGTCCTGACGGTATCAATTTACACAGTGCGTCATGACGCATAACTTTTGTGCGTCACGACGGACAGAGTGTAACGCCTCAGATCCAACTCTTGGACTACCCGTGTGCATCATGACGCACCATATCGTGCGTCATGACGCACCAGACCTGAAATTCAGTTTTATTTTGTAATTTTAACATATTTTAATCGTTTAAAAAACGATTAATCATGAACAATTCATGATTACTTCTAGATTCTTTTGATCATCTCATGATCAAATATTAGTAAAATTTCTATGGTCCTAATTTTATAACTACATGATTATGTCCTAAAATTCTACATGAAATTCCGAATAACACTTATTCGAAATCGATTCGACGATCGAATCGTGACGATCGCTCTGATACCACTGTTGGGTATCGGCGTCACTACCGAGCCCCGCGCAGCGGATTGAGAGGCCCGGTCTGACCCGATCCCGAGGACCACGTCAACGACCCGAACGTACGAATCCTAAAATGTAACTACGAATATATAACTCTTATATATAAAGAACCATACCACGTGAAATTGATCACGGTGAAGGGTTGTTCTTGCGTAGTTGCTGTCCTTGCTTCGATCTCGGTAACACACGCGTCCAACGCCCGCGCGATTCGACACCTAATCCGAAGCTCCGATTTGTCGTATACAACCGGATTTTCTCCGGTTCGCCTCCGACCTTGCTCGACCTTGCTCTCGGTAGATCACATTCCAGAATCTCAGATGAGATTCCTCTACTCGTATCCACCTCGAGCTCGCGTCTTTCGGTTGCGGCGAATTCCCCTAAAATTCCCGCAAACTTGCTCAAATTCAATCTTTTGATCCCTCAACTTGTCTCACAAGTTGTTCTCTCTTTTTCTTAGATCTAGATAGAATAATCATTCACCAGAAGAGAGAGAGAGGTTACACAGAGATAAATATATTCTGTGATTGATGAGTATTAATGAGTATAAAAAACTGCCAATCCAGAATTCGGATCACTGTGCGTCATGACGCACGATATGGTGCGTCATGACGCACCTGTCACAGTTACTTGGATATAGCCGTTATATAGTGCTCCGTCATGACGGACACTCTGTGCGTCATGACGCACTACCGTCATGACGCACAATAAGATGCGTCATGACGGTATACTCACAGATTGTCTTCTACAGAAATTACTCTACTGTGCGTCATGACGCACAATATGGTGCGTCATGACGCACCATGTAATTTCTTCCAGATTTGCATAATCTTATTATGCATCCAATCGTTCCGACGAACACGTATGTTTGTCTACACTCATTTGTACAATCTACTAGTTGATATGTAACTGTATTTCCTTCATATTCGAGAAAGGAACAAAGTGGTGTTGTAATAAAGATTTGAATTGGATTTGTGTGTGCGTGTTTATGTTTGGAACTTATTTGTTTTCTAAAACTTTGGATTTCTATGTTTAGAATAGTTATTATGTCTTATATTTAGACCAATTATCATTTATAATCACCAATTATCATTTATAATCTGTCATGCATAGTTGGAGTTTATGATTTTCGAAATGTTAATTTGCACTGTACAATTAACAGGTACAACAGTTTGTTTTTTTATGAATTACCTCATAAACATTATACATACGATAAGAGTGATCAAAATTATCAATTTTCAAAAAACAAGGATGACACTCAACAAAGGATAAAAAAAACATTAAGAGCAGGTTGCATGAAGGTTTAAACCCATATCAAGAAATAGCATAGTAAACTTATGGGACGACACCAGTCATATCTCGTTATAACATTTAACATGCTAGCGTTCATTCTATACTAAGAATAAACCCACCTACTGCCAGTCATGATACCAGTCGCAATACAGTCATAATAACACGATAAAATTTAACACACAAACGTACATTCTCTTATTAGAATCAAAACGCATACAACCACCTCACTATAAGTTAAACATAGGCGGTGTTCATCCTTAAACACTAGCAACCATGCTGTCAACAAATTCATATAAACACACATACAACCACCTCAGGATATGATCCAATACCAAAAATGCCAAAATATTTTATAAGATTAAACACACATACGCACAGCTCAACTGAACTCACCAAACCAACTAATCACTTTCAGTTAAATAACGTAGCGTTAATTCATAATCAATTTTACAGCTTCAAATATCAATTAATATACAATCGGCAAAATCAACTTATCACTACATGCCAACATGTTACAAGACTTACCAGTTCTCTGAACTCACCAGTTCAAGGATAAATCCAAGATTCAATCACTATTAATCAATGATTCTGTGATAGTACAGCGTACAATTTCATCTTCAAATCTCTGAACTTATCAGTTCGAAACACCAAACAATTCTGCCTCTTAACATCTTCAAATCTCTGAACTTATCAGCGTCAAACCTCTGAATTGCAACAATGGCATAACGAATTACCAGTAATTCAAACATAAACAAAACAACAGTACTTTCAAAATACCACTTCTCCCAAAATCGAACTAAATAAATAATCCAAGAGAAATTGGAAACATATAAAACCACAGAGACGACTTCAAAACAAGGAAAATAAATGGGAAAATAGTGGTGAGAACATTTTCGAAACATCAAAATAAACAATACTCTTCCTCCCAGTTTTATAGTGATAGCGAAACAAAAGAATTTCAAATTCGAATTCAATTCCCACCAACGGTTGTAAACTGCAAAACTCCAACAACCGGAATTAATGCTCATAAATGAGCCAGCAGAAAAATAAGAGTTAACACGACAATAATCATCACAACAATAAATGGGACGCAAAGACACGAGTCAATCCAAAAAGGCCTTCATGGATTAACACTTTGGGCCGTCAAACCAACGGGCCATTTTCGGCCCACTACCTTAATATTCGCGAGATTTTGGGGGATTAGGGCTTAACATAGCCCCCTTTACAACGCATCAATGGGCCTGGGGGACGGTAGACGGGGATGTACATCGCGACTCTTCTTTTTATGTTTGGCAGTTATGAGTTAGATAGAAATGATAGTTAGACATGGTCTAATAAATAAATAGTGAACTAACAAACAAACAAATATGTTATAATGATATACAAGGTCCATTTTTTTTTTTGAAGAATATACAAGGTCCATTTAAAGCATGCACCAAGATTATTCATGTATATTATTGTTTCTATGAATGAATCAAAAGAATATAATATTGACTGTTAAAAAAGTTTCATTTCCCGCCAAGTATTGGGAGCTGGGTGCCTTGCAATTTGCAGAATACAAAAATCGTGCAATTTACATCATTTATACATAAATTCTGCAAATTGCATCATTTAAAATTAAATGATCCTTATATATATGCATACAGCAGCTGAAATTCTGCATACATAGCAGCACTTTACAAAAAATCTTCAAAAAAAATGATGCGATTTGTCTACATTGTTGTAGTATTATAAAATCGATAACCATCTTACGATTCGGAACTCCAAGTGCATAACGCCCAAAACTCATATTTCACGTTCTTCCCACAAGTGACTTTAGCATATCGGGTGGGATACCGTTATTTAGGTTGGAATAATATCCAATCGCATCATAAGCGACTCTTGACTATTTATAGGATTTCGGTATCGAATCGTATCACATGCAATATTAGTTCCGTGTGTGCATCTTATTTATGCCCCGAAATTCAATCCGGTTGGTTTGGACAGTTAAGTCTCAACCATATACAACGTATCGCTCAAATGAACTACTCAGTACTCGACTTTAGCCAGACCCATGTCAGTCCTCATTTAACGCTTGTTTCCCTCTCGATAGTTACAATATCACGTGCCTCACTTTAGCATGAACTCACGCAAAACATAAAACCGATCCCGGTGGTTGTGGACATGGAAGGCATTTCCGCAACTTAAGTATTTTGATATTAAGTCATCATCATATCCACGTATTGTGCATTTCCACGACCTAAATCCGGATCCGGATTCGAGTATTTTTATTCGGATCCGAATCCGATTTTTTCAGTTTTAGTGTCGGATCCGGATCCGAATCCAGTATTATCCGGATCCGGGTATTTTTCCGGATTCGGGTATCCGGATCCGAATCCGAATCTGGATATTATATTTTTTTTATGTGTCTTAATCCATATTAGTTGGAAAAAATAATTTCTGAATGATTTAAAATCACAATCATAAAATTAAGTTTGAATAATATAACTTAGATTGTTGATGTTGTAAATAATGTGTATATATAATTAAAAAATATTATTATAGTATTCGTTTTAATATCCGAAAAAAATTTGTATCCGTATTCGTATCCGACAATATCTGAACCGTATCTGTATCCGTTTAACATCTAAACCGTATCCGGATCCGGATTGTTACGTATCCAAATATCTTTATCCGAAAAAAATATGGATACGGATCTGGTATGACCACTATCCGAACCGGATCCGAACCGTTTACGCCTCTATTAAATCATGTCAAGATATTTTGTTTCGAACCCAAAAATGGAATATCAATGTATCATTACTGGTTAGTATAAACTCCCTCGTATTATAACATTATATGTAATAATGTTAATTAACAATAGCACTAAATAATACCCATTATATATGAGTGCAAAATAATAATAATAATTATTATTTCTTAGAATTTCTTAGAATTATGAATTTGCTACTTGTTAAGCCAGTTGGCTCTTGCAATTAATGGCATTACTAGTTAGTATAAACTCTTTAAACTTCAATTAATGGCATTACCCAGTTTAGTAGTTTGCTTCAATGCTCACATTATACTGATGCACATTTGCTATTAAATGAGAAGCCTCTGCATTTTTCTAGCACAAGTCATTCCATACAGGTCACTGGTACAATTGTACAAATACAACTGTACCATCCCAATCTGCCAGTCTTGTCAGACATAATAACCTGTACCAATCCCTTCCTCAACCAAGCTAATATCCAAATTATCATTACCCTCTCCTTCCCCGTTAATAGCATATATTATTTTATTTTGGGAAATTTTCAAAAAACCTCCTATCTTTTTTGGATATTGTAAAAAATCTCCTATCTTTTTGAAAACTCCAAAAAAACCTCTCTACCAAAGTTTTATTTTCAAATACCCCCTATAAGGGTTAAATCTAACCATGAATGTTGTTAAAAAACAAAATTGACCAAAATACCCTTCTATTTTCATATGTATATTTTTGTTATTTTTTCATTAATTTTATTAGTTTAAGAAAATTCATATATAATTTTTAACATATAATGATTTCATAAAAATAAAATTATTAAATGTTGAGTTTGTATAATTTTAATATTTCATTTATTATTCATGAAAAATTAACATCATATAATAATAAAATAAACACCTTGAAAATATATTGATAGAAAAATATTTCTTTAAACATCTATTTTATTTTTATTTTCGTTCTTCTTTTATTTATGTTTTTAATAGATCCATGATATTTTAATTTTTAAATATTTGCAATATGTTCTTTTAATATTATTGTTCATCTTATTATTATTTTATGTTATTTTTTCACTAAAAAAATATGAAAGTCAAATATATATATAATGTATGAAATATTAAAATTATATAAATATAACATATGATAATTATTTTTTAAAAATTATTATAAGCTAAAAAAAATTAGGACTTTTTTAAAATTAATACAAATAACAAAAACATTATTTTAATTACTAAATATGTAAAAAGAAGGGTATTTTGGTCATACAAAATATTTAACAACATCCATAGTTAATTTTAACTCCATAGGAGGGTATTTGAAAATAAAAGTTTGGTAAAGGAGATTTTTTGGAGTTTCCAAAAAGATAGGGGGTTTTTTAAAATATCGAAAAAAGATAGAGGGTTTTTTGAAAATTTCCCTTTTATTTTTTGCAAAAACAATAGCATATATTATACTACCCTACAATGGTACCATTATTTTCATAACACTTGATTAATTACATAAATATGGCCACATAAAATCCAACAATGACAAAAATAAAGCAGTTGCCAATGCACGTTGCTAGTCACCTTCTGGTCAATGCTCGGTAGAAAAACCACCGTTCAATCTCTGCCTACTCTTAATTGGACGGCTCAGATTTATTAAGCCACCTCACCCTCCCATTTTCACTGTCTTTTCCACAATATATACAGACACTATCTCTTCATTTAATGCGTGCACCACAAACGATGAATGTACACTCATTTTCCCATTGTGGTTCATGCATTTAATTACATATATTTCCATAATGGGAATTCTATCGTACAATTTTTAAAAGGATATTTAAAAGAATATATCATAAATTTTATTTTTTATAGATATTTTTTATTTAATGAACAATTCAAATGTCGTATTTAAATTATCATTCATTTATAAATATACTTAAAAATTTATCTTAAATAATCATTAATTGATAATTACTCAAAACATTCTTAAAAAAAAATGTATAACAAGCAAAACAAAAAAAAAAATAAAAAAAAAAAAAAAAAAAAATAATAATAATAATAATAATAATAATAATAATAATGTAGGATATAACTCCCTTCCGTAATAACATTTGTACCCACTGTCGTACAACTCCTTTCCGCTATATATACATTGTTTACAAATTACAACCCGCTCTCTTTCTCACTGTCTCGCTCACAATCCCGCAATGGAAGAAGAAGGTGAAACCACCGATGAACCCACAACGGTATGGAAGAAGAGCTTATCGGATCTTGATATGGAGGCGGAGTTCGATGCTGATGAGCTTGGTCCGATCAAAGAAGAAATGGTTGTGCAAGTAATGGAGTGGCTGGAGCGAGAGATAACCTCCAGTTCTCCGTCAAATCTTCAAGAAACAGAGTTCGTTACCATTAATGGCAATGAGGAGACTTGTGGGTCTTCCTTTTCAGGCACCGTGTCCACCGTCATGGCTTCGGTCGATACGCGGCGCGTATACGTAGCTCCCTATCTAGCCTCCTCGTGGCCTTTCGCTGCCGTCCCTGTGGATGAGCCGGCATGCAAGGTGGATATCATCGGAGAAAGTAGTGCATTCATAGACGGAGATGACGAGTGGATGGATTTCATTGTTGCTTGTGATTTGATGGAAATTGAAGGGTTGAAGTGAAAAAATATAGGGATGGAAATGTAAAAAAATGTTTGTTAGATTGTTATTATGCAGAGCAGGACAGGAAGAATGGAGGTTAATAGCTGAGTACAACTGGGGAGGGAGGGTAGGATATTTTGGATGTTTGTACAGAGAGAGGAGAGAAATATAGATTGATAGGCTTCATTTGTCTTGTCTTAATGTTTGTATTTTAAATTTAAATTTTCATCTAACCTTTTTGGAAAATGTGGCGAAAATCACAAGAAGAAGAAATTAATGGAAAAAGTTAGAAACTTTTGGCTTTTAGGTCCTTGAAAATGAATACATTTGCTTATTAATGGCAAAAGAATACGTGAATCCAGCCAAAGGAATAGGGTACAGTAAAGGAAAGACTGAACGAGTAATTACGGTGTTGGCATCGAGGTATGAAATAAAAACAAAACAGTGTAAAGTGTAAAGTGTCCTAAAGTAGTGTATAACCGTGACGTGATTAATTATTTTTATGAAGATTTTTTTTGTTTTGACATGCAGGTGTTTCAAAATCTCAATTTCTAAGAATAATTATGAAATTTTAAAATTTGCAAATCTAACTTTTTCTCCGATCTATTAGATTGTGTGAAATTTGTTTATCTTCAATTTCTAATTTTATTTTACTTTTCTATTAATTAAAAAATCTAATACATTTTTTGCAGATGTCGCATTACAACCTTTTTTTTGTCACATGTAAAAATCTAAAAAAAAATAGTTATGTATTTTATATCTGTTTTTGCATTTTTTTCATGTTTAAAAATTTATTTATTTAATTAAAAAATATTTGGATAATTAGGTCAAATTGTTATGAAAATTCCTTTTTATGTCATTTTTTGAAAAATAGACTTGATTGTTTTCTATACCTTTAAAATAACCAAATAATATATTGATTATGTCTAGTTTGTTTAGGGTTTTATACTCAGTTTCATTTATTTTATATTTGTTATGAATTTTATAAGTTCACCTATTAGTTGTTGAGATTTTGATAGATGAAATGAGAAATGACTAGTGAGTCAAGAGAAGTCACTAAATTGTTAAACCTACAAATTGAGACCAAAAAAAATAAGAAAAATCAGATTATGACATCATTAGTATTAACTTATAGAAAAATTATACTTGTCCCCTCTAATATCCCCTCAATATATTGATGTGTTAGTAATATATAATAAATGAATTAAATTTTAAATTATGTGGCAAACTGTATTTATTAGGTGGTAAACCAAATTATTACAAAATAATTTGCTTTATTTAATATTTTTATTGTATTTAATTTAACACATGATAAGTTATATTTATTTGAACAAATTTTTATTATTTTATTTTCAATATTTTTTTAAAAAAAAAAATTTCATTTTTATTTTCTAATTTTTGGGAAATTATTATTTTCATTTTCATTATTAAATTTTTATTTATTTTTTACGATAGTTTTATTCATGTATTCGTTTAACACATTTTAAATGGTATATTAATTTAATCCAATAAATTTTTTTTCCAAATTTATAGATTTAAATTTCATTAATTATAGATGGTGGTAAACAAACTTGTCAAAAATATTAAATAAATTAATGATGTGTGAAACGGTGAATCTTTTTTTACCTTCTTTTCTTATATAGGTTGGGAAAAATTAAATAGTCATGGTTACCACCATCATTAATACATACGTCAACACATCAATCAATCCAGGAGATTTTAAGGGACACATTCATCACCACTCTAACTTATATAATGAAATGAAATGGAATTCTTGCCTTGAATTTGTGGGTAATTATAAAAGTGTCTTTGTGAGCCCAACATCGATTTGCATATAAAATTGCATAATTATCAATCAAAACTGCATAAATGAAATTTCAATTTACTTAATTTGTGAATATGAAATTCATGAATATCCGATTAATACCAGAAATTGATTTATTTGAACAAACTCAAACTGAAAGAACCTTAATTGCATTAAAAATCATATATGAATAAACCCAAGTGCTAAATCAAATTGAAAAACAACAAAATTTATAACTCAAGGAGAGCAAAATTCGCCAGAATTTAATTAGAAACTAATAAAAATAGAATTCAAACCATTGCAAAATTGAATTGGAAAAAAGAAGAAATGAAACATACCAACTACAATAAGAAATTTAATTGAAAAGAAAGACAAATCTTGATATTATATATTACTAGCTTTATCCCCGCACAATTGCGCGGGATGTTTTTTATATAATTATTTAAACAGAATCAAAGCGCATGCGTTTGAACTAAATTAATCTAATCATGGCATATTTGCAAATACCATGATGTCAATAGATGTATAAGGTTCATAAAATTAGTCTATCACGGATATTATTTTCTAATATAATTTGTATAAATATCATTTGTTCATGTGCTTCTAAAATTGATTAATATAATCAGGACATATTCGCAAATTTTAATATGTATGTAAAACAGGAAACAAAGACCAAATGTAAAAAATGACCAAAATGTGAAATAAGAAAAAAGGATCAAAATGTAAAAAAAGATCGAAAAGTAAATAAAAAGGACCAAAATGTAAAAAAAAAGGATCAAAATATAAATTAAAACTAAAAATGACCAAAATGTAAATAAAAGAACCAAAATGTAAATTGAAATGTAAAAAAGGACCAAAAAGTAAATAAAAAAGGTCCAAAATGTTAATAAAAAGGACCAAAATGTAAATTAAAAATAAAAAGGACCAAAATATAAATTCAAAAGCGTAAAAAAAGACCGAAAAGTAAATAAAAAATGACCAAAATATAAATAAAAAGGACCAAAATGTAATTTTTTAAATTAAAAAGGCCAAAATATAAATTAAAAGGACCAAAATATAAATTTAAAAATATTTTTTTTACACAAAGGTCCCTGATGACGTGGAGCTCTAGAAATGCAAGAATTCTTGTAACTTTATACATAAGATAGAATTGGCAAATCAAAGAAAAATTCAATGGAGAAGAAACTTACCAAGATTGGAGGTTCGTAGGATTTAATTGAATTTCAGTATTGGTATGGCTAAATCGTGAATAATTATGGGTGCATATATCGCCTAAAATTTGGATGCTTCAGAATTTGGCAAGACGATCAAGGAAAATTTGGGCATGGCAAACAAGGAATTCCGAAATGTAAATATAAAGGACCAAAATGTAAATTAAAAATATAAAAAGGACCGAAATATAAATAAAAGAGGACCAAAATGTAAATAAAAAGGACAAAAATATAAATTAAAACTATAAAGGATCAAAATGTAAATTAAAAAATGTAAAAAAAGATCGAAATGTAAATAAAAAGGATCAAAATGTAAATAAAAAGGATCAAAATATAAATTAAAACTAAAAATGACCAAAATGTGAATAAAATGGACCAAAATGTAAATTAAAAAATATTTTTTTTATAAAAATGTCCCTGATGACGAATAAAATGGACCAAAATGTAAATTAAAAAAATATTTTTTTTACAAAAAAACCCCCTAATGACGTGGAGGCTTAGAATTGCAAAATTTTTGTCTACTTTAAACATAAGATTAATTAATATTACTAACCGAGCTAACTCAATATATACAATTTTTCATCTAAACAACATAAGATTTTAAACACAAAACTACAATTAAAATAATAAAAGTAATATTAAAAACATACTATTTCGTTTTCCTTGTTCCACCAGAGAAGAGAGAGAAGAGCCTAAAATTTTGCTTGTCCAACCGGTGTTTTTTGTTCACATGATCATGGCCGTGGCCATGAGAGAAGGAGAGTGAGTGAGAGTGGGAGTAAGAGGGGGAGAGTGAGAGTGGAAGTGGAATAGTAAATGGCACGGATGACCTCAATTAAATGAGCTAGAGAGGACAATTGGGAGATGAATTAAATATGGGCTAACCGGCATCTCGTCGGTTAGTTATAGGTGGTATGACAAAACGAATTGACGTGTACTCTGGTTAGTGTTAATCATATGATTAAGTCGAACGAATTACCTGCTAAAGGTAACCAACTTCTTAGACCCTGGTTAGCTAGAGCAAATGTCTGCAGAGAGGGGTTTTTTTTTTTTTTTTTTTTTTTTTAATAGGTCACCCACCAATCCTTGACCTTAGATTTTTTGTATGAAGTAAAAACTGTTTTTCTCCATTAGAAATGAATAACGAGATTAAGCAAATTTATACACGGATCGCCTAGGCAGATTCTTGTGTAACCGATAGACGATAACTCACGTGGATACGAGTAGGAATAACACTTATGACTCTCGAATGTGATCAAAGTGAGTATGAAGCTATTGACGGTATTGAGTCATGTGAGCGTGAGACGCACGAAGAACAATTGGAGTCGTGTTTGACAGTGCAAAGACGTGTGGACGTGGGACGCACGAGAAATAACTACAACGAAATCATGAAGGAATAAGCGCATCAATCCTTCGTTCGTGTTCAATTTTACGAGGTAGGTACGGGTTGTATATTCTAACATATTCGTACGCCGAATCGACGATGGGATCTTGGACTAGGAGTGTCCTGTTTCCCAATGCGGTGTCCCTCATTACGTTGCGCGGGACGCAGTGTCCAGATTCCCAATGCCTGGTCCTCTTGCATTCCCACTCCAAAGCGATAAAAGTTGATTAAGAATTTTAAGTTTGTGTGGCTCTTTATTGGGCTTCGAATTATTTGTTTTTATTTTATTTTTTGGGCCCCTAATTTTTCCCCTATCGGGTTTGCTAGATTTTTCGGCTTTTTAGATGGGACCATGAAAGTAGGATGTTCCCTCCTCTTCATTAATGCATGAGTAAAGGTACGGCCCCTCCCTCCCTCCCTCCCTCTCACATGAATGAATGATTTGTGGGTTCCACATGCATTGATTTTTATAAAATAGCATGTGGGTCTCACATGTCAATGACTTAAAAGAGTGAAAATGAGAGTGAAAATGAGAATGGTCCTAGCATTGTTCTTAATGCGTGTCTCTTATGGGAATTAAATGACGTATCGTGTACCTTTTTGGTACTAGCCGAGGCATTATGGACATCCTTCCCTTTCTTCTCACTCGTCAGAGTAATTAGTTATAGTCTGGTGCATTACATCATGTCTAGTCAGTGAATAAAATGTTATGTAAAGTTATCGTTAGAATTATTTAAAGCTTAATGCTATAAATAGAGTCATGAGTTATGTAATTATCAAGAGATTAATAATAATCAAATTACATTCTTTATTTCAATTCATAACGGTCTTCAACACGAATTCCATCCCCTCCATCCACCTCTCCAGCACGTCTTGCAGGTTCTACTAGTATCGTACCTCCTTGCGGATTAGGAAAGCTTGGTGGGTAGCTTTTGAACCGGATTCATTTCCTACGTGGACCTGGTGTTGAATCAGGTTATGTGGATTGATTTTCGCCATTGTTGTACCTTCAATTGTTGTCGGTGGGTTAGTTATGACATGAATTGTTTCCTCCTACAATGGTCGAGATCCGATTGTGTCCATTTTTTCCGGTTTCTCTCTCGGTGGAGACCGCGTTTTTTGTTTCTTGGTAGTGTCGTTTTGTGCTTGGGATCCAAAGACGAGGGGTGCTAGTTCATCTTTTCCTTGGACGGAGGTGCCAATTGCCACAATTTCAGTAACGTTGGATTTGGGAGGTTATAGTTCCTCTAGATTTGGTCTTGATCTATCAGATCCGATAGATTATGGGGACTGTTGTTGATTGATTCGTCTAGTGGTGATTCGATTTCATTTGGGGAATAACCCGATTTGGTGTTGGATTTGTAAGACGGCTCGGGTGGCTCATATGTTTCAAGTTTGAGTTTTCGAAAAAAGTTATCACAGAAGAGTTCGTTTGGAGTGGCCTCGGGGTTCCTGAAGAAAAACGATTCATCTTGAATTACTCGATGGACTATGAGAAAGACCTCAGGAATGAATCCATCAGATGATGCGATGATATATGGCGGTAATTCTTTCACCTCCGGCATCGTGATGATCACTCTTAGTCTTTCGAGCGTTTTCAATTGGGTGATCGGTCCTTGGTGAATTATTTCTCCGATATTCACACATAGATTGTCCAATTCTCTTTCGCAATAGGTCGTTAATGATAAATCATAGAGATCTAATTTCATTTTAAATTTGTAGTGAATGACCTGAGATCCAATTGCGTTGCTCCACGGATAAGCCATGATGCCTTCCTTATCGAGTTTAGGAGCTTCTTCTTGAAGGAAGTGAGCTCTATCTTCCTCTTTTTGGAGTTTCAATAGGTACTTATCATTACCTCCAGAATACGAGTTCATAACCGCTTAATTGTTTCTCTACGAGGAGGAGAATTGATAGGACAACCGTCGTATTGTGGCCACCGATAAGCCTAACATCCAGAACGATTGCCGATTGAAGCTCCTTGAGCTCGGAAGTATGTTACGGAGTCTCCTTATGTAGATCGTTGGCGGGGTCGCCGTCATTTTTGGGTGCTCGGTCAAGGGCTTGTTCAACGGATTAAAGAACAAGCCTTTCTCTATGTGGTTTAACCGCAGTTGGGAGTATTTGTACGAGTGCCCTGGTTTACGACAATAGCACCACGATCGCGGTTTGCGACAGTATGCTGTTGCATGATCACTTGCCGTGCGTTTGAGACATAGTCCAAACCAGGAATGATGGTGGGGGCTGGGGGGGTCACAATTTGAAAATAAATCAAAGCAATCAATAATGATTATAATGAAATTATTTTATTTATTTGAAATAAATAAAATAAATCAATGCGATCAATAACGATTATAATGAAATTATTTTATTTATAAAATAAAATTTAAGTATAAATTTATGTATGTATGAGACATTTTTTAAGATATAGTTTTTTTTACATGAGTAATATTTTGTATAATTTTTTTTGGACTGGATTATCATTTGTATAACAATTTATACCTTATTGGGGCATGCATTTGGAGTGCATAAATACGGTCAAAATTGAAAAAATGTCAAACAATCACATGTCGTATTTTTATTGATAATGTTCAATTTTGAAGAGATAAATATGATATTTCAATAAACAAAAAAAAACATATACATACTAACATTTTAACGTATGCTGATTTTTTTTTTTTTGAAGTGAAATATAATCCATAAAACATGAATATTTTTTGTTTCATTTTTTATTTGTGATACCAATGGAACTTGAACCCTTGATATTTTGTATCTTGTGCTAAGTAAGCAATTTACCACTAGGCCAATGAACCATTGATATTTTTTATTTGGTTTGAACTAATGATTTCTATAAACCAAAAAAAAAGAAGATATACATACTTACATTTTGTAACGAGTGATTCTCGTAAACAAAAAAGAAAGATGTAGATACCAACACTTTTTAACGTGTCACGATTCGAACAATACACGGGTAACTTTATTTACAATTCTAACGAAAAAAAGTTGGTAGTATTTATAGAAACATAATTTACAAAGCCAACACAACCCTAAGCCCAAATGGCCAAGGAGGACATACAAACTGCCCCTATCAGAATCGCAAAATAAGACGCAACTTGCATTCTAACACTACAACTCATTTTCCCATGCAAAAACTCTGCAGCGATAAGATCAACAAGGGCCATGTAAATCAAAATCCCCGCCGAGACCGAATCAAGCAAACCCTCAATTACCAACGCTCGCGGACTAAGCGAGTCATAAAAAGACGCTAACGAAATGCCTATTGCGATCCCCGTGGGAGTGGTAACGGTGAAGAAAGAAGCCATAAAATACGTTTTGAGATTGGTGAATTGAGCTTGAGAGATACAACCTCCTAATGCAAAGCCTTCGAAGAATTGATGAAATGCTAGTGCACCTATTAAGGGTTTTATTGTGCATGGGCTTTGAGATACACCGAGTGAAAGTCCGATTATCACTGAATGAGACACGATTCCGAGCTCAAGTATCTGAAAGTGAGTAATTTGAATTTGGTTTAGTCATGTTAGAGAAATCACTCAAATAAACCATAATGTATTTAATATTTAAAAGGGAAGAAAACTTGCTAGCTTAAACAGTTAAGATCATGAGATCAAAACTGGACGGAACTGATTTCTTGATCTTAACTCAGCATTCCATCCAATTTATATCTTTTTGGAACCAAAATACTTATTTGAGTTTTGAATCATCAAGGTTTAAGTCATTTAATTTATGTGTCATTTGTGTTTTACCAACAATTAGATTTTTCCTGTGTCTAAAAAGTTGCCTTAATCAAGCACATCACTCAAACAAGTTCACTGCACACAAGAAAAATACCTAAAAAAAAAGTTCACAACTCAAAAAGAATATACCTGCGAAATGACGACATGGCGCACTTCCGCGGGCACAACTCTTTCCTCCTCCGCATTAATCACCTCATCACCTCTACCCTCCTCCTCATCGACGGCTAAAACTCTGACCGCATCGACCTTAACCCTCGCAGTCTCCTCCCTATGCTTCTTCTCATAGAACTTCGTGAACACAAAATCAGCCACGAGGGTTCCCAAACCGGCCAACATCGCGACGAACCCAGCAAAAGGAAACTTCCTCCATGGATTTTCAGGGAGGCACGAGTCCGTCAATGTCGTTTGAGCATCATTTAACATGTGGACGAATCCCGTGGCGAGAATCACCCCTGCGGCCACGGCTTTTGCAAGGAGAAAGCCGGGGCCGTCTGTGCGGAGAAATCGGCGTTTTCGGCCCACGAGCGGGATGAAGACTCCGAGCATGCCGGTTGTGAAGATTGCGAGGATGGCTATGTGTTTTAAGTGGAGGGAGAAGGAGGAAGAGGAGGAGAAGCGACATGTGGCGGTTGATGATTCGTTTAAGGACGATTTGCATTGCGTCGAGGATAACGAGAGCGATACTGTTTCTGTGGAATCGTAGAGTGAAATTTGTTAAGTGTTATTTGATGGTTGAAGTTTTTCATCACGAGTTCAATTTGAAATCTACCCTTTCAATTGCAAATTTGGGTTTCGGTACTCGGGATTATTTTTTTAGTTCTCATATTGAATTAAAAAGGTGATGTGTATTAGAAGAGAGACAGCACATCTTGAGCATATTTATGTAAAGAAAATAGAAATTCAAACATAATTACCAGAATATAGTTGCAACTGATTCTGTACTCGCGCAAGTAAGAACATCGAATCCGTATCCTACGAAATAAAATACCAATTAACTCCCGAATGTCTCAAAACCCTACTTATACCATAACTTCAGATTACAATTTCAAAATTTTCATTCAAAAAGGTACCTCTAACAAAGACATGGCAAAGGACTTCACTTAAATTCCGCAAAATTTCCTTCAAATTCACTGTAAAATGAGTTCTTTCCTCCAATGGCGACGAATAAAATGAGTGCGACGAACTATGGTATGGATGCCTTGTAGGAAGTTGGTTCTTCTTTCTCGTATCTCTCCATGTCGTCATGCAACTTTGCGAATAGGTCCCTCGTGCTTTGAAATTTGGCAAAATACCATCGAATTAGGCGTGATAGTATAATTATTTGTCGTTTATTTAGTATGATTAACGGTTTAGATTGCTCGAAGAATGAATTGTACGGTTAGATGGGAGATTGATATAAATAAGATATTCGGGCGTCAATATCGTGGGACATGTAACTTGGGTTCAGTGTCTCTCTCTTTCATTATATCGGAATCTGTACGACTTATCTGAGCCGTTGGTGGAGACATGTGGCAATATCCAAAAGGAGATGATACGAATATTGTAATGGTGTCGACATAAGGATGAATAAACTATTGACCGGCCCGAATTTTGTACTGGAGGGGATTATCTTCTCCGGTTTGTACAAACTGAACCAGAAAGAGTATTTGCTACGACGAGAATTTATGGTGCACGAATACTTCAAAAATCAAGTCGTATCTTATCGAATATTGTATCGGATATGTATCGGATATTTCACGTGAAGTATTTGAATATTTTAATTTAAAATAATAACGAATATTTGTCGAATATTTTTAATGTATAAATAAATATATTTGAAAAATAAAAATAAAAATTTGAAATCGAAATAAATAAAGTAATACATACGATTAAATAACTAAATATAATAAACATTTACTTAAAAGAAAGTTATTTTTGTAAAACAAATTTTAAGTATATTTTATGTCAAATATATAATATATAAAAATATAAAATATATAAATTATAATTAATAAAATAATAAAATATTATATATAATAGACGTATCGTATTCTATGTTTTTTTGAAAAATACTGTATCACCGTATCCGTATCCGTATCCGTATCGTGTCGGATACGATATTCGTATTCGTATCCGTGCAACATAGACGAGAATAGGGCTGTCAACAAATAAATCAAATGAGTCAAATGACATACACGTATAAGTAAAGTCTTTCTGCAAATAAATCAAATGACATAAAATTAATTATTTGAAAATGACACTTACTTTTCCCCATCTTAAAGGCAAAATGGTATCTCATTAAACCTACTCTCGATCAATGAGAATAAAAATGTTTAAGCTACAACTACAAGCCCTTCCATCTAATTGTGAGAATCACAAAACTCTATTTTCTATAGGCCTGAATAAAATGGGGCACAAAATTTGGGACTCAATTTTAATAGATACCAAAGTCTTCTTTCAAGTTTCAACTCAATCAGATACCCAAAAACTTTGGACAAACCAATCTGATACTGATCCCAAAATGCGATCAACCATACGAGGTATCTCACTATCGACCTATCGGTTTATGCAATATATACAATACAAAATAATATCAAAGATATTGGCCTCAAGAATAAATCCACTACTGCCTAAATTGATCATAAAATTCCAGTCTGCCTTCCAGATTAATAAGGATATTTCTGACAATACGATATTGCTCCGGGAAATTATACATTTGTTTGGCAATAAACGTTTCCATGAGCCATCCTTTACCGCAAAGGCTGATCTTTCAAAAGCCTTTGATCGGTTAGAGTGCTCATTCATACAAGACCATGCTTCGAGCTTACGGCTTTCTGGATTTGTTTATAAATTGGATTATGCTATGCATCTCATCAGCCTCCTTTTCAATCTCCATGTATGGTTAATCTGATGGATTTTTTAAGCCGCAAAGGAGAATTAGACAAGGGTGTTCTTTATCGCCGTTTATCTTCATTTTAATGTATGAATCTTTTTCGATGGTCATCCATATTGATGAATCCTGGAAAGACGATCATGACGGATGGAATTTTATCTGCAAAGTAAAGGCTTTATTAATATACTATGAAGCGGATCATGGTCTAGACATTGATCATGTTCACATGGAATTATTAGCGATTCATAAAGCTATTCTACAAGCCATAAACTAACTTCATATCCCCTGCCTGTTAGGTTAACCAACGCACACACGGAAGGACACTTGTATCCTATCCCCTGCCTGTTGTGTGGGGATGGATCACCCCTCTTGTCGTTCACTTTTTAGCTGGCCTTTAAGTTACGACTTACGAGGCCATATACTATGCCACCACAAACTTGAAAAAGTTTTCTTTTGATGAGGCGGTGATTCGACATTAAGTAGAAATATATGTAAAGCATTCCAAAAATTTCCAGGGTGCTAACAAAGTACATATTAATTAACAATTAATAATATGTTTATAAAATATTTGGTATTATTTGGGAGATGGTTTGTATGATCTTGTGACATGATGATGCATGATGACCACATCAAGAATGTTGATCATATGATGTGGGAGTAAAGTAAAAAGAGGCCATATATCATGCCTCTCAAATTCTCTCACAATTCTCCCACAATAGTAATTCATGGTTAATTTAAAAATTAGTGATTTAGATTAACGATTAATTCATAATTATTTATTTTTAAATATTTAGAATTAACCATTAATTAGTATGGACCTTAATTCCATATCAAATTTTTAGTAACCATGAATTAATTGTTAATTCACTTTGCTAATTATGAGATTAATTAATTAGTGTGGGAGAATTATGGGGGAAATGAGGGGGAAAAATATAACTGTCCAAGTAAAAATTCCCTTGAGTTATCTAGTCCCGCCTTTTTTATTTAGTTGCTTCTGCTGTTATGTATTTGTTTACCTTTCTCTGGTAAGGTCTCGTAATACGGCAGTCGGCATGTACAAACTCTTAAGTCGGCCTCATTTTTATTTCATGATATACATACGGATGTTTAATAAATAAAAAATTAAAAAAAAAGTTGGATCCTATGTACTATGTATTTAATGAGGCCGGCTATGGTAAACACGCTATTGATTGCATGAGGTATTGAGTTTTTATTTATAATTTTTCAGATATATTAGGAGAAGTTCGTCCGGCTAGGCGGATTTGGAAATTTTTTACTAATAAAATATAATTATTATTATAACATATTAGTTATCAATTATTATACATGTCTAGTTGTGCAATGATGAGTAATGATCAGTACACATTTAATATAAATGCATAAATTTGGGATATTAGTTATATCCTAAATCAAACACAAATTTATGCATTTGTATTAAATTTGTGATCGGTTTATGTGTACCTAACATTAATCGTGCATTGATATATATTTTGTATACTTTTTACCGCATAATATTCGTTGTTTTTTATATATATTAAATTTGGAAATAAATTTAAAAAATATCAATACAGAACCCAAACCCATGCAAAAAAATCAAACCAATTTATATGAGAAGATGAAATTTTTTAAATAAATGGATTACTTCAATAAGAAGAAGAATAGAAGAAATATTGATTTTTTTTTTATTATTTGGAAGAGAGGAAGATCAGAGTATTAATAAATGTTACCAAGAAAATTTACGAGAGAATAAAATTATATGAAATGTGTGTCTAAAAAAATTGAAACAAAATTGTTCATATATCTTGACATGTCGATATAATATCAAATGTGGAAAGTTCTTTTTAATATCTTGAAATAAAATTATCACGGAAAGTTCTTGACATGTCGATATAATTATAGAAAAACAAAAGATATTTCAATATCCCATTATTATACACATCATACCATTTTCAGTACTATATATCAAAGATTCAAAATATCATTTTTATGACAATTCACCACTTGTATAAAATGTAGTAAATGACAAAGAGTTAAATTCACCACTATATATCAAAGATATTTTTTTTCTAAAAACCCAATATATTTTTCTCATGCTTACAAAAATCCCTTAATTTGAACGAAGAGTTAAAAGTAGTGCTTCGTAATATTTCAAAAATTAGGAGGTTTTTAATAAATATAAAAAATATACGAGGTTTTGAAAAAAAATCCTTTGATAATGTTTTCAGTGAATTATTTAGCGAGATTTAGGTGCAAAGTATATAATTTATTTATTATAATTTATAAACAGTCTTAACTCCATGCATTAAATTATTTAAGCAGGTGCGTCATCGCAAGAAGAATATTCCTTCAGAACATAAACGGGATCTCCAACCTTCACAAGCTTTCCTTTTTTGTTATTCAACAAGGACTCTTTACATACCAAATTTTGCCCAAAATATACCTATATATATGACATGTTTTATTAAAGAGTTTAATCTAATATCGAAATTTGTAAATAAATAAATAAATGTTTTTTAAGGGAAGAAAAATATTACCTGCCCTTTCTGTTTGTGATTTGGGCGCAATACACGATCAGATCGAAATTTCTTCATTGTTTCAGTTGGTTCTATATCAATTGTTCCATTTTCTTGATTTATTGTTGGTACCTACAATTATCATACCATTCGAATTTCTTCATTGTTTCTCTAAAACTTCATTTTAGAGATCAATTTACACCAAATTATTGTAATGCATGGTAGTATATAGAAAAAGTTTACCTTACAACGTGCACATAATTTGACGCCATGAAATGTTAATTTATCTATCTTAATTTCTTTCCACAAATCTTCTGAATATGGGTCACACCCATCTACAAGTATACTAAAAAGTTCAAAAAAATCAATTATTGTTTAGAATTTATATATCACCAACAAATAAGTAGTTATTTCAAGCTTTTTAGCAATAAATAAAAAAACTAATTCAAAAAAATGCAAAAAACCTTACTTTGGTCGAAAACGATTAATTGAGAGGGGCTCTTTTAGTATTTCATTCAAGGCATTCAGTGAACCCTATAAAGAAGAAAAAAGGTATTAAAATTGAATTTCTTTTAAATAATAATAGGTGTTCAATAATTTCTTTTAAATGAATTGAATATAACAAATAATTACCTCTGACGCTACTAAAAATGGATATGCGTCAGAAAACATGACTTTGAATCCTTGCGCATACTTTTCATCGACGGGCCTAACTTGTGATGCTATAGAATAATAAATTAAAATAACCCAACAATTACTTATATACCCCATAAAATCTTAAAATATCATATATAAAAAAAAAAAAAAAAAAACGAGTAAATGGAGAAGGCTCGGTGGTCCTCCATCCATTTGTGCCAATGGGACTCGAACCCACAATCTCTCACAACTTAGGATTTTTGTGTCTCATACCCAACCACTGGGTCATGAGCCCATTGGCTAAAATATCATATATACCCTTACAAAACTATTTAGAAGGCATTTAATACAAAATAGATAAACAAAGAGAAAAATAAAACATACATGTATTGAAGCGAACGAGGCGGCTTGGTTTTCCGAGATAATTGGAGAACCAATCCACCGCTTCAGATCCTTCATCAAATGCCGATCCCGACCACTCCCAGACTGACACCTCATCAGCCACAATGTTGCTCGCGTTTAGAGGGATTTTCAGTGCTTCCATTCCTGGTGCCCTTATAACTTAACACACACAAAATTGCAAATTTGAGGGTTCATTCAGGGTAAATTAAACATATGGTCTTGTTATGTACAGGGTGAATAACCAGTCTTGCATGATATGCAAATGAAAATTTTGAAATTACCGAATTACCCATGTAAGAACCAGATGGTTCCCAAATTTCATCAAAAGCACCGTTTGGCATTTCGATTTCGACTAAAGCAAGTTTTGGTTCGACTCTTTGAGTATAAGCTCTTCCTTTTGCATTCACCACTAACCATTGACGATCCCAACGAAACCCTGATTAACCAAAATAATCAATATTAATAGGAAAAAATCTTACCATGGTTCTGTGATATCGGTTTCATCAAGGTTAAGAATAAATACCAGTGGAAGAGATTGGAGCTTGAGGGAGAGAGATTCCTCTGCAAGACTTGATAGGGTACACAAAAATGGATGATATGGTGGCCGATACCGGAGCTTCGCCGCTGGAATCGCCGCCGGTGCCGGAGAAAAGGCTGGAAATAAAGGAGGTGGCTTTCTCCATGTATGTGTATGCGAGGGGAGGGAAAATGGTTATGAACAAATTGTGGCTAGAGTTGAAGTACGATCAGCAGATCAGTTCTTTCTCTTTGACTTGCTGGTATTCGAACTTTGGAAGTGGATACGGATGGGATACGTGATCCTCTGTTGCGAGGCATTAATGTTTGAATACGTAGCTAATGACTATGCAGCCATATGTGTGTGTGTGATTGAATATGTAACTTCTTGTTGTCACAGTAATTTCAGATTTTTAATTTGATGATAATAATATTTTTAGCGTAATTTAAGAAATGTGAGATTTTTAACCAAGACTTACTTTGACTCATGGGGCAGCAATTCGGAAAAATTACACATATTTTAATTGATATAACAAGCCACCGAATTTCATTCTCGTAAAATTAAATCAAGGCTGAGAAAATGTCCCGCTCCAGTCTAGTTATCCAGAGAGTCAAACGGTCTTTCCGAAGTGTTGTCAATACCAATGTTTTTCTGCTAGTTATGGTGGTCGAGAGGGATTCAAAAATTAATTGAAGGAAGACTGACTTTTTTAGAGACGAGTAAAGAAATCTCTCCTAAATACTGATCTGGCATATATGGTACAAGCGGCCTTTCATTCATATTCACATCAATGACATGCGGTGTTTCTATTCATCGAATGGTGAGATGAATCAACCCTCCCATTAAATTTTCATCAATTTGGGTCAAAATCAAAAGGCCACGTCACCCTTTACTATTCACCTCCTTTACAAAGGTACTGTTCATCCGTTCACTGTTCATCATGTCATTTACTGTTCATCCGGTACTGTTCAAACGTAAATTATAGTTCTAAATCCAACTAATGAAAAAATATGCTTATTATTGTAAAAACAAATATTTATATCGCATAATATTAAATATATAAAAAAAATTACTCATAACAACAAAAAGTGGGTGCGTTAAAAAAATATATAATAAGGACAATACTTTTTTTTAAAATTCATTAATGGGAGAAAATAGAGAAGAATTATAATGACTTGTGATTTTGGTGAAATATTTCATAAATTTTGTCATATTGACGATTCAATGCAATTTACATAAAAAAAAAAATTGTTATTTCATGTAAATAAGAAAAACGAAATAAAAAAGTGGATATTACGAAGCCGCAAAAAAACAAAGTGTAAATAAAAATCTATAATCATAAGTGTGAATGTATGATCCCAAAAAAAATTATTTCCTAGTTAAAAATCGTAAAATGGTATTAACAAATAGAACCATGGAAAAAATAAAAATCCGTGGACAAACTTAGAAAAGGGGAAATAAATAAAACTTCACGATGAATCTCAATTTACATAAAAAATGGTTCGAATAACAAAAAAAATGGTGGAATCGGGTTTTATGATATAACAAACATATAACGAGGCCACACATGATACGTGTTACAACAAATCCTATTGTCACATCGAGAATTAAGAAACGCAACTACCCCTTAAAAAAGAACAAAACAAAGTTCATGTCACTGCCACTTTTTATTCTCGAATGCATTATGTAAGTGGAGGATTAAGTGAAATTTAATATGGATGTCACCTACCCCTTAAGAAATGCAACTACCACTTAAAAGTAATTTGGGAGCAGAACTGATATTTCGGCGGATATTTATAGAGTTGTGGTTCATTTTAAACTTTATTTTTGTTAATATATATATACACTAGTTTTTTCCTCGCGCAATTGCGCGGAAAACTTCGAGTTTGTTATGATTTAATTTTTCCTAATATGTAATTGGATTATACATTTTTTTGTCTGATTGTTCACACATATGTGTTTTGATGTATTTTTAACCCATTATTTTTGGATATTGTAAAAAATCTCTATCTTTTTTGTAAACTCCAAAAAACATCCTCTACCAAACTTTTATTTACAAATATCTCCCTATGGATGATATTAAAAAAAAAGGGAAATTTTGAATAGTAGACGAGAATAAGTTCGGAATACCGGAAATAGCCAACTTAGTTTGGAAATTTGGATTCTAACACTATCGACTTTTGAAAAGTAGAGAGCACGAAAAACATTCGACTTTTCAAAAGTCGAGACCTTGTTGTTTCGTAATTAATCTGTTAACTCCGTTAAACCCGTCGACTTTTCAAAAGTCGAGTGTTCCACTTCCCGAGACACAGTATTATCGACGGCCCATCGCAGAAGACCTCATTACTGTACAGCTCCAGTATTACCGACGGCCCGTCGCAGAATACCCCATCACGTACAGAGAGTCAGAGACAGCTGTCCAGTATTACCGACGGCCCGTCGCAGAAGACGATATGTCTATTCACGTAATTTCCTGGCTGGAGAAAGACGATATTTTGAGAAAGCTTAAATAGTGTTCGAAAACTATCAATTTTCCAGCTTAAATGGTGTTTTTTAATTCATATTAATATATTGTCTATTTGTTATTTTTGTCAAAGATTGTTTATATTTAGCTTAAACTGTGATTTGTAAAATGTGTTAAGATATTGTAAAATTTGATTAGTACTAAATATAAATATAAACAATCCTTGACAAAAATAACAAATAGAGAATATATTAATATGATTTAAAAAACACCATTTAAGCTGGAAAGTTGATAGTTTTCGAACACCATTTAAGTTTTCTCAAAATTAAATAGACATATTGTCTTCTGCGACGGGCCGTCGGTAATACATTCTTCTGCGACGGGCCGTCGATAATACTGGGCAGCTGTCTCTGTACGTGATGGGGTATTCTGCGACGGTCCGTCGGTAATACTGGAGCTGTACAGTAATGGGGTCTTCTGCGACGGGCCGTCGGTAATACTGTGTCTCGGGAAGTGAAACACTCGACTTTTGAAAAGTCGACAGGTTTAACAGAGTTAACAGATTAATTAGGAAACAACAAGGTCTCGACTTTTGAAAAGTCGAAAGTTTTTCATGCTCTCGACTTTTCAAAAGTCGATAGTGTTAGAATACAAATTTCCAAACTAAGTTGGCTATTTCCGGTATTCCGAACTTATTCTCGTCTACTATTCAAAATTTCCCAAAAAAAAATGACCAAATACCCTTCAATCTTCATAATTAATTATTATTATTTTTTTGTTATTTATTGTTAATTTTAAGAAATTAATAACCATTTCTTAACGTGTAGCGATTTTAAAAAAATGAAATTATTACATAGTGTGTTCATATAATTTTAATATTTTTTTTATATTCAAGAAAAACTAACATAAGATAATAATAAAAAAAAATAAACAACAATAAAAAAACACATTAAAAATATATTGTAGAAAAATATCTATTTAAACATCAAATTTTTTATTTAAGTTGTCATTCTATTTTTGTAATAGTTTCATGATTTTGTATTTTTTTTAAAATGTTTGCAACATGTTCTTTGAGTATTATGTTCATCTTATTATTATTTTGTGTTAGTTCTTCAGGAAAAAATGTAAAATTCAAATATATATAATGTATGAAATATTAAAATTATATAAATATAACATATAATATATTTTTTAATTATTATATGCTAAAAAAATTAGGATTTTTTTAAAACTAATAAAAAATAATATTTTTTTTCAATTAAATTTAAGAGATTTTTACAATATCCAAAAATTGAATGAGTTTTTTCAAAAAAAATTCATATTTAATTGAGACAAATAAATATGAATGAACTTGGTCTACGATGGACCAAAGTTCATGTAATTTTTGAATTAGTTATTTTATATATATCATGTTCAAATAAAAAACTAAATCTTTTAAATCTTTTGATCTATATCATATGGGTCACACTAAGTGATGATGTGGTCTCTTGTGAGGGCTTCAATTTTTCTAAAATTATATATCATTAATAAGATAAAATATTAAATTAAATGACTCAACGGGTCAAGTGAGAAGCAACACCAAAAGACACACGGAATAAACTACAAAAAATCAAAAATAAAAATACATGAAGAGATGTGGCTTCATATGGTGATAGTAAATCTCTTAACTTTATACATAAGTATAATATATATATATATATATATATATATATATATATATATAGAGGGAGCCTATATAGCTTGTACAAGTAAACCTTGTTTTTTGCTTGTATGTTTTTGATCGTTGGATTTTGCTCCAAGATCAGTGCCGATTACCAAACACACGCTCTGTTATGTCTCCGTTTTCTCTATTCACGCAAGTTCTCCTCTCTTTCTTTTTTCTCTCTCTTTTCTCCATTTCTTCTTCGTACTCTCTCTCTCTCTCTCTCTCTCTCTCTCTCTCCTGGTGAAGTACTGAAGAGCAAGTTCCTCACTTCTTACCTATTTTCTCTGTTCGCCCTATATAGGGAGTTAGTGCTCTAATCGTATCAGTGCTCGGATGGTAATTCATACCATTGCTCCAATCATATCTCACCACTGAGCATCTCCATACATTGGAGCCGGAAGAAGGGCAACTGATTGCGTGTGTTTCAGACGCTGGATTTGGATAAATCCTAAGCTCTGTTATTTAATATCCTTCTTTATTTTGTGTGAATCTTACTAGTGCCTCAATTGGTCCTCAATATGCTTCTAGGAACTTTGATTTTTTGTAACCCCTAAGTTCTATTCAACTATAACCCCCAATTCGATTTGCCAATTGAGGATAAATTAATTGGTTTACAAATTGATCAAGAATTGTAGATTCAGGCTTTTTTTGTTGGAATTCAATTTCAGCTTGTTTTATTGAAATTGTAAAATTTCGATCATTTTAATTGAATTTTACATTTTGTAAGCCCACTATTTATGTTCAATTGTAACTTGTTTAATTCATTTTATTTCTAATTTGTGCAGATTAGTCCTTGAAAAAATGAAGAACTGCAAATTCCTTACATCGATACCAGTTATGTACCAGCAGTACATTCAGATTTTGTAAAGAATCGAGCTCGATTCAGTACTTGATGCCTCGAATTACAAGGATTTGAGAGAAAAATATCACAAGAATCAGATAATTAGTGCCGAGGCTGAAAAAGACAATGGGCAGAAAAGGGAATATTATTTTGTATGGGCCGAGATTACGAAACATATCGCAAATGCCTCTCAATCTCAGACATCCCTCTATTTATATTGCTAAAACACTATTGTTGTGAATTTACCATTATACCTCTATGTGCACCATAACTCATTAGTACATAACGTGGATACGAATCAAAATATGACTGGATAAGTCCATTTCATTTGGTGATTGGACCCTCAACATTGTTAGGTTTTAATAGTTTCTATGATTTTTTGGAGATGCCAGATATGTTGAATAGATTGTTTGGAAGGTGATACTAATTAGGATTTTTATGTAGTTGGCATTATATAGCATTTTAATCAATTTCGAATTTTATGATTTATTGGACTTATAATTTTGTACGTATTGTTTGTATTTCACAATTTTATGACTTTCTTCATAACTATGAGTCGATTTGTAATTGGTAAGAGCATGTGTTGTTGTTACTACTATTAGTTTGATTCATTACTATTGTTAATCCAATTCATAAACAATTACATTTAATCGAACCCAACTCGATTAACATGTACAAATCAATCGTTCATTATTAGATATAAATCAGTTAAACTCAATTTTACAAATCAATTCATTACAATTCAAAACCCTAATCTTACTAGGATACTTCATGTAAAATATTTTATAGAGGACATTTCCTGCATTATTATGCCAATTTTGAAAGGAAAAAAACTCTACTGCTGTGCAAGCTAATGGGAAAAAGCTTCGTAATGAAAAAATCTCTGAAGATCAACACCCATTCTCAGAAGATCATTCGAGCATTTCAATTCACAATGATCAATTCTTTCTGATATTTCCATTCACAACGGCCAATTCTTAACCCACAAATTCAAGCAAACAGCAAGAAGGAACTTCACAACAAACTTGGCCTCGATCTTTTTCTCGTCACCGACATTTCTTCTCAATTCAAGATTGACTAGCAAGAAAAAATCGAGCAATCCAGTTCAATTTGAGCAATCAGAAAGAGGAAATTTCGCAATAGAAATGGTTCAAATATTTTTCTCATCATCGACTTTTCTTCTCAAAACTGACCAGAAAAGCAATTCAACGAACGAGCCTTTTGGGATTCCTCTTTGCCACAGATCTTTGCCAGTTCGTGTAGCACTACGGGGTAGGTACCTCAATCCAACCCTTTTTTAAGATCTCATCATTGGCTTCCATCTCGTTTCAAATCAAGTAAGCATATGTTCTTAGAGCAACCCATTTCGTCGAACACCTTGTGCTGCCAATCCTTGTTACCCTTTTTGACCTCATTTTTTCTCGCATTTCTCCATAATTTTCCTCAATTCCCAGCCACAATGACTGATAATATAGTAACTTTCCAAAATCAAATCAATGCCACGTTTGGGCAACTATTTCGGATCAGCACTTAGGATTTACACAAAATCCAGCATATAAAATTGGGGAGAGCAATAGAAAATCTTCTTCTGGGTCCAACATTTGGAGAATAGGTGAGATACGGTGGGAACAATAGCTCACTGTATGGTGAGTAAGTAGATCAAAGAGAGAATAAATTATCAACTTGGCTTTTCGCCAGACATTAGAGTGATAGAAAGGAGAAAATAACATGAGCGAAGAAGAAAACGGAGAAGAACATTAGCGAAGAAGGAAACGGAGACACGACAGAGCGTGTGTTTGTCAATCAACACGGATCTCGGTGCAAAATCGAACGGTCCAAAACTTACAAGCAAAAAACAAGGTTTACTTGTAGAAGCTATATAGGCTCCCTCTATATATATATAGAGAGAGAGAGAGAGAGAAATGCTAAAAGAATTCATAAAAAAAATTCAAAAAAAAATTCAAAGACCAAAATATATTGTTGAAATTAGCAAAATATATTTTTGTATTTATCAAAATATATTACTTTATTCTAAATTTTAAATATGTTAACATATTTAATTCATCATTATATTTTGCTAAATATTTTGCTAATTTGAAGAATATATATTTTGCTAATTTCATCAGTATATTTTGCACGCGTGAATTCTTTTTGGATTATTATTTTTTTTTATTATCTTTAGCAAGTTTGTCTATATAGGTAGGGGTGTCAATGGTGCCAATGGGGCGGATACTGCCCGAACCGACCCGAACCGACCCGAACCGTATCCGAAGAAATATCCGTATCCGAAAAAATATATCCGGATCCGGATGGAACCGGATTCGGAACCGTATCCGTTTTTACGGGTATGGATCCGGATCTAGGAGTTAATATTTTGATGGATCCGGATATGGATCCGGATACTATCCGGATCCGAATAAAATTTATAAACGGATAACCGTTTTGTTGAAATCATGATCAAAATCATAGTATAATATCTAATATACAATAACTATATTTTAGTTCATAATAATATTTAATAATCAATAATCAATATATATATATATATATATATATATATATGGGCTAGGCTCAATGGCCAACACTCTTACTTGGCCAACGCGGCCAACAACGCTTATTTCTCAAAATATATAAATCAAAATTGAATTTCAACCGTATAGATGTGATCAATATCACTTGAGAATGTTGTAGATTCAATTTCATGAAAAACAAAAAATTCTATCATATCCATCATGATACATACAATTATTAACGGTCAATAATATATACGACATGTTTCATCATGAAATAAATTTTAAAATTCAATTTTTTTGCAATGGATTTGATTTAGATTATATAGATAGGCTTAGGATCGATTTTTACAATGTTTGGAGTTTTTCTTCATGGAAATCCAAAAAATTACCGAATTGGACGGTTGCGAAAATTTGTTATTTGTGTTGTTAGATAGAAAAATACAAATGATACAAAATTTATTCTACAACATATCTAAATAATATAGATCACATCGATACGGTTGAAATTTTATTTTGATTTATATATTTTGAGAAATAAGCGTTGTTGGCCAATGTTGGCCAAGTAAGGATGTTGGCCATTGAGCCTAGCCCATATATATATATATATATATATATATATATATATATATATATATATATATATATATATATATATATATATATATATATATAATTTGTTTTAAAATTACAAAATAATCAAGACTTGAATTCTAAAAATATTATTATATCATAGTATCCGTTTTAATATCCGAATAGGAACCGAATCCGTATCTGTATCCGACATTATCCGAACCGTATCCGGATCCGGGTTATACCGTATCCGGATCCGTATCCAAAAAAAATATGGATATGAATCTGGTATGACCACTATCCGAACCGTATCCGAACCGTTGACACTCCTATATATAGGACACCTATGTTGCTTGTACAAGCAAAGGTCAATTTTTTCTTGTAAGTTCGTGGCCCTGGATATGCTATAAGATCTGTGCACAACAAAACGGTTATCCGTTTTTACGGGTATGGATCCGGATCTAGGAGCTAATATTTTGATGGATCCGGATATGGATTCGGATACTATCCGGATCCGAATAAAATTTATAAACGGTTAACCGTTTTGTTGAAATCATGATCAAAATCATAGTATAATATCTAATATACAATAACTATATTTTAGTTCATAATAATACTTAATATATATATATATATATATATATATATATATATATATATATATATATATATATATATATATATGAGAAAAGCTAACGTACTAAACTTAGTAAATTACTTTTCATACTCAAACACTCTTAACCGTTAGATTATCCTGATTAAATGATGTGATGAAATTTATGATAGACGGAATGGAGGGGGAGACGGAATGGATGGAATGGATCTTATACATTAAATATTACCATCTCGTCACTTTTTTTCTTTCCAAAGTGCATGTCTCTTTGTATTCCTTCCTTTCTTTCTCTTTGTATTCCAAAGAAAAGCCTACATCTATGGAGTTCAGATCTTTCTAAAAGGGCAAACAAGATTAATTCTTTTCATGATCATTACTAAATGGAAAATAAGATTAATTCTTTTCATGGCCATCGTGAGGTACCAATTCTCAATTAGTTCTCGACATGAGCTTAATTTGTATTAGTTCTCAATTTTGTTTTGTCACTTCAGTCCTTGTAATACTCTAATATTAACCATCACGCAAATTGTTGTTTTTTATACTCTGATTGTGTTCTTATTTGATTATATAGGAGAAACAAATGGCCTCGCCTTTTGACGCTGCAAACACGGTAAACCAAGCAGCAGATTCTTACCTTGTCGAGAACGATGTATTTGAGGTATTATATTATTTTGATCTTGCAACTACTAATTTTAAATCCTAAAATACCTCTATTGAAATTCAGATCTTTCAATAAGATATGTATTGATGCCACCAAAACGCAAGGTGCCTTTGCAATTGCTTGTGCGAAGTTGGATGAATTGACCAATGAGAATGGATGTGGCGAGGAGGGCATGACAACAAATCCAGTCACTACGCATGCATCAACGCAAAATCAGTCGTTGTATGATCCACCAATTTCTCAATGCAAAGGAAAAAGAAAGCCACATCGCATCAAGCCTCCCGCAGAGATCGCCGCCAAGAAAATGCGACAATGCAACATTTGCAAGAAGAAAGCTGGTCATAATGCCGCTACATGCCCTGAAGTAAGAATTTAAATTCGTAATTTCATGTGA
This sequence comes from Luzula sylvatica, assembly GCA_946800325.1. NCBI lineage: Eukaryota > Viridiplantae > Streptophyta > Magnoliopsida > Poales > Juncaceae > Luzula > Luzula sylvatica. The sequence goes on along the minus strand of OX326961.1, from coordinate 59,679,134 downwards.
CTGGTCAATTTTGTAAAACTTCAATATTCATAATATTTATTTTTTATGTCTATTTGTAGAAAAATAAGCTCGAAGGAAACGATGAATCAAGTGATTATGGGAGCGATGATGACATATGTGATGAATATGATACGGAAGAATATGCACTCAATTAGGGTTTTGTTGAAAAGTTTCAATTTTTATATGTTTTTATGAATTTTATGTAATTTTTAAGGTTTTCTGGACTTATTTGAAAACTTGACTTCATTTTGTTAACAAGAATTGTGTGAATTTTGATATTTTTCTGAAGATTATGTGATTTTAGGTTTTTTTGGAATTAGTTGGAAAAATTCAGAGTTAATTTGATGATTACAGTATTTTTGGACTTAATTGAAATTATAGAGTATTTTCGGGTTTCGCTGCAATTATACGTTATTTGGGTATTTACAAAATTTTATTCTACAGACATTTAATGCGGGTCATGATTCTTGTGAATATGTTATTTTAGACTTATGATATGATTGGTATTGTACCGGTCCATATCCATAGTTAGTACATACCTTCGAAATAAGATGGAAATTTGATTGCAATATCATATTACTGGTACAAAAATTTGAAAAACAATTTGACTCGTACAAGAAATTTGATTGCATCACTTGCTCCTTTGAACACTACATTTATACAATACATACATACATTCTTTCAAAAAAAAAAAATACATACATACATCCCAAAACCATAAGGAACCCCGAGTCTCATGTGCCGTCAAGAGTGCCGGTACCGATAGACCCAAGATCACCAGGAATACCTCAAGTAATGGTTGATCCAGTTGGAGTGAAAGTTTCGCGAGAATCCAGCTTGAGAGAATAATCAGAGCCCGCACGGATCCATCTTGAGTGACCAAATCAGAGTCCGCCCCCAAATCAGACCCGTCAAGAGTACCGGTACCGAAAACCCTGAAACTCTGAAACTCGACATCCAATGGAATGATCCCTCTAACAAAATTTGCCGAAAACCCTGAAACTCGACATCGACATACTTCTTCTCTTTCTTAATTAGTCCTGCCATGAAATCCAATGAAACAATCTCCTTCGTCTCGTGCTCTGAAATGAAAGCTCACGGCCAAAGCCACGCCAAAGCCCACCCAGATTATAGTCAAAATATACTGAAAACAATCAATTTACGAGACAATCATTTATGAATTTACGCATTAACTATATAAGCACAACAAAAACAAATTGAAAAAAATCACCTTTTAGAGAAGTAAAATCAGAGCAAAAACAAATGAAAAAAATCACCTTTTTGAGCAATTGAACAATTGTAGTTTCTGAATCTGGAAGAAGCAAGAGAGGGAACGAATCTCTTGATATTTGGCACGAAATAAAGAGATTAGGGTTTGGGGCCTAGAAGAGAGGCTCCAGAATATCAAGGGGAGAGACGAGCTGTATACCTAAATCGAGTTGGAGAGAAGCCTAGGGCCGTACAAGAGGTCAAGCTTCTCACAAATGATCGAGCTTCTTCGTCTAGCTTGTTCTTCTCAGAGAGCAAAAGAGCAAATACGATTAGCTAGGAGAAGAAGAGATGATTGTTTTAGAAAGAAAGAATAGGTATGTAATTAATAAGCTAAACGTCCATCCATTCTGTCTCCCCCTCCATTCCGTCTATCATAAATTTCATCACATCATTTAATCAGGATAATCTAACGGTTAATAGTGTTTGAGTACGAAAAGTAATTTACTAAGTTTAGTACGTTAGCTTTTCTCATATATATATATATATATATATATATATATATATATAGGGGAGTTCTATGATAGACCCATTTTCTTATCATGGACCCATTTTAAAAAAAAAAAAATTTGAATATTTGTTAAATAATGATTTTTTTTGTAAGATTCTAGTGTATATTTATCATTTAATACTATTCAAAACATAAATTTTCTATAATTAATTAATAAATAGTTAAAATTCTTAAAATAAATTTTTAAAAAATGGTCAATGATAAGAAAATGGGTCTATGATAGAAGCTCCCATATATATATATATATATAAGGGGGCGTTTGGTTCGTGCTTTAGAATTTCTATGCCTTGGCATCCATCCTAATTTATTTCATTCCTATGTTTGGTTCAGACACTAGGTAATAAAGTAACGTCATACACGATGTCCATGGGCATATTTCATGGGAATAGGATTACCACCAAAATTGGTGGCTTTTCTCTATTCCCATGGACATTCCATCTCTTCAAGTATTAAAAACTAAAATTATTCCAAAAGAAATATTTATTTCACATCGTTTCTAAATTTTGTAGGAAAAGAAGATGGATGAACCAAACATGACTATTGTGTATGCCATGGAATATTATTCCATGGAATGAAATTCCTTGGCATATAATATTCCAAGGTATATTCCAAAGCTCGAACCAAACGGCCCCTAAGAGAAAAGCTAAAGTACTTAATTAAGTAAACTAAGAATCGTACTTAAAGATTTTTAACCAGCCGATTGGATTTGAGATTAACCGGGATGCTAATTTTTTGATAGACGGAAAAATATATCATTCTTCCGTTTGCCTCTTTCCCATTACAAGTTTTATTTCCGAAATCAATTATTTCATATTCATATTTTCAAAACAAGTAGCCATGGCTCTTTCTCTCTCTCTCTCTCCAAAGAGGAACGATCCCTCTCTCTAGTAGACGTAAAAGCTCTTCCTCCCTGCACGGCCCGCCTCACCACTGATCTCTCTTCGCTTCTCTCATGCACGGCTCGTCTCTCCACCGGATATCGCCTACTGCCTCCTCCCTTTTAGTTTCCGACAAGTTGCGAAAACCCTAAGATCTTTTTATCTCGTTATTTTCTCCGTAATACCAAGGTATCAATGCACTGGACCCTCTAATCTAACCATACCTCTTTTATTTTCTCCCTTCTTCCTTTTTCTAGATTCGGTGAAGTCTTATTTACTTCTTTTATTTCTGAGTCACACTTGTTATACAAATCACGATTCTTTATCTATTCCAATATAGACTTGACTGAAATTCAAAAAGTATTGAGCTTTTGTTCATTTTGTGCAGTTTTCCATATCAGAGTTGACACCAATGTTGAAAATTGTCGCTTAAATTAGTGAACTGGAGCTACTCCGTCATCGTGTTGGTTTCCATGTCGCTAATATAAAAAAAGTCGGAGATCTTTGCCAGGATTTGGCCTGCAATTGTGATCATAACTGAAATTAACAAAAGGCAAAATTGTAAACTTTTCAATCAATTTGCAATAAAATAGAACATTAAAAAATTGGAATCATATTTTTTTTTTTTTTACATTATACAGGTTTTGATTTGGTTGACTTGGACAATTCATCAATCTGCATGCACTGTCGTATAAATGTAGTTTTCAAAGGAGTCTGTTGTACCCGTAATACTCTATATGTATGTGGTGTTCAAAAGGAGTATGTATTGCGTCATTCTAATGTTGATATGTATGTGTTGTTTGTTTTGTATTATCTAGGATGTAGAAGTATTGTTATCGTTTAAAAGAATATATGTGATGTATAAATGTAAATGATATATACCAATTCTTTTACAAGTAACATTGTTTTGTAAACTCTTGTACACTCTTGTACCGGTAATATGATATTGCAACATTGCAAATTCTTTTAGCATTCGTACTTTCAAATTCTATGAGTAAGGTTGGTACTGATTCTATATGTTACTGTACCAAGACTGGTACAATACCAAGCCATGTCGCAAATCAAATGTCCCCCATATTTCGAAGCAATGGTACAATACCATCTCTAAAATTACATAATTTTTTAAAGACCAAATGAGGACCTAAATTCCAATTAAGTCCCCAAGTATTCTAAAATTTTAATTAAGCCATCATTTTGATTGGCATTTTTACACATAAGCCCCCTAAATCATCAAATTAAGTCCAAAAAACTCTAAATTCACATAATATTCAGCCAACATATAAATTTTCGAAATTTTAATTTTTTTGGATTTTGGTTGGCATTTTTGTACGCAAGCCCTAAAAAATTCCGAATTAGACATGGAAAATCACAAATAAACTCCAAGTCATCAAATTAAACCGAAAATCAACTCTAAATCATCAAATTAACCCGACAATTATTCATACAAATCTAAATAATCAAATTAAGTCTAATGGATCACACAACGACTGATTTCTCGACCAAATCAAAACCTGTATAATGTAAAAAAAAAAATTATGATTCCAATCATAATTTTGCGTTCTTAATTTCAGAAGAATGATTCAATGCAGCCAAATTTCAGATCATTGCCAAGATCTCTTCTCGAACCTTCGGGTACGTTCCAATCTCGAGTCTCGTGTATCGTCAAGACTGTCGGTACCAATGGGACCAAGATCGCCAACAATACCTCCAGTAGTGGTGGGTTCAATTGAGTCAAGTTGAGAAAGAATCCATCTCGAGAGACCAAATCAAGGCCCGCATCAAGCTCGTTCTGTAATCATGAAATTGAACCAGTATCAGCAATTGATTACATTCATGAAATATTGGTCGTATCAAATAGTTCACAACTTTTTTAGCATAAAAGAAATGAAGTAAAACAAGATTCACCTTTTTTAGCAAAATTGGTTCGTTTCGAAAATTGTGTCACGACCCTTTCGTCTTTCTAACTGCTTTCTCTTATTTTATGAAGGATTTCGAAGATCGGTCTGAATTAGGGTTCTTACCCTAGACCTGAAGTGCAAGAGGTGAGAGGACCGATGGAAGGAGGAAGAAAGAGTAAAGTCGTGACCTTATCTTTAAGAATTTCCAATAAAGGCCCATGGGCTTAGTTCTTTTAAAGTTATAGATACAGGATGAGCTTTACTCAGCCTGTTAGAGAGATCTCCAGTATTGTTCCTACTGGAGAAGTAGTTAATGTTTTCTTTCATATATAAACTCAGATTATGTAATGAAAAGGTTATGATATGAAACCTAAATTAAATCTCTTGAAATGTCTTTGAACACTTTTAATTCCTTTTGAATTATCTTTACAATTAAAAGTAAATTTCTCTCGATTCCATTCAAATAGATCTTCATCGAAAGATCTCCCCTCTTTTCCTGTCTTTAATCTCTATTTTCTTGAAATTCTGGTTACTACTCAATTTGAGTGTAACATTTGACTTTATCAAATCTGGCAGAAAGAAGAGAGGAGGCGATCTCTTGATATTTGAGAGCGGATCAAGAGATAAAAAGCTAGGGTTTCGGCACTTCGCAAGACCTAGATGAGAGGCGATCCATGTAGGGAGATCGATCTACATAACGAAGGGCCATACAAGGAGCTCGAGCTGCTGGGAGAGCATTAGAGACAAGTCGTCACAGGCCGATCTTTCTTCTAGGGAGAGAAACGACCATGGAAATAATGGAAGGTTCGGTTCGGGCAATAACCACACCATTGACATCCCTAAGATTCATAGGTACCGAGAACAAAGATAGTGGTAGGGGTGGGCATTCGGTTGAACCGAACCGAATAAGAGCAAACCGAATTAAACCGAACCGGACTAAATTCAAACCGAACCGAACCGAATAAAATTTGAACCGATTTAAAACCGAACCGAATTAGAAATTTTATAATGTTAAAATTCAAATGGTATTTAGTAAAAAAATATAAAAACAAATCATATAAAATGTATTTATCGTTATTTTTAATTTTACAGTATTAAATTTTAATTTTTTTTAAATGAACATAATAAAAAAGTAAAAAATAGTGTTAATCGGTCGGTTCGGTTTAATCGGTTCTGGAAATACCAAAACCGAACCGAACCGAATAAACCGAATGATATCGATTTTTGAACCGAACCGAACCAAATAAACCGAAAAACCGAACCGAATAAACCGAATTCCATCGGTTCGGTTCGGTTCCCAAATAAACCAAACCATTTGCCCACCCCTAGATAGTGGGCAAAAGCGATTATTTCGCTTCAGTATAAGAGACTCCCTAGCACTGGAGGCCTCCTTTTTGCAGGTCATCTTTCTTGTTATGAATTATGAATTACTAATCCTCATAACATCATAAAAACTCCTACGGATCTATTATTCCATAGGATACAATATTATACATGTTATTTATCTTAGGAATTGATGTGATTTTTTTCGTTGTACATATTATTTTCTTAATATACGAAAGTTATTTTCTATTCATTTTTTGACATATAAGTTAATTTTGTTTATTGTTTGTTATTTTAGATTGTACCGGAACATCTAAGGATAGAGGATTTGAAGTTTTGAACCTGGCTCTTCTATAATCTCAACCGAGTAATGTTGTATATATAAACCCCGCAATTGATCATGCAATTAAAACCATGTAATATTTCCTTGCCGAGGTTTGTGAAATTTTGAAATTGCCCTTCTTTAAAAGCGCGATTTCCTAATTATTAATTATGATAAGTCAAATTCATTAACAGCCAATTTTTCAAATTCAGTCAAATTTTCAAACAGCCAAATTCATTCAAATTTTGCTTTAAAAATAAATTATTTACAGACAAATTTTGTTTACAGTGAAATTTTCTCATATCCATATCGCTCAAACTTTCTTACAGCAAATTTGGCAAATTCATTACAATCCATTTTTTACAATTCAGTCAAAAGCCCAAATTGCAATTATGCAAGGTATATTTGATATTATCAGGTTTTAAAGTTGTTTTTAAAAAAGGATATTACTTATATTTTCAAATTTTAGAGGGGTATATACTAGATATTTTGAGATTTTACAAGGGTAATTTTTTATAGTTACCTAATTTTAAGGGGTATAAATTATATTTTGAGGTTTTATAAGGCCATATTTGGGATTTTCATTACAAACCAAATTTTCAGAAAATTCAGCATTTCTTGTTTCAAATTGTACGATTTATTTTGCTACTTCTTTCTAAATTTCAGCATTTATGGATTTGTTTTGCAATATTTCTGGAACATAAGTTTGTTTGGTAAATTTTGAGAAAGAATGGGAGATTTTTCTATTTTGAATATGGTAATACTCGATCTACCGGTTAATACATGATCATATTTTCAATAAATATAAGAAAAAAGAAAACACTAATATTAAATTAATGAAGTACCTTCATTGTTCGTGAGCAGATTCGAAGCGAAATATTTGACAAAGAGTATTATGTGTTGATTGCTCGGTCATAATGAGGGAAGCAAATCATGATGAGTTGTATATGTTGAGTTTGCACATCTATATAAAATAATAACGATGATTTATTGCAATGATTTCCATGTAATAAAATGTGGAAGAAATTTTCATGTAATAAAAAGAGTAAATATTAAATTGTTGTCATTTATTCGTTGCCAAATTGTATTTGTATGCGTCTTATCGGAAAGCTCCTCTCAGAAAATAAAATGAAATAAAAAAGCTCAACAAAGATTAATTAATGTACGACACAAAGAAACGAATGCATTTGTCACTGTTTTTTTTTTTGTGTGTGTAAATGTTGTTTGAAACATCTCCGGAAAGAGAATACATGTGAAATTGTCCTTATTAAAATAAAATACACACTGATATGATATTTTTAAATTTCCAAAAGATATATACAATGTTTCAGATTTTTAAAAGAATAAATACTACATTTCAGATTTTTACAACGATATATATGATATATTTCAAGATTTGAAAAAATACATATGATCTTTTTTTATTTGAGAAGATAAGTCTCATGTTTTCAACTTTTGAATGCTAATATGATAAGGAATAAAAAACATTGCAAATAAGTAAACAACAAATTTCCATTCAAATATAAACATGAGTTTGGCATATATTTGTTCCACTAATTACTTTTTTTATTTTGAAAAAAGAATGGAGTGGGCTTTATTGTTCCACTTCCAAACTGTTACGTGTATATTAAAAAAATGAAGTTTTTACAAATTATGTATACACTTACTATACTCATCCTCATCCTATACCCAAAATATATGCTGTAAAACCAAAAACTATACTTGCAATAAAACTATAAACCTATCCTATTACAAAACAATTTTTAAAATTCCAGCCCATATCCTTCTCAGCCCATTACTTCATTTTTATTTCCTGGCCCACATCTCAGCTTTCCTTCTTTCTTCCTCACCTCTCCCTTCTTTCATTCTCGAACCTTCCTTTCTTCTTCTTTCCCCTATCAGCCTTTACTCTCTCTTCTTCTAATCCAAGCTTTTTCACGGAGCTCGATTTCTTCCCTTATTTCTTCAACCAACTGCTGAGTCCTCTTCACCCCTTGATCAAAACATTGCCTGCATCGATCTCTCCAGATGGCATGCAAAAAGAGAGCGGCTTCTCTCTGATCTTCGCGTCCAGCTTTTTCCTCGAAGCAAATCGTCCAAGGATCCAGCCAGTCTCCTTCCTTTCCCACCAAGTGATGTTTTCGAGCCGGATTCATCTCCAGTACCCTTCTCCAGACTTCTCCAACCTTCGAGCATCCACCTCGCAGCAAATGCTCTGACGACTCCTCTTCCACTTCGCACATGACACATCTATTTAGGTACCATCCTCTCTTTTTCAGATTATCTATAGTTAGTATTGCATTTTGCATACTTAACCACAGAAAAATTTGATGTTTTAAAGGAATTTTTAGGCCCCATACATATGTCAATTTCTTATCATAGGTCTCTTTTGATTTATCTATTAGATACTTATAGCAGCTTTTAACCGTGAAAGATTTATTGGGTTCTCCAATCCAAGCAATTTCATCACAGTTTTCTCCTTCAAAATCGATTTCAGTCAATATCTCAGTCAATTCCTTTAATTGAATTGCAGCTTTTGAGGACAAATCTTGTCTCAATTTTAGCGTATTCCTAATTCCTCCTTCCCCTTTCACAATATCCCTCAGAGTTCCATCAAGCCTCTCTGCATAGCTTCTCAAACAAGCAAATGCAGAGACCAACACTCCTTTCTTACTCCATTGACTATGCCAAAAATTAATTCCATTTCCTCCTTTAATCTCATATGTGACATTTGCATAAAAATCCTCCATTAATCTTCTCACACTTTTCCAAAAATATGAGACTTTTTTATTATCATATTCTAGATTCTCCCTTCTTATGTCACTCATTAAATCCCCCCAATTAAGTGCTTTTCTGTTTTGATTTTTAAGAAATTTCCATGCCCATTTCATCATAAGGGCTTTATTAAAATTACCCAAATCAATTATCCCCAATCTCCCTTTACTTTTAGGTCTAATTACCCTTTCCCACCTTATCAAATGATACCCTTTCTCTTTGAGACCCTTCCAAAGAAAATTTCTCCTAATTTTATCCATTTCTTCAATGACCCATTTGGGTACTTTGAAGACAGATAGATAGAAAACAAGGATTGTGGATAACACAGAGTTTATCAAAGTCAATCTTCCTCCAATTGTCAATAGTGCACCTTTTCAATTACTCAATTTCTTCTTTAATTTCTCAATTAGGGTTTTATAGAATTCCTTATTAGGTTTCTTATAGTGCAAGGGTAACCCTAAGTAATTAAAGGGCAATGCACCTATATGACAACCTAATGCTTCAGAAATCTCCTTTATATTATCCTTTACTCCTTCCACCACAGCAATTTCTGACTTGTCATAATTAATTTTCAAACCAGAAATTTCCCCAAATAGATTTAATAACCCTTTTAATCTTTTAACTTGCTCCATTTCTGGTTTGATCAAATAGAGAGAATCATCTGCATAATGCAATGACATATAAATTCTCTCTATTGGTTTCACCAATACCCCTTCTTTACTCAAACTTTCTGTTGGTTCAAATTTCCTGATAGTTTGATCATTTCAAAACACTGTCATTACTAACGTATACATCCAGAAAAGTGCAGGATAACATAGGTACGATACGAAGATGAAGGAGGGCTTGTGAAGTCTCAAGATGAACAAGACAAGAAGAACACAAGGAAGGTCATTGGAATACATCAAGAATCAAGATGTTGAAGCCCTCCGTGAGTGGGATGCGCCACAAATAAACCATAGGTAGAAACCTAGTAGATCTCAAGTAAAATCATATTCAAAATAACAAAAAGTTCAATCAAGCATGAAGTGCGTTCTGAACGAACTTAAAGACCGTTCAGAATGAACTTGCCACACATCAAAATATTATATCTTGATAAGAACCAAAACTGTCACAGGATTGTGTGCGTTCGAACGAACAAACATGTCCGTTCGAACGGACTTTTAGAATCCGTTCACCAACCAGTTAAGTGCGTTGAACAGACAATCCCTTCGGTGAACACAAAATGCAATGTATAATTGAGTCCGTTATGAACGGACTTTATTCGTTCGAACGGACCCACAAATATACTTGCACGTTATTCTGAAACGGCTAGTACAAACTGCAAGTGCGTTCGGAACGAACATTGTACGTTCGAACGCACTGGCAGTTTTCTGAAGGATTTCTATAGAGAGTATAAATAGAATCCTTCTAGGGTTTCTCTCTCTCAATTCCTTCACTTTCAAACTTCAAAAACCAAAAGAGAGAAAACCTAAGCTTTGATTCTCCGTATCCATTGATAGCTTGAGAAACCCTCTTTAGATCATTGATCTACTTTCCAAATCCTCCACTAATCGTATCCCACTCACGTGACCGATCACGTTGTAGCTCGATTAGTGAAAAATTGTAATAGGCTAGTGCAACAAAGTGTAAAGAGCCTAAGCTATAGATCGATAGAAAGCGTGTAAATCGATCTAGGCGACACCTTGTAATCGAGTGAGTTGGAATTCAATCGAAAGCCAAAAAGAGGCACAAGGCATTCCCGGAGACGTATGTACTCGCAAATAATTGAGTCGGTCAATTAAGCGAGTAAAGGATGAGTTAAAGCTACATAGCAACCACCTACCGAACTTCGTAAACAAACATCTTGTGTTCAAGTGTTAGTACGGTATCATCTTTATCATCTTCATCATCTAAATTATTATTATTTCCGCAACGTAAATTAGGGTTACATCTAAAGTAAGTGTACGCTAGATTACCACATTTAGCCCCCTTCTAGGTTAGAATTAACCAACACTTTCAACTATTCTGGCCAGTCTGTCAATCACAAGAATAAATAGATGAGGAGATAATGGGTCACCTTGTCTCACTCCTCTATTCAAGTGTATTGATTTACCGGATACCCCATTTAATAAGATTTTGGTGTTACCTTTAAGCACACATTTCTTTATCCTCTCAATCCAATACTCACCAAATCCCCTAGCTTTGAGGACCTCCACCAAAAAATCCCATGAAACTAGATCAAAAGATTTTCTTATGTCTGCCTTAAAGACCAATAATGGAGTCTTGGTGATATGAGATTTATGCAAAACCTCCCTTGCATAAATGAAGCAGTCACTCAATTCCCTTCCCTCTATAAATCCTGACTGATTAGCTTGAATTAATTCATCAATTTGCCTTTTTAATCTATTGGCTAGGATTTCAGAGTATATTTTTTGCATACTACTTATCAATGATATGGGTCTAAAATCTTTTGGTTCTTTTGCTCCATCTTTTTTTGGTATTAATGCCAAATAGGATGCTTCAAATCCTCCCAATCCTTCCAATATTTTTTCACTATTGAAAATCAGCAATAATTCCTCCTTAATTTGTGGAAGAAGTTTCTTGTAAAATTCACCAGTATATCCATATGGACTTGGAGCTTTATTATATTTCCACTTTTTAACCACCTCTTCTAATTCTTCCATTTTTTTCCCCATGTAATTATGATAAATAAATTCTTTCCTTTTCAAAGATCTTCCTCAGATCAATATGATCCTCTATGTTACTTTTCTTTTCTTTTTTCCCCATTAAATCTTTAAAGAACCCAAATAACATTTCAGCCTTTGTTTTATGATCTTTATGCTCTCCTCTTTGATCCACTAATGATGCAATTAGGGTTTTAGATTTTCTGGCAGAAGCATATCTTTGAAAAAATTTCGTATTTTGATCTCCTTCATTTAGCCATCTTATTTTTGATCTTTGTTTCCATATCATTTCTTCCTATTCCTTAAATTCCATCAACTTTTCTTTTACCTCCCTTCTCGTCCATAATTCCAATTTAGATAAATCCCTTTTATCTTCTTTTTCTTCTAGATCTTTCAGGGTCTCTTCACATTTTCCTCTGATCTCTTTATTTCTTTTTCTGTTCATCTTATCTGTTATCCTCAATTCCTTTCCTAAATCCTTTAATTTCTCATAAAAATCCTGGATTGTATTAGCTTTCCTCTTCCCCAGATATTCTTCAATCTTCCTCACCATTTGCAGATCTTTGAGCCAATAATTCTCAAATCTAAATTCATTGAATTTAGGGAAAGTAGTTGACATGACCATCATAATAGGGCAATGATCTGATAAATCACTCTAATGCACATTCTGAGATATATTTGGAAATGATTTCCCCCATTTGTTTGAATGCAAGAACCTATCTAATCTGGCTCTTGATCCTGAGTTTGCCCATGTATATGATCTACCTTTTAGAATCACATCAATTAACTCATATAAATTCACAAAATCCCTGAAGATAGTTAAATCTCTCCAGTCCTTTTTGAATTTATTCTTTTTTTCCTCTTTTGCCAAAACCATATTAAAATCCCCAAATACAATCCAAGGCAACTCTTCTATGTGCAATCTCACAGTCTTCAATTCATTCAGAAATTCCTTTTTGTCGTCAAAATTATGTGGTCCATACACATTTGTAATCAAAATCCTTGAATCATCCCATTTGCATCTCAGAATCACTGTTAAACTGTACTTAGTATCTTTCACTCTGTGTTCTAGCTCGAAGAAATCCAAATCCCATGTTGTCAAAATTCTCCCAGAAGTCCCTTTAGATTCCAGAATTTCATATTCCTTCATTACACTCCCACATAGCTCTTTAAACATCTCCTTTGACACTTCTTTTAATTTTGTTTCTTGTAATCCAATGATTTGAGGTTTCTGATCAATAATGAAATCTTTCACTTTCTCTCTTTTTTCTTTTGCATTTAGGCCCCTCACATTCCAACTCAGTATTTTTATGCTTTTTGTAATATTCATTTTTACTGATTTACCTCTCTTTTCTTTCTTCTTTTATCAGGTCGATGGATTCATTCCGAAGAGATTTTCTTTAGTGCTCTTATTTAGCACAATACCAATGGACTGAAGAATTTTACAAACATCCTCAATATCCAGGTATTTTTCCTCTCTATTTTGCAATTTGCCCCCTCCATTTTCACTTAAATCCCTTGGTTTCCTTCTTATCTCACGATCATCTTCTTTAAATTGCACTGCTTTAGCTCTGTTAACTGCTGAAACATACTCTTCAGGTTGCTTCTCCCTTAGCCTATTACTTCTCCTCAGTAATTTTACTGGCACCATATCAAGAGGTTTGCTTTCATCTATATCTTCATCTTCAAATTGATCTCTTATGCAGATTGCTCCCTCTTTATCTATCTTACTGTAATTCATTGGCACCATCGAACTGCATCCCCCTTCTTCAGGATATGCTTCCTCATCCCCCCCCTTTTCTTCATTCTCAGAATCATTCTCAAGATAAGCAATTATTTCATTACAAAATTTGTGTTTATAATAAGGATCTTCCTCATCACTACTTATTTCCTCTTGATCCCTTTTTTTTCTTTTAGGCTCTCCATTTCCCCCCAATCAACTGCAACTGGCTCCCTCAGTAGGCTTCTCTCTCCATTTCTCACACTGGATCCCTCCAGTGAGAATGCTCTGGACCCCTGCAGTGAGTAATTTCTACTTTCATTCATTTTTTCCCCATTTCTTTAGATTTTTGTTGAGTTGCTGATTCATATATTTTTTCCTTTACAGTTTGAACGGACGCCACTTTCATGCTTACCGCATCCATCTTCTTCTTCTCTTCCCCAACTTCTTTCCTTGGGTTTTCTGCATCTTGTTCTTCCATTATCTTTCCTTGTTTCTTCTTCTCTGGTAAGATTGTTACCTGTACCTCCATTGATTCATTCCTTATAACCCATTGATTATTTTCCTCCTTCTTTGCCAGTATCGAGAGAAAAACTTGAACTATCACCTCCCTTTTCCCATCTCTCAACTTCAAATGTAAAGGTACCTCCTTAGAATTATCAATGCTCATCTCCAGACTTACATTCCCCTTACTAATCCTCCTTACCTTCTTGATTATGGTCGGTAATATTGGTTATTGAATTTTCTTGTTTTATCCCCATTCTTGCAGTCCTTCGCCATGTGACCATTGTTCTTGCACATTGCACAACGGATCGGTTCTCTGCAGTCCGCTTTGAGATGATCTGAAACATAGCATCTGTAACATTTCTTGATTTTCTTGAAATCATTCTTGTTTTGCTTCCCGTCTCTGCCAACTTTGATCCATATTTTCCCTCCTTTCTCTTCTTCCATTTCGATCGAAGCTAGAGGTTCTTTGTACGATCTATCCATTTCTTACACTTTCAGTGGATTGAGATTCAAAACTATGGCGTTAAAGAGCTTAGCCTTGCACGAAAGCCTTTATACTCTTTTCCCGCCCTAGAATTGAACTCGCGAGTGAATGTTGCTAGAGTAGAGACGAGAGATAAAACAGTCGAAAGAAGATCGCCGGAGAAATTTACCAGCGATCGTCGGAGATTGCCTCACAATCGCCTAACTCTAATTGGTAGTAAGCAATTTCGATTTTCCACTAATTACTTCAAAAAATTAAATACAGATAAGAACATAGACGTGCGGAATTTTTCACGCGTGTCCTGCTAGTATATATATATATATATATATATATATATATATATATATATATATATATATATATATATATATATATATATATATATAGGGATATGATCAATGGCCAACACTCTTGTTTGGCCAACGTCGGCCAACAACACTCATTACACTAAATCTAAATATTATAATCGAATCTTAACCATATAGATATGTTTTATATCATTTAGATATGATGTAGAATAATTTTTATACAATTTAGATTTTTGTATCTAACAAAATCGATAACATATTTTCACAATCGTCAATTTCGTTAAATTTATAGATTTCCATGAAGGAAAACTCGAAACTTAGTAAAAATTCATCTTGAGCCTATCTATATGATTTAAAATACATCCAAACCAAAAAAATTGAATTTCAAAATTTATTTAATGATGATTCATGTTGTAACTATTTCCAACCGTTCAACTTTTTAAAGTATTATGATAAGTATGATAGAAGTTTTTATTTTTCATGAAATTGAATCTACAACATTCTCAAATGATATAAATCATATCTATATGGTTAAAATTGAATTTTTTAATATTTATATTTAGTGAAATAAGTGTTGTTGGCCGACGTTGGCCAAACAAGAGTGTTGGTCATTGATCCTATCATATATATATATATATATATATATATATATATATATATATATATATATATATATATATATATATATAATTGCTATAGTGAATTCAGCTATAGTGAATTTATTTATATAATCCAAAATAAATCTAGTATAATTTGTTTGTATACAATATTATGTTTGTAATTCTAGAATAATATCTTTTAAATTGTAGAATAATATCTTAAAAATGTTTCAGAAATTGTATGTCAGAGTTTGTGTGTCAGAGAGCGTGTGTCAGAAAGTATTTTGTCAGGAATCGCGTATGGACGCGGTCCGTCATGTATAACACATAGAATAATATTTTGTACAATTCAGCATAATATCTTATATAATTCAGGATAATATCTTATCATATGTTTTTTAGATTTGGATTTTTTTTTAATTCTTTTTTTGGATTGTACCTAGCAAACATGTATATTTAAATGCATTTTTTATGAGTTAAATATGTTCATTTGTCTTTTATATGTATTTATTATACCTTTTTTACATGTTTATTATATATTTTTTGAGAATATACGTGTTTAAATGATGATATAGAAGGTTTTCTAGGGAATCTAAAAATGTTAGAGGGTTTTTGGTAGAAACAAAAAATATAAAAATTAGAGGTGGAATTAGAATGGAATCAGAATTTCAAAATGAGGCAAAACTTAATTCTTTGTTTGGCATGTGGAATTAGAGGTTAATTTCAAAGTGGAGGTTCTTATTATTCCTTTTTTTTTGGATAACTTTGGTTCCACCAGAACTTGGAGTGCCAAGATAATGGAAAACTCAAAATCAATTAAGCCAAACAATTAATCAAATACTTATAATTAATTTCATTTTAACTATAATGAAATTTCATTGTAATAAATAAATATTGTTTCTCAGATATTTTTGACGTATATTTAATTAACGTAAATACTATATTAATTATAAGGATATAAAAATTATAATATCATTATTTTATTAATATAATTGGTATGATATTGCTATATTATAATAATTATTAATTACATATAATTAATATAATATTGTATGTTACTATAAATAATATAAATATTATATCCATATAATTAATATAATAATATTACGATATAATTTCTAATATTATATTAAAATAATAAAATAACAAAATAATTATATTAATTGTAATATATATTAATATATAAAATATATTATTATAATAATATAAAAGTATATTTAATATTTTTATATTATTATTATATAATTTCTAATACTACATTGATTGTATTAAAATAATAAAATAATTATATTAATTGTAATATATATTAATAATAACAAGTGTTTTAAATTGCGGCGATATTGCGGATTGAGATTTAGAACCGCAACTTCGCATTGAAATATTGCGACAAATATCATTTTTGGAATATTGCGGATATTGCAGCGAGATTGCGGCGAAATATTGGTATTAATGCGGATATATCGGGTCAAAATTGCGGATAATATTCAAATCATTGTAATTTTTTCATCCTTCCACCTAATTACATGAAATTTATATCGAAATCGCTCGTCTCGACGAGAGGAACACAGTGATGGGATTTAATTTGTGAAATTTTGTCTTTTACCTTGAATTAAACACAAAACACACGTTAAAGTAATTTTATCGAGAATTATTTATTATAAACATTATAACATAATTTTTGTGATTATTTAATACTTAGTTTCCATGTTTTATTATCAAAATATTTGATAAAATATGCTCATAACATATATAACTTCTAAAATGTGTCATTTTCATCTATAAATGTTTGAATTTCATAATTTTCATTGTATTTCATTGATGTTTCGATTTAAAATTTGAGTTATAGTGTTTTGATATTTTTAGGATGTCGACAAAAATTCTTCAACAAAATACAAATCCAAAGATCCCGTATAATTTCCATTTTAATGGAAATTTTATGATCAACTTTTATTTACACTGAAAATGTTCCGGGACAATCAACTTTTTTATTCTTTTTAGAAGAAAATTATAAAGGAAATTTTACGATATTAATGGTGATAAAAATATTGTGAAAAATATATTTAAACAAACTATTATTATTACATAATTTAATATCTCAATGACTGTCCGCAATAAGGTCATTGCGCCGCAATTGCGCCCGCAAACGCAATCCGCTGCGAAAAAGACCCGACCGCAATGGACCGCAATATCGCAATTTAAAACATTGATAATAATATAAAAGTACATTTAATATTTTTATTTTATTATTATATAATCTCTAATATTATATAAATCATATTTAAATAATAAAATAATTATATTAGTTTTATTATATATTAATATATAAAATATAATATTATAATAATATAGAAGTACATTTAATATGTTAATATTATTATTATATAATTCTTATATTATATTAATTATATTATAATAATAACATAATAAAATAATTATATTAGTTTTATTGTATATTAAAATATAAAATATATTATTATAATAATATAAAAGTACATTTATTATTTTTATATTATTATAATCTATTGTATGCCTATAATATAATATTATTATAATCTTATGTTGCAACAATGCTATATTATAATAATATTTTTTGTCAAATAATAATAATAATAATAATAATAATAATAATAATAACAATAATGATAATAATAATAATAATAATAATAGCAATAATAATAATATTTTTGATGAGTTTTAACGAAATATTATTTTTACATTTTCAGTAACAAAATTCCAGAAATTTTTAAACAATCAAACAAAGAATTATATTTTCCAGTATCTCATAATTTGGACATCCAAACACACTGTGAAATTACTAATTCCCTCCACCTTATAATCATTTCCATTATACTAATTCAGATTGCAGGTTTTTGAGTAAATCTCAATGTTTTAAATTGCGATATTGCGGTCCATTGCGCTCGGGATGTAATTTACGTATGATGACCGATATTGCGCGATATTGCGGTGATATTGCGGCGCTATTTAGTTGTTTGCGACATTGCGTTTCAGTAATATTTATTGCGATTTGCGTTTTTGCGGCGCAATTGCGCCGCAATTTAAATCACTGGTAAATCTTAAAAAAAGGAGTTTTCTAAGAAATAATACGGTTCTAAAATATTTTATTCATTTACTACATCTAATTTTATGATTTTCATCAAATATCTTTTAAACATTCTACACTCATAGTTTTTGCATATTTCTGCTATCATAGTTTTTTGATACTCATGTATTGGTTTCCTTCAACTAGCAACTATGCAAAACTGCCCTAACAAACACGCTCAGTATCTAACTTACGAAAAGAAGTAAACTAAAGTTCAATATTTTCTAAAAGAAGAATTGATATTTTTTTACTCTTTTTGTCTCCAAAACAATTTCAATGATTTTGTCGAGTGCTTTAACTTTAAGAAAGAAATATTATCATTAAACCCCCAAATATGATCGGCAATGATTTTTGCAATAAGTGCAATGATTTTACATTGAGTAAATAATACGAAAGATAATGATTTCGTTTGTTCGTGCTCTCTTTTGTTATAGTTGGAATATTCTATTCATCAATAGAATGCAATGTTGCAAATAACGTTTAACGAAACGGAACGGTCCGGCACTGTTAAAGTGAATTATCGATTAACGGTGATATAACGGTAATATAACGTTAATTTAACGGTCACTCTAATCCGTAATAATATATCATATATCATATTAATATTTTTGATATTATGATCTCTTCTCTCTATGCAAACAATCCATCTAAAAAATTAATTTTTTCAAGAATTGTTTTTTATCAGATGTGTGATCCCTCTGTGTCTCTGTAATGACTTTGTTAATTGTTAAAAGTCTCATTAGTACCGCATGGACAATTATTTAATGTGATTTCTCAAATTGAAATATATGCAAACTATTATTAAAAGCAAAACAAATATTCAAAATATATAACCAATATTAAGATTAAAAAAATGGACACAACAGAGAAAGGTTGGATTAGGAGGAAGTATAATTGGATAAGCTCAAATAATTTGTTTAATAATTTTTGGCCCAAACCAATTTTTTTTCGGCCCACATAAAACACATGCAAATAACGGTCCGAATAACACCGTTAAGCAACGTTAAGGAAAAAAAAACGGTCAAACACGGTCAAATAACGGTCGTACCGTTAAGCAAAAAACGTAACGTTAACCCACCGTTAACCGTTTTTTGGACCGTTAAACACCGTTAAGGACCGTTTTTTGCAACACTGATTGAATGACTACATCGTCTTGGAAAATGATTAAGAGTATCATGTATTCCAAGTTTCCAACTAGATTGTTTAAAATAAAACACAAGTTTTCCATTATTTCGGATCATCTAAATTTCGAGGATAATACATTCTTCTGAAACATGTAATTGATGGAAAGTTGGAATGTATTTCTTAACCAATTTTCGAAAAATCATAGGGATGCTAATTAATTGTGATTATTTTATTGAGGAGACTTCAGGTTGAGATTGTCGTTGGGTCGGATTTTTTTAGGTTTGCGATGATACAAACTCGGGCAGAATAATATTCGGATTCAGTTTATACTTTATATCAAGTTTCTGATTGTTGATTTCTCTTTTAAAATCATTCGATACAAAACTGAAAAAAACCTCACATAACCTATTGAAAGTAGAAAATGCAATATCGTGGTATTGTCTAGTACGATATGTATGTCGGATATGATGAAAATAAAATGATCTCTTGTACTTTTTTCCTTTTGTTGAAATATCAAATTTGACAATTTATTAAGTAATAATAATTGTTATGTGTGTTTGTCGAGTCTCAGGTTATGTCAGGTCTCCGATAAAAACAAACATCGAGTGAATTCGAGTTCATGTTCCTCAATTCAAATCCGGATTGGACGGTCTCAGTAGTTTGCCTTTTCTAGAAATTTCGGACCAGACCGGATCAGGTGTCAGGTGAACCGCATGAAATTATCGGGTTCGAATCAGATTTACCATCTCTCCTTAAAATACTATTAAACATTCAAAATATTTTGAGTTTCTCTTACTAATAAATTATATTTTGTTTACTATCTAGAAAACAGAAAAGAAAAAAAGCACCAATAATAGCACATATTAGTGTTTCAATTTTCCTAGGGATAATAAATGAGTCTATCTATATCTCATTTTTCTTGCTAGCGAAAACGATGCGAAGCAATGTAACGAAGTGACACAAGGAAGAGTGAACCCGTCGACGATACAACGAAATGTGAAATTGTGCTTTTAACTAAACCTCAATTTATCGTTAGTTATGTTATCAAGCCTTCAGTTCCAACAATAAACATCATTTTACCATCAATTTGTCACCTAGATCAAAATTTGAGACCATACTATTTTCATTTATTTCTCACTTTGCATACAATTGAACTTTCGCGATAATTGATCAAATCCTTACTGCATCGAGCAGGGACCAATGATAATTGGTGGGGAATTGAATTTGCCACCTCTAAAGTTGATTGGAGTGGAGCCAGATAAGGCTCGACAAAAAATAAACACATGCAATTTGGGCTCTTTTACCATTCCAACAGTACAATAAAGGAAGGAACACTTCTTTTTGGGCGACAAATAATTTGATGCAAAAAAAAAATCGCTTTGCCTGGTTTGTATTCCTCTCTTATCCAAAGTTCCAAACCATATTTGTACCAACAAAGACAGCACAGGATAGACAACAAAGTATGAAACAATTTACTTTTGATTGAAATAATTTGTACTGCAGAAAGTATGTTAACCACAAATAATGTGACAATTGTTTAATGGACTGCTATATAAATATTATAGTTACTATTAATAGGGTTTAATTTGGCTAGAGTTGAGGTCTTGGAGACTACCCAAAGAGCAATTTTTAATTAGTGTTTAGTGTTACAATTTAATGCCTAATGACTAGTGTCCTGAGTACTTTTTGGGGCGAGAAATTGGCGAAATTCATATGTTCCCCAATTAATACATTACAATATCATGTATACCCCCTAGAAATGTTTTTATTTTTCTTTTTGCCTTTCAAACCCTGCAAAATGTGAAAATATCGTGTAGGCACTATAAAACATGAGAAATACATGTGTACCTCTATTATAAAATATGTAAAATATCATGTACACTCAGAGACGAATCTATAGGAACGGAAGAGGCTTGATCCTCCAATGTACATAGCTAGTATTCCAATACTGTGTAAATTGTACTATTTGGTCTCTCCAAAAAAATTTGTAGTGTAAATTCAATGGATGATGTGATTTGTCTTCCCCCCTCCCCCAAAAAAAGAACATTTCAAGATTCATCGGATCGTATAAGGGGCCGGATGTTTTTGGAACAACAATATATAGTACGAAAATTTTAGTATATTGACGAAATCTATGTATGTTGTCTCTCCCTAAATTTTTTTTTTATATAACTACTCTTCGGTTGGTTATGTCCCCTCCCCCCGACAAATTTGTTCAAGATCTGTCATTGTTTGCCAGTGTGTACACTCATATAAAACATGAAAAATATGATATCCATTTGTTGTTCTTATGTTTTGTATGTTGATAACATATTTATGTTTATTGTACATGTAATAATGATAGGCATCTAGATTTCGCATCTAAATTTTATCTAGAAACATACGTGACAAATCACAGTGCAACACGTCAAACTTTTAAGTAGAAATAAAACTAAAAATTCTAAATTTTACTGACACATATATTTCTAGGTACAAATATAGATAAAAAACTTAAATACCTATCATTATTGAATTGTACATGAGACTAGTGCTCATGATATTTCATATGTTTTGCAGGCGTATTTTTGACATTACCCATTCCGGAAAATTATTGAGTTTTTTTAGGATATTCATGACATTTCCAATTTTACTGCGCTGTGCCTGCTATTTGAGATTTTGCAGGGGTATGTGTGAAATTACGCCTAAATATCAGCCGATTGTTGCACCAAGGCGTCTTGACATGACATTCTTTTGCATCCACATTTTGTGTTTGTTTACAAAGTTAATGCCATCGTGATTTCAGATAAAGTGTCCATTACTGCTACAAAAAGAATGTCGTGATGACATATGATTAGCAAAAAAGCACTAATTTGCTAATTAATCCATTTAATTAATTTATGAATTAGCATATGTGGATTGATTGACGTATTAATTAACATTTATTTGGATTAATAAATGATAATTAATATTTAAAAATTATCAATTTAATGTTTTTTGTTAATTGAGATGTTAATTAAATGAGTTAATTAATAATTAGTGGTGTTTTTTTTTGTTTGTTGTAATTTGGTGACAAGTATAATTTTCCCCGAGGTAAATGGGCAAAATGAGGGGATCAAAATAAAAAAGATGTGATGAATGCTGAATGCATGTGGGGGGTGAGCAAAGAAACCACAATTCACATGGAGAGGAACGGTGCTTAGCACGCATATACAACCTTTATCTGGATGCATCTTTTGCCTCCACTATGGGAAAGTTGGGAGAATTGGTAATTTCGTTCATCTCCGTTTTGTCACAAAATTGGTGATATGATAAGCCGGATTATGCAATGTAACGAAATCAATAGATAATTTTTCCGTATTGATTAAAGTTTGTAATGATATTAATTAAAATTATTATTTTTTAATATATGAGATAATTGAATCCTAGAAGAATATATAACATCGTGACAAATTTTGTGTTTTTTTATTCAATGAAGAATTCTAAAAAGAAATTTTTTAGAACACCGTTGTAACCAGGGCCGGCTCCGGGGCAAGTCCACGGAATGGGACACCACATGAGTTCAAGACCTGACTAGTTTTTTTATTATTTGTAGTTTTATGAATTTTCTATGATTTATTTATATTTTTAATCTTAATTAAAAGTTATTATTATAATATAACTATAAAAATATTTTGTAAACCTCAAAATCTTAAATATTCTCATAAAAAAAGTTTAAATGTATATCACAATCATTACTAGATATTTTTCATCTACCAATACTTTTTTTTTATTGTTCATGATACGTTTGATAATTTTCAAGAGAAAATTATAATAATGGTGAATGAATACAAATTCGACTAGATGATATTTTGATTTTTTTTTGAAATAATATGTTCAATTATTTTATTGATATTTTTTATTTTTTGAGAAATACATTTTTTTAATATGAGTAGCCGGTACTAACTCGGACTAAGGCATCCAAATTATCGGAACCAGCCGTGATTGTAACAAATTTAAGAAAAAGTGTGAATCGGGAGGAAGGAGGGGCAGAAGTTTATATTTTTATGATAATACGATGCACTAAAAGTTGTTATAAAATAAATCAAATTTATGCAAGCAAATTATAAATGAATATTAATGATATAAATAAATAAATTAGAGAGAAATATGGACAAAAATATTTTATTAGTTTTTATTTTATATTGTTATTATAACAAATGTAAAAATGATGCTTATATAACGTAACATCACTAATATATACACATATATATTATGACTTGAAAGGTTAAAAAAACACATGTAAATGCACGTGTTTCATGTACTTATTGTATACAAAAATATATATTTTGACTTCCATACATATATATTATATACTAATAAATTTAACTTATACAAATGAATCTAATTTATTGATGTACACAAAATAATAAATATATTCATATTTATAATGGTTGTATCATTTCACTCACAATTGACATCTAACATACGAAGATAAAATAAAATATAATATAAAAATATAAAATAATCAATATATTACAGTTGGTTAAATGTGAGATACAAAAAATTATATATTGTGAAAGATTGTGAGTTCCAGTCTTATTAATATCAATTGACGAAAGACAATCGATCATTCTCCATTTATTTAAAAAATATATATATTACCGCGGATACCTCCATTTAAACATAAATGGTAGAGTATCCATTTATTTATTAAATATATATTTATTATTACAAAGAAAAGAGAGAAAGAAAGGAACAGAGGAGAGAGGTGGGTCTACAGGTCCCTTTAGTAACTTGACATGTATCTCATGGCACTTTTGATATTATGGTCTTTTCATGCATGCCCTTGCATAAACTTTTATTCACATAAAAGTCCTTGGAATATCTGTGTGCTTACACTGAAAAGAGAGAAAGAAAGGAACAGAGGAGAGAGGTGGGTCTACAGGTTCCTTTAATAACTTGACATGTATCTCACGGCACTTTTGATATTATGGTCTTTTCATGCATGCCCTTGCATAAACTTTTATTCACATAAAAGTCCTTAGAATATTTGTGTGCTTACACTGAATCCTTCTTAAATGTTCTGTTGGACGGAGAATTTAAAATTTCACTTTTATAGTTTTATTATTTAGTGTTAATAAGAATAAGAATTATGATAATATTCGTTCTGTTTGGGGAGTATTGTAATTATGGTTTTTATTTCTATTTTAATACGAAACATAATTTTTTATGATAATAATAATAATATTATTATATTAAAATAAAATTATTCACATCATATTAATATCATGATATTATTGAACTCATTAAGGTATATATATATATATATATATATATATATATATATATATATATATATATATATATATATATATATATATATATATATATATATATATATGTGTGTGTGTGTGTGTGTGTGTTTACGATTATTTTATATTATAGTACAAAATGACTGTCAATGAATCCATAACCTAGTTGTTGAGATCGTTTGTCGGATACTATTCAAAAAATATATTTGGACTAAATTTTTTCATATTTTTAATATTATTTATATATTATTATTATTATTATTATTATTTGAGTTTATGTTAGTTTAGTGACGTAGTGTATTTTGTTACTTAAATTATTCAAAACTTATTAAAAAAATTGTGATTTGTAATTTTGTTTAATTAATTTAAATATTAAATATAAAAAAAATAAAAATCCGCCGAGGTCGTCTGCCGACCAGCGAGCGCCGAGCGATTTCTGGAACATTGGGTATAACTGTATAACATAATAACAAAAATGATATTATTGTTGTTCACGGTAACTCATGCAAATACCATACATAGAAACATTGAACCAAACAACTTATGTACTCACTTCACACAAATAATTCTTTTATTGATCCGAAAGACAATTTAAATTATACATTTAACACTGAAAATAATATCAGAATTTACTTAAGAAAAAATATGATTAAAAATTATTTCAAGTCATATGGTATTTTTAAATATATAACTTCAAAAATAACAAAAACAATTCGACATATATTTATAAGTTTAAGAAATTATTAATATTTTAATAGGTAACCTATTATTTTTCATTACGTTAAGTTCTAAAAAAAATAATATGAAAGTTGTTTACCCCAAAACACAAATAGACCTACTTACTATTATATATGATTCTTAATATTAAATTAAAAAAAATATTACTTACAATTTAATTATTAAATACTAAATATGAGTTATTTTACGTTGTATTATTTTTACATAATATATTCACAAACTCAAATAATAAAAAACGTTATGCACTGACTATATTAATATGAATGTTAAAATAAGAAAAAAAATCCAAGGGAATATATTTGACATTTTTTTAATTAAAGTTCTAAAAATATTATTAATATAACGTTTCATATTGAAAATAATATGTATATTTATATTTATTAACCGGTAACTGTACGGATTAAATTTAAAATATCAAATAAGACGTGACTTAGAAAGATAACTCAAAATTTATTTCAAACAAAAACACACAAATAACTATGTAAAACATATTTTTTAACAGTTATAAAAATAAATAATGAATGATACCAAATAATATCTTACCATCCGACTGACGGTTCAAATTAAAACATTTAAAATTTAAATCATCACAATATGTATATTAAAAAAATAAATATAAAATTAATGTATAAAAAAATAAAATAAACGACGTGAAAAAATATAATTGACAATAACAATAGTTTCGTGATTTCATGAAATATATACTTAGTTATGGGTGCAAAATGAGAACATGATATTATTGGCATAAAATTGTTCAAATATTGACATGTTGTTAAAGAGGTTATGTGTATCACTTCTCAATTTATAGAATAAATTTCAAATTACACTTGTGTACAAGTAAAGGTTAAGCCTCATAGTTAGTGGTCAATTTAGTTGATGTAACTATGCAACTTCAATCTATATCCTCAAGACTCATAATAATAATAAAAAATCTATATCCTCACGAGGTAAAATAATTAAAATAATTCAAACTTGATATTGTTTTTATTTTTATGTTTGTATTTGTGTATTATATTCATACATTTTTGGGTTGTAATATCATTGCAAGTTAAGTAATACTATATGAAGTGTTGTGAGTTTTTCATAGTTAATGTATTATGCTATTGTGTTTTATATAAAATATACTCCTAATTTTTTAATATTATCGCTTAAATAATATGCATTATACCATAATTTATATGCGAGATGAATAATAATAGCCTAAAAAAATCTGCATACTACAAAAGAAAATACATCCTCATTAACTCAAAACCTCCCGCGTAATCGAAAGCTAGTTACAAAGAAAAGAGAGAAAGAAAGGAATAGAGGAGAGAGGTGGATCAACATGTTCCTATAACAACTTGACAGGTTTCCCATGACACTTTTGATATTATGGTCTTTTCATGCATGTCCTTGCAAAAACTTTTATTCACATAAGTGTCCTTATAATACCTGTGTGCTTTCAGCAAATCCTTCTTAAATTTTCTGTTGAACGGAGATTTTAAAATTTCAATTTTATAGTTTTATTATTTCGTGTTAATAAGAATTATGATAATATTCGTTCTGTTTGGGGAGCATGGTAATTATGTTTTTTATTTCTATTTTAATACGAAACATAATTTTTTATGATTATAATGATAATATTATATTAAAATAAAACTATTCACATCATATTAATATGGTTTTTATTCACATCATATTAGTATGGTAATTATGGTTTTTATTTTTATTTTAATATGAAACATAATTTTTTATGATAATAATGACAATATAATATTATTGAACGCATTAAGATATAATTATGTATATACGATTATTTTATATTATAGTACAAAATAGCTCAATTTTTTTTTATTAAATATTAATGCATATATTAGGGCAACTGTGTAATAATATTCGAGGTATAACATAATTTTACGAAAAAAATAATATTATTGTTGTTCATGATAACTCATGCAAATACCATACATAGAAACAAACAACCTATGTACACACTTCACACAATTAATTATGTAATACAAATATTTTTTTTATTGATCCGAAAGACAATGTAAATTATATATACACAATATCACATTTTACACTGAAAATAATATTAAAATTTAATTAAGCAAAAATATGATTAAAAATTATTTCAAGTCATATGGTATTTTTGAATATATAACTTCAAAAATAACAAAAATATTCGATATATGTTTATAAGTTTAACAAGTTATTAATATTTTAATAGGTAAACTATTATTTTTCATTACATTAAGTTTAAAAAAATTAATATGAAAGTTGTTTACCCCAAAACTCAAATAGACCTACTTACTGTTGTATATGCTTATTCTTATTACTATTGAATTTTAAAAAATATTACATACAATTTAATTATTAAATATTAAATATGAGTTATTTTACATTGTACTTTCTTTACATAATATATTCACAAATTTAAATAATAAAAAATGTTATCCACTGACTATCTTAATATGAATTTAAAATAAGAAAAAAAAAATCCAAGTGAATATATTTGACAATTTTTTAAATTGAAGTTCTAAAAATATTATTAATATAACGTTTCATATTAAAAATAATATGTATATTTATTAACCGGAAGAGAAAAATATCATATGTGAGAAATATTAACAAAAATACTATATTAAATTACAAAAACATATGACTAGTATGTTAAAAAACAGTTAATAAATCATGTGAACATTATATTCAATACAAAAAAATCTGATTTTAACTGTACGAATTAAATTTAAAATATCAAATAAGACGTGACTTAGAAAGAACTCAAAATTTATTTCAAACAAAAACACACAAATAACTATGTAAAACATAATTTTCAAAAGTTATAAAAATAAAAAATGAATGATACCAAATAATATCTTAACATCTGACTGACGGTTCAAATTAAAACATTTAAATCACCACAATATGTATATCAATAGATTAAATATAAAATTAATGTATACAAAATAAAAATAAACGACGTGAAAAATATAATTGACAATAACAATAGTTACGTGATTTCATAAAAAATGTACTTAGATATGGGTGCAAAATGAGAACATGATATTATTGGCATAAAATTGACATGTTGTTAAGAGGTTACGTGGATCACTTCTCAATTTATAGAATAAACTTCAAATTTAACTTGTGTACAAGTAAAGGTTAAGCCTCATAGTTAGTGGTCAATTTAGTTGATGTAACTATGCAACTTCAATCTATATCCTCACGACTCATTCAAAAAATAAAAATAAAAATCTATATCCTCACGAGGTAAACAAGGACAAGTGAGAGTGACATAGTAAATTCCAAAATTAATTTGTCTATAGAATGAATTTTGAAGAAGCAAAATGACGTACAATTCACATGCAATATTTTGTACGAATGCAAATGATTTATTATTAATTCGTACCAGGTTATTTCTTAATTAATGCAAAATAATTTATTATTAGATATTATTTTGTCTTTTTAACACACTAAGAAATTATTCACAAGTGTCGACCATATAAATCCAACCAAATTAGCTCATATCACAATCTTACAAAAAAATGAATCATTATTCATTACGGTCCCCATCCAGCCTGTGAAATTGTGCTAATTTCACAAAGGAAAAACAGCATAAAAGCCCTTCATTTCTATGGAAATTTGTTAATTGTCTAATATTGGTATAAAATTATAAATACATTGTTTTGGTGGGATAAAAATCTGTTAATTGTTTAATGATATTGGTATTAAAAATAAATTTTCTTTTTGAAGGATGAATGCCAATAAATTTCGAGTCCACGACTTGTGATTTTACATGCAATGCCCCCAAACCAACTTGTTAAAAAAAAAATAATGTATTTTATAAAATTATTATGTGCATGTTTGAGTGACCGTATTAGACTTTACATGAAGAAAATCAACCTTTTGCAAGTTGAGTTTTCGAAATTGCAGTTCAAGTTTTAATATTTGGATTGGCGAAATTAAAACAACTGAATTTATAATTTTTATGTTCGGGTTGAAATAATTGAATTTTGGAATTTCAAAATTTGTATGTTCTAAAATTTTCAAATAAATTTCACCATTGACTATTTGACACAAGTTCTTAATTTAACCTAAAAACTAATAATCATCCAAAAAATAATATCATAATTAAATCATACCATTACATTACAATTCCAAAATAAAATAAAATAAAACAAGACTTACGTATACAATTTCATGATATCATAAATTATCACGTACTCCGATATTCTCATCGCGTAATTATCAATCGAACATTCTTGAAGAGTAGAATTGAACTTTAAAAACATATAAGCAATATTTTTATGTATTGCTATATATTGACATGCCAATAACAACAATATCATTGGAAACTTGTCTCGCATGCTCATGACAACATCGATTATCATATCCGTAAAGTCAAATTTATTGTTCCTATTCGTTGCATCGAGGATGTGCAAAATCTGAAACTTTATGAAAAATACGAAATCTGAAAAAATGTATACCTTTACGTGAACACAAGAAGAGCGTTAAGAAAAATACAAAATTTGTTTGCTATTGTTTATACCAGACTGAAGAGAGACAATGAAAACTTGAGAAATTTTGTATACCGGACAGTACAGAGATGAGCAAAGACATCCTTAAGAAGATTGAGACAATTTTTAGTATTTTTCGTCAGATTATTCACTTTCCGTAACTTCCATTCTTGTAGTTTTGAGCGAAACTTGAGTTGCAATAATAAGAAGTTCCAAAATAACTACGACTGTAGAATTTAGATCAAGTACATAATATCAAACAAAAAAATTAGCTCACTTCGATTCTTGTCGTATCGAAATCGAAACATCTGCAAGATCGGCATCCCATGAAGTCTCGAAAAATGTATCCTAGATAGGTGTGTATTTTTCATAAACAAAGTATATATTTAATAATAATAATAATATATATGAAGGGTCTATTTGTAATTTTCGTCTCTGGCTATCTGCAGAGACATAATTCTGTCTTTTTCCCGCAAAATTTGCTTAAACATATGATAATTTAGCATCACAGGCTTAATTCAGTTCTCATCTAATATTTATATAATCCACTTTTTTTCATTCTCTCTCTCACAGGAAAGAGACACATGCAGACAAAGAATCTATCGAGAGAATACTTGCTAGACTTACAGTACAACTGTACCAAATACATCCTAAAATCTTTTTAATTAATTAATGCAATCTTCATATACATTTACCCGTATCTTTGCCCCTCTCTCTCTCTCTCTCTCTCCCTCTCTCTTCAGTGTTCATTGTCTTTTTTTATTCTCCATTTGGTTCTTAAACAAATACAGAAAATAAAAAACTTCGTCTTGTTCACTCATTGTGGTTGCAATTTTTTGCATATCTTAGCTTCCATACTCAAAATCAAAGGACCCAAAAACCAATTTGTTCAAAGGATCACCACCTCTTTCTATCCGTACCGGTCCTGTTATATTGGTAACAGTAGCCTCGTAAAATTCCAAACGAGCAGTTCAGTTTTATCTTTTTGTTGGTTTCCTCATTCTTTTGGCATAGTGTTGTGACTTGAGATGCTAATAATGCTTATCGAGTATTTGATTTATACTATTTCTTGTGTTTATGAGAGAGAAAATTGATTTTTTGGGGAAGAATAGATGGGTTTATTCAAGCTGGTTTTGCTCTGTTTGGTTGCTACAGCTCACATTTGCGGATCTAGAGGTAATTTTACAGTATGCATTTTTGTAATTGCAATGCACATTGTTTTCTTCGTTAGTAGTTGGTTTAATTAACCAATTTTTGAGTTAACTAGATCTATACATTTGGATTTGTTTTCACATTTTCCTTTGATGATTTGAAAATTGAGTTTACTTGGTGTTCAAACTCAATCAACTTCTAGCCCCAATATTAGGATTTCATTTAACTACAATGCAATGTGATTTATAACCACAAAACTCAAAATTTCAGTGCATTGTATATATTTATTCATAAAGTTTTTCGACGCATTATAAATTGGGGCTAACAAGCAATCAAAAATTCACAAAAACACAATTTCAGCGCAAAATATAGCCCCTTCTTCTCTTTCCTTTGGCAACGCTCCGCATCAGCAAGGTGATGTGGCATCCAGCCCTGCTGACATCACACAACCACGTACCGTACCAGCACCCAGTTTGGTACCTGTACCTCTTCCTAAAGGTACATTTTACTAATCTTATAAAATTTGGACGTGTTAATGCCATGTTTAATACACTAATTCAGTAACTCTTGATACTTAACTTTTGTATTGATTAGAATCAAATGCACCAGTTGTAGCTCCAACTTCGCCAATAACGGTTCAACCTCCAGCAGTACCCTCTCCAGTCGGAACAGAACCTAAATCGTCTCCAGTTACGTCCCCTCCAGCCAATAGTCAGCCCATTAGCCCGGTTGTATCAGGTATCAATTTCATATATACCCCTCCAATGCTCGAAATATCAAATTTACCCTTCAGAAACTGCAAGCATAAAATCATCCGTTTAAACTCAAAATATATCAAATAGGGTTTTAAAAAAAAAGTGAATTTGGTATTTCTAACGAGTAGTCTCAATATATGAGAGAAAATCTAAACTAATTTGTTCTCGTAACTTGCTAAAATAATTACAGAAGGGCCTTCCAATAAAAATGTGCCACCTCCTCAAAAGAGTGATATTCAAGCAAAGCCACCTACAATTACTATTAATCCAGTTTTTACACCGCCTCCTTTAGGTAATTAAATTCTCTCTTTTAACCATTATAAAATAATAAACTGTAAAATGCGTAGCCTCATTATCAACATGACAAAATACTGAGTGTATATTGCAAAAATACAAAATTATTTAACAATTTTTATGTTGAATTTTATTTTATTTTAGCGGCAAATCCACCAAGTGAAGAACCAATTGTTCAAAATCCAACTCCTTCAAGAGCCGTTGCACCAGGTATTTTATTTTATTTTATTTATGTGTCAGCATGTACATTAAATATTGATGGTAAATCATGACAATTTTTTTAACTCATTCTGTATAGAATGAGAGGTTAAAAAAAATTAACCGTTTTACATATCATTTATGCATTTAATATCTCTAATGATCTTGATTACAACCATCCATAATTGATTACAACACATCAATTAGTTGATGGGATATTAAAGGAGTATATAACTTTTTTCTTTGCAAAATACACCCTACATAATTGGAAATTACCAAAAAACCCTCCACTCTTCCAAAAAAAAAAAATCCATTTGTTAAGGTAGACCCAATACCCTAAATTAATCATCTGAATTATTCTTTCTCATTTAACATACCATCCTTTCTCAATCTCCTCATTTTTGACATATTTATGTTTAAATTTGTGATATTATGAAAGCTCCCAGAAATGTGAAGGCCAATAATCCACCAATTGAGCAACCAAGTATTGGAACACCACCACCTTTAGCACATGCAATCTCTCCAGTAGTGACGGAGCCAGTCACACAAGGAACACCTCCAGTTGCTTCACCTCCAGTAATTACGGAGCCAGTCATACAAGGGACACCTCCAGTTGCTTCACCTCCAGTAATGACGGAGCCAGTCACCCAAGGGACACCTCCAGTTGCTTCGCCGGAGCCAGTCACCCAAGGGACACCTCCATTTGCTTCCCCTCCAGTAATGACGGAGCCAGTCACCCAAGGGACACCTCCAGTTGCTTCGCCTCCAGTAATGACGGAGCCAGTCACCCAAGGGACACCTCCATTTGCTTCCCCTCCAGTAATGACGGAGCCAGTCACACAAGGGACACCTCCAGTTGCTTCACCTCCAGTGATGACGAAGCCAATCACACAAGGGACGCCTCCTGTTGCTTCACCTCCAGTAATGACGAAGCCAGTCACACAAGGGACACCTCCAGTTGCTTCACCTCCAGTAATGACAGAGCCAGTCACACGAGGGACATCTCCAGTTGCTTCACCTCCAATAATGACGAAGCCAGTCACACAAGGGACATCTCCAGTTGCTTCACCTCCAATAATGACGAAGCCAGTCACACAAGGGACATCTCCAGTTGCTTCACCTCCAGCACGGAGCTCTCCTACCAAAGGTTTCATTTATTTTTATTTATTTTTCAATCTTTGAACACAAAATATAAAGAATTAAAAATAGATCTCATGAAGAATACTGTTTCAGGGCATGCAATTTCTCCAGTGATGACAAAACCAGTTATGCAAGGGACACCTCCAGTTGCTTCACCTCCTGCACCTCCAGTTCAGACTTCTCCTATCAAAGGTACCACATTATTATTATTTATTATTATTTCAATAATATATAAAAAGACTAAAATGTGTGCCAAAACTATTCTTTTATGTAAGGGTCTGCTCCTGTGATAAGTCCTACTCGACAAGAAGTCCCTCAAAAACCCGTAAATTCTGCAAAAGCCCCTGAAGGTGCAAGAGCAAAACCTCCATCTGAGGAAATTTGGCAGAATAGCCCCTTAATAACTCCAAAATTTCAAACCCACCAACAAAGAACAAGAAAGGGATCTATTAGCCCTGCTTTTGCTCCGTCGAGTCCTCCCCAAACAATTACAGGTTAGAAACTTATCCGATTTAATTTATGGGGAATTCTAAAAAAACCTAACTTTTCGCAATATTTTAA
Source organism: Luzula sylvatica (assembly GCA_946800325.1). Classification (NCBI taxonomy): domain Eukaryota; kingdom Viridiplantae; phylum Streptophyta; class Magnoliopsida; order Poales; family Juncaceae; genus Luzula; species Luzula sylvatica. The sequence goes on along the minus strand of OX326961.1, from coordinate 59,645,045 downwards.
AAAACTTCTCATTTCTTAGATACTCCAAAAAATCCTCGAGAAAGTAGAAACCAGTTTTCATTTTCATTTACCCCTCCATGGGAGTTAAACTTAACTTTGAATGGTGCTAGAGTTTTTTGGACCAAAATACCCTATATTTTCCATATTTAATTTTAATAAATTGCACTTAATATTTTCACTATTTTAAAATATCTCCATAAATATGTTTAACATATACTAATTTAAAAAAAAGATCTCCATAAATATTATTTATATTTCATTTATTATATATATATATTTTTCTTAAAGAGCTAACATCAAATAACAAAAAAAAATAAAATAACATATAAAATTATGAACTAATGAAAAAATATTTTTGCAGAAAAATATTCTTTTAACAGGAATTTGTAAGGTGCTTTCATTTTTTTCTTCTTGATTACTCTTGAGATATTTTTATTCTTAATTTTTTTAATATTAACAAATACATTAATTAATATGAAAACTATATATTATTTTATTCTTAATTACTGTATTAATCAACATTAATTTTATGTTTGAATAATGTGTAAATTGAATATAGTTTATTATTTAAGATTTATGTGCAAAGATATAATTAGAATAATGTACGAGTAATGTACTAAATTAATGTTGATTATTATGTTAATTAAAATTACTATTAGCAAATATTAATGGGTTTAAAATAATAAAAATGTTAAGAACGATTTAGAAAAACTGAATATGAAATATACAAGGGTATTTCGGTAAAAAAAAAATCTAACACCATCCAAAGTTAAGTATAATCCCCATAGAAAATGAGAAAACTAGATTTAGGGCTTTTTTGGAGTATTTAAGAAGCGAGTTTTTTTTATAAATATTAAGAAAAGTTAGGTTTTTTTTTTTAAGAATTTCTCTTAATTTATATTATATTGATTTTAAAAATTGAGAAGTAAAATATTTTATCTCGCTGAAGGTCGTACAGTACCGAAGCCAGCTCCAAGAGAGATTGGACATAAAAAAGATAATAGGCACCTTGCACCTCCTCGACTCAAAGAAGGTACTAAATTGTAAATTTCTATTCAAATGTTTTGCAACATTTTTTTTTTGAACACGCCTACAAATAATTATTACTTTTTTATTTCCAGATCCTTCAGCTCCATCTCAATCCCCAATCCCTTCTCTACCGGCACCAATTTCTACCACCGCAAAAGAACGTGCGTTTTTACTAAATCCTCCTTTTTATTTTATGAATTATTTTTCCTTTTCTAATTTTTACTTAAGATTTTTCAGAGCCGAGTAAATCTCCTAGTATCTCTCCTTTGATCTCTCTGCCCGCTAAGCCAACCGAACCGCCAGCTCATCCAGTTTGGACATTACCCCCTCCACCCCCTAATTTGGGTATAATTACTTTTGTGGTAATTTTGCATATGTACCCTTCCAAAACACAGAAATATCAAGTTTACCCTTCTAAACCCATGAACATTAAACTAAGCAAACACATTTTAGACTTCCAAGTTTGCAATTTTCAAAGGGTAAATTTGATATTTCAAGTTTCAACCTTTTACTTCTTACTATTTATTTATCTTTCTTTTACTAACATTTACATTCAATTTTGATCCATTTATTTTGTTGCGTACAGATTGTAACTACTTATCATGCCAAGAGCCCTTCACGGATCCTCCAAACGGGTCTCCCTGTACATGCGTGTTACCAATAAGAGTGGGGATCCGTTTATCCATGCCATTACATGCTTTTTTCCCTCTAGTTTCTGATTTCGCACAGGAGATTGGCTCGGGGGTCAAAATTCAATTAAAACAAGTCAGGGTTATGGGTGCAAATGTCGCGAGTGACCAACCCGATGAGACTGTCGTGCTCGTTAACTTGGTACCGTTACAGATTCGGTTCGATAATTTAACTGCACTTAATGCTTATCAGAGTTTTTGGAACAAACGGGTTGTTTTGAAAGATTTGCTTTTTGGAAATTATGAGGTTCTCTATGTTATTTATCCAGGTTAGCATAATTTTTCTTTGCTTTTGCCTTCTATATGCTCTAAATATTTTACAATAACGTTTTTTTTTTAATTTAAATAACATTAAATAGGTTTACCTTCCTCGCCACCTTCTGCGCAAGGAAACCCTAATTTTGAAGGCCCATTTGGTACCAGTACTGACTCGAGAACAATGAAGCCTTTAGGGGTAGATGTGGAAAATAAAAAAATAAACAAGAAAAACAACTCGAGTGTCATAGCCATAGTTATTCTTTCGTCCCTTGCGGCATTGATTGTAATAACAATCATTGCTTGGTTGTTTTTATTGAAAAGGACGAATTTGAGTGGCAACACTCATAGATTTTTGGAGCGTAACTTATTACCAAATTTTGGCGGGTCAACTGGACAAGTGCTGTTGGGCCAACACAGCTCAGAATCGGGGTCACTCTGCACGAGCATCACTACCTATTCAGGTCAAGCGAAGAATTTCAGACTAGCCGAAATAGAATGCGCGACGAATTATTTCGACCAAGCGAGAATTTTAGGAGAAGGGGGTTTTGGGTGTGTTTATAAAGGTATTTTGGAAGATGGTACCAATGTGGCGGTTAAAGTGCTCCGGCGGCACGACGGAAACGGCGAAAGAGAGTTCTTGTCGGAGGTCGAAATGTTGGGCCGGTTGCATCATAGGAATTTGGTCAAGTTGATTGGTATTTGTGCCGAGGAGAATGCGAGGTGTTTGGTTTATGAGTTGGTTCCTAATGGAAGTGTCGAGTCTCATTTACATGGTATGCTAAAATTTTATTTTCTTAAATTTCGGTAGTTTTCTTTATGTTTTAGTCAATTATATCTTTACATCTTGAATGTTCATTACATATTTGAATGACAACATACAATTTATTTATACATAATATTAAAAAAAAAATAGGGCAAGATAAGGAGGGGACGACACTAGATTGGAATGCACGAATGAAAATAGCACTAGGTGCCGCACGGGGCCTTACATACCTACACGAGGATTCGAGCCCATGTGTGATACATAGGGATTTCAAGTCGAGTAATATATTGTTAGACCATGATTTTACACCTAAAGTTTCCGATTTTGGCCTCGCAAGGTCCGATTTGGGTGAGGGCAATCAATACATCTCCACTCGTGTCATGGGAACTTTCGGGTAATAATTTCTTAACTTTATCTTTTAGGTGGTTTACGTATTTACCCTTCTAAAAATCCAAAATATCATATTTACCCCTTCCAAAATAAAAATATTATATTTACCCTCGTAAATATCCTAAACATCATAATAGTTTAACTAGACTTGTCAATTTAAATCATGCTGAAAATTTTAAATCAAGTTAACGTTTTTTATTTTGTAACTTATGAAAGGGTAAATTGATATTTTAGATTTTTGAAAAGTTAAGTATGATATTTTTATTTTTTGAAGGATGAAGACTCATAAATAAGATATTTTTGAGTTTTTAGAGGGTAAATATGTAAATATTTAATTATTTCGGCCCCAAATAACAAAAAATTCTCTAAATAGATACGTGGCGCCCGAATACGCAATGACAGGACATCTCTTAGTAAAAAGTGATGTTTACAGCTACGGAGTCGTTCTTCTAGAACTTCTGACAGGTCGTAAGCCAGTTGACATGGCTCGACCCTCAGGCCAAGAGAATCTGGTCACATGGGCTCGGCCTCTTCTCACTAACCTTGATGGTTTGAAGGAATTAACGGATCCGGGTTTGGGACCCGATGTGTTGGCGGATAGTATTGCCAAAGTTGGGGCCATTGCTTCCATGTGCGTGCAGCCTGATGTCTCCCATCGACCAAGCATGAGCGAGGTTATTATTATTGTTACTTTTAATTGGAAATTAATAAAAAAAGGACGGGATTTCACATGTACCCTTATGAAACCTCGAAATATCAAATATACTCTTATATGGTTCCTTTCAGGTTGTACAAGCTTTAAAATTGGTATGCAACGAATCCAATGAGTATAAAAATTACAGCACGTGTAGTCAGGAGTTAATGGCACATGCGAGACGTGTCATGATTAATGGGTCGGGTGGTGAAGCGGAGCGGGTTTTGTTGTCAGAGATGCTTGGGTCGCCTCCGGTGTATAATTATAGTGGGGATTTTGATAATGGGTCGGGTTCGAGTTCGTTTAGGAGGTATAATAGTTCGGGTCCGTTGTTGACTGGAAAAAATCGGCATTGGCAAAGGTTCAGGTCAGGAAGTATGAGTGATTATGGTACTTCGTTTGGATATGATACCCTTTCTGAAATTAGTGATAAATGGTGATTAATTAGGGTTTAGATTTGATTGGATGGAAATAGTGTCGTGGATTTGGAGGGTTTGGTTTCGTGGGTAAGTAATTTAGGTAGGGATTGTGTTTATTAGTGTGATTTTTTTTTTTGGGCTTGTTCTTATTATTTTTCTTTTATTGTAGTAATTTTATTGTATAGGGATGGATTTGTTTGATAATTGTTGTGTTGGCGCCACGCATAAATTGCTTTTGGCTCTTTGAATGGCCATGAAATTAATTAAGCACGGATCAAAATAATATTTTGAATATTTATCAATTAATAATACTGCTGACTTTTTATTTTTTCTATCATTAAGTAATAACAATATATTTGAATTTTATCAAAAATAATTATTAATTAACAAATATCCTTTTGAAAAATGGTCTACAATAAGAAAAAATGTCTACCACATAACTCTTAAAAAAATAGAGGATTCGAAAGTCTCATCTATTATATATGTTTCAAGATTTGTTGAAGTTCCATGGCGCATCCGCCGATAGGGGTAGGCAAATGGTTTGGTTTATTTGGGAACCGAACCGAACCGGTCGAATTCGGTTTAATCGGTTCGGTTTTTCGGTTTATTTGGTTCGGTTCGGTTCAAAAATTGATATTATTCGGTTTATTCGGTTCGGTTCGGTTTTGGTGTTTTCAGAACCGATTAAACCGAACCGACCGAATTAATACTATTTTTCACTTTTTCTATTATATTCATTTAAAAATATTAAAATTAAATATTGTAAAATTCGAAATAAACTAAGTATATTTTATATGATTTGTTTTTATATTTTTTTTTCTAAATAACATTTGAATTTTAACATTATAAAACTTCTAATTCGGTTCAACCGAATAAACCGAATAAAAAATTCGGTTTATTCGGTTCGGTTCGGTTTAAATCTAGTTCGGTTCGGTTTAATTTGGTTTGCTCTTATTCGGTTCGGTTCAGTTCGGTTCAACCGAATGCCCATCCCTATCCGCCGATCAATAGATCGAGACAACAACTCGAGCAAGGGATTGGTTGCGGGTATACGTTCGTGTGTTGATTGTCGTTATCATCAATGTGAGATAATTTTTAATACATATATCAAGGATGTGCACATTTCGATTCTATTGGTGTATTTAGCACACCTCGACAGCTCCAAGTTTCGAAGAGGTCGCAGCGAGAACAAGTGATATTGGACTCTGATTGTTTTTCTTCGTCTCTTAATAATAATATGTTATTTATTTATTGTTTGCATAATTTTTGTGTTAGATTTTTCACTTTTATTTTTTCTTCATATGAGAGCTATATGTTGTAATTTTTTATATTTACACAGAGAAATGATTTTGCATCCACTAAAAACGACCGTCCATGATGACTCGTTATCCACCGTCCGGAAAACCGAACTCTGGGTGCATTCTGGAGTTGCTCACTGTCCGATTGTCCGATTGTACCCTCTCTTATATATTTTTCTATACTATATGAATAAAAGATATATTGTTATATATACCATTATTATTATTTATATTTTTTCTCTATTATTTTTCTTTTTCTTTTTCTAATTCTATACTATAGATTAAAGATATGTTGTTATTTATAATTTTTTACTATTATTTATACTTTTCTACTATACTATTTTTTATATTTTTTACTATTATTTATACTTTTTTCTGTACTTGAAATTAAAGATATGTTATTATTTATATCTTGTTATATACTATGTAAAAGATCTGTTGTTATTTATATTTTTTTCATTATAAAAATGTATAAATATGAAAATGAAATACATAAACAACTACCTAAATATTTATATTTTTCTCTATGCTATGGATAAAACTCTGTTGTTATTTAAAAAATTTCATTGTAAAAAGATATAAATATGAATTAGAAAAGTATAAATATAAAATTTAAAGATATAAAAACTAATTAAATATGAAGAGAAAGATATATTGGATACTGTTCGAATATTAGGCGTTGTCCGAAAAAAGCAGTCGTTCGTTTAATTTTGTGCCCACCCTTTTTTTAAGCCTGCTTTTCTTCTACGCGCTACGTGATTAAAAAGAACGATCGTAAATGCAACAAAGATGGAGCAATCTTCATTATGCGGGTTTTTTTTAAGCCCCGCATAAGAGATTTTCACATTTTAATAACATAAAACCTTGGTTTGGAGGGGCAATAGAAAACCGAATTTCTGATTATGTTGAACATGTACGGAATATACCAAAATTCTAATTAAAATAATGAAAAAATAATATAATATAACATAGAAAATAGTAAATAGTAAGATATAGACTTATAATGGAATATAGTCAAAACAATTTATCTCTTTAGTTTTCGAAACAAAATATATTATTTTATCTCTCTTCTTTTTATGATGTTTACATTGGTAGACCCACTTGGTTGACTATCGTTTTGGTAATTATATAATTTTACTGTTTCACGGATTGCCCATACTGCATAGAAAATGATCACTTTAGCTAAACTTTTTTACTAGTGGCCCTAGAATTAGTTTACTTCTTTTATTTAGGAAGAATCAGTTCACTTTTCCTTTCTTTTAAGAAAAAAGGTGGATCCATAACATTAACAAGAAAAATGCTAGCAAGTTACTTACCAATCAACTCAAACTCAATGGAAAATTTCATAGATATTGCTAGAGAAAGGAATATCAAACAAATTTCTACAAAAAAATATCATGTTGCTCAAGTGCAATTTAAAATATTAGATTTTGATTCTTGAAGCGATCGATATATAGAAGAAATTAAATTGGCACGGCATGCAATACACGACATTGAATTGATATTAAAGAACCTAGGCCATTATTTGGACTTCTTTTTCTTCCTCCTAAAATTTATAGCTGTGCATCTCTAAACAAATTTGTCGAGGAATGTCTCCCGAGTCAATACCCGTTCATTTGCACATATAAAATATATTTTATGTATCATCTTGTTTTTTTTTTATCATTTTTAAAAAATTACGTTGGATGAAGTTACTTTACAAATATGTTTGTCCCAGCCAGTCTCCTAAATACTAACTAGGACAATTTTATGGCAACACTACGAACTTCTAAAATTTGTTGTGGATAAAAATTATTCAAACTCCCTATTTTCACCCATAACATCACAAAAGCCAAATCATTACATTTTTTAGATATTGCAATGGGGATTGATGTTATTTTTTGTTGTTTAAACTTGATCTTTTATCATTTTCATTTGTATGTATTGATTTATATGCTATTATTTTGCAAGCAATTTAAAATTGAGAAATAATTTTGCGGAAATTTTTTAAAACTAACCCTGTTTGAAAACGTAATTCAAAAAATAACCCAGTTTTAAACATAATTCCGAAAATGTCTTTTGCGGGGTACCATTCAACGCCTTTTTGAAAAGGCGGGGTATGATTCAGCGCCTTTGTTTACGGGAGTAATTAAGGGGTTTAAACGAAGGCGCTGAACGAAACCCCGCCTGGCGGGGAATGAAACCCCGCCTTTTAACTCCAACAATTACAACAATTAAAAAGCAAAATTAATTCTCTCCAAACTGTACCCATCCAATTCTCCATTATTTAGTTATTATGTTTAATTATCGTGATAAATAAGATATATAATTAAATATTCATTAAAATTTATTCAAATTTATGAATTCGAATAAAAATTAATTATGTATTAAGTTAACAGCTAATATGCACTGGTTATCATTTTAATTAAATATACTAATTAGAAAGTATAAATGTTATGGTAAAATTTGGATAATTTCGGTTTGTATATTTAATTAAAATGATAACCAGTACATGTCAGTTGTTAACTTAATACGTAATTAATAATTATTCGAATTCATAAATTCGAATAAATTTTAATGAATATTTAATTATATATCTTAATTATCAATATAATTAAACGTAATAACTAAATAACGGAGAATTTGGTGGGTAAATTTTGGTGTTCAATAAATTTTTTACCCACGTGACTTTGTCTGTAATAACAAAATTATACCAAATTTATTGACCCATGTGACTTTGTCTGTAATAATTATATAAAAAATTTATTGAACACCAAAATTTACCCACCAAATTCTCCGTTATTTAGTTATTACGTTTAATTATATTGATAATTAAGATATATAATTAAATATTCATTAAAATTTATTCGAATTTATGAATTCGAATAATTATTAATTACGTATTAAGTTAACAACTGACATGTACTGGTTATCATTTTAATTAAATATACAAACCGAAATTATCCAAATTTTACCATAACATTTATACTTTCTAATTAGTATATTTAATTAAAATGATAACCAGTACATATTAGCTATTAACTTAATACATAATTAATTTTTATTCGAATTCATAAATTGGAATAAATTTTAATGAATATTTAATTATATATCTTATTTATCACGATAATTAAACATAATAACTAAATAATGGAGAATTGGATGGGTACATTTTGGAGAGAATTAATTTTGCTTTTTAGTTGTTGTAATTGTTGGAGTTAAAAGGCGGGGTTTCATTCCCCGCCTGGCGAGAAACCCCTTCATTACTCCCGTAAACAAAGGCGCTAAATCATACCCCGCCTTTTCAAAAAGGCGCTGAATGGTACCCCGCAAAAGACATTTTCGGAATTATGTTCAAAACTGGGTTATTTTTGGAATTACGTTTTCAAACAGGGTTAGTTTTAAAAAATTCCCTAATTTTGCACTCTGATTGAGATCGACCATCCATGACCACCAATGAACTCCGGATGCACTCCGAAATTTTTGACTGTCCGGTTGCCCGATCCCGACTTCTTATATATATATATATATATATATATATATATATATATATATATATATATATATATATATATATATATATATATATATATATATATATATATTTCTCTATTATTTTATCTTTTTCTATACTATAAATTATAAATTAAGGAGAATTTTCAAATAAATCCCTATTCATTTTGAATTTCTAAAACTCCCTCACTTCTTGAAAACTCCAAAAAAAACCCGCTCCCAAACTTTTCCTTTTCATTTAACCCCTCCCCCCCCCCCCCCCCCCCCACACACACACACACACACACACACACACACACAATAGGAGTTAATCTTAACATTTCATGATTTTAATATTTTTCTTACCAAAATACTCATTTATTTTCCATATTTAATTGTATTCGAAATTTTTTATATTATTTTATTAATTTAAAAATCTCCATAAATATTTTTCAATATATAAATATTTTATTAATTTGATGCTAGGGGTTAGATGAAAATGAAAAGTTTGAAAGAGGTTTTTTTTTGGAGTTTCGAAGAAGTTGGTTTTTTTGGAATATGAAGAAAAGTTAAGGTTTTTTTTTAATTTCTCATTGATTAAAGATCCGTTGTTATTTATATTTTTTACTATTATTTCACTTTTTCTACTATTACTTATGGAATAAGAGACATGTTGTTATTTATATTTTTTACTATTATTTATATCTTTTTGTATAATATGAAGAAGATATGTTTTATTTATATATTTTTTCATTGTAAAAATGTATAAATATGAACGTGATACGTATAAAAAATAACTACCTAAATATTCACATCTTCTTTAATAATATGGATAAACTCTGTTGTTATCTATAATTTTTTCATCGTAAACAATTATAAATATGAAATTTAAAGGTATAAGAAATGACTAATTAAATGTGAAGGAGGAAGATATATTGGATGTTTCCTGAATATTAGGTGATGCCCGAAAAAGTGTGCGCTCATCGAATTTCATGTATATGTCTTTTTGTAAGCCTGTGTTTTGCCACGTGACGCTACGTGATTAAAAGTGACGGTTGAGAATGCAATACGGATAGAGTGCATTACCAATCCTCTTAAAATTTTGATTAATATATATTATCATAGTATTTTTCTATTATATAGTGTATGATAAGAAGTCCACATTAATTATTATATTCGATTTCCATTATGCCTAAGAATTTATTACAAATAGAAATATTAATGAAACCATTTTCATTCTCTACGTAAAATATAATTTACCCACCCCTTATTTCAGATCTATCTTTAATTATTTATGCAATTTTCTTATGCAATATCATCACAATAATTTCTACCATTAGATTATGATATGTGACAAAATATGCACCATTGATTAACCAATGATTTTTTAGGACTATGTTTTATTTGTAGAAATTCATGTGTTCTTCGTTTTACACTTATTTTTGAGCAATTATAGAAAATCACACCACCTAATTACATTGATAATATGTCATAATATTATTCGTTAGTTTCATGTTGCACCAATTGTTTTTAATTTTGTATCATTTCACATTATTTACATGATCAAATGCGAAAAATAGAATGTAAAAAGTTCAAATATCTAAAACTAATAAATTAATATAATATTATGAAACATCCATCAAATATTATTAGTATTTTCTAAAATGTAATTTTTTATAATTATGAAATATATTCACTTAAAAATTATCTTTATTTTGGGTTCTATATTATCATATTTTCAATATTGTTTTAATTACGTAAGAAAATACAATACAAAAGTATGTATAATTTCGTTAGTGACTTTTAATTCTCTTTATTAGTGTTTCAAAACTATAATCCATAAAAGTATGCATATTGTTAAGTATGTTATATTTATATTTTTAAAACACTAATAATATTTTAAACTTATAAAACATATTTTTTTCAATAATAAACATGGAAGATATAAATTTACCTAGCACAAATGAGTTCTTGAACTTGTAATTTTGTTAATTATTTTTAGATATGAAAATTTAAAAATATCATATGATAATAAATAAAGACTGGTGAACGGTGGCGACCCTTAATGATGTTGGTTAATTCTAACCTAGAGGGGGTTTAGGGTTTAGGGTTTAGGGTTTAGGTTTAAACCTACCGAACTTCGTAACAATTCTAACCTAGAGGGGGGTAAATTTGGCAATCTAACTTACACTTAGTTTAGATTTAAACCTAATTTACGGTGCGGAATAAATAATAATTTAGATGATAAAGATGATACCGTACAAACACTTTGACACAAGATGTTTGTTTACGAAGTTCGGTAGGTGGTTGCTTTGTAGCTTTAACTCACCCTTTACTCGCTTAATTGACCGACTCAATTATTTGCGAGTACCTACGTCTCCGGGAATGCCTTGTGCCTCTTTTTGGCTTTCGATTGAATTCCAACTCAACTCGATTACAAGGATTTGCCTAGATCGATTTACACGCTTCTATCGATCTATAGCTTAGGCTCTTTACACTTTGTTGCACTAGCCTATTACACTTTTTCACTAATCGAGCTACAACGTGATCGGTCACGTGAGTGGGATACGATTAGTGGAGAATATCGAAAGTAGATCAACGATCTAAAGAGGTTTCTCAAGTTATTAATGGATATAGAAAATCACAGCTTAGGGTTTCTCTCTTTTTAGGTTTGAAAGTTTGAAATTGAGGAAGTGGGAGAGAGAGACCCATGAAGGATTCTATTTATACTCTCTATAGAAATCCTTCAGAAAACTTGCAGTGCGTTCGAACGCATACAGTCCGTTCAGAACGCACTTGAAGTTTGCACTAGCCGTTTCAAAATAACGTGCAAGTACATCTTGGGTCCGTTCGAACGGACAATGTCCGTTCGTAACGGACTCAATTATACATAGCATTTTGCGTTCACAGGAACAAGAGTCCGTTCAACGCACTGAAAAGTGGGTGAACGGATTCCAGGTTGTCCGTTCGAACGCACATATGTGTTCGTTCGAACGCACATATCCCTGTGACATATTTCCGTTCACAGGAAAGATTGTCCGTTCAACGCACTCAGAAGGTGTGTGAACGGATTCTAATTGTCCGTTCGAACGTACATGATTGTTTGTTCGAACGCACACATCCCTGGGACACGTTTGGTTCTGATCAAGCTTTAAAGTTTTGATATTTAGCAAGTCCGTTCTGAACGGACTTTGAGTTCGTTCAGAACGCACTTCCTGATTGACTGAACTCTTTGTTATTTTGAACATGATTTTACTTGAGTTCTACTAGGTTTGTACCTATGGTTTATTTGTGGCGTATCCCACTCACGGAAGGCTTCAACATCTTGAGTCTTGATGTATTCCAATGGCCTTCCTTGTGTTCTTCTTTTCTTGTTTATGTTGAGACTTCATGTCCTGATTCTTGATGTAATCCAATGAAGTCTTCCTTCACAAGTCCTCCTTCATCTTCGTATCGTACCTATGTTATCCTGCACTTTTCTGGATGTATACATTAGTACTGACAGTGTTTTGAAATAATCAAACTATCAGGAAATTTGAACCAACACACTCCCCCTTTTGATTAATTTCAAAACACTGTCGGTTTGGAGAGTTTCACCATTTAGTTGAGAACTTTCCGTACGATCGTTTCTCCCCCATTTTGAAAGAGATCAAAAGGGCCAAGGAGACTTCATCAACGGAAGGCTCCCCCTAAATGCGAGCTCCCCCTCAAAGAATGAATTGATGAATGTATGAGCTCGTAAATATGATCAAATTCTTTTGTTTTGAATGATGACAAACTTTTCAAATTTAGCAGTTTAAAAACAGTTTTGTGTGTGCGTTCCGAACGGAAAAAGTGGTGCGTTCGAACGCACTAGCATCTGGACTGACAAAAATTTCACAGAATTTATACTGATGAGTGTATGACACTAAACCAAAATAGGATAATAAAATGAATGCATCAGTTGATAATACTCAGACTGACACTAAATCAAATCTACTCAGTTCAAGGCATGACACATGCCGATACAAACACACACATAACAATAAACACATCAATTGTTCACAAACAAGACTCACGACATAACACCTAGATTATAACACACACACATTAAACTTTTGACATCTCCGGCGATCACATCTCATTGGGGCCGGTGTAAGGGTTCTGTTCGGGTTGGGCGCTCGGATCAGCAGCGAAGAAGGCGTCGGTATTGAATTGGCCCGAGTTGGAGTCTGACGGATGCTCGGTGGTATGATGAGGAGAGGTACGCGGGACTCGGTCTTGGGGTGCCGTGTACGGCCCGAATCGATTTCCAAGGTGAACATAGAGATCTGAAAATTGACGACCCACGTTCTCGATCATCCTGGTCTCGGAAGCATGCAGGTCCTCACGAAATGCGTCTCGCATTATTCGTCCATGTTGTTCAACCCGCTCATCCATCTCCTCGAATAACGCCTTCATATAAGCAAACCTCCTTTCGTCGTGTTCTGAAGGGGTGTTAGAACTTTCTGCATGCTCCTTCTTCTTACGTTTTCGATCCGGTGCTTCACCGCTTTGGTCAGTATAGGCGGGGTCGGCGTTTGCCTCTTCCTCGGTTTGGGTGTCACCCTCCAGCCACCGGGTAGGATTGCGAGGAAGGTGGAACGCTTCCGCATCTTTAGAGGGACTGATAACCCAACCTTGTACGTTCGATGAATACCGATATCCAAGACGTTGGAGGTTTGCTTTAGATGCGAGATTTGTTGGCTGTTCCGATCGGAAGTCCCACTCGTTCTCCGGGATTGAAACTCCTTGGAGTTCCAACATCCGGGCAATCAACGTTCCGTAAGGTAACGAGGCATTTCTTTGGCTCAGGACGCTTTCCATGTGACTTAGTATGAGATAAGGCACATGGACGGGTAGTTGATCATTGTACCACATACGATACAATAGCATAATATTTCTATTTTCTAAATTTGCCTTCAATTTCGCGACAGGAGTAAGAATATTATTACCGATTTCCCAAACGAATTTCTCAGGAGCTGCCAAGTGCGATGCCGATTCTTGTGACTGGTATCGATTTGTAACCACCTTCTTCATTGGTTCGATAATGGCGGCTTCGAGTCTTCCCTTGCGTGCGTTGTAGATCTTCTCTCCATCATCCTTGAGACCCGACAACTCGCACAGATTTTCGACCGAGATCTCAACTTGTTCACCGAGGATATAGGAGGATATCTTCTCTAGAGCATGGTTGAATACGGCGTTTGCATAGAACAATCGAGTGATGACTTCGTAGAACGGCTCTTTAAGACACGCAGGATTTGCGAATCCCCATCTTCTCTCGATTGCCTCGATCTTGTCGAAAAGATGAGGAATATTTGGTGGAAACTCGTAGTAGTAGCATTTCGCGATGGATCTCCTTGCCACCACGTCGTTGAAGAGAGTTCCTGCCTCCGGATTTCGAAAGAGATATTCATTGTGTATATTTTTGAAATCGTAGTCTGCTTTCAAGATTTCTTCCCTCCTAGGCTTCTTAGCCGCCTTCTTCTGTTGAGGTGGAGCTCTCGACCTTGGTTGAGGGTTGGAGCTCTCCCCTTCCTTCTTCTTTCCCTTCGAATTCCCCCTAGCAAGCAAGATCTTAGCGGCATTCATGGTGATGATCCTTTATGGAGAAGGAGAGTAAGGATTTTGGTGAGAGATAGAGTTAGAAAATAGGTTTTTAGGAAGAGAACGAAGAAGAGATTGAGGTAAGATGAGATCGTGTCCCTTCAAGTCTTTTCGTACGGAGATCTAAACCATCGTGTCCATTGATTAGGGTCGGTTGCATGCTGATGGGCAGAAAATACGATGAGTCCGTTCGAACGGACTAACATGTGCGTTGGAATGCACTCATGTCTGAGAAAAGGCGCTATTTTGGGATTTTAAGTTGTATCTGGGAAGTTGTTAAGTCCGTTCGAACGAACGCCTATGTGCGTTCGAACGCACACACAACTGAGAAGAGGCGCCAGAATGTGAAACGGCGCGAGTGTAAGGGTTTGAAGTAGGTTCGCTGAATGAGTTATGTGCGTTCGAACGCATTAATTGTTCGTTCGAACGCACTGAACACTGGTGACACTAAGAGTCGGCGCCAAAGTATGAACCGGCGCCATAATCCTGTAATTCATTTTTCCGTTCGGAACGCATTCAGTTGTACGTTCGAACGCACTTGATCCTGGTAGGAAAATTAGATGGCGCCATAATTTAACTGTGACTTTGGATCGTATAGTCCAGTTGTTCGTTTCGAACGCATTTTAGTCCGTTCGACCGGACTTGAGGCTGTTAATAGGGTATTTGGTGACTTCATTTGTCCGTTCCGAACGCACATGTTTTTCGTTCGAACGGACTGGTTCCTGAGATGTGATCATTGGACTGAAATCGTGATTTATTTATCGAGACAAGTGTTCTAATGTACTCCTCTATTAACACTTGAGATGCATCTACATAAGACTCGACCAATTTGGCTAGAATTTAATTTAGCCCATTTCCTATACTCCCCTTACATATTTGTTTTAAGGTGTGGGATACTAAGGAGTATAGTGTTTCAAGTTAGGGCTTAAGCCCTAGGAGGTCCTATACCGAAAGACGTAGAGGGGCCCATCGAGTGACGATCTTTACGCATCCATGTTGAGTTTGATTTTAATTTTGGATTGCGAAGATCACAACCGTTTGAGATATGACCAATTTTGCAACAATAGTTACAAAATGCTATGGTGGGCTTATTTGTGGATATGGAACTTTTCACAAAATAATTAGAGAGATGAGTTGGTTTACTTTTCTGAGAAGTTATCGATTTTGGCATATTATGAATGTTGTTGGATTGAAATTTGCTTGGTTTAATTCGATTTTGTTGAAATTGTTTTTGTGTGTTTGTGTAATGTTTGGGAGACCCTTTTTGATATGAAGCGTCGGTGTAGTTGGTCACTTCGTAGAAATACCCATTTGGTCCCCTTTTGAATAAACAATCGGTTCTTCCCAAATTGTTATGTCTAGGTGGTGAATTTTGTGTGAAATGATTGTTCCTATATTTATGATTAACACGTTTAGCTTGTTCCGTTTTCACATTTTTACCTTTGTCGTAGTCACGATACATGAAAGCATTTCCGTGACTACCCATTTTATTGTTCTCCCATTTGGATTTTTGATTTTTAGATATGGAAAAATCGGGTTTATTACCGTTATTTTTCTTGTATCCTAAACCGGATTTGTCATTGGGCTTTTGTCCCATTAATGACGATTTCAAGATATCATCCAATGAAGGAGGACTTAATGCAATAGTGGCACAAGCCTTCTTCAAAGACTCATTTTCAACTTTACAATTTTGAAGTTCGACTTTTAAATGAGACATCTCACCTTTAAGGGTTTGACACTCACATTTTGAAAACCCTTTAAATTCTTTTAGTTGAGATTTATATGCCAAAATAGATAGTTCAAGAGAAGCTACCTTATCCTTGAGAGTTTGTGTTGAGCTCTCAAGTTTACTCTCTATTTGTTGAAAGTTTCCTTCATCTTTTAGAAACTCGTCACACGACTCGAGTTCTAATTTGAATGCGGGAGAATACTCAGGATGATGTAATGATTCTACGTTAGTTATAGAGTTGATACGTACCTCATGACCTTGGTCATGTGTTGAGCTTGGAGTAGGAGTAGATGGTTCTTCGTCTATACGTGTGGGAGTGCGAGGTGTAGTGGTTAACCCTCGTTCAATTCGAAGAGATCTGATTGCAGCTTCCACTGCGCTCATTTGTGGAGAGACGATCCTTACCATAAGTGCAAGGTTTGCGGGGTGTCGGTTTGATGGACCATCCGATTCAGATGATGTGCTTGATCCATCCGTTTCTCCCCACCTGGAATTTACATGAGCTTTGTATGCTTTTTTCTTTTTATAATCTTTACCTTTGTATTTTTGGCGATCATCTCGGCCCTTGTCCTCATATCTTCTTTCATATCGAGGTTCTCGTCTATCTCGATCCTTGTGATCGTCATCCTTTTTATTCCACCGAGAATTTTCAGGATGGAGCGTCCAACACGACTCCATCATATGTCCAAACTTCTTGCACCAAAAGCAATGAGGTTTTAGTCCCTTTTGTTTTCGATTCTCGTTAAATCGCTTTTCATCCCTTTGCCATTCTAGGAGTCGCAAAGTGAGGTCGTCCATCTCATTGTCCTCGTTGCTCGCATTCACGGCGGGCAAGGCTATGGCTTTAGATCGAGGAGTTGTAGTGAAGATTCCTTGTTCTTCATCGAGTTGCTTGAGTCGAATCTCGAAGTTCCGGAATTGACTTACCAATTCTTCGGGAGTGAGATCTTGTGATGCGACCGCCGTACCTAAAGCTACACGTAAAGATTCCCAACTCCAGGGCATGGCTTGAAGTAATCTAGCAATAATTCTATCATCGGTAAGAGGTGCATGTTGGGTGGCATATCGGGTTTTTAATACATTAATTTTTGCCCAGATTTTATCAACGGACTCTCCCTCAATCATTCGGAGATTGTTGAATTCTTGTTCAAGTCCGATGATATTAGTTCTTCTCATTTGAGATGTACCCTCGTATCTCTCATTGAGCATACGCCACATTTCATATGAGTTTTCACAATGATCAACTAGCGATCCGATAGAACTAATTACGTTGTTCAGTATTAAGTTTTGAGCGTAAATGTCATTAGTTCTATCTTCCCTAGTTTGATCGGGGTAGGTTACATTTCCGTCCGTGTCAACCTCTTGGGCCAAGACAAAGCCTCGTAACACTACCTTGTCAAGTCCTTGGAGAGCGAATGCATTTAGCATGCATTTCTTCCAAGAACTCCAATTGGTTCCATCTAATTCACGTGAGTTTGATATATTTGATTTGGGTACGGTATTTATCGGATTTATCGATGAGTTTTGTACAATAGGATTAATTTCGGTCATTTGATCGTTAAGTACAAGTTATCCGTAATACTCAAAGAGATGGTTAGTACCTTGCTCTGATACCAATTGTTGGTTAATTCTAACCTAGAGGGGGGTAAATTTGGCAATCTAACTTACACTTAGTTTAGATTTAAACCTAATTTACGGTGCGGAATAAATAATAATTTAGATGATAAAGATGATACCGTACAAACACTTTGACACAAGATGTTTGTTTACGAAGTTCGGTAGGTGGTTGCTTTGTAGCTTTAACTCACCCTTTACTCGCTTAATTGACCGACTCAATTATTTGCGAGTACCTACGTCTCCGGGAATGCCTTGTGCCTCTTTTTGGCTTTCGATTGAATTCCAACTCAACTCGATTACAAGGATTTGCCTAGATCGATTTACACGCTTCTATCGATCTATAGCTTAGGCTCTTTACACTTTGTTGCACTAGCCTATTACACTTTTTCACTAATCGAGCTACAACGTGATCGGTCACGTGAGTGGGATACGATTAGTGGAGAATATCGAAAGTAGATCAACGATCTAAAGATGTTTCTCAAGCTATTAATGGATATAGAAAATCACAGCTTAGGGTTTCTCTCTTTTTAGGTTTGAAAGTTTGAAATTGAGGAAGTGGGAGAGAGAGACCCATGAAGGATTCTATTTATACTCTCTATAGAAATCCTTCAGAAAACTTGCAGTGCGTTCGAACGCATACAGTCCGTTCAGAACGCACTTGAAGTTTGCACTAGCCGTTTCAAAATAACGTGCAAGTACATCTTGGGTCCGTTCGAACGGACAATGTCCGTTCGTAACGGACTCAATTATACATAGCATTTTGCGTTCACAGGAACAAGAGTCCGTTCAACGCACTGAAAAGTGGGTGAACGGATTCCAGGTTGTCCGTTCGAACGCACATATGTGTTCGTTCGAACGCACATATCCCTGTGACATATTTCCGTTCACAGGAAAGATTGTCCGTTCAACGCACTCAGAAGGTGTGTGAACGGATTCTAATTGTCCGTTCGAACGTACATGATTGTTCGTTCGAACGCACACATCCCTGGGACACGTTTGGTTCTGATCAAGCTTTAAAGTTTTGATATTTAGCAAGTCCGTTCTGAACGGACTTTGAGTTCGTTCAGAACGCACTTCCTGATTGACTGAACTCTTTGTTATTTTGAACATGATTTTACTTGAGTTCTACTAGGTTTGTACCTATGGTTTATTTGTGGCGTATCCCACTCACGGAAGGCTTCAACATCTTGAGTCTTGATGTATTCCAATGGCCTTCCTTGTGTTCTTCTTTTCTTGTTTATGTTGAGACTTCATGTCCTGATTCTTGATGTAATCCAATGAAGTCTTCCTTCACAAGTCCTCCTTCATCTTCGTATCGTACCTATGTTATCCTGCACTTTTCTGGATGTATACATTAGTACTGACAGTGTTTTGAAATAATCAAACTATCAGGAAATTTGAACCAACAAATGACAGGCCCTTAGGGAACGGTTGGCTATCTGAGTTGATCCTCTTCTTTCTGCATTTATAATTATGATGTTTCTTTAAAATAATATTTTTCAATTGCTTTATGTTGACATTGTGGATCCTCCTTACAAGACAATTTTGTTAACAATTGTAAACATTTAATGAAATATCATGCACAATTATTTGTATATTGTAAGAAATAATTTTTTTTTGTTAGTAATATATAACTAACGACACACAAACTCTACATACAAGTTGTATGATTAGTTATTTCTAGGTTTATTTTTGTTGTTGAACTATTATGAATATCAATGATATAAAATCATAATATATGTCAAATATAATTATATCCTAATACTAATACTAATACATGTATTAATCGTGAACTTTATAAATGATCAAAAATTAAATATGTTATTAATATATGTATTAATCACGAAATTTATGAGTGATAAAAAGTTAAATGTGTTATATAAAATATAATAATCTCAATACAGTGTGATATATATACATTAGTCTTACTGTGTAGAAGCCAAATCAAAGGGGCAAGATATAGTTCCCCCGAAATGATATAAACTCGATTATATTTATCAGACTATTATAGTGGCGACAAGATATCACATCTCTCTATACATGCATGTGTATGCACATTCCTCACTTCCTTCTTTACCTTGCAAAAAGAAAGAAAAAGAAAAGAGGCCATATACTGTATCCCCAATTTTCTCCAACGTCCTCTGTATTCTTAATTAATGATTAATTAACATGATTATTAACTACGTAACATTTCATTAATAACTAATCAATATATAATTAAAAAATATAGATATTAACAATTCTTAATTAATATCAATTAACTATTAATCAAATGTTTTTTTGTTAATAATGATGTTAATTAATCATCAGTTAATGATTAATCGATGATATATAATATACGGTGAAAAAAAATGAGGGGTAAGACATAATTATCCAAAAGAAAAAAAAAATGCATGCATGTGAGTTTGACCAACAAAGTTCACCAGTCTTTGTCACTGGGCCCGTTGACAACATCAAAGCCTGCCATTAAACCTTTGTAAACTCATGAATGCACATTTTTTTTCTGATTATATATATTCCAACCTTATCCATTATTACAATCTCATTACATAATAACATGAAATATTTAGAAAAACATAAAGGACTTACAAATAAAGGAATATTTATATATTTATATAACATTTTGTACCGAATACACGTACCTGTTTGTATTATATTAACCAAGCCATGGTTTCTCAATTGGCTGGTTTTGTTCGTAACTAGTCGATGAAGGTCCCATGCATTGATTCAAACCAGCCATGTTCAAAAATTCTCTGTGTGATAAAGCTCTTAACCCTAGAAAATCCCTAGTCATTCCATCACCTCCATTTCCTCCTCCATTCCCCCCTCCAATCCCCCCCACATCTCTCTTCTCATGATTCATTCCAACAATCGCATTCTCAACATTATTAATATCTTGCATTAGGGTTTGATTATTAGGAGATGAATGTAAACCGAATCCCGTACCAGTAGTCGAAGAACTGGTGGTATCGGTACCGGCCATGTGACCTTGGTACGCAGGTTTACTCAAAGTCGCACCCATCTGAGCAGCTTTCTGTAACAATGCCGTCGCCGACAAGTGCATCGACGAAGTCGAAACGGAGGGTCCAGTCGAGAACACAACTGGAGAGGTCTGGTACTGGTCGAACTGGTAATTCATCCACGAGGGGACGTTAATCTGTTGTTCTCTTTTGAGGTGAGGGAAGTCGGGAAGAGTGGCTGTAGGGGTGAAAGTGGAAATATGAGAAAGTGGGGGTTGGTTAAGGAATAATGGATTTGGCGTTGCATGTGAGTCGTGGGCGAATGCTGACGTGGAAATGGCTCTGGCGCTCTCTTCTGCCAAGGCGTCGCAGAATGCTCTGTGCGTGATAAAGCTATCTCTCCTGCATTATTCACGAGCATCATATACAGTCAGTATGTGTCTCTGTGGTACAACTATCACAAGGGGGAAAGCACGTAAAACAAAACTCCAAAAAGAGAGAGAGAGAGAGAGAGAGAGAGAGAGAAAGAGAGAGAAACAGAAGGGAAGGGAATAATGTTTTGGAGTTTATGGCTCAAAAAATAATGAAAGGTTCAGAACATGTTTAGTTTTTGTTTGAAGCTGAAAATTTCAAATTTAAACAGTATTTGATTGATTCAAGTATTTTAGCCCCACGATTCAAAAGATCTCGAATTCAAATTTTAAAAATACCATTTAAGGAAAATGGTACTGCTTCAAAAGATAAAACTGTTGGAGACCTACCTCATCGAAATAGTATATGAATGGAAATTATTTATTTGAAATGAAGGGATAATATATTTGAGTTCATTAATGCGTCAAATAGTATATTCTTGCATGGCCACATGGTTACAGAATTTATGACATGAACATGATATATTTCGCTCATGCAGTACAATATATAGTGACACTGAAAACGCCCATTAGAAATTAAATCATGTTTTATTTACTTAATTACCTTGAAAAAGTTTAATTAACTTAAATTTGTTTACATTAAATTAGCTTAATTTTGAAAAAAAAAATAACAACAGAATAAGATTACAAAAACAACACACAAATGCATGTTTTCACTTTTATATAAAAATATGGTTTTATCAGAAGTTCAATTTGGAACTTAATAGTTACTCCACTCTAAAATATCAAAATCACCCCCAAAATCAAGCGAAAATGCAAATATTCACAAATAAAAAAAAAAACGAACAAATTTGTTCAGAAATGTACCTGGAAAAAAGGGTACCACAATCGCATCGATACTCCCTCGTACCGCAAATTTTAGAATGCGCTTTCCAGTCAGACTGTACCGCATATTTCTTCGAGCACTTCTCGCATTTCCATTTCTTCTCTCCGTGTTTTCGACTAAAATGCTTCTTAATCCCCGTCAAATCCCCCAATGCTCTCGCCGGGTCGTGGTGCACGCACGACACCTCAGGACATATATAAACCTAATCATAAAAAAATATTTATTATATAACGAAAATAAATAATGATTTAATTTTGAGCGAACCTTTTTGCGCAAAGGTTCTTTGGGGTTTCGTTGTTTGAGTTTCCATGGAAGGTTATGGCCTCTTCGATGGAGTTGTAAGTTTTGGTCTCGTTGGAAACCTTTTGAGCAAATTTCGCAAACGAAACGATTCGTTGCCATTAGGGTTCGTGGTGAGAGTGCCAGTACCTCCGCTTCGGGATCTGGATTGAAAGAGATTGAATTTTTTTTTATGGATGAATTTATGTATTTAGATCGAGTAATAAACTTTTTATATGATGAGACATGAAGTTATATAATTAGTGCTAATTAAGAATGGTTAAGAAGATTATGAGAGACATAACAAATTATACAATCATGAGAATATGAGTAGCAATAATTATGTGTAATATATTTGGTACAAACCTGGGTTTCCTGGCTGATTTCGCTTCTTCTTTGCTGGATTTAAGTTCGGATTTGGATTCGAAACCATATTCGAATTCGGCGAAGCGAAAGATTGCTGGTTCGAAGAAACGCTCGCCTCGCCTGAGGCCGATGTGAGATTCGACATGTTCTCTTCAACAACTTGCACTGGTAATTGTTGCTCGTGAATTATTGGAAGAAATCCTTTGTTCAGAACCATCTGTTCATGAACTCGAGATTCCTCTTGAGAGAAATTATTCATGCTAATATGATTCATGTCTATTAGATCCAAAATTAACCTAGCTAATAACTGATATTATATAGATCTAAACTAATATGATTCTAACTTGACCTAACAAAGAAAAGAAAAGAAGTAAAGAATAAGCTTTTTGAAACTTGCATGGATCTTAGAGGATATACTTTGCATAATTCAATCAAACTTTGATGAATGGAGAGAATATGTTCTTACGAAAAGAAAATAGATCCGAGAGGAATATAAATATCGAGGGAAATCATGTTTTTTTCTTCCAAATAGATTATGAAAAGGAGGAGCATGGATTCGGAAAAAATACAAAATAAACCGACCTAGAAGATAAATCCAAGGGGAGAGATTTTTGCAAGAAAAAGCCAAATACTAGAGTGAGCAAGCAAGTAGAGACCTCGCTCGGTAAGAGAAATGGAGAGAGAAGAGAGATGATAGAGAGAGAGGATAGAGAGAGAGAATGAATAGCTTAGCTACTGCTTAGTAGTGACGTGGAGCTTTCTGTCTTTTCCCTTGTTGTCCCCATCTACACAATAATCTAGAAATTCTCTCTTCTACTGTCAAAGGGGAAAAAAAATTCTTTCTTTCACTCATTTCAATTTTATCTCATGCCTATTAGCCTATTAGAGTAGAATCAATCAAAGTCTAACTTGGACTTCTGTAAATATTCTCTCCTAATTTATTATGTTATATTAACATGTTTAATTATACAAGGCTATAATTTTAATATATAATATAGATGGATAATTTTTAATTTTTTTTATATGTTTGAAACAAAAAACGAGTGGTGATGGATGTCTCCTTTAAAATCTCCTATATTGATCGATGTGTTGACGTCTGTATTAATGATAGTGGTAAATCATGAATATTTAATTTTTTTCATCATATATAAGAAAAGAAGATAAAAAAGATTCACCGTTTCACACATCATTAATTTATTTAATATTTTAAGCAAGTTCGTTTACCATCATTTATAATATTAATTAATCAAATATAAATCTATAAATTTGAAAAAAAAAGTTATTTGACCGAATTTCTACATTGTTTAACATATGTTAAACGGGTACACATGAATAAAAATATCATACAAAATAAACAAAAATATAACATTAAAAATAAAAATAATAAGTTCGCAAAAGTTAGTAAAATAAAAATGAAGTACTTTGCTTTTAAAAAAGATTGAAAATAAAATAATAAAAATTTGTTAAAATAAATATGACTTGTCATGTGTAAAATCAAATATAATAAATAATTAAATAGACCAAATTATTTTTTAATAATTTGATTTACCACATAATAAATATTGTTTACCATCTAATTAATACAATTTTGACACCTAATTAATACCATGTCTTAATTTGCATAATTTTACTGTTTATCATGTATTAATTTGAATTTAGCATTAAATTGAATCAATTAAATTCTTGCCAACACATCAAGGATTGTGGGGGAATGTAAAAGAGACAAGTATATTTTTTCGTGAAACAATAACTAACATCTATCATAAAAAATAAAAAATACGTGTACTTAACATGACAAATTAATACATGATTAACGTAAAAAGTAGTATATCATTAATCTAACAAAAATTTATAATTAAAGCGATATTAGAACATATTGTGAGAACCAACATTAATATCGAAAAATATAGATATACAATCATTAGTAATCAATAATATAGTGTGTTAATTGTTCTGGTAATTATTATTTCAGTAATTAATAAGATTTTTAAAATATTTGAAAATTTAACATCAATAAATTAGAGGGTATTTTCGTTAAAAAAATTCATCGACTTAAATTTAAAGGGGTGTTAAAAAGATGCAATCCATTTCTTTTGAAACCTCGTAGGCATGTATTAAAACCAATATTCTAAATATTTGTCCATATCACTACTATATCGGTTTCATTTCGCTAATAGGTCTATTACCATTACGATATACCCCATATCCGTTGAGTAAATGGACCGTCCGATATACAAAATGATATGAACTGTTTTGAAACGTTTCGAACCAATTTAAACTTGAGTCACAATTTTTTTTAATTTTATAAATTTGGACCCAACCCATTATTTTTCTTTTTTCTCTCTTTCTCTCAAGATCGAAACCTCTCCTTTCTCTGTTGGCCGAAACATTACTTTCCTTATTTATGAAATAGATTGGAGTACGAGCGATTAATCACTTAGTGTATGTTCAGTTCAATTACATGTTGCTTACCAAGAAAAAGAAATAGATCGAGATAAGAGAAATTCACCTATTTGGCGTAGTTTCTGATAAGAATGGAGGCCAAGAAGATAAACACGATTACAATGAGATTTTCCTATTTGACGTAAATTCTGATAAGAATGAATGCCAAGAAAATGACAAAAACTTTTCTTATTTTAGTTAAATTCAACTATTTGGTGTAAATTCTAATAAGAACGTAGGCCAATAAGATGTTAATGAAGAGTTCGATTTGAGTGACTCAAATGAGGGAATGGACGCTGATGAGATCGATTTTGATCCGGACGAGAATATATTTTCATTGGATGCATCCACATCTACATCAATGGTTAATGAGCTTGATTTTGTGGTTTAGTTTATTATATTATTTATGAATTTTACGTTCTAATTTTTTTTATATATTTTTAATTAAACTTGAGATTTATTTTGTATTGGTTTGTATGATTCAATTATTTTGTTTTTTGAGATGTATTTTAAATTAGTTATTATTGAATTTTGAATATTAATCATGTAAAATTTGGAATTAATTTTAGATATTTAACATGAATAAATATTATATATTTTTATTAATATAATATATTTATGTAATATTAACAAATAACAAACTTTGCATCATCGATATGGTATGATATGATTATGTTAATAGGGTCGGTTCGGTATTTTTGGGGACTTTTGACAAAAAAATTAACGAGACAAACTAAATATTAATATTATAATAATTTAATCACAAATATTTCTCAAATACGAACTTATACAAAATATAATCAAAATTATTATATCAGTAACAATTATCACTTAAATATCATTTTTTTTAACATTGGTTGACCTTTCTTGATGTCCTTATTTACATTACATACATACGTACAAAAAAATTGAGGCCTAATTTTTTGGGGGGCATTTGACATATGTCAACTTTATATCACTATTGGGATGAGCCTATAACTACTGGGCCGGTCCTGTGTGCTATATCGGTCGAATAGTTTATCGGACACTCATTGCTATGTAAACGATATGCAATATTCGTAACGTTGATTAAAACTAAAATGCAATAGCGCGTTTATATATTACAATCATTAAATTAAACATAAAATAAGAATAATAGAAACCACATCAGCTAAGCAGATTCAATCCGTTTTATATGGTAATTTTCGAGGAAAAATTGAGTCCAAGAGTTATAATTTTTATAATTTTACAAATAAAAAAGGTAAATGCAAATTGATGAATAACTAGGAAATTACCCGCGCTTCGCGACATATCTATTTTATTTGTTTTGTCATACAAATAATTTTCAGTTGTCATTCTTTGAAGACAAACATAACACTTTATGAAAAAAGAAATATGTTTCATAAGTTGAAAAAGTTATTTGTGTGTCGTAAATTAATTTCTTTCATTTTTATTATTTTTTAAAAAATTAACATGATTTTTTTTTTTAAGAAAAATACAAATATAACATATTTAGTAGTACATACAATTTTTTTAAATTGTAGTTTTAAAAATACTAAAAGTTGAACTTACAAGTCATTAATGTAATTATATTTATTTTTATATTGTATTTTCTTACATAATAATTTTCATAACTTTACGTTAGAGAAAAAAATATTGGATATATGATAATATGGAACTCAAATAAAGATAAAATTCAAGTGAATATATTTCATAATTTTTCAAAATTATATATTGAAAAATACTAATAATATTTGATGTATATTTTATGATATTATATATTAATTTATTAGTGTTAGATATTTAAATTCTTCAGATTCTATTTGTATTCATATTTGATCATGTAATATAATGTGAAATGATTATAAATTAAATGCAACCGGTCCAACATGAATTTAACGAGTAATACTTTGACGCATCGTCAACGTAATGTGATGTGGCGTTCTAAAAGTGCTCAAAACTATGTATAAAATAATAAACACATAAATTTCTACAAATAAAACATAATCATGAAAAATCAATAATTAATTCTTGATTTGATATGTTGCCACATATCATAATATAATTTTTAAAATTATCGTGATGATGTGACATGATGAGATTGTATAAAAATATGTCTAAAACAGGAGGGTTGATAAATATTCTTAACTTGTATATACTAGCTTTCTTCAAACTCTATTTTTCACAAGAAAAAGCATCCTTGCCGATAGTGAACATTTTTTAGGTACGAATACATGGACAAAGTAATCTTAGTGTGTATACTATAATTGTTAGAATTATCGTGATGTACTACAAGATACATCATGTATATGCGCGATATGGAAAGAAAGAAACAACATAATTTTCAAGAAGAAAGCGAGAATACCGATCCTAATTGAAGCAGAAAGCAAAAACTCACTCCATTCATGGATTACGACGAAACTATAGGGTTGATTTTTATGAATAAATAGGGGATTCATGGTGTATACTATAATCATGCCGTATCTTGTATAAGTATGACTTGTAAAACTTATTTTATTTTTAATTAAAATATAGCCGCAAGAGCACGTTTTGTGTTCTAGGATCTACTTAAAAAAAAAAAAAAAGTGATTTAGTGTGCATCGAGGTAACAAGATCACGTAATTACAATATGTTCTCGTATATTTCTTTGGTCTTTAGGTGTTCATCTTGTTTCTGGAAAATCAGTAAAATTAAAAATAGCTTGTAGTATGGGGTTTGGTATCTGCTAAATGTACTTTTCTTTTAGGCAAGGTATATCATAAAAATAATGAAGTTTAGTGCTGATATAACTTTGTCTTAAAAGGACAAAAGTTTGAAAAAAGTTGGAGCCATGATTCAAGAGAATGATGGGCTCTTGATTTTATTTCTTATGTAACGAGAGATCGAGGACCAGCTTTTCACATTCACCCTAAAAAATGATTGCTTAATTGATTGAAATTCGCATATTACATATATACCCCTCATCTTTATTCTTCTTCTTTAAACATTTCTTTCTTTTGTTCAAGTTGAAATGAATTGTTGTAATTCATGTTGTGCTTTTCTAATTCAAAGAGAAGTAACCACGGCAAAAAAGGGTTTCCCCTTTTAAAGTGTCAAAATGCGTTTTTTACCTTTCTCATACTAGAAAAAAAATTATATATTTTGGAAAAAATAAGTTAAAGAGGGCCACAAACTCGTTCACATTGATCAAGAAGAAGAAATTATTGGGTTGAATAATGGGTCTACTTTGGAGACTTCAGACACGTAGATTAGCTTTTCTGCAGATGGGCTGTTAAACTTGTGCCCATACTTTGCAACGATGGACTTTTGTATCTGTTTATTTTTTATTTTTTAAATACAAAGAGCATTCAAATATGGATTTGATTCGATGAATAAAATTCAAATTTACAAATAGAACTTAGAAATTGGAGAACTCCAATTTCTAAATGGGAACTTAAAAATAGAGAAAATACAAACGGAGACATCCAAAAACAAAGTATTATAAAATTAGAGAAACTAATAGATAAGTTCAAAATAAAAATTTTAAAATAGTAATTGAACTTTAAGAAAAAAAAAT
The DNA here is from genome assembly GCA_946800325.1 of Luzula sylvatica. Lineage (NCBI taxonomy): Eukaryota > Viridiplantae > Streptophyta > Magnoliopsida > Poales > Juncaceae > Luzula > Luzula sylvatica. The sequence continues at coordinate 59,616,224 of OX326961.1, read as the reverse complement.
TAAAGGCTATGTTTCATACTTTTTTTTTTTTTTTACTTTCTTTGCGCATAGATAGAAAAAGATATAACTTGTAAAAAGTTGTAAATAACATTTTTTTTTTAATGAAAACCGTAATTTTCAGAAGTGAGACACCGAGCTTACTCTGAAATTTCTCCAAACAACTTTTAAGAAAACAAATAAAATTAAGAACTTCAAGTTGAAAAGTAGAAATTCAAAATTGAGAAATCTGGAAATTATCAGAAAACCAGACATAAAGATATAAGAAATTACACGCTCAAACATTAAAAAATAAGAAGTTTAAAAATATAAAATATAAAGGAGAGAGTAAAAAAATGAAAAAAAACTTCAAATTTGAAAATAGAAACACAAAATTAGAAAATCAGAAAACAGAGATATTTCAAATAAGAAAATCATTTAAAGGAAAAATACAAAATAGAGAAATCAGAAATATTAAAATTCAAAATGGAGTCCAATTTGCACACTCAAGGATTTCAAAAGGTTGAAAGTAAAAAAATAGCATTTTTGTAAAAATTAAGGAATTAAAAAAAAAAAAAAATCGAATAAGTTGAAATATTGACAAATCTAATACTAAAGACATTGAAAAATATGAACTGACAAATGAATGTTGTAAAATTTAAAAATAGTAATTCGATTTCAAGTAAAATGCGTAGAGAACTTCAAATTTAAATTAGAATTTCAAAAATTGTAAAATACACGCCGTAACTAACAATATATATAATGTTGACCGAAATTCATCAAGAGACCATGACACCTTCGGGATCCTATGTAAATCTTCCCCAATAAGTGTTTTAAACAGCGTATAGCGGCACGTAACGTTTTGACGTTTAATTAAATAATTAGCGTAAATCGGGCGATATAATGTCATTTCACCATCGCAATGGACTTTGATCAAAACTATTATTTTTTAATACTACAAAATATCTATAAATATAATTTAACATTCAAATATAATTTGAAATAAAATAATATTAAATGTATCGTAGAACAATATGTATATAATTAATTAATGGATCCACATAGTGACATAGTAATTAAAAACTCCACCCAATTATCTAAACTTCATTCGATCGAACAGTTTACTAAATTAAAAACAAAACAAAAATTGAGTAGCAATAATAATAATAATTTATTCATGAAAGTTAAAATCAAAGGAAAATAAAACTTGAATATTGAAAGCATTAATCACATACTTGAAGAATTAGTGAAGAGTTATAAATCGTGAAATCTTGTGGAGTGATTTAGAGTACAGATAAAAAAAATGAGTCAGAAAATAATACTAATTTATTCGTGTCAATTGAAATAAAAAGAGAATAAACTTGAATGTTGAAAACATTAATCACATATTTGGAGAATTTGTGAAGAGGGGTGATTCCGTGGTATTTACCCATCCGCCCCTTATTTTGCATCTATTTTTGAGTCTCCTCATTAAGCCACATCATCATATTTATCTTGATTATTAACCATTAGATTGTGTGATGTGACTTCATTATATGCATTAATATTATATTTGATTATTTAAGACATGCATTTTGTATTATTATTTTTAAGTATTAATTTGAACCATCAGATGTAGCGATGTGGTTTAATCTCAATCATTAATTTTTTGTTAGATCAAATTTTTTAAAGATCATATTTTGTAGTGATTTTTTAAAGATCATACTTTGTGTAGTCATTTATGTGTTATTATTTTACACCATGTTTTAAGCATTCTTATAAATCCACATCATCCTATATTAATGATGTGGCATATTATTATTGGTTAGAATCATATTAGACAAAGTCAATCAATTATTTAACATTTCACAAAAGATTACATGATCAAATGTGAATGCAATGGGATATGAAAAGTTTATGTATGAAATACTAATAATTTAATATATAATATTATAAAAAATACAACATATATTAGTATTATTTTGGAAATTTAATTTTATAAACCCATCAAATATATTCATTTTATTTTCCTCTTTATTTTGACATCCATATTAGCATAATTCATACATACCGTTTTTTATAATATCAATTTGTAAATATATTATGTAAGAAAATGCAATGCAAAAAAAATACATATTTACATAATATATTTTTAAGAATTTTATTTGCATAATAGAATTTTTATGTTTTATTATTTATTTTTTCAAAAAATTATAACAATAAGAATCTCATATAATACTAAGTAGATTATATTTGTGTTTTTAAGCAAACAAAACTTTTCAAAAAATAATAGAATTAAGAAAAAATTATCTATCTAAATAACTTTTTAAACTTGTAAATACCTATCAAATTGTATTGTTATTTTACAAAATGTAAAATAAAAAGAAATCATATGATATAAAATAATTTGTATATGTTTATTATAATTATAATTTTTATATTATTTATTAAATTACTTCCGCTATTACGTTTTATATTATTTTATATTTTCCATTGCATTTTGAATCAATAAAAATTATTACAATTATATAATTAATAACGTGTTACTACATGTGTTGTATGATTCATTATCTTAATATTTGATATTGTATGCAATATTGTGAAGAATGATATAATATTTGTTGTTACGTTTTCGTAAAATTGTATTATATCTTATTATTATATATTATTGTATAATGACACTAATATACGTATTATTATTTAATTAAAAAAATGAGATATTTTGTTATCATAATGTAAAATAATTGTAAAACATATGAATAATCATAGATAAATGTATTCAAATAAATTTATTTTAAGATGATATTATTAATATTATCATACAAATATATAATTGTATTACAATGAAAAATATAATTTACATGCTCGTCGCGTAGTTCGAATATTCTCCTAGTGATTTATTATAGTTCTCTTCTAACTCATCCACTAAATTTTTCGTTCCAATTTTTTTTTCTATTTTGAACTCGATATTTTTTTTTCAATCTTTATATTTCTTCCAATTTAATAGACGTGGAACATAGAATCCACTCTATTCTTTCTCAAAAAAAAAAAAAAACTTTTGTGTTAATTCAACTGCTTATCTCTTAATTAGAGATTTAGGTATGTAGTACAATTAACATACTTTTATGATTTATTTGTAGTATGTGTTCATTTGAGATTTAGGCATGTAGTGCAATTGTCATTTGCTGTAAATAATGGATTGTAAACATCACGTATTTAATTACAATTGGCACTTTTTGTAATTATTAATTCATTGATATGTATTATTACTTACAAACTTGTACAATTAATAATTGTTAATTATATTGTATGACTAGGTAGTTATTAATCTAATTTAGTTAGTATTTATGAATTGAAAGTTATTATTTGCTATGTTATACTTGTTAATTGCTAATTTAAGATTTCGAGTTAAATTTTAAATACCAATTAATGAAAACATATAAAATCATAACCAACGGTAATTGCATATGAATTAAACATCACGGTAATCCAAAAAAATAACAACTTAATTGACAAGTATCAAACATCGTGGTAATTGTTAATTGCTAATTAAAGATTGAGTTAAGTGACAAGTAATCCAAAAAAAGTTCAATTGAATCAATTCAATAATTACATATTAATTTACTCTACAACTATAAGCCACAAAATATCGATTTTTCAAGCACGTCATGCTCACGAATTAACGATTACACATGTGAATTAATTGTACATCAAAAATATTAATTACATAATTTCAACACATCACAAGATTGGATATCATAATAAAATTTCCGAAAATATACTCAGAAATAAGAAAGTACTCCACAAAACTAGCAAGTAAATTAATTATACACAAATAAGAAAGTACTCGTCAATAAATATCAAGGGGGCTTCTATCATACACCCATTTCCTTATCATACACTCATTTTCAAGGGTATTTGGAGTAATTATCCATTTATGAATATTTAAGGAATATATTTATCAATTAATGTTTAACTAAATAGGAATTTTTTGTTGTTCATTTAAACAAAAATCTCCATAAAAGATAAATTTTATGATACACCCTTTTACAAATATAATTAATTGCTAAAATACCCAAAATACCCTTGTAAAAGGGTGTATGATAGAACTCCCCAAATATCAATACCATTTTTTGATAGATTTCGCTGTGGCTGTGCTTAACATATATGAAAATAAATCTGAAAATTATAAAATAGAAAAAATCAAAGATTACAACGAATCACAAATATTGATTAGGAAACAAATATGTCCAATTGTTTAGGATATGTTAAGTAGGTAATAATTGATCAAATTAATTAATCCTAATCAGAAAATAAATAAAAAAATTAATTTCCATCAACAAAAAAAAAGTAAAGCATCCATAAAAAAATTCTCTGGATAAAAAATTAACAGAAAAATACTATTGCCAACTAAATTCTTATATTAACAATGACACAAAAATATAAAGGGCTGGATAAAAAATCAAAATGGAAAATTAATACCCATGATACATTATAAAATTCTCAAGATAAACATGTTGAATGCAATCAAGGCCCATATTTCTCCTGATTATTGGAGCCAGTATATAACAAAGGCCGATCAATGGCCATGGACCAAAGGATATAACAAAGAGATATTTAATATGTTTTTTGAATATTCGTTTAGCTATTTAGTTATCAGTGTAAATGGTAGGTATGTTTATTTGTTTTTAATTTAACATTTTAATGTTCTTAAATTTTATTTGTATGGATATTTATAACATAAAGTTTCTTTACTTTTAGTTAGGGACGTAATATTGAACTATACACAAGAAAAATAATAAGAGCCCATTTAATCTTTATTTTCACTACCTTCCATCCATTATAATTCCCTGTCACCGAACGAGAGCCGGTGATTAAAAGAAACATTCAATTAGCAGCTAACTAATATATAATTAATGTATATATTTTTAATCAATATCCATTAATTATTAATTGTGTATTTTTTGTTAATCATCATGTGGTGGGGAATTATGGGGCATAGTAAAATTTCCCAAAATAAAAAAGACAAATGTTTTAGGTATTTTGTTTTCCTTGAAATTTGGTTAGGTACACATATTATTATATACTTTGATTCTATTTGATTTTCCTTTTTGAATCTAATAATAATTGTAGGAAATTAATTTAATTTTGATACTAATATTTGCCCAAACGATTATGAACACAAATCTCCCAATTAGAAGTAAACTACAATCAAAGCTAGGTAATTTCGGTGAATTAACCCTTATTCATAGTATGAAAGATATGTAGTAGAGAAATTGAAGGAAAAATTAAAAATCAGGCTGACGGAAAATTTATACGACCATTCGTGAATGTTGATTAGGTTGGATACCAGATTGTCACGCATATTATTCGTAATACGTAATTGTTCATAAATTATATGTGTTTTATTAACGAACATAACAACTTTGATATAAAATTGTGTATATAAATGAAATACAATTTGGGGTGAATATAGGACTGAAAAGATGCTAGACATATCACTTTTGTAATTTTCCTAAAAATCGTGTTACTTTCGTTATTTGAATAAATTTTGTGTCTACAGTGCAAAATTTGTCCTCTTTCGTTTTTTATGTGATTTAAGTTCTAATCTATCCTAAAATAAATGGTAGATTTTAAGTTCTAACCAACATAAAAAAATGGGAAAAAACATATGACATAGTGATTATATATATATTCAACGTTAAAATAATGCAAGGAGAAGGATTTTTTTTTATTTAATTTGTTTGTTGTAAGAAATAATTATTAATGTATATTACAAAAACCTAACTATGTAAAGATATATTTTCTTTATAATCTTTTAATTTTATATATCATACTACAATAATTCTTCATATACTAAAGTAATAAAACAAAACTACTAATTCAGGTATAATCTTTCATTATTTCGCTCTCAACATGTGCTCTGTATTCAGAACAAAATAGAGAGGCGATCTGATCAGGGGAAAAAGAGTTGTTCGGCAGTGAAGAGACGGAGACGTTGTTTGGCACGGCCGTGATGCCTGTGAAGAGACAGGCGTTTCTATTATCTGCTGAGTGTGAGCTTTTTTGGTGGAGAGGTTTAATCAGAGAATTTGGAAATCTAATTGCAAGCAATTCTTGTGCAACGATGACATGGCGAACTACTAATACAAATATTGGGCTAAAAATTATATTAGTATGATTAATTTTAAAATTAATATCAACAATATTAATTAATCCTACTAATACAATTTACAAATATTTTTCTGCAAATTTAGAGCGCACGTCAAATTTGTCACACTTTCATTGCTCAAAGCTCAAGTCTGCATGCCTTTACGTGGGTCTTAATTGGGTGCATATTTATCCTCTAGAAAATTCATATGCATTAATTGGGGTTATACACGATAATTTGAGATTTCAAGGACATATCTGATTTTTGTGGGTCATCACTCATCATTAGGATTAGTAATTTTTCCTACGGAAAAAGTGTAGAAATACCCCTGGATACTGATCTTGCTTTACGGCAACAAATTCCTTTACTGTTTCAATTTTCATTAAAAAACCCATTAAGAATGTATTCCCTCAAAACAATGCAATTATGCGAATGACTTCAAAAAATAATTGCAATCATTTACATTAATTACTGTTGTTTTTCTTTGCAGTATTATTGGTGATGTTTAACACGGCGGCCTTATCATCTTATAATCTTCCTTCTGCAGTATTTGCATTCATATTAAGATATATGAATCACTATTTTTATGGAATACAAATATTTTGCGGATACAGTTAAAGTTTGGTCGGATCATATACGCTCCGTTTACACCTCTACTGACGGGCATACAGTAATTTGACCACAAAACTAATTTCACCTTATACAGATGACATGATCAACGTGTCTTCTTTACACGATGAAAAAATCACGAGTAAAATTACTTTTTTTCCGCCACTGACAGTTAAAGTTTGGTCAGTGACAGCAGCACCTCCTCTGAGTTGGTACCGTACAAGACTTTACTTCACACTCTCCCTCTCTCAATTGCGTATTTAATCTACATGTCATTTCATTCATTCATTCATACTTATGCAGCATAATAATTAGTTACGTCAATGAAGCATAATATATAATGTATATGAACCCTCACGCGTAATAATTAGTTACATCAATGGAGCATAATAATTAGTTACATCAATGAACCCTCACGCGTTCATTTCATTAATTAGTTACATCAATGGAGGTTTCTTCATTCAATTTTAGTGTTCAAAGAAATATATAATGTATATGGAAGTTCAGCAATTCGTTCATTTCATTCATTCATTCATACTTATGCAGCATAATAATTAGTTGCGTCAATGAAGCATAATATATAATGTATATGAACCCTCACGCGTAATAATTAGTTACATCAATGGAGCATAATAATTAGTTACATCAATGAACCCTCACGCGTTCATTTCATTAATTAGTTACATCAATGGAGGTTTCTTCATTCAATTTTAGTGTTCAAAGAAATATATAATGTATATGGAAGTTCAGCAATTCGTTCATTTCATTCATTCATTCATACTTATGCAGCATAATAATTAGTTACGTCAATGAAGCATAATATATAATGTATATGAACCCTCACGCGTAATAATTAGTTACATCAATGGAGCATAATAATTAGTTACATCAATGAACCCTCACGCGTTCATTTCATTAATTAGTTACATCAATGGAGGTTTCTTCATTCAATTTTAGTGTTCAAAGAAATATATAATGTATATGGAAGTTCAGCAATTCGTTCATTTCATTCATTCATTCATACTTATGCAGCATAATAATTAGTTACGTCAATGAAGCATAATATATAATGTATATGAACCCTCACGCGTAATAATTAGTTACATCAATGGAGCATAATAATTAGTTACATCAATAAACCCTCACGCGTTCATTTCATTAATTAGTTACATCAATGGAGGTTTCTTCATTCAATTTTAGTGTTCAAAGAAATATATAATGTATATGGAAGTTCATCAATTCGTTCATTTCATTCATTCATTCAAACTTATGCAGCATAATAATTAGTTACGTCAATGAAGCATAATATATAATGTATATGAACCCTCCCGCGTAATAATTAGTTACATCAATGGAGCATAATAATTAGTTACATCAATGAACCCTCACGCGTTCATTTCATTAATTAGTTACATCAATGGAGGTTTCTTCATTCAATTTTAGTGTTCAAAGAAATATATAATGTATATGAAAGTTCAGCAATTCGTTCATTTCATTCATTCATTCATACTTATGCAGCATAATAATTAACTATATTTACGAAGGGATTTAATGCTGTTAGATGGGGGTATACTGTATACATGTTTAGTTTGATTTTCAAAAAAAACAATTTGTTTAGAAATGTTACCGTTGTCATTAGGTGTTGTTAACGTTAGGATTAAGATGTGATTGAATTTTGTTACCGTTTGAAACTAGATTATATTAGATATTATGTTTGAAATTAGATTATGATAGATTATACTAGCTTAATTAGAAATATTATTTTTGTCATGCTCTCTTTAATTAAATATTAGCTTAATCATATTAAGGTAGATATTACTCCCCGTTTAAATATTAGCTTAATTATCGTAAAACATGATTCTTGTCATTCTCTCTTTAATTAAAAAATAATTTCATATTCAGAAATAAGGCTGTATTTTTTTTATTAACTCTGTTGAGCATCATAGATTTTACTTCAGCGTTTTCTAATACAAAAATCATATTCATTTATAATTATCCAATGAAACATAATAATTATTAGTAATAATTTACTCACACCCTTATTTTGGACCCAACTTTGTTCATCTCGGAGACAAGGTGCAATGAAGAACAAGCCATCAAGCGTATTCGGCAATTGCAAATGGAAAACCATCAAATTGTCCCTTCCGTTGGCCGGGCGGGAGGTCTATGGCTGCTTTGGAACAACAATCTTACGGTAACTATTCACTCCACATCTCAAAATTACATTTTTGCTCATGTACAGGAACCTATTTCCCAAACCAACTGGAACCTAATAACGGTATATGGTGATCCCCATCATACACAAAATGAGAGAATATGGTGCGAAATCCAAAACTTCATATCAAATGATCAAACACCTGCAGTGATAATAGTGGATTTTAATGCAATAAAATCACCCCAGGATAAACAAAGAGGAAACACAACAATGAACCAAAACAATAGATGCTTCAATGAATTTATCAACGCAAACGGGTTAATAGATTTAGGACACCACGGACCCGCTTACACATGGTCAAATCATAGAATCCGTGGCAGAGGAGAATTAATCAAAGAAAGACTCGACAGAGCACTGATCAACACAACATATGCATCAGAAAACCCAAATGCACAAGTCCTATTCTTACCAAAATTCCACTCGGATCATAACCCGATACTACTCAGACCCGACCCGGTACAGAAAATAGCTAGGAAGAGCTTTAAACTAGAACACTGGTGGCTACTTGAACCATATTTCGAACAAGCTTTCACGCAATTATCCCAAGAAAACATCACAGAGTGGAGCAAACTATACGAAAACCTCAAAGATACATTAAAATTCTGGGCTAGAAATAAAACAAAACCGAACCAGAAAGTAAAACTACTAGAAGAAAAGATGCTCGAATTAGAGGCCATGGAAGAAACCGAAGAAACTTTTAACCAACAAATACATATCCAGGCCCAACATGATCTAGCAATAAACACAACAAGAAATCTACTGGCACCAGAGATCTCACATCAAATGGGAAATTTTCGGGGACAAAAACACAAGATTCTTCCATCTTACCACAGCAAATAGAAGACGAACAAATACTATAAAGAGCATCAATTATAATGGAACAACCATAACAGATGAAAAAGAAATAATGAGATCCTTTGTATCACACTACAAAAATACCTTTACAGCCCTACCAGCACAACAAATAGAGACCACATACGAACCGGAATTCATACACACCTTGCCAAAATTAAACGAATACCAGAAAACGATGATGCTAAGGACACCAACTCAAGATGAAATAAAAAAGGCAATAAATTGTCTAGGTTCGGACAGGGCCCCTGGGCCAGACGGAATCACGGCCCGATTACTTCAAAAGCACATAACATTGTTTCTCCCATCAATAACCAAAATGGTCCAGGATTTCTTCACACAAGGCATAATGCCAAAAGACACTGCAAATTCAAACATCACCCTAGTACCAAAGAAAAAGAACCCTACGGAAATATCAGATTATAGACCAATAAACTGTTTTAACATGACCTATATAATCATCACAAAGCTTCTGGTATGGAAAATAGAACCACATATACAAACCCTAATTTCAGAGGAACAAAAAGCCTTTTTAAAAGAAAGGTTAATAACGGATAATATAACACTACTAGCTGAAGTTATACACTCGTTTAACCAACAATCATATGACGAGCAAGCTTTCTGCCTCAAAGCAGATTTATTGAAAGCTTTTGACAAAATGTTGTGGAAACACATCATTGATACCCTAAGATTATACAACTTCCCAGATCAAATAACCCAACTCATATACACTTGTATCTCATCGGCAAAACTCACAATAAAAATAAATGAAAAGGGATCAGGATTTATACCACCACAATGTGGCTTGAGACAAGGATGTCCCTTGTCACCCACTTTGTTTATTTTGGGCATGGATATATTCTCAAGATCCATCAAACATGAAAAGATACAAGGAAAAATAACAGGGATCAAACTATCAAACACGGGCCCGGCAATCACACACTCACTTTACGCAGATGATCTACTAATTTTCGGACAAGCAAGCACTGAGGAAATATCAACTATACAACAAACATTAGAAAAATTCAAATCCGTATCGGGCCAAACCCTAAACCCAACTAAATCATCCATATGGTTCAGCAAACTAGTCCAACATGAAGCAAAAGACACAATCCTCAACCGGCTAGGAGCCGTAATTGCCAAACAAGAAGAAAGATATCTTGGTGCCCTGATCGAAACCAATGGAACAATCAACACAAAAAATATAGTAGATCACATCCAAACAAAATTAGCTGGATGCAAATCCAAAACTTTAACACATGCTGGCAGAATAACACTAATAAAATAAGTAATTCAAGCCATCCCAACCTATCTGATGACGACAAATATACTACAAAAGAAAGTAATCAGAGAAATCACGAGTCTCACACGCAGGTTCTGGTGGGGTAAACCAACTGGGAAATACATGGCACTAATCTCATGGAAAAAATGATAATGCCTCTTGAAGAGGGAGGCTTGAACATCAAAGATCTAGAGTTATTCAACAAAGCTTTGTTCATGAAAAACCTATGGCACCTCGCAAACCAAACAGAAAATCTAGGGACACGTACAATAAAAGGAAAATATTATCCACAGGGAACCATCTGGAACACACGAAGAACCGACCACTGCTCATAATTCTTGAAAGGGATAATGGAAATTAGAGAGGAACTCAAAGAAAACGTGTGGTGGAAGATCGGAAACGGACAGACGTGCCCTGCCATGGGACACCCATGGATAGAAGGATGGGAACAAGTAACACCACGAACAAACCATCAAAGAGAAATCACTGTCTCCCAACTCAAGACAAATAACCAGCAATAATGGGATACAGAGAAAATATTGAACATTTTTTGCCCATCCGCCACTATGCAAATACTACGTACCCCCGCACAAACAAATCACCCTCAAGCAGATGATAAGTTAATATGGAAACCCTCGAACACCGGCAAATATACGGTGAAATCAGCCTATCATACTCTCTTCAACAAAAACCATCAAACAGGGCTAACAAACACTATACAGAAACAATTATACAGCTCCCTATGGAAAAATAAGATCACCATCCCAAAAATTAAAACATTTATGTGGAGACTCCTATCCGGCGCATTACCAACATCGATGAAACTGCACTCTATAATTCAAAACATAAACCCTACATGTAAGAGATGCCAACAAAATTCAGAGGATGAGAACCACCTTTTCTTTCACTGCCAATGGTCGCAAAGAACATGGTTAATATCAAAATTCGCCATCAGATCAAACAACCTGAATGATTCAATATGCGAAAACATACACACCATAACCCAAAACCTAAACCAGGAAGATCAAGCAACCATAATGGATACATTGTGGTATATCTGGAAAGACAGACGTAACACAATTTTCAGGGACACAAAACCGGACCCATTCAAGTGTATTACATTGGCACAACAAAAAACCACACAACCTCTACAGAATGAAATTACAATAGGAGACATGACCCTACAAACATACCAAGATATAAAATGCCAAGTTGACGGATCCTGGACCGTAAATGGAGAGGGAGGTATTCCATACGTAATAACAGACAAAGACAGACTAATCCAATACGGTGCAATCAGGCCCGGTCCTGAGATTTCGGAGGCCTGTTACAATTATCCCAAAAATCAAGGAAGAATTAGCCAAAATTAAGCGAAGAATTAACCAAATTTTGTTGACTTTGAAATTGAGTGAAACTTACCAGCCAAGAAGTAACGTGAAATTAAGAATTATGCAGAAACATCCCTGACTTTGAAACTATGCAGAAACACGTGAATTTTTCACCTAACTTCGTACCAGTTGAAGAGGATTTTGCATAAATACCCTGTCTTCGTACCAGTTGAAGATTTGAGATTCTGAGTCAAATTATATGAATGTGAAGGCAATTTACAAAAAATAGACAATTAAATGTATTTAACATTATACTTTTGAAGATAAAAATTAAAATACAAATTCAACGAAGACTTACCAGTACCAACAAAGAATTTACTCAATTTCACGTGATTCATCCAATTTCCGTTGAATTTATCAAATTTTCATCCAATTTATCTAATTTCCAGCGGATTTATCAAATTTCCAACGAATTTTCCCAAGTTCCAGCAAATAATATACAAATTAACCTTATTTCGATGCTAAATTAACCAATTTTTTAGCTAAATCCTGTGAGTTGAGTGAAAATCCAACGAATTGAGCAAAAATCCAGAAATTAAATTTAATTTGGCGAGATTGGATAAAAATGACGAAGAGAAACCTCCTGAAGAAATCTTAACAACATCCTCAAAACAAGTTCAAGAAACAAAATCAAATGAACAAATCTTGATTAGGGGTAGATCAGGCAAACCTTTATACTCAAAGATCTCGTGAACGGTCGATGAGGCGCGAGCTCAATTCGAGGGGGTAAGAGACTCGTCTTCAACATCGTGTTTGGCGAGGTGATTTGGAGGCCGTCTCAGACTCGTCTTCAACTCCCGTCGGCGAAGTGACTTCCATCGCCACTCTATCCATCTCCCATCGCGTCTTGTCTACGCTGCTCTCAGTATGACAGTACCTCCTCTCTGTCGAGTGTCGATCTCAGCAGCTATCGATCGCGTCGCCGTAAGCTATTCCTAATGGATCTCGTCGCCTCGTCTAATGGATCGTATATTAATGGATCGTATATGGATGTATGGAAAAAAAGGGTGGCCCATAGAAAAGGGAGGCCTGTGACCTGGGCCAACTCGGCCAAAGCCCAGGTCCGGCCCTGGGTGCAATACCCACAAAGGCTACAATACTAAACCAATAGAAACCGAGGCCCAAGCATTTTTACTAGGCCTCAATGTATTAAAAGAATTGGGATACTCAAAAGGAGATATTATAACAGACAATATCTCATTAGTCTCTTATTTATTATACACCGCAGATGAACAAAACGTACCAGAATGGAAGGCATATGACACTCTCATCAAATGCAAAAGGGAGATACAACACATGGAAGGGATAAAGATAGGACACACAGCGAGAAGACTTAACGAACAAGCTGACGGGCTAGCAAAGACAGCTAGAAAATATCAAGTCACAATAGAAGGCGCCACCTACCCGCTACCCATACCACCTAGATCAGGAATATGATAGAGAAATGTAGTAGGATAGAAAAGATGTATCATTTGAGAGAGTTATGCATATTAACCTTTGGTTTTGTAATGATACTATCTTGATTTTATATCACAGTGCCCACGGGCTTTTTCGGCAAAAAAAAAAAAAAAAAAAAAAACTTTGTGCAATTTTCTTGTGTCACATCATCATTTTCTTTTTAACATCATCACTTTTATTTTAATCATTGATAATGATACGTGGCAAAATTTAGACCATTGATTAATCATTGATTTTTTATAAACATTTTTTCTTTGTAGCCATTTAAGTGTCCCTTATTTTACACTATGTTTTAAGGATTTTCAGAAACCCACATCAACATATATTAAAGATGTGGATTATTTTTATTGGTTAGATTCATGTTAGACTAAGTTTATTCAATTATTTATCATTTCACATAAGTTTACATGATCAAATGTGAATGCAATGGAAGATGAAAAATTAAAATATGAAATACTAATAACTTAAGAACTAATATTATAAGCATACAACATATAGTAGTATTATTTTTAGAATTTTAATTTTAAAAATTCATCAAATATATTCGTTTTAATTTTCTCTTTATTTTGACATCCATGTTAGCATAGTTCATACATACCATTTTAAAAATAGAATTTGTGCAATTTCCGTCTGCCACAACATCATTTTCTTTTTAACATCATCACTTTTATTTTAAGCATTGATAATGATATGTGGCAAAATTTAGACCATTGATTAATCATTGATTTTTTATAAACATTTTTTCTTTGTAGCCATTTAAGTGTACCTTATTTTACACTATGTTTTAAGAATTTTTAGAAAGCCACATCATCATATATTAATGATGTGGACTATTTTTATTGGTTAGGTTCATGTTAGACTAAGCTAATTCAATTATTTATCATTTCACATAAGTTTACATATTGATCAAATGTGAATGAAATGGAAGATGAAAAGTTAAAATATGAAATACTAATATGTTAATAACTAATATTATAAACATACAACATATAGTAGTATTATTTTTAGAATTTTAATTTTAAAAATTCATCAAATATATTCGTTTTAATTTTCTCTTTATTTTGACATCCATATTAGCATAGTTCATACATACCATTTCCATAATTTGAATTTGTAAAAATATTATGTAAAATATACAATGCAAAAAATGCATTTTTACAAAATATAATTTTAATTATTTTACATAATAGAATTTTAAATATTAATATTTATTTTTAGAAATTACAACTATACTAATATCATATAAAACTAAGTTGATTATACTTGTGTTTTTAATCAAACAAATTTAATATTATTTCTTTGAAAAATAATAAAAATAAAAAAAGCTTATCCATCGAAAAAATTTCTTAAATTTATAAACACTTACAAAATAGTAATATTATTTTTAAAAATATAAAATTAACAAAAATCATATGACATAAAATAATTTATATTTATGTTATGCTAAATTAATTTTTATATTTTTTATTAAATTACTTTCACTATTAAGTTTGATATTATTTATAATTTTCATTGCATTTTGAATCAATAACAAATTATTAGTACTTGATAATTAATGGTATGTTACTACGTATGTTGTATGATTTATTATTTTTTACATTTGATATTGTATGAAATATTGTGAACAACAATGATATAATATTTGTTGTTATATTTTTTGTAAAATCATTTTATACCTCATATATTATTATTATACAATTACATTAATATAAGTGTTATTACTTGATTAAGAAAATAAATTTTTTTGTCGTCATAATGTAAAATAATTGAAAAACTTATACATAACCATAGACAAATTTGTTCAAATAATTATATTATTAGGTGATATTATCAATATCATCATATTTATAAGTATTTTATATTACAATGAAAAACATAATTAACATCCTCGCATCGTAGCGCGAGTATTCTCCTAGTTTTATTTAAGAGTTGCTTGGAGATTAGTGGTATTTTATTTGAGAGTTGTTCGGAGATTATTGTGATATGGAGAGAGAGAGAAAGGAAATGCCAGTAGCCAATATATTAGGGTTTTGTTTTTATTTTTTGTGAAATTAATTATTGGGTAATAACGGATTGGCCTAAAATTAAAAATAATATAACACCGACACAGCCGTTATATATGTGAGCTTCGCGCTGTAGCATCCCGTTGTAGCGTTATCGTGGAACTAAACGATACAGAGCTAAAATCTGAAGTGATGCAACGTTTATTTTCAAAAATCCTATATAGCGCGCTATATCTGTAATGCCGCTATTCAGACAACTTTACTATCTCCTGGTTTTGAATCTTTTAAACTATTAAGTTTTAAAAAGAACAAACTATTTAGACACTAACATAATAAAATAAATGATAATTGTAACTTGATATTCTAATATTTATTGAACTCAATAAATTACTTTTTTAGTCTTTAATATGGACACTATACACAACAAATTACATTGCAAAAAACTAACTTTAACCCGCGCGATTGTGCGGGACCAGGTAAGCTTGTCGTATTATGGACCAGTTAAAAAAACGGATCATGGATATTATTGCGCCAGATCCGCGCGAGTTAAGTTTGTACTAGTTAAGAAAACAGAGATTTTATTGTTGTATATATTCATTAACGAAGACGCAATTAATGATATCAACGAATTATGGATACATTGTTTGTGAAATGTAAGAACACAATACAAAAAATATGAATATTTCACAACAAAACAACAGATAAGATTACATGACTTTTGATAACAGTAGAAATTGAAGAACTACAACAATACGAAGTTTTAATTAATTCAGTTATTAAGAAATTATACATCAGTTATTAAGAAATTACACAATCAAACGGTTCAAGAACGCTTTCATTCGAACATATAATATGCGAGTATGGTACGCTTGCCTCAGTAAAACATGATTTTTATAAATTTAGAGCAAGGACCATTTGCATCAAGAACCGGTTTTCTTGAACAATTCAAACGGTTCTTCCTGTAAAATTAGGTTATTTTTTATACTTCATCGGCATAATCAACATAACGAAATCAAAAGTGCATGAAAGTCGATTTATGTCCGTAATTATGTGCTTTTTTGTTTCATCGACAACAATGAACGATGTAAGAGTCTTGAATTAAACCAAAGACCTCATGCGATATAATGTATTCTTTTTTTCTCGATTATGCGAGTCTTTTGCGGCATGATGATGATTATGATGATGATGATTTGTTTAGGCTTTCATATTTCGGCTGTAACGTTTAGGTTCACGACTTCGGGATTAAAATCTGTAAGGTCAGTGTGTTTGCATCAATAAATCATGATGTTTACAAATTTTAAAGCAAGAGCCGCCTGAATAGTTCAAGAGCCGGCTTTCTTAAACAATTCAGATGGTTCTTGCTTTAAAATTTGTTTATTCTTTTATACATCATCGGCAAAATCAGGAAAATAATTTTCATTTTTCGTATTTTCGTATTTTAGTGTTTGAGATTTCAGATTTCGAAAAAAACAGGGAAATAGTATTCGTATTTGTATTGGTATTCGTGATCATACACGTACTCATACTCGTATTTCGTATTTCGTTTTTCGTATTTTCATATTTTAGTATTTCGGATTTCAGACATTCTGCGTTGTAACGGACTATACAAACCAAATTTTGGCCAGAAAGTTAGAGGACTTTCCGTTACAATGCGAGAAATCTCCGTTGTAACAAACCCAAATGGTATACTTCCATTGTAATGCTAAGCAATCTCCGTTACAACGGAATATTAAGTCGTAACTGTCCAATTTTTGAACTATCGTAACATACAGCATCATCAAGATTCTAGGAAGAGAGGTGAGTGTATATCCAACATTTTCCAATATATTATTAATGAGTTTTTCTTCCATACACCAAATAATTTACTCTCTTTCTTGATGGATTAAATCCAAGCCCTATATTCCCGTGAGGGTATTTTGGGAATACAAAGTACAACCGGTTAAAACCAATGGACAGGCTCAACAAAGTTTGAACATTTTTTCTCGGGAATAAATAAGGAAATGCTGTGCTGGTGCATTGAATAATGGACTCATATGACTACTGAGTGCATTGAATATGCTTAGCAAACTCTTTATAACCTTCTCTTTATTATGTGAGTTAGATGTTTAATAATGTACGTAATAAAATGAATACTTCGATGCAACTCATCATATCATATTAAATAAGGAATATTGATAATATTGAAAATGTTACAGGGTTTAGGGTTTAAGATATAAACATTTGAAATAACATTACACTCAATCAAGTCAACTACACAAGAAATCAAGTAAACTAAATAGTAATATATTATTATTCGAAATAATATATTAATGTTAAAAACATTATATCATCACAGAAAAATGTATTAAAATTGAAATTAGTATATTGTCGCTAAAAATATGTATTAACCTATGTTGCATGGATACGGATACGGGTATCGTATCCGACACGATACGGATACGGCGATACGGCAATTTTCAAAAAAATATAGGATACCATACGTCTATTATATATAATATATTATTATTTTATTATTTTTTTAATTACAATTTATATATTTAATATTTTTATGTATTATATATTTGACATAATATAGTATAGTAAAGTATAAATATAGTATAACGTAACGTAACATAACATAACATAAGATAATTAAATGACCTAATCAATAATTACATTTTTTATTAAATACTAAAATATATTCAGACTAAAATATTATAATAACATCGAAAATGATATAATATCAGTCAAATTAAAAAAATTCAATAGAAATAATATTATGATTAAAAAATTTCATACTAACATCCCAAGTAGAATATGGGAAACAAAGATAATATTTTGACAAGAAAATGATACATGATAGTATGTTAACAATAAAAATGATATATTAAAACTAAGAATAATATGCAATTAATACAAATAGTATATTGACACCAACACTAAATACGATATATGACTAGGGGTGTTCAAATGATATGCACGGTTGATTTGGTTTGGTTATAAGAATGGTTTTGTTCCGTTTACTCGGTTCGGTTTTATCGTTTTAAAAATGGATTGAACCAAACCGATCGAATAACATTTAATTTTTTATTATGTTAACGTTAAAATATAAAATTTGATATAATAATATTATAAAATAATATAATTATAATTTACAAGATTTATTAATATTTTTGATAAATAAAATACGAATTTTATTAAAATTTTATTTTTGTTTTCATATTATAATGTTTTTTTGTTCGGTTCAACCGAATAAAAGTCCGATTTACTGGGTTCGGTTTTTAATCTGTTTAAATTTAATTTGATTCCGTCATGTTCGTTTTGAATTTAGTTCAGTTCAATTTAAATCAGTTCGGTCTTATTCCGTCCAGTTTGAACCGAACCAACTGAACAAACACCCTTTATATATGATTAATGAAAATTATATTTTAAGAATAATGATAATAATACATTGACATACAAAAATAATATAAAAGTCGTATATTAGTGACGTATACAATGTGTTGTCACTGAAAATGATATATTAAAATTGAAAATAAATATTATATCACTAAAAGTTGTATATTAACAGTAAAAGCGGTACATGAGTTTTACTAATATGTTCGCAATAAAACGTATACTAGCAATATAGATGTCATATAGCATAAAAACAATATGTTGACAATATCATGTACAAATATTTCTGTAAAAATTATGATTTTTATTTGCCAAATTAAATACTTTTTGTATATCATTTTCGTCAATATTAATTTTATTTATATTTTTTAATTCAAAACTTCTAGATTTATATTATTTTTTTGGGATGTTTTTAAATTATTATATATGTTGTAAGAACTAAAATTAAAATAATTATATTAATTTTGTAATATTTTTGTTTAGTGAAATTTTTTGAGAGAGCAATATTATGTGTTATTTATTTGAACTTCCACACATTACCCAATTACCCAATGACCCAATACATTTTACAATGGAAAAAAATAGTGACACGTACACATTAAATGAGAAGCATGCAAAACATGAAAGGAAGAGAGATATAATTACTTTTCTACCCTCATATGGAAATATTGGAACTTGCTGAATCAAAATTATTACCGGCTGATTAAAGTTATTCGGTTTCCTTATTTAATCTCAACCATTAGTTTAAAAGAAATGGACGGTTCAACTTGTTTTGGTGTATTGAAGAAAAACTCATTATTAATATATATTTTCGCATATTTTGGTTGGCTGGCTATATTTTCTTCAGTGGAATATGTGTTGTGGTTAATGGTTATTAGTACGAAAAAGACTAGAATGATCCAATGGGCCTGGTGGGAATTAAGCCCAAATCAAGACTACATCCCCCCCCCCCCCCCCCCCCCCCTTCAACTTCTCAACAAGTGCTAAAGGGTGCATCCTGAATGTTTCTGTGGGCCAATAATTAGATGCGAGTGTTACTATCCAAATTATATTTGGTGTCGTTTATTTCTTATGTACAGATTCTAACTTCTAGTTTATCAAAGTAAATTGTATTAAATAATTTTATTAATGTGTGTTGTTCTCATTTGATTTCTAGAATATAAAAGGTGAAGCCACCATTCGAACTATTTACTAAATTGGATTTAAAAAAATAATAGATAGTATAGAAATTGAAAATACCAATTAGAAAATAATTCCAAATCATACACTACTGCATTCCAAAATAAATAAGCTCATAAAATAGAGAGACTGAAAAAAGCGAAATCAATAAAAATAGTAATTCAAATTTAGAGTACTCCGATTTCTAAAATATAAACTTTAAAGTAGATATATTAAGGGCATGTTTGATTTGAGGGATTTTGAGGGATACGTATTCTCAAATACATGACTAGTGCAAAATTCATTGTTTAATTTTTGGGTGTAGTATATCCTCCAAATTCATGGATAGTGAAATAAAAAAAAAGAAATTGGTATTCCAAATTACAAGGAGAGAGCTAATGTATGTCTTTCATGATAATAATTGTTATTCATATTATATGTATTAGTAATGACACAATAACATTATAAAATAATGAAATACTATAATTATAATTATAATATAATATTATATTATATAGTAAAGTATATTACAATATAATATAATATAAACAAAATATTATATAATATAATATGATATAAATATAATATAATGTAATAATAATACAATATGATACAATATAATATAATATAATATAACATAACATAATATAACATAATATGATATGATATAATACAATATGATATGATATAATATAATATGATATACTAATAATAATATGATACAATATAATATGATATAATAATAATAAAATAAAATAAAATATAGTATAATATAATATAATATAATATAAAATAATATAATAATAATATAACATAATACAAATATAATAATAATAATAATAATAATAATAATAATATGGTATAATATAATATAATATAACATTATACAATGTAATACAATATGATATGATATGATATGATATAATATAATATGTTACAATATAATATGATATAACAAGATATAATATAATTAAAAATAGCAATGTCAAAAATATTGTATTGAAGTATGCAGCTTTGTGGAATTACAATAACGCACAACATATAGCGAACGACATAACAAAGCTATATTTTCATATCGAACAATAACAATATTTTTTATTTCTTATATACCTCACAATACACTATATAAATACTACCAACTCTAGAAGAATTAAAAAAACTAACACGTGACATTCATGTCTAATACAGAACATAATGAAATAACATGAATTAAAAACTTAAACATTTCGATTAATTAGTACTCATCATATGTAGAACTCTCACGATCCACTCTAATATTTTCATCGTCTTTTGTGTTGTTACGAAAGATTTATGACAATAGAGATATGGACGTCAAAGAGGAGCGAGTAGAGATGACAAAGCTTATAATATATAATATAATATTTGTAAATTCTATATTAGCATTTTGATTTTTGAGAAGGATGCTTTATTTATAAATAATAAAATAGCTTTAAATAGTTCTACATGCCCAAATATCAGAGTATTGCGAAAACAATGTGTTGCATTTGGTAACGCACAACACGGAATTTACGCTATTGTGAGTGTAAAAATAAATAAATCGTAAAAAAACAGAAAATGCAACAAAATAACAACGCGTAGCATTTGACCTCCAAAACATGCTATATCGGTATATCACGTTATATCAGCACTATGTCATACAATTTACAACACTGAAAAAATAGAGAAACTCAAAATAAAATAAAAAAATTGAAAATGGAAATTCAAGAATAGTAATTGAAATTTAAAAAAATGCAAGATGAAAATAGGAATGAAAAATAAAGAAATCAAAAAATAGGAAAACCAATACAAAGAAAGTAAAAAAATAGACAAACTCAATTTAGACACTCTGAAAAAAATTTAACAATATTAATTTAAGAATAAAAACTTGATCGATTCTAAAATAAAAAACCTTAAATTGAAAATAGTGTTGTATTATTTTATTATAAATAATACTAAATTTTAAAGCTTTATATGTTTGGTCCAATATTAATTATTGGATATTTATCTTTATGCTTACAACATGCATTATAACGATATATGATTAAATTATATTAATATATTTTAATTGTTACACAATACGAAGAGGAATATTAATTGGAAGTTACAAGCAATAAATAATTAATGCTCCAATATTAATATATTTGAGATATGACATTTTCGGTTTCTTTATAAAAATGAATGCCTCTTCATTTCTCTCTCTTCTTTTATAAAATAACCATGGAAAAACAACATAGAAAATCTTCCTCCAATTTCTTCCTCAAGAAATAGACAAATAATATAATTCTTTCTCTCCAAATATTGAAACATTCAAATATTAACTTGGTCGAACAGTTCAGTGTCTGACTTCATTTTCTTTCAAGCTATCAGAACGAATACGAGATGAGTTATCAAGTGTGAAATTTTGGAGATGGATAAACGCAAATCATGGACATGAGGATATCAATCTGTCTTTATGACAGCAGTGGCACGACCACACAACTACATCAGAATTGTCTTATTTCATTTAAATAATTTATTTGGGTATTTAAAAATATAACCAACAAATAGAATTTTAAAAAATAGGGAAATTTAAACATAAGAAAATCGATTAAAGGGAAATACATAAATATAGCCCAATTTACACACTCAAGCATTAAAAAAAAAATCGAAATTCAAATATAATAATTTAAATTTAAAATGAAGAAAATTTGAAAAATAGAAATTATAACACTGAGAAATCTAAAAATAAAGAGACTGAAAAATGAGAAATGATAGGCACCCAGCAATTATAAACCCCCCAAATAATTGTAAAGTTATTAATGGATAACTTAGAGATGAAAAAATTGTCATAATTGAATTGCGTATTTTGCTTATTAAACGGATTTTACAAAAATTATGACATTTTAAAAAAAAAATTCAATAAAATTGTCATAATTTATCTGAATATGCAATATGCAAAATGCAAAATGTCAATTCGTGTTAGACTCAAAATATCTTAGTATGACATTTCAATTTTTACACAAATTTCTTGTCGTACTGAAATTTTTGTTATTATTGCAACATATGCAAAAACGCAATTATATAATAACACCTTAAAAAAATTCAATTAAGATATTTTTTTTCAAAATGTTAAAATTGATCTGTAACACAACCAAAATACTCAATTTTCTTGTCGTACTGAAAATACTCCTTAATTGAAGACCAATACACACAAATTTCAATTTTTTCCAAAATTTCTTGAAAATGCAAAAGTTGATGTCTAACACCTTCAAAAAAATTCAATTAAGATATATTTTTAAAAAATGTTAAAATCTAAGGGTAACACAAGCAAAATACTCAATTTTCATGTCGTACTCAAAATACTGGGTAATTGAAGACTAACACACACAAATTTCAATTTTTTCAAAAATTTCTTAAAAATGCAAAAACTTAAGTCTGACGCCTTCAGAAAATTCAATTAAGATATATTTCGTAAAAATGTTAAAATTGAAGTATAACACAAGCAAAATACTTAATTTTCATGTTGTACTAAAAATACTCCGTAATTGAAGACTAACACACACAAATTGCAATTTTTTCAAAAATTTCTTAAAAATGCAAAAACTGAAGTCTAACACCTTAAAAAAAAATTCAATTATGATATATTTTTTTAGAAATGTCAAAATTGAAGTGTAAGACATGCAAAATACTCAATTTTCATTTTGTATTCAAAATACTCCGTAATTGAAGACTAACATACACAAAGTTCAATTTTTACAAAAATTTCTAAAAAATGCAAAAACCGAAGTCTAGCACCGTCAAAAAATTCAATTAAAATATTTTTTTTTTTAAATTTTTTAAAATTGAAACGTACCACAAGCAAAGTGCTCAATTTTCAAGTCAGACTCAAAATACTCCGTAATTGAAGACTAACACACAAAAATTTTAATTTTTTCGAAAATTTCTTAAAAATGCAAAAACAGAAGTCTAACACCTTCAAAAAATTCAATTATGACATTTTTTTTAAAAATGTTAAAAGTGAAGTGTAACACAAGCAAAATACTCAATTTTCTAAATTGAAGACTAACACACACAAATTTCAATTTTTTCCAAAATTTCTTAAAAATATAAAAGCTGAAGTCTAACACCTTCAAAAAATTCATTTAAGATTTTCTTTTAAAAAAATCTTAAAATTGAAGGGTCACACAAGCAAAATACTCAATTTTCATGTCGTACTCAAAATACTGTGTAATTCAACACTAACACACACAAATTTCAATTTGCTCAAAAAGTTCTTAAAAATGCAAAAACTGAAGTCCGACTTCAAAAAATTCAATTAAGATATATTTCTTAAAAATGTTAAAATTGAAGTATAACACAAGAAAAATACTCAATTTTCATGTTGTACTCAAAATACTCCCCAATTGAAGACTAACACACACAAATTTCAATGTTTTCAAATTTTTTTAAAAAATGCAAAAACTGAAGTCTAACACCTTCAAAAAATTCAATTATGATATATTTTTTTAAAATGTTAAAATTTAAGTGTAAGAAAGGCATAATACTCAATTTTCATTTCGTACTCAAAATACTCCGTAATTGAAGACTAACACACACAAAGTTTAATTTTTTTAAAAATTTCTTAAAAATGCAAAAACCGAAGTCTAACACCTTCAAAAAATTCAATTAAGATATTTTTTTATAAAATGTTAAAATTGAAGTGCAACACAAGCAAAATACTCAATTTTCAAGTCGTACTTAAAATACTCCGTAATTGAAGACTAACACATACAAATTTCAATTTTTTCAAACATTTCTTAAAACTGCAAAAACTGAAGTCTGACACCTTAAAAAAATTCAGTTATGATATTTTTTTTAAATGCTAAAAGTAAAGTGTAACAGAAGCAAAATACTCAATTTTTATTCCGTACTCAAATTACTCCGTTATTGAAGACTAACACACAGAAATTTCAATTCTTTCAAAACTTTTTGAAAAATGAAAAAATAGAAGTCTAATACCTTCAAAAAATTCAATTGTGATATTTTTTTTAAACATGTCAAAATTGAAGTGTAACACAAGAAAAATAATTAATTTTCATGTCGTACTCAAAATACTCCGTAATTGAAGACTAACACACACAAATTTCAATTTTTTTCGAAAATTTCTTAAAAATGCAAAAAACAGAAGTCTAACACCTTGAAAAAATTCAATTATAACATTTTTTCAAAAATGTTAAAAGTGAAGTGTAACACATTCAAAATACTCAATTTTTATTCCGTACTCAAATTACTCCGTAATTGAAGACTAACACACATAAATTTCAATTGTTTCAAAACTTTCGTAAAAATGCAAAAACAGAAATCTAATACCTTCAAAAAAATTCAATTATGATATTTTTTTTAAACATGTCAAAATTAAAGTGTAACAAAAGCAAAATACTCAATTTTCATGTCGTACTCAAAATACTCCGTAACTGAAGACTAACACAAACAAATTTCAATTTTTCGAAAATTTCTTAAAAATGAAAAAACAAAAGTCCCACCTTCAAAAAATTCAATTATGATATTTTTTAAAAATGTTAAAAGGGAACTGTAACACAAGTAAAACAATCAATTTTTATTCCGTACTCAAATTACCCCGTAATTGAAGACTAACACACACAAATTTCAATTTTTTCAAAAATTTCGTAAAACTGCAAAAACAGAAGTCTAACACCTTCAAAATATTCAATTGTGATATATTTTTTAAAAAAGTTAAAATTGAAGTGTAACACAAGCAAAATACTCAATTTTCTTGTCATCCTTAAAATACTCCTTAATCGAAGACTAACACACACAAATTTCAATTTTTTCCAAAATTTCTTAAAAATGCAAACGCTGAAATTGAAATCTAGCACCTTCAAAAAATTCAATTAAGATGTTTTTTTCAAAAAATGTTAAAATTGAAGGGTAACGCAAGCAAAATACTCAATTTTCATGTCGTACTCAAAATACTGTGTAATTGAAAATTAACACACACAAATTTCAATTTTTTCAAAAATTCCTTAAAAATGCAAAAACAGAAGTCTAACGCCTTCAGAAAATTCAATTAAGATATATTTCGTAAAAATGATTAAATTGAAGTAAAACACAAGCAAAATACTCAATTTACATGTTGTACTCAAAATACTCCGTAATTGAAGACTAACACACACAAATTACAATTTTTTCAAAAATTTCATAAAAATGTAAAAACTGAAGTCTAACACCTTCAAAAAATTCATTTATGATTTTTTTTTAAAAATGTTAAAATTGAAGTGTAACACAAGCAAAATACTCAATTTTAATTTCGTACTCAAAATACTCCGTAATTGAAGACTACCAGACACAAAGTTCAATTTTTTCAAAAATTTCTTAAAAATGCAAAAACCGAAGTCTAACACCTTCAAAAAATTCAATTAAGATATTTTTTTTAAAAATGTTAAAATTGAAACGTAACACAAGCAAAATACTCAATTTTCAAGTCGTACTCAAAATACTCCGTAATTGAAGACTAACACACACAAATTTCAATTTTTTTTAAAATTTCTTAAAACTGCAAAAACTGAAGTCTGAGACT
Organism: Luzula sylvatica; assembly: GCA_946800325.1. Lineage (NCBI taxonomy): Eukaryota > Viridiplantae > Streptophyta > Magnoliopsida > Poales > Juncaceae > Luzula > Luzula sylvatica. Next base: position 59,589,222 of record OX326961.1, on the reverse strand, counting down.
TTCAAAAAATTCAGTTATCATATTTTTTTTTAAATATGTTAAAATTGAAGAGCAACACAAGCAAAATACTCAATTTCCATGTCGTACTCGAAATACTCCGTAATTGAAGACTAACACACACAAATTTCAATTTTTTCAAACATTTCTTAAAAATGCAAAAACAGAAGTTTAACACGTTAGTAATATTTAATTATGACATTTTTTTTTAAATGTTAAAAGTAAAGTGTAACACAAGCAAAATACTCAATTTTTATTCCGTACTAAAATTACTCCGTTACTGAAGACTAACACACATAAATTTCAATTCTTTTAAAACTTTCGTAAAAATGCAAAAACAGCAGTCTAATACCTTCAAAAAATTCAATTATGATAATTTTTTTATGAAAGAAATACAATTTCGGATCAACCGTAAAAGTGTACACAAGGATAAACGAACGTACACGTTCGTAGGCATAAGAAACAGTATTAGTAAATCTGGCATAACTTTCAGTGAGAAAATCCAATTGGAATGGTTCAAATTGGGTTAGATAGATAATGAGATTATCTAGAACTTTCATGTATAAATATTTTTCATTTGAACGAAGTATCAGTGTCGTTTTAATAGAATACGGAAAGGGTGCGGCAGTTTGACATACAGTTAGTAAAACGTCCGTAACTTTTGCATCCGAACTCCAATTGGGCCAGGCCAAATTGGGTTGGAAAGATAATAATATTATATACAACTTTCATGAAGGTTTAAAGTCGGTTGGAACGATATAATATTTTAGTTTCAACAGAAAACTGAAAGGGTGTCTGCAGTTTTCTGTTTGAAAAGGTGTATATTAGATATACATATCTTTTGGCCCATCCTTACCCTATGTGATATAAATAGGATGTTTCTTTCTCTCTCTCTAGTCAATTCATTCAGTCCAACCTGTTGAATTAATAAGATTAATCCAGAAATAGAGAGTCATCTTTCAGAGAGTGAAAGAGTGTGAAGAGAGAAAACCGAGAAAAAGAGTTTTTCTCGGAATAGAGAATCAATTCAATCGAGCAAGTTCGCCGGTGCTTCATCTAGGCAGTTGCACCCACGACCGAAGTCTTACGACTCAAGGTGGATACGAGTAGAGGAGCGACACGTGTGGCTCTTCGGTTGTGATCAACCCGGAAGATTGATAATCGTCGACGAAGTGGTGGGAGACGCGTGGTATGGGACGCGCAGCTAGTCACCAACGTGACAGGAGAAAGAAGGAAACGCGATCAACCCTTCGAGTGCAATCAATTTTGCACCGGTAAATATCTATCCTTCTTTTGCATCGTACCCTCGAAGTCATGGCGTGATCTTGGATTTTGGGAACCGGACCGGGCCTTCATATCCGTTGTGCGGGCCCGGGGTCGGGTGAATTCCCAACAGTGGTATCAGAGCGATCGCCATCGATTCGAGGTTCGAATCATAGTCGTATATTTGATATACGCACGGGTTATCAAAGTTCGTACCCGTTTGCATGAAGTTACATATAGAGAAAGTCAAATTTCGTTAAAATCACAAGTGGAATTCACTAGAGATCAATCAAAAGTTGATTGAGAGTATCCAGGAATGATCGTGAAAAAGTTTCATGATTTATCGTTTTAGAAACGAGCGAAAACGGAAGAAACGGCGAAATCTGCAGAAAAACAGTTTTTCTGCCGCCCCGGGGGCAGTTTTTGGCGCCCCGGACGCGTCCCGGGCGTGGTTTTCTCGCGCCCCATGGCCCCTGCGTTACAACGGATGGGGCAGTCCGTTACAACGGACGCCTTCTGGATGCTGATTTTGTTTTCGCCATAACTTTGACTACGAAGCTCGGAATTTTGAGTTCTTTATATCGATATGATCGGCATCAATCATACTATCATATAAGATAAATAATTATTTAGAATAATTAATTTTTGTTATTAGTACATATGCATTTATGAAAATCCAGTGATAGTGATATAATATGATTATGTCACGAATTAATGAAACATGAAAGTCATGATCCCTCATAATATTTAAGTCGTGGAAATGCCTTCCATGTCAACAACCATCGAAATTGGTGTCACAATGTGTGTGTTGTTAGGCCTTCGTCATGCACACATGTTGTTGGTATCAATGGGTGGCAAGCGTTAAATGGGGACTCACGTGTTGTTAGGCCTTCGTCATGCACGTGAGTAGTTCACTTGAACTATACGTTTGATATGGTTATGACTTAACCGTCCAAGCCAATCCGATTGGAGTTCGGGGCATAGTTAGAATGCACACACGGAACTGGGATTGTATGTGATATGATCCATCACCGAAATTCTATAAAAGTTCAAGAGTCGTATTGGATACGATTGGATATTAATCCTACCTAAATGAGCGAGATCTCACTCGATAGTCCTTCGTCACTTGTGGGAGGATTAAGAAATATGGATCTTGAGTGTTATGGACTTGGAGTCCCGTATCGGTATGAGGGTTATCGATTCGATAAAATAACATTGTCATTTATTCACCATATAAGCATACAGATTAAGTACGCACGGTTAGGAGCTTAATCTTCATCATTCGTTTAGAATTATGTTTTCAAGCAACACCAAATATATCGATGAGATCGATATGATAGATGGCTTTTGGGCTGGAATTACCGTAATTGACCTTGATAGTTAAAGAATAGTTCTTAGACTTAAAGGAACGTGTTGGACACGAAATTGGTAGATTCGGGGCTCGAGGCTTTGGCTTTAGAGAAAGCCGGGTTCGATAAACTTTAATAAGAAATCGAACGATATTATGTGCCTTGTGGTGGCATGTATAGACGCAAATTTATAAAAATTGTTTTGAGAATTCGGGTGCATACGAAAGTAAAACACAACGCTCATGAAATAGTTTCAAGAGCAAGAGCGCGTTGAATTGTTCGATGCAGCTCAAAGAGTAGGTCAATTTTGAGACTCCTTATGGGTCTTTGATTAACACTCGTGTGTTGATGGTACGAGATTTGTTCTCCGTGACCGAATATCATATGCATTCGACAGATAATTCAATCCCGAAATTGCATGAGATGCGATTTAAATTTGAATTGGAGTTGCTCGGAGCATCCGAGGAATTCAATGCATAGAGATGCGTGGATGTCCTTGTAATTCAAGGTTGGGATTGAAAGAAATAAATGTCTAAGGGTATTTTGGGAAAATGTTTTCCAAACAGAAAGTTCGGACAAAGAGTTGTCCAAACTAATGACTCAAAGAACGGTGAAATCCGTGGAGGATTAAACCTAGAAGTCGATTGCTTCTTTTGGCATTGTCGTCATGGCCATATAAACGAGATAGGCGTATCTAGATTCCATAAGATGAATTGCTAGAATCATTCGAATTAGATTCGATTGGTTAACGCGATACTCATTTATTAGGCAAGACAACAAAGGGCGTCATTCTCCAAAGGTTGGAGAAAGATCCAACGAATTATTGGAAATTACATTAAGATGTAAATGTTCCGATAAGTTCCGAGGCAAGAGGAGGCTATCAGTATTTTGTTATGTTTACGGACGGTTAAAGTAGATACGTTAATATCTATTTAATGCGTGCCGAAACAGAGACTTTTGAAAGGTTCAAAGAGTTTAAAAAACAAAATATAAAATCAACTTGGCAAGAAAATCAAAGCTTTTCGATAGGATCGAAAAGGCAAGTATTTGAGCTACGCGCTTCGATAGGATCGAGGAGGCTATATTTGAGTTATACGTATTGATGATCATTTATGATTGTGGAATCGTTTCACGATTACCTTCATTCAGAACATTGAGGATGTATTCGAAAAGAGGAAATGAACACATGTTAGACATGGTTCGATAAATGATAAGTCAAATGGATCTCCCATAAATGTTTTGGGGATACGGCCTTGAGACAGCGGCACTAAAGAATGGTTGCATATATGATATGAACCATAAACCTTCTAATCGGTACAAAAGACGCCATATGAGATATGGATCGGAATGGTTCCGAAGTTGTCATTTGTACATATTTGAGGATGTGAGTATATTTCGAAATTGGTTTCGATTAAACTCAATCCCAAATCTGAAAATTGTTCGTTTATCATATATCCTAAAGGAAACTAAAGGGTATTAGTTCTAACGTCCCGACGAAAATGAGATTTTTGTGGCTCGAAGACATGCCTTCTTGGAGGAGGACATAATGCGCACAAGTTTGGAACTTGATGCCATTTATCTCTACGCAGGCTAGTGGGAGTAGAATGAATCTTGAAAGAGTTCAAGATATGAAAATGAACATTGTGCCGATGAAAGTTGACACGACTTCATCAAGAGTTGATGAATACGAGTCAAACACACAAAGGAATTTTTCGTAGATCAAGTAGGCTATATCATAAGCCGGTAAATACGGATTTATCGTGGCTAATGAGGATATATCGAAATCATATGATCATTTGATATACTACAAGGATGCTATGAAAAGTGACGATTCCAAATGGCAAGATGCCATGAAATCTGAGATTCGATCCGTGTAAATTATCAAGTTTAGAACTTGATTTCATTACTTTCAGGGTTAGACCCGTGAAATGTCAATGGGTTTTCAAGATGAGAACCGACACGGATAGGAATATGCATATAACAAAGCGAGGCTCGCAGCGAAGAGTTTCAAGTAATTCATAGTCGGACTATGAAGAAACATTTTCACATGTTGCCATGCTTTCACATTCTCAAAATTCTGCTTGTCATGGTCGCGTATTATGACTATGTGATGTGGCAAAATGGATGTCAAAACCGAATTTCTTGACAGAAATTTTATGAAAGGATGTGTACTTGACACAACCTTACGGTTTTGTTGATTCATAAGAATCGGGGATAGGATATGCACGCTTTAACAATCCATATGATGGATTAGAGAAAGCTTCTCAGAATTGGAATATATGTTTTGACGAAGTTATAAACGTTATAACATTGTCGGAACGAATGGAAACTTTGTGTACACACGAAGGTTAGTGGGAGCCGCGTTATATTTCTTGTAACGACAAAGGATTAAGGCGAGACCGCTTATGAATTAAGCGTGAAAATCTATAGGATAGATCTAATAAGAAGTTCCTCGTTCTATATTATCACATGTATATCGACATATTGTTGAAAATAGTTTTCAACATATAACTCCTTGGAGGAGTTAAATCGAAATGTCGAATGTCATACATTTTTGTGGCTCGATGTGAGACATCAAGCAGCGCAAAAAATAGAAATGATATGATGCTTCATATTTTGATGTGAGAATCTATTATGTATGCCATGATATGTATGTGGATATGTGTAGTACGGATGAAGCGTCTAATTTACCGTTAATAAAATCCAAGGGAATCACATGAGTTTGATTGTAATGCGATTACATGAGACTAATTCTCGTGAATGTATAATGGTTATACATATATATACATAATGGTTATGTATATTTAAACCCATCGGGATTTGTATTGATAGCGGTGAAGTTTATCCTTGAATACTTTGTGAAAGAATTCAAGATTATATTTTATCTATAATGGTGTGGAGGACGTGTTGGTTATAAAGAGTTATAACAACAACAGTTTATGTATTTCAAAAAAAAAACATGGTCATGTGGAAAGGTTCCACATGACTAACAATTTATGATTCTATTTACGAAGGCGAGTATATTGCGGTTATTAATCGCAAAAGGAAGCGGTGTGGATCAATGATACATGACCAAACTCGAGTAGTCACGAGTTATCGGATTTATGGTTGTTTATTGAGTGATACGCAATAGTACAAGCCAAAAATGCCGAGGTCACAACCACTTCTAGCCAATACTCAGAAAATTTCATTTGATCCATGAAATTTTGTGAAAAGATGTGATCGTAGGTATTGAAAATGTTCCAAACCTGATGAAGATTAACACTAACGGCAACGTGCGGACCCGTTTACAAAACCGCTCTCTCTAGTCGCGTGTGACTGTCATGCGATGACTATGGGTATGGAAATACCTAGAGGACGAAGAAGAGAGTAGAGTGTAGTTATCTAATACGATAGTCATCGCAGGTTGTGGGTATGAAGATACCCATAGGTAAACGTTGTATCACCCAAATACTTAATCCATATGAATGCATCCCTTTAAAAATTTTGTTTACTTAAATTAATATGCATTCACCTTATATGAAAACTGTGTGTGGGTTGTGTAATTTGATTACATGAACCCTGATTTGAACTTGTGTGGACGTCGGCATAATACGTGATTATGTGCAGCGAAACCGTCACACCTAAAGTTTCATTTCTAAACATCCCTAGTCGCGTTTCAGTTTGCTTAGGAGAGAAGCACATCTATTATCAGATAATAGACTGAACGTGTACACTAGTACGTTAGCCGAGGAGATGATTATGTTTTCCTAATCATAGGGCAAGGTGCTTGTCGAATCGGGAACGTAGATATATGCTAGGTGACATGTATTGGATATGACCAAAGCCGCGAGACCATGACATGGTTTAGTCATTATAGATGGACTCGCGACGGGTAGGGTATTAGGTTCTTCATACTTGAGGGGACCATTGATTGCGTTACGTGCGTAACACAATACTTTGTTATGACCTTACTCTCACCGTAACAGGGGGCCAAAACGGTCATCATTGGGTATTGTCCGAAACACGGAATTCAATATGAGTCTCCAAGATAGGAATTGTTTATTCCGAAAGGAGGAGATATCTCTTAGGCCGCTCGATGAATTGATTAACGAAAACTATGGCCATAGTCAATGATATTAAAGGTTAATATCGATTGTAATTTGTTAACTCAGTTCGGAATCGAGAAATAAGTATAGTTAATCAAGATATAAGGATGACTACCACCATGCCTTTTGATTAACGGATATCGCAAACAAGAGAACTAGTTACCGCTATTCGAGATAGGCACAATGATCACAATCATTTTTCGTTTTAACATGGGTAGCCATGATGGGAGACTGAAAATTGAGTTTCGGACAATACGAACCTACATTCATCGTTAAACTTGTAGAGCTTTGGAAACAGCCTACTGCCATCGTTAAACGAACCTACATGGTCACACAACGAGTCGTACTAAGTCGGGCTTGATTACAAAATTGGCACATAGGATGTGCATAGTTTGGTATTTTGATACGCGAGCTATATTCTCTAAAATCGTGCATATTGGATATTGAGTGGGAGACTGAAAGAAATACAGTTTCGGATCAACCGTAAAAGTGTACACAAGGATAAACGAACGTACGCGTTCGTAGGCATAAGAAACAATTTTAGTAAATCTGGCATAACGTTCAGTGAGAAACTCCAATTTGAATGGTTCAAATTGGGTTAGATAGATAATGAGATTATCTAGAACTTTCATGTAGAAATATTTTTCATTTGAACGAAGTATCAGTGTCGTTTTATAGAATACCAAAAGGGTGCGACAGTTTGACATACAATTAGTAAAATGTCCGTAACATTCGCATCCGAACTCCAATTGGGCCAGGACAAATTGGGTTGGAAAGATAATAAGATTATATACAACTTTCATGAAGGTTTAAAGTCGGTTGGCCCACCCTTATCCTATCTGATATAAATAGGATGTTTCTCTCTCTCTCTCTAGTCAATTCATTCAGTCCAACCTGTTGAATTAATAAGATTAATCCAGAAATAGAGAGTCATCTTTCAGAGAGTGAAAGAGTGCGAAGAGAGAAAACCGATAAAAAGAGTTTTTCTCGGAATAGAGAATCAATTCAATTGAGCAAGTTCGCCGGTGCTTCGTCTAGGCAGTTGCACCCGCGACCGAAGTCTTACGACTCAAGGTGGATACGAGTAGAGGAGCGACATGTGTGGCTCTTCGGTTGTGATCAACCCGGAAGATTGATAATCGTCGACGAAGTGGTGGGAGACGCGTGGTATGGGACGCGCGGCTAGTCACCAACGTGACAGGACAAAGAAGGAAACGTGATCAACCCTTCGAGTGCACTCAATTTTACACCGGTAAATATCTATCCTCGTTTTGCATCGTACCCTCGAAGTCATGACGTGATCTTGGATTTTGGGAACCGGACCGGGCCTTCATATCCGGGGTCGGGTGAATTCCCTACATTTTAAACATGTCAAAATTTAAGTGTAACACAAGAAAAATACTCAATTTTCGTATCGTACTCCAAATACTCCGTAATTGAAGACTAACACACCCAAATTTCAATTTTTTCGAAAATTTACTAAAAATGCAAAAAACAGAAGTCTAACACCTTCAAAAAATTCAATTATAACATTTTTTTAAAAATGTTAAAAGTGAAGTGTAACACATGAAAAATACTCAATTTTTATTCCGTACTCAAATTACACCGTAATTGAAGACCAACACACACAAATTTCAATTTTTTTCAGAAATTTCGTAAAACTGCAAAAACAGAAGTCTAACACCTTCAAAAAATACAATTGTGATATTTTTTTTGAAAATGTAAAAATTGAAGTGTAACACAAGAAAAATACTCAAATTTCATGTCGTACTGAAAATATTCCTTAATCGAAGACTAACACACACAAATTTCAATTTTTTCCAAAATTTCTTAAAAATGCAAAAGCTGAAATCTAACACCTTCAAAAAATTCAATTAAGATTTTTTTTTTTTTAAAATGTTAAAATTGAAGGTTCACACAAGCAAAATACTCAATTTTCATGTCGTACTCAAAATACTGTGTAATTGAAGACTAACACTCACAAATTTCAATTTTTTCAAAAATTTCTTAAAAATGCAAAAACTGAAGTCTAACGTTTTCAAAAAATTCAATTAAGATATATTTCTTAAAAATGTTAAAATTGAAGTATAACACAAGAAAAATACTCATTTTTCCTGTTGTACTCAAAATACTCCCTAATTGAAGACTAATACACACAAATTTCAATTTTTTCAATTTTTTTTTAAATATGCAAAAACTGAAATTTAACACCTTCAAAAAATTCAATTATGTTATATTTTTTTTGAAATGTTAAAATTGAAGTGTAAGAAAAGAAAAATACTCAATTTTCGTTTCGTACTCAAAATACTCCGAATTGAAGCACACAAAGTTCAATTTTTTCAAATAATTTCTTAAAAATGCAAAAACCGAAGTCTAACACCTTAAAAAAATTCAATTAAAATATTTTTTTAAAAAAATATTAAAATTGAAACGTAGCATAAGAAAAATACTCAATTTTCAAGTCGTACTCAAAATAGTCCGTAATTGAAGACTAACACACACACATTTCAATTTATTCAAAAATTTCTTAAAACTGCAAAAACTGAAGTCTGACACCTTCAAAAAATCCAGTTATGATATTTTTCAAAAAAACATGTTAAAAGTAAAGTGTAACACAAGTAAAATACTCAATTTTCAAGTCTTACTCAAAATACTCCGTAATTGTAGACTAACACACAAATTTCAATTTTTTCAAAAAATTCTTAAAACTGCAAAAACTGAAGTTTGACACCTTCAAAAAATTCAGTTATGATATTTTTTGAAAAACATGTTAAAATTGAGGTGTAACACAAGCAAAATACTCAATTTTCATGTCATACTCAAAATACTCCGTAATTGAAGACTAACTCACACAAATTTCAATTTTTTCAAATATTTCTTAAAAATGCAAAAACTGAAGTTTAACACATTCAAAAAAATTCAATTATGACAATTTTTTTTAAAATTTTGAAAGTAATGTGTGACACAAGCAAAATACTCAATTTTTATTCCGTACTCAAATTACTCTGTAATTGAAGACTAACACACAGAAATTTCAATTGTTTCAAAACTTTCGTAAAAATGCAAAAACAGAAGTCTAATACCATCTAAAAAATTCAATTATGATATTTTTTATTAAAAATGTTAAAATTGCAGTATAACACAAGCAAAATACTCAATTTTCTTGTCGTACTAAAAATACTCCGTAACTGAAGACTAACACATACAAATTTAAATTTTTCGAAAATTTCTTAATAATGCAAAGAAAGAAGTCTCGCCTTCAAAAAATTTAATTATGACATTTTTTTTAAATGTTAAAAGTGAAGTGTAACACAAGAAAAACAATCAATTTTTATTCCGTACTCAAATTACTCAGTAATTGAAGACTAACACACACAAATTTCAATTTTTGCAAAAATTTCGTAAATTGCAAAAATAGAAGTCTAACACCTTCAAAAAATTCAATTAAGATATTTTTTTAAAAAAATGTTAAAATTGAAGGGTAACACAAGCAAAATACTCAATTTTCATGTCGTACTCAAAATACTGTGTAATTGAAGACTAACACAGACAAATTCCAATTTTTTCAAAAATTTCTTAATAATGCAAAAACTGAAGTCTAATGCCTTCAAAAAATTCAATTATGACATTTTTTTTTAAATGTTGAAAGTAAAGTGTAACACAAGTAAAATACTCAATTTTTATTCCGTACTCAAAATATTCCGTAACTGAAGACTAACACACACAAATTTCAATTTTTCGAAAATTTCATAAAAATAAAAAACACAAGTCTAATACCTTCAAAAAATTCAATTATTATATATTTTTTAAACATGTCAAAATTGAAATGTAACACAAGCAAAATACTCAATTATCATTCCGTACTCAAAATACTCTGTAACAGAAGACTAACACACACAAATTTCAGTTTTTCGAAAATTTCTTAAAAATGAAAAAACAGAAGTGTAACACCTCCATAAAATTCAATTACGATATTTTCTTTAAATTTTTTAAAATTGAAGTGTAACACAAGCAAAATACTCAATTTTTTTTCCGTACTCAAATTACTCCGTAATTGAAGACTAACACACAAAAATTTGAATTTTTCAGAAATTCAGTTATGATATTTTTTTTAAAAATGTTAAAATTGAAGTGTAACACAAGCAAAATACTCAATTTTCTCGTCGTACTAAAAATACTCCTTAATTGAAGACTAACACACACAAATTTCAATTTTTTCCAAAATTTCTTAAAAATGCAAAAGCTGAAGTCTAACACCTTCAAAAAATTCAATTAAGATATTTTTTTAAAAAAATGTTAAAATTAAAGGGTAACACAAGCAAAATACTCAATTTTCAAGTCGTACTCAAAATATTGGTTAATTGAAGACTAACACACACAAATTTAATTTTTTCAAAAATTTCTTAAAAATGCCAAAACTAAAGTCGAACGCCTTCAAAAAATTCAATTAAGACATATTTCTTAAAAAATTTAAAATTGAAGAATAACACAAGCAAAATGCTCAATTTTCATGTTGTACTCAAAATGCTCCGGAATTGAAGACTAACACACACAAATTTCAATTTTTTTAAAAATTTCTTAAAAATGCAAAAACAGAAGTCTAACACCTTCAAAAAATTTAATTATGATATATTTTTTAAAAGAGTTAAAATTAAAGTGTAACACAATTGAAGACTAACACACACAAAGTTCAATTTTATCAAAAAAAAAATTAAAAATGCAAAAACCGAAGTTGTTAACCTTCAAAAAACTCAATAAAGATATCTTTTTTTAAAATGTTAAAATTTGAACGCAGTACATGAAAATTACTCAATTTTCAAGTCGTACTCGAAATACTCCGTAATTGAAGACTAACCCACACAAATTTTAATTTTTTCAAAAAATTTCATAAAACTGCAAAAACTGAAGTCTGACACCTTCAAAAATTTCAGTTATGATATATTTTTTTAAATATGTTAAAATTGAAGTGTAACACAAGAAAAATACACAATTTTGATGTCGTACTCAAAATACTCTGTTATTGAAGACTAACACACACAAATTTCAATTTTTTCAAGCATTTCTTAAAAATGCAAAAAAAGAAGTTTAACACGTTTAAAAAATTCAAATATGACATTTTTTTTAAATGTTGAATGTAAAGTGTAACACAAGCAAAATACTCAATGTTTATTTCGTACTCAAATTGCTCCGTAATTAAAGACTGACACACAGAAATTTCAATTGTTTCAAAACTTTCGTAAAAATGCAAAAAAACAGAAGTCTAATACCTTCAAAATTTTCAATGATGTCATTTTTTTTAAACATGTCAAAATTGAAGTGTAACACAAGCAAAATACTCAATTTTCATGTCGTACTCAAAATACGCCGTAATAGAAGACTAACAAACACAAATTTCAATTTTTTTGAACATTTCTTAAAAATGCAAAAACAGAAATCAAACACCTTCAAAAAATTCAATTATGACATTTTTATAAAAATGTTAAAACTAAAGTGTAACACAAGCAAAATACTCAATTTTTATTCCATACTCAAATTACTCCTTAATTGAAGACTAACACACAGAAATTTCAATTGTTTCAAAACTTTCGTAAAAATGTAAAAACAGAACCTTCAAAAAATTGATTTAAGATTTTTTTTTTTAAATGTTAAAATTGAAATGTAACACAAGCAAAATACTCAATTTTCATGTCGTAATCTAATTACTCCGTAAGTGAAGACTAACACACACAAATTTCAATTTTTCGAAAATTTCATAAAAATGCAAAAACAGAAATCTAACTCCTTCAAAAAATTCAATTATGACATTTTTTTTAAATGTTAAAATTGAAGTGTAACACAAGCAAAATACACAATTTTTATTCCATAATCAAATTACTCCGTAATTGAAGACTAACACACACAAAGTTCAATTTTTTCAAAAATTTCTTAAAAATGCAAAAACAAAAGTCCAACACCTTCAAAAAATTCAATTAAGATATATTTCTTAAAAATGTTAAAATTGAAGTATAACACAAACAAAGTACTCAATTTTCATGTTGTACTTAAAATACTCCGTAATTGAAGACTAACACAAACAAATTTCAATTTTTTCAAAACTCTCTGTAAAATGCAAAAACTGAAGTCCAAAACCTGAAAAAAATTCAATTAAGATGTTTTTAAAAAAAATGTTAAAATTGAAGTTCAACACGAGCAAAATACTCAGTTTCCATGTCGTACTCAAAGTACTCGGTAATTGAACACTAACACACACAAATTTCAATTTTTCAAAAATTTCTTAAAAATGCCAAAATTGAAGACTAACACCTTCAAAAAATTCAATTAAGATATTTTTAAAAAAAATGTTAAAATTGAAACGTAACACAAGAAAAATACTCAATTTTCATGACGTACTCAAAATACTCCTTAATTAATGACTAGCACACACAAATTTATTTTTTTCAAAAATTTCTTAAAAATGCAAAAACTGAAGTCTAACAACTTCAAAAAATTCAATTATGATTTTTTTAAAAAAATGTTAAAATTGAAGTGTAACACAAGAAAAATACTCAAAATACTCTGTAATTGAATACTAACACACAAAAATTTCAATTTTTTCGAAAATTTCTTAAAAATGCCAAAACAAAAGTCCAACACCTTCAAAAAATTCAATTAAGATATATTTGTTAAAAATGTTAAAATTGTAGTATAACACAAACAAAATACTCAATTTTCATGTTGTACTCAAAATACTCCGTAATTGAAGACTAACACAAACAAATTTCAATTTTTTCAAAACTCTCTGTAAAATGCAAAAACTGAAGTCTAACACCTTAAAAAAATTCAATTAAGATGTTTTTTAAAAAAATGTTAAAATTGAAGTTCAACACGAGCAAAATACTCAGTTTCCATGTCGTACTCAAAGTACTCGGTAATTGAAGACTAACATACACAAATTTCAATTTTTTCAAAAATTTCTTAAAAATGCCAAAACTAAAGACTAACACCTTCAAAAAATTCAATTAAGATATTTATTAAAAAAACGTTAACATTGAAACGTAACACAAACAAAATACTCAATTTTCATGTCGTACTCGAAATACTCCATTATTAAAGACTAACACACACACAATTTTATTTTTTTCAAAAATTTCTTAAAAATGCAAAAATTGAAGTCTAAGACCTTCAAAAGATTCATTTAACATATTTTTTTTTTTAATTTAAAATTGAAGTGTATAACAAGCAAAATACTCAATTTTCATGTCGTACTCAAAATACTCCGTAATTGAAGACTAACACACACAAATTTCAATTTTTTCAAACATTTCTTAAAAATGCAAAAACTGAAGTCTAACAGCTTCAAAAAATTCAATTGAGGTATTTTTTTTAAAAATGTTAAAATTGCAATGTAACGCAAGCAAAATACTCAATTTTCATGTCATACTCAAAATATTCCATAATTAAAGACTAACACACACAAACAAATTTCGTTTTCAAAATTTTCTTAAAAATGCAAAAACTGGAGTCTAACAGCTTCAAAAAATTCAATTGAGGTATTTTTATAAAAAATGTTAAAATTGAAGTGGAACACAAGAAAAAATACTCAATTTTCATGTGGTACTCAAAATACTCCTTAATTGAAGACTAACACACACAAATTTCAATTTTTTCGAAAATTTCTTAAAAATACAAAAATAGAAGTGTAACACCTTAAAAAAATCCATATATGATATTTTTTTAAAATATGTTAAAATTGAAGTCTAACACAAGCGAAATACTCAATTTTCATGTCGTACTCAAAATACTCCGTAATTGAAGACTAACACATACAAATTTCAATTTTTTCACAACTTTATAAAAAATGCAAAAAATGAAGTCTAACTCCTTCAAAAAATTGAGTTAAGATATTTTTTTAAAAATGATAAAATTAAAACGTAACACAAGCAAAATACTCAATTTTCATGTCGTACTCAGAATACTCCATAATTAAAGACCAACACACACAAATTTATTTTTTTCAAAAATTTCTTAAAAATGCAAAAACTGAAGTCTAACACCTTCAAAAAATTCAATGAAGATATTTTTTTTAAAAATGTTAAAATTGAAGTGTATGACAAGCAAAATACTCAATTTTCATGTCCTACTCAAAATACTCCGTAATTGAAGACTAACACGCACAAATTTCAATTTTTTCAAAACTTTCTTAAAAATGCAAAAACTGAAGTCTGGCACCTTCAAAAAATCCAGTTATGATATTTTTTTTAAATATGTTAAAATTGAAGTCTAACACAAGCGTAATACTCAATTTTCATGTCGTACTCAAAATACTCCGTAATTGAAGACTAACACATACAAATTTCAATTTTTTCAAAACTTTCTAAAAAATGCAAAAACTAAAGTCTAACTCCTTCAAAACATAGAATTAAGATATTTTTATAAAAAATGTTAAAATTGAAGTGTAACACAAGGAAAATAATCAATTTTCATGTCGTACTCAAAATACTCTTTAATTGAAGACTAACACACACAAATTTCAATTTTTTCAAAACTTTCTAAAAAATGCAAAAACTGAAGTCTAATTCCTTCCAAAATTTGAATTAAGATATATTTTTTTAAAATATTAAAATTGAAATGCAACACAAGCAAAATAATCAATTTTCATGTCGTACTCAAAATACTCCATAATTAAAGTCTAACACACACAAAAAAAAAATCAAAAATTTCTTAAAAATGCAAAAACTGAAGTCGACCACCTTCAAAGAATTCAATTGAGATATTTTTTTTAAAAATGTTAAAATTGAAGTGCAACACAAGAAAAATACTCAATTTTCATGTTGTACTCAAAATACTCCGTAATTGAAGACTAACACACACAAATTTCAATTTTTTTGAAAATTTCTAAAATATACAAAAGTAGAAGTCTAACGCCTTCAAAAAATTCAATTAAGATATTTTTTTA
Organism: Luzula sylvatica; assembly: GCA_946800325.1. Taxonomy (NCBI): domain Eukaryota; kingdom Viridiplantae; phylum Streptophyta; class Magnoliopsida; order Poales; family Juncaceae; genus Luzula; species Luzula sylvatica. Next base: position 59,573,590 of record OX326961.1, on the reverse strand, counting down.
AAAAATGTTAAAATTGAAACGTAACACAAGCAAAATACTCAATTTTCATGTCGTACTCAGAATACTACATAATTAAAGACTAACACACACAAATTTTATTTTTTTCAAAAATTTCTTAAAAATATAAAAACAGAAGTCTAACACCTTCAAAAAATTCAATTATAATTTTTTTTTTAAATGTTAAAATTGAAGTGTAACACAAGCAAAATACTCAAAATACTATGTAATTGAAGACTAACACACACAATATTCAATTCTTTCAAAAATTTCTTAAAAAATCAAAAACTAAAGTCAAACACCTTCAAAAAATTCAATTAAGATATATTTCTTAAAATTTTTAAAATTGAAGTATAACACAAACAAAATATTCAATTTTCATGTTGTACTCAAAATACTCCGTAATTGAAGACTAACACATACAAATGTCAATTTTTTCAAAACTTTCTGTAAAATGCAAAAACTGAAGTCTAACTCCTTCAAAAAATTGAATGAAGATATTTTTTTAAAAAAATCTTAAAATTGAAACGAAACACAAGCCAAATACTCAATTTTCATGTCATACTCAAAATACTCCATAATAAAAGACTAACACACACAAAATTTATTTTTTTTCAAAAATTTCTTAAAAATGCAAAAACTGAAGTCTAACACCTTCAAAAAATTCAATTAAGATATTTTTAAAAAATATATTAAAATTGAAGTGTATGACAAGCAAAATACTCAATTTTCTTGTCATACTCAAAATACTCCGTAATTGAAGACTAACACACACAAATTTCAATTTTTTCAAAAATTTCTTAAAAATGCAAAAACTGAAGTCTGACACCTTCAAAAAATCCAGTTATGATATATTTTTAAAAAAATGTTAAAATTGAAGTGTAAAACAAGCAAAATACTCAAAATACTCTGTAATTGAAGACTAACACACACAAATTTCAATTTTTTCAAAAATTTCATAAAAATGAAAAACTAAAGTCTAACACCTTAAAAAATTCAATTAAGATTTTTTTTTAAAAATGTTAAAATTGAAGTGTAACACAAGCAAAATACTCAAAATACTCTATAATTAAAGACTAACACACACAAATTTCAATTCTTTCAAAAATTTATTGAAAAATCAAAAACCAAAGTCAAACACCTTCAAAAAATTCAATTAAGATATATTTCTTAAAAATGTTAAAATTGAAGTATAACACAAACAAAATACTCAGTTTTCATGTTGTACTCAAAATACTCCGTAATTTAAGACTAACACACACAAATTTTATTTTTTTCTAAAATTTCTATAAAATTGAAGTCTAACACCTTCAAAAAATTCAATTAAGATATTTTTTTTAAAAATATTAAAATTGAATTCTATAACAAGCAAAATACTTAATTTTCATGTCGTACTCAAAATACTCCGTAATTGAAGACTAACAGACACAAATTTCAATTTTTTGAAACATTTCTTAAAAATGCAAAAACTGATGTTTGACACCTTAAAAAAATTCAGTTATGACATTTTTTAAAATATGTTAGAATTGAACTATAACACAAGCAAAATATTCAATTTTCATCTCGTACTCAAAATACTCCGTAATTGAAGACAAAAACAAACAAATTTCAATTTTTTCGAAAATTTCTTAAAAATGCAAAAACATAAGTCTAACACCTACAAAATATGAATTATGACATTTTATATAAATGTTAAAAGTAAAGTATAACACAAGCAAAATACTCAATTGTTATTCCGTACTCAAAATACTCCGTAATCGAAGACTAACACACACACACAAAAAAATTCAAACATTTCTTAAAAATGCATTAACTGAAGTATAACACCTTCAAAAAATTCAATTGAGATATTTTTTAAAAGAATGTTAAAATTGAAGTGTAACACAAACAAAATACTCAATTATCATGTCGTACTCAAAATACTCCGGAATAGAACACTAACGCACACAAATTTCAATTTTTCAAAATTTTTTTAAAAATGCAAAAACTGAAGTCTGACACCTTCGAAAAATCCAGTAATGATATTTTTTTTAAATATGTTTAAATTGAAGGGTAACACAATCAAAATACACAATTTTTATGTCGTACTCAAAATACTCCGTAATTGAAGACTAACACACACAAATTTAAATTTTTTCGAAAATTTCTTAAAAATGCTAAAACGGAAGTATAACACATTCAAAAAATTCAATAAATATATATTTGTTAAAAATGTCAAAATTGAAGTATAACACAAGCAAAATATTCAATTTTCATGTTCTACTCAAAATACTCCGTAATTGAAGACTAACGCAAACAAATTTCAATTTTTTCAAAAATTTCTTTAAAATGCAACTACTGAAGTCTAACACCTTCATAAAAATCAATTAAGTATTTTTTTTAAGAAAATGTTAAAATTGAAGTGTAACACAAGCAAAATACTCAATTTTCAAGTGGTACTCAAAATATTCCGTAATTGAAGACTAACACACACAAATTTCAATTTTTTCAAAACTTTCTTAAAAATGCAAAAACTGAAATCTGACTCCTTCAAAAAATTGATTTAAGATATTTTTTTAAAAATGCTAAAATTGTAATGTAACACAAGCAAAATACTCAATTTTCATGTCGTACTCAAAATACTCCATAATTAAAGACTAACACGCACAAATGTTTTTTTTTTCTAAAATTTCTTTAAAATGCAAAAACTGAAGTCTAACACCTTCAAAAAATTCAATTGAGATATTTTTTCTAAAAATGTTAAAATTGAAGTATAACACAAGAAAAATACTCAATTTTCATGTAGTACTCAAAATACTCCGTAATTGAAGGCTACACACACAAATTTCAATTATTTCGAAAATTTCATAAAAATGTAAAAATAGAAGTCTAACACCTTCAAAAAATTTAATTAAGATATTTATTAAAAAAATGTTAAAATTGAAACGTAACACAAGCAGAATACTCAATTTTCATGTCGTACTCAAAATTCTCCATAATTAAAGACTAACACACACAAATTTTATTTTTTCCAAAAATTTCATAAAAATGCAAAAACAGAAGTCTAACAATCTCAAAAAATTCAATTAACATTTTTTTTTTAAAATGTTAAAATTGAAGTGTAACACAAGCAAAATACTCAATTTTTATGTCCTACTCAAAATACTCCGTAATTGAAGACTAACACACACAAATTTCAATTTTTTCGAAAATTAAAAAAAAAATGCTAAAATGGAAGTCTAACACCTTCAAAAAATTCAATAAATATATATTTGTTAAACATGTCAAAATTGAAGTATAACACAAGCAAAATATTGAATTTTCATGTTGTACTCAAAATACCTCGTAATTGAAGACTAACGCAAACAAATTTCAATTTTTTCAAAAATTTCTTAAAAATGCAAAAAATGAAGTCTAACAACTCGAAAAAATTCAATTAAGATTTTTTTTAAAAAATGTTAAAATTGAAGTGTAACACAAGAAAAATACTCAAAATACTCTGTAATTGAAGACTAACAAACACAAATTTCAATTTTTTCAAAAATTTCATTAAATTTAAAAAACTAAAGTCTAACACCTTCAAAAATTCAATTAAAATGTTTTTTTTTAATGTTAAAGTTGAAGTTCAACACGAGCAAAATACTCAGTTTCCATGTCGCACTCAAAGTACTCGGTAATTTAAGACTAACACACACAAATTTCAATTTTTTCAAAAATTTCTTAAAAATGGAAAAACTGAAGTCTAACGCCTTCAAAAAATTCAATTAAGAGATTTTTAAAAAAATGTTTAAATTGAAACGTAACACAAGCAAATTACTTAATTTTCATGTCGTACTCAAAATACTTCATAATTAAAGACTAACACACACAAATTTTATTTTTTTCAAAATTGTCTTAAAAATGCAAAAACTGAAGTCTGACACCTTCAAAAAAATTCATTTAAGATATTTTTTAAATAAATATTAAAATTGAAGTATATGACAAGCAAAATACTCAATTTTCATGTCGTACTCAAAATACTCCGTAATTGAAGACTAACACACACAAATTTCAATTTTTGTAAAAAATTCTTAAAAATGCAAAAACTGAAATTTCCTTAAAAAAATTCAGTTATGACATTTCAAAATATGTTAAAATTGAAGTGTAACACTAGCAAAATATTCAATTTTCATCTCGTATTCAAAATACTCTTTAATTGAAGACTTACACACAAATTTCAATTTTTTCAAAAATTTCTTAAAAATGCAAAAACAGAAGTCTAACACCTACAAAATATGAATTATGGCATTTTTCAAAAATGTGAAAAGTAAAGGTTAACACAAGGAAAATACTCAATTGTTATTCTGTACTCAAAATACTCTGTAATCGAAGAATAACACACACAAAAAAATATTTCAAACATTTCTTAAAAAGGCTAAAACTGAAGTATAACACCTTCAAAAAATTCAATTGAGATATTTTTTTTTAAATGTTAAAATTGAAGTGTAACCCAAGAAAAATACTCAATTTTCATGTTGTACTCAAAATACTCCGTAATTGAAGAGTAACACAGACAAATTTCAATTTTTTCGAAAATTTGTTAAAAATGCAAAAATAGAAGTCCAACACCTCCAAAAAATTCAATTAAGATATTTTTTTGAAAAATTTTAAAATTGAAACGTAACACAAACAAAATACTCAATTTTCATGTCGTACTCAAAATACTCCATAATTAAAGACTAACACACACAAATTTTACTTTATTCAAAAATTACTTAATAATGCAAAAACTGAAGTCTAGCACCTTCAAAAAATTCAATGATGATTTTTTTAAAAAAATGTTAATATTTAAGTGTAAAACAAGCAAAATACTCAAAATACTCTGTAATTGTTGACTAACACACACAAATTTTAATTTTTTCAAAAATTTCATAAAAATGCAAAAACCAAAGTCTAACACCTTCAAAAAATTCAATTGATATATATTTCTTGAAAATGTTAAAATTGAAGTATAACACACACAAAATACTCAATTTTCATGTTGTACTCAAAATACTCCGAAATTGAAGACTAACACATAAAAATTTCAATTTTTTAAAAAACAATTTAAAAATGCAAAAACTGAAGTCTGACACCTTGAAAAAATTCAGTTATGACATTTTTTAAAATATGTTAAAATTGAAATGTAACGTAAGAAAAATACTCAATTTTCATGTCGTACTCAAAATACTCCGTAAATGAAGACTAACACAAACAAATTTCAATTTTTTCAAAACTTTCTGTAAAATGCAAAAACTGAAGTACCTTCAATTAAGATATATTTCTTAAAAATATTAAAATTGAAGTATAACACAAACAAAATAACCAATTTTCATGTTGTACTCAAAATAATCCGAAATTGAAGACTAACACAAACAAATTTCAATTTTTTCAAAACTTTCTGTAAAATGCAAAAACTGAAGTACCTTCAAAAAATTCAATCAAGTTGTTTTTTAAAAAAATGTTAAAATTGAAGTTCAACACGAGCAAAATACTCAGTTTCCATGTCGTACTCAAAGTACTCGGTAATTGAAGACTAACACACACAAATTTCAATTTATTCAAAAATTTCTTAAAAATGCCAAAACTGAAGAATAACACCTTCAAAAAATTCAATTAAGATATTTTTAAAAAAAATGTTAAAATTGAAACGTAACACAATCAAAATACTAAATTTTCATGTCGTACTCAAAATACTCCATAATTAAAGATTAACATACACAAATTTTATTTTTTTCAAAAATTTCTTAAAAATGCAAAAACAGAAGTCTAACACCTTCAAAAAATTCAATTAAGATATTTTTAAAAAAAATATTAAAATTGAAGTGTATAACAAGCAAAATACTCAATTTTTATGTCGTACTCAAAATACTCCGTAATTGAAGACTAACACACACAAATTTCAATTTTTTTGAAATATTTCTTAAAAATGCAAAAACTGAAGTCTCACACCTTCAAAAAATCTAGTTATGATATTTTTTTTAAATATTCTAAAATTCCAGTCTAACACAAGCGAAATACTCAATTTTTATGTCGTACTCGAAATACTCCGTAATTGAAGACTAACACACACAAATTTCAATTTTTTAAAAAATTTCTTAAAAATGCTAAAATGGAAGTCTATCACCTTCAAAAAATCAATTAAGATATTTTTTTTTTAAATGTTAAAATAGAAGTGTAACACAAGCAAAAGAACTAATTTTCATGTCATACTCAAAATACTCCGCAATTGAAGACTAACACACACAAATTTCAATTTTTTCAGAACTTTCTAAAAAAATGCAAAAACTGAAGTCTAACTCCATCAAAAAATCGAATTAAGATATATTTTTTAAAAATGTTAAAATTGAAATGTAACACAAGCAAAATACTGAATTTTCATGTCGTACTCAAAATACACCATAATTAAAGACAAACACACACAAATTTTTTTTGTTTTCAAAAATTTCTTAAAAAAGTAAAAACTGAAATCTAACACCTTCAAAAAATTCAATCAAGATATTTTTAAAAAAATATTAAAATTGAAGTGTATAACGAGCAAAATACTGAATTTTCATGTCGTACTCAAAATACTACGTAATGGAAGACTAACACACACAAATCTAAATTTTTTTAAAAATTTCTTAAAAATGCAAAAATTGAAGTCTGACACCTTAAAAATATTCAGATGTGACATTTTTTAAAATATGTTAAAATTGAAGTGTAACACAAGAAAAATATTCAATTTTCATCTCGTACTGAAAATAATCCGTAATTGATGACTACAACACACAAATTTCAATTTTTTCGAAAATTTCATAAAAATGCAAAAACAAAAGTCTAACACCAACAAAATATGAATTATGACATTTTTTAAAAATGTTAAAAGTAAAGTGTAACACAAGCAAAATACTCAATTGTTATTCCGAACTCAAAATACACCGTAATCGAAGACTAACACACACAAAAAAAAAAAAATTCAAACATTTCTTAAAAATGCGAAAACTGAAGTATAACCCTTCAAAAAATTCAATTAAGATATTTTTTTTTTAAATGTCAAAATTGAAGTGTAACACAAGCGAAGTACTCAATTATCATGTCGTACTCAAAATACTCGTAATTGAAGAGTAATGCACAGAAATTTCAATTTTTTCAAAAATTCTTAAAATGCAAAAACTGAAGTCCTTCAAAAAACTCAATTAAGATATTTTTTTAAAAAATTTTAAAATTGAAGTGTAACACAAGCAAAATAATCAATTTTCATGTCGTACTCAAAATACTCCGTAATTGAAGACGAAAACCAACAAATTTATATTGTTTCGAAAATTTCCAAAAAATGCAAAAACGGAAGTCTAACACCTACGAAATATGAATTATGACATTTTTTAAAAATGTTAAAAGTAAAGTGTAACACAAGCAAAATATAGAATTGTTATTCCGTACTCAAAATACTCCGTAATCGGAGACTAACACACACAAAAAAAAAAATTTCAAACATTTCTTAAAAATGCAAAAACTGAAGTATTACACCTTCAAAAAATTCAATTAGGATATTTTTTAAAAAAATTTCAAAATTGAAGTATAACACAAGCAAAATATTCAATTTTCATGTTGTACTCAAAATACTACGTAATTGAAGACTAACGCACACAAATTTCAATTTTTCCAAAAAGTTCATAAAATGCAAAAACTGAAGTCTAACACCTTCAAAAAATTCAATTAAGATATTTTTATAAAAAATGTTAAAATTGAAGTGTAACACAAGGAAAATAATCAATTTTCATGTCGTACTCAAAATACTCTTTAATTGAAGACTAACACACACAAATTTCAATTTTTTCAAAACTTTCTAAAAAATGCAAAAACTGAAGTCTAATTCCTTCCAAAATTTGAATTAAGATATTTTTTTTTAAAATGTTAAAATTGAAATGCAACACAAGCAAAATAATCAATTTTCATGTCGTACTCAAAATACTCCATAATTAAAGTCTAACACACACAAAAAAAAAATCAAAAATTTCTTAAAAATGCAAAAACTGAAGTCCCACCTTCAAAGAATTCAATTGAGATATTTTTTTTAAAAATGTTAAAATTGAAGTGCAACACAAGAAAAATACTCAATTTTCATGTTGTACTCAAAATACTCCGTAATTGAAGACTAACACACACAAATTTCAATTTTTTCGAAAATTTCTAAAATATACAAAAGTAGAAGTCTAACGCCTTCAAAAAATTCAATTAAGATATTTTTTTAAAAAATGTTAAAATTGAAACGTAACACAAGCAAAATACTCAATTTTCATGTCGTACTCAGAATACTACATAATTAAAGACTAACACACACAAATTTTATTTTTTTCAAAAATTTCTTAAAAATATAAAAACAGAAGTCTAACACCTTCAAAAAATTCAATTATGATTTTTTTTTTTAAATGTTAAAATTGAAGTGTAACACAAGCAAAATACTCAAAATACTATGTAATTGAAGACTAACACACACAATATTCAATTCTTTCAAAAATTTCTTAAAAAATCAAAAACTAAAGTCAAACACCTTCAAAAAATTCAATTAAGATATATTTCTTAAAATTTTTAAAATTGAAGTATAACACAAACAAAATATTCAATTTTCATGTTGTACTCAAAATACTCCGTAATTGAAGACTAACACATACAAATGTCAATTTTTTCAAAACTTTCTGTAAAATGCAAAAACTGAAGTCTAACTCCTTCAAAAAATTGAATGAAGATATTTTTTTAAAAAAATCTTAAAATTGAAACGAAACACAAGCCAAATACTCAATTTTCATGTCATACTCAAAATACTCCATAATAAAAGACTAACACACACAAAATTTATTTTTTTTCAAAAATTTCTTAAAAATGCAAAAACTGAAGTCTAACACCTTCAAAAAATTCAATTAAGATATTTTTAAAAAATATATTAAAATTGAAGTGTATGACAAGCAAAATACTCAATTTTCTTGTCATACTCAAAATACTCCGTAATTGAAGACTAACACACACAAATTTCAATTTTTTCAAAAATTTCTTAAAAATGCAAAAACTGAAGTCTGACACCTTCAAAAAATCCAGTTATGATATATTTTTAAAAAAATGTTAAAATTGAAGTGTAAAACAAGCAAAATACTCAAAATACTCTTTAATTGAAGACTAACACACACAAATTTCAATTTTTTCAAAAATTTCTTAAAAATGAAAAACTAAAGTCTAACACCTTCAAAAAATTCAATTAAGATTTTTTTTTAAAAATGTTAAAATTGAAGTGTAACACAAGCAAAATACTCAAAATACTCTATAATTAAAGACTAACACACACAAATTTCAATTCTTTCAAAAATTTATTGAAAAATCAAAAACCAAAGTCAAACACCTTCAAAAAATTCAATTAAGATATATTTCTTAAAAATGTTAAAATTGAAGTATAACACAAACAAAATACTCAGTTTTCATGTTGTACTCAAAATACTCCGTAATTTAAGACTAACACACACAAATTTTATTTTTTTCTAAAATTTCTATAAAATTGAAGTCTAACACCTTCAAAAAATTCAATTAAGATATTTTTTTTAAAAATATTAAAATTGAATTCTATAACAAGCAAAATACTTAATTTTCATGTCGTACTCAAAATACTCCGTAATTGAAAACTAACACACACAAATTTCAATTTTTCAACAATTTCTTAAAAATGCAAAAATTGAAGTCTGACACCTTCAAAAAATTCAGTAATGATATTTTTTTTTAAATGTTAAAATTGAAATGTAACACAAGCAAAATACTCAATTTTCATGTCGTACTCAAAATACTCCGTAATTGAAGACTTACACACACAAATTTTAATTTTTAAAAAATTTCTTAAAAATGCAAAAACTGAAGTCTAACACATTCAAAAAATTCAATAGAGATATTGTTTAAAAAAATGTTAAAATTGAAACGTAACACAAGGAAAATACTCAATTTTCATGTCGTACTCAAAATACTCCGTAATTAAAGACTAACACACACGAATTTTATTTTTTTCAAAAATTTCTTAAAAATGCAAAAACTGAACTCTAACACCTTCAAAAAATTCAATTATGATTTTTTTTTTTAAATGTTAAAATTGAAGTGTAACACAAGCCATATACTCAAAATACTCTGTAATTGGAGACTAACAAACACAAATTTCAATTTTTTAAAAAATTGCTTAAAAATGCAAAAACTAAAGTCTAACGCCTTCAAAAAATTCAATTAAAATATATTTCTTTAAAAATGTTAAAATTGAAGTATAACACAAACAAAATACTCAATTTTCATGTTGTACTCAAAATACTCCGTAATTGAAGACTTACACATACAAATTTCAATTTTTTCAAAAATTTCTTAAAAATGCAAAAATTGAAGTCTAACACATTCAAAAAATTCAATTAAGATGTTTTTTTAAAAAAGGTTAAAATTGAAGTTCAACACGAGTAAAATACTCAGATTCCATGTGGCACTCAAAATACTCCGTAATCTAAGACTAACAAACATAAATTTCAATTTTTCCAAAAATTTCTTAAAAATGCAAAAACTGAAGTCTACCACATTCTAAAAATTCAATTAAGATATTTTTAAAAAAATGTTAAAATTGAAACGTAACACAGGCAAAATACTCAATTTTCATGTCGTACTCAAAATACTCCATAATTAAAGACTAACACACACAAATTTTATTTTTTTCAAAAATTTCTTAAAAATGCAAAAACTGAAGTCTAACACCTTCAAAAACTTCAATTGAGATATTTTTTAAATAAATATTAAAATTGAAGTGTATAACAAGCAAAATACTCAATTTTCATGTCGTACTCTAAATACTCCGTAATTGAAGACTAACAGACACAAATTTCAATTTTTTGAAACATTTCTTAAAAATGCAAAAACTGATGTTTGACACCTTAAAAAAATTCAGTTATGACATTTTTTAAAATATGTTAGAATTGAACTATAACACAAGCAAAATATTCAATTTTCATCTCGTACTCAAAATACTCCGTAATTGAAGACAAAAACAAACAAATTTCAATTTTTTCGAAAATTTCTTAAAAATGCAAAAACATAAGTCTAACACCTACAAAATATGAATTATGACATTTTATATAAATGTTAAAAGTAAAGTGTAACACAAGCAAAATACTCAATTGTTATTCCGTACTCAAAATACTCCGTAATCGAAGACTAACACACACACACAAAAAAATTCAAACATTTCTTAAAAATGCATTAACTGAAGTATAACACCTTCAAATAATTCAATTGAGATATTTTTTAAAAGAATGTTAAAATTGAAGTGTAACACAAACAAAATACTCAATTATCATGTCGTACTCAAAATACTCCGTAATAGAACACTAACGCACACAAATTTCAATTTTTCAAAATTTTTTTAAAAATGCAAAAACTGAAGTCTGACACCTTCAAAAAATCCAGTAATGATATTTTTTTTAAATATGTTTAAATTGAAGGGTAACACAATCAAAATACACAATTTTTATGTCGTACTCAAAATACTCCGTAATTGAAGACTAACACACACAAATTTAAATTTTTTCGAAAATTTCTTAAAAATGCTAAAACGGAAGTATAACACATTCAAAAAATTCAATAAATATATATTTGTTAAAAATGTCAAAATTGAAGTATAACACAAGCAAAATATTCAATTTTCATGTTCTACTCAAAATACTCCGTAATTGAAGACTAACGCAAACAAATTTCAATTTTTTCAAAAATTTCTTTAAAATGCAACTACTGAAGTCTAACACCTTCATAAAAATCAATTAAGTATTTTTTTTAAGAAAATGTTAAAATTGAAGTGTAACACAAGCAAAATACTCAATTTTCAAGTCGTACTCAAAATATTCCGTAATTGAAGACTAACACACACAAATTTCAATTTTTTCAAAACTTTCTTAAAAATGCAAAAACTGAAATCTGACTCCTTCAAAAAATTGATTTAAGATATTTTTTTAAAAATGCTAAAATTGTAATGTAACACAAGCAAAATACTCAATTTTCATGTCGTACTCAAAATACTCCATAATTAAAGACTAACACGCACAAATGTTTTTTTTTTCTAAAATTTCTTTAAAATGCAAAAACTGAAGTCTAACACCTTCAAAAAATTCAATTGAGATATTTTTTCTAAAAATGTTAAAATTGAAGTATAACACAAGAAAAATACTCAATTTTCATGTAGTACTCAAAATACTCCGTAATTGAAGGCTACACACACAAATTTCAATTATTTCGAAAATTTCATAAAAATGTAAAAATAGAAGTCTAACACCTTCAAAAAATTTAATTAAGATATTTATTAAAAAAATGTTAAAATTGAAACGTAACACAAGCAGAATACTCAATTTTCATGTCGTACTCAAAATTCTCCATAATTAAAGACTAACACACACAAATTTTATTTTTTCCAAAAATTTCATAAAAATGCAAAAACAGAAGTCTAACAATCTCAAAAAATTCAATTAACATTTTTTTTTAAAAATGTTAAAATTGAAGTGTAACACAAGCAAAATACTCAATTTTTATGTCCTACTCAAAATACTCCGTAATTGAAGACTAACACACACAAATTTCAATTTTTTCGAAAATTTCAAAAAAAATGCTAAAATGGAAGTCTAACACCTTCAAAAAATTCAATAAATATATATTTGTTAAACATGTCAAAATTGAAGTATAACACAAGCAAAATATTGAATTTTCATGTTGTACTCAAAATACCTCGTAATTGAAGACTAACGCAAACAAATTTCAATTTTTTCAAAAATTTCTTAAAAATGCAAAAAATGAAGTCTAACAACTCGAAAAAATTCAATTAAGATTTTTTTTAAAAAATGTTAAAATTGAAGTGTAACACAAGAAAAATACTCAAAATACTCTGTAATTGAAGACTAACAAACACAAATTTCAATTTTTTCAAAAATTTCATTAAATTTAAAAAACTAAAGTCTAACACCTTCAAAAATTCAATTAAAATGTTTTTTTTTAATGTTAAAGTTGAAGTTCAACACGAGCAAAATACTCAGTTTCCATGTCGCACTCAAAGTACTCGGTAATTTAAGACTAACACACACAAATTTCAATTTTTTCAAAAATTTCTTAAAAATGGAAAAACTGAAGTCTAACGCCTTCAAAAAATTCAATTAAGAGATTTTTAAAAAAATGTTTAAATTGAAACGTAACACAAGCAAATTACTTAATTTTCATGTCGTACTCAAAATACTTCATAATTAAAGACTAACACACACAAATTTTATTTTTTTCAAAATTGTCTTAAAAATGCAAAAACTGAAGTCTGACACCTTCAAAAAAATTCATTTAAGATATTTTTTAAATAAATATTAAAATTGAAGTATATGACAAGCAAAATACTCAATTTTCATGTCGTACTCAAAATACTCCGTAATTGAAGACTAACACACACAAATTTCAATTTTTGTAAAAAATTCTTAAAAATGCAAAAACTGAAATTTCCTTAAAAAAATTCAGTTATGACATTTCAAAATATGTTAAAATTGAAGTGTAACACTAGCAAAATATTCAATTTTCATCTCGTATTCAAAATACTCTGTAATTGAAGACTTACACACAAATTTCAATTTTTTCAAAAATTTCTTAAAAATGCAAAAACAGAAGTCTAACACCTACAAAATATGAATTATGGCATTTTTCAAAAATGTGAAAAGTAAAGGTTAACACAAGGAAAATACTCAATTGTTATTCTGTACTCAAAATACTCTGTAATCGAAGACTAACACACACAAAAAAATATTTCAAACATTTCTTAAAAAGGCTAAAACTGAAGTATAACACCTTCAAAAAATTCAATTGAGATATTTTTTTTTAAATGTTAAAATTGAAGTGTAACCCAAGAAAAATACTCAATTTTCATGTTGTACTCAAAATACTCCGTAATTGAAGAGTAACACAGACAAATTTCAATTTTTTCGAAAATTTGTTAAAAATGCAAAAATAGAAGTCCAACACCTCCAAAAAATTCAATTAAGATATTTTTTTGAAAAATTTTAAAATTGAAACGTAACACAAACAAAATACTCAATTTTCATGTCGTACTCAAAATACTCCATAATTAAAGACTAACACACACAAATTTTACTTTATTCAAAAATTACTTAATAATGCAAAAACTGAAGTCTAGCACCTTCAAAAAATTCAATGATGATTTTTTTTAAAAAATGTTAATATTTAAGTGTAAAACAAGCAAAATACTCAAAATACTCTGTAATTGTTGACTAACACACACAAATTTCAATTTTTTGAAAAATTTCATAAAAATGCAAAAACCAAAGTCTAACACCTTCAAAAAATTCAATTCATATATATTTCTTGAAAATGTTAAAATTGAAGTATAACACACACAAAATACTCAATTTTCATGTTGTACTCAAAATACTCCGAAATTGAAGACTAACACATAAAAATTTCAATTTTTTAAAAAACAATTTAAAAATGCAAAAACTGAAGTCTGACACCTTGAAAAAATTCAGTTATGACATTTTTTAAAATATGTTAAAATTGAAATGTAACGTAAGAAAAATACTCAATTTTCATGTCGTACTCAAAATACTCCGTAAATGAAGACTAAAACACACAAATTTCAATTTTTTCGAAACTTTCTTAAAAATGCAAAAACAGAAGTCTAACACCTACAAAATATGAATTATGACATTTTTTAGAAATGTTAAAAGTAAAGTGTAACACGAGAAAAATACTCAATTGCTATTCCGTGCTCAAAATACTACGTAATCAAAGACTAACACACACACACACACACACAAAATTCAAACATTCCTGAAAAATGCAAAAACTGAAGTATAACACCTTCAAAAAATTCAATTAAGATATTTTTTTTTTAAATGTTAAAATTGAAGTGTAACACAAACAAAATACTCAATTATCATGTCATACTCAAAATACTCCGTAATTGAAGACTGACACACAAATTTCAATTTTTTCGAAAATTTCTTAAAAATGCAAAAACTGAAGTATAACACCTTCAAAAAATTCAATTAAGATATTTTTTTAAAAAAATGTTAAAATTGAAGTGTAACACAAGAAAAATACGCAATTATCATGTCGTACTCAAAATACTCCGTAATTGAAGACTAAGACACTTAAATTTCTATTTTTTCAAAAAATTCTTAAAAACACAAAAACTGAAGTCTAGCAACTTAAAAAAATCAATTTATGATATTTTTTAAAATATGTTAAAATTGAAGTGTAACACAAGCAAAATACTCAATTTTCAAGTCGTACTCAAAATACTCCGTAATTGAAGACTAACACATACAAATTTTAATTTTTTCAAAACATTCTTAAAAATGCAAAGACTGAAGTCTAACTCCTTCAAAAAATTGAATTAAGATATTTTTTAAAAATGTTAAAATTGAAATGTAACACAAGCAAAATACTCAATTTTCATGTCGTACTCAAAATACTCCATAATGAAAGACTAACACACAAATTTTATTTTTTTCAAAAAATTTCTTAAAAATGCAAAAATTGAAGTCTAACACCTTCAAAAAATTCAATTGCGATATTTTTTTTAAAAATGTTAAAATTGAAGTGTAACACAAGAAAAATACTCAATTTTCATGTTGTACTCAAAATACTCCGTAATTGAAGACTAACACACACAAATTTCAATTTTTTCAAAAAATTCTTAAAAACGCAAAAACTTAAGTCTGACACCTTCAAAATATCCATTTATGATATTTTTTTGAAAAATGTTAAAATTGAAGTGTAGCACAAGAAAAATACTCAATTTTCTTGTCGTACTCAAAATACTCCGTAATTGAAGACAAACACACACAAATTTGAAAGGTAAAGATTTATAAAGTCTAACTCCTTCAAAAAATTGAATTAAGATAATTTTTTTTTAAATATTAAAATTGAAATGTAACACAAGCAAGATACTCAATTTTCATATCGTACTCACAATACTCCATTATTAAAGACTAACACACGCAAATTTTATTTTTTTTCAAAAATTTCATAAAAATGAAAAAACTGAAGTCTAACACCTTCAAAAAATTCAATTGAGATATTTTTTTAAAAAATGTTAATATTGAAGTGTAACACAAGAAAAATACTCAATTTTCATGTTGTACACAAAATACTCCGTAATTGAAGAGTAACACACACAAATTTCAATTTTTTCGAAAATTTCATAAAAATGCAAAAATAAAAGTCCAACACCAGCAAAAAATTCAATTAAGATTTTTTTTTTAAAATGTTTAAATTGAAGTGTAAAACAAGCAAAATACTCAAAATACTCTGTAATTGATGACTTAAACACACAAATTTCAATTTTTTCAAAAATTTCTTAAAAATGCAAAAACCAAAGTCTAACACCTTCAAAAAATTCAATTAAGATATATTTCTTAAAAATGTTAAAATTGAAGTATAGCACAAACAAAATACTCAATTTTCATGTTGTACTCAAAATACTAAGTAATTTAAGACTAACACAAACAAATTTCAATTTTTTTATAAATTTCTTTAAAATGCAAAAACTGAAATCTAACACCTTCAAAAAATTCAATTAAGACGTTTTTTTTTTAAATGTTAAAATTGAAGTTCAACACAAGCAAAATACTCGGTTTCCATGTCGTAATCAAAGTACTCGGTAATTGAAGACTAACACACACAAATTTCAATTTTTTCAAAAATTTCTTAAAAATGTAAAAACTGAAGTCTAACACCTTCAAAAAATTCAATTAAGATATTTTTTTTAAAATGTTCAAATTGAAACATAACACAAGCAAAATACTCAATTTTCATGTCGTACTCAAAATACTCCATAATTAAATACTAAGACACACAAATTTTATTTTTTTTCAAAACTTTCTTAAAAATTCAAAAACTGAAGTCTAACACATTCATAAAATTCAATTAAGATATTTTTAAAAAAAATATTAAAATTGAAGTGTATAACAAGCAAAATACTCAATTTTCATGTCGTACTAAAAATACTCCGTAATTGAAGACTAACATACACAAATTTCAATTTTTTTTTAAAAAAATTTAAAATGCAAAAACTGAAGTCTAACACCTTAAAAAAATTCAGTTGTGACATTTTTTAAAATATGTTAAAATTGAAGTGTAACACAAGCCAAATACTCAATTTTCATGTCGTACTCAAAATACTCCGTAATTGAAGACTAAAACACACAAATTTCAATTTTTTCGAAAATTTCTTAAATATGCATAAACAGAAGCCTAACACCTACAAAATATGAATTATGACAATTTTTTAAAAATGTTAGAAGTAAAGTGTAACACAAGCAAAATACTCAATTGTCATTCCGTACTCAAAATACTCCGTAATCGAAGACTAACACACACACACAAAAAAAATTCAATCATTTCTTAAAAATGCAAAAACTGAAGTATAACACCTTCAAAAAATTCAATAAAGATATTTTTTTTTAAAATGTTAAAATTGAAGTGTAACACAAGCAAAATACTCAATTATCATGTCGTACTTAAAATACACCGTAATTGAAGACTAACACACACAAATTTCAATTTTTTTCAAAAATTTCTTAAAAATGCAAAAACAGAAGTCTGGCACCTTCAAAAAAATCCAGTTATGATATCTTTTTTTAAATATGTTAAAATTGAAGTGTAACACAAGCAAAATACTCAATTTTTTTGTCGTACTCAAAATACTCCGTAATTTAAGACTAACACACACAAATTTCAATTTTTTCGAAAATTTCATAAAAATGCTAAAACGGAAGTCTAATACCTTCAAAAAATTCAATTAATATATATTTGTTAAAAATGTCAAAATTGAAGTATAACAAAAGCAAAATAATCAATTTTCAAGTCGTAATTAAAATACTCCGTAATTGAAGACTAACGCACACAAATTTCAATTTTTTCGAAAAATTCTTAATAATGCAAAAACGGAAATCTAACACCTTCAAAAAATTCCATTAAGAAATTTTTTTAAAAAATGTTAAAATTGAAGTGTAACACAAGGAAAATACTCAATTTTCACGTCGTACTCAAAATACTCCGTAATTGAAGACTAACACACACAAATTTCAATTTTTTCAAAACAATCTTAAAAATGCAAAAACTGAAGTCTAACTCCTTCAAAAAATTGAATTAAGATATTTTTTTTTTAAATGTCAAAATTGAAATGGAACACAAGCAAAATACTCAATTTTCATGTCGTACTCAAAATACTCCATAATTAAAGACTAACACGCACAAATTTTTTTTTTTTTCAGAAATTTCTTAAAAATGCAAAAACTGAAGTCCACCTTCAAAAAATTCATTTAAAATATTTTTTTAAAAATATTAAAATTGAAGTGTATAACAACCAAAATACTCAATTTTCATGTCGTACTCAAAATACTCCGTAATTGAAGACTAGCACACACAAATTTCAATTTTTTAAAACATTTCTTAAAAATGCAAAAACTCAAGTCTGACACCTTAAAAAAATTCAGTTAGGACATTTTTCAAAATATATTAAAATTGAAGTGTAACGCAAGCAAAATACTCAATTTTCATGTCGTACTCAAAATACTCCGTAATTGAAGACTAAAACACACTAATTTCAATTTTTTCGAAAATTTCTTAAAAATGCAAAAACAAAAGTCTAACACCTACCAAATATGAATTATGACATTTTTTTAAAAATGTTAAAAGTAAAGTGTAACACAAGAAAAATACTCAATTGTTATTCCGTACTCAAAATACTCTGTAATCGAAGACTAACACACACAAAAAAAAAATTTCAAACATTTCTTAAAAATGCAAAAACTGAACTATAACACCTTCGAAAAATTCAATTAAGATATTTTTAAAAAAAATGTTAAAATTGAAGTGTAACACAAGCAAAATACGCAATTATCATTTCGTACTCAAAATACTCCGTAATTGAAGACTAACACACACAAATTTCAATTTTTTCAAAAATTTCTTAAAAATGCCAAAACTGAAGTCTGACACCGTCAAAAAATCCTGTAATGATATTTTTTAAAAATATGTTTAAACTGAAGTGTAACACAAGCAAAATAACCAATTTTTATGTCGTACTCAAAATACTCCGTAATTGAAGACTAACATAAACAAATTTTAATTTTTTCGAAAATTTCTTAAAAATGCTAAAACGGAAGTCTAACACCTTCAAAAAATTCAATTAATATTTATTTGTTAAAAATGTAAAAATTGAAGTATAACACAAGCAAAATACTCAATTTTCATGTCGTATTCAAAATACTCCGTAATTGAAGACTAACGCACACAAATTTCAATTTTTTTTAAAATTTCATAAAAATGCAAAAACGTTAGTCTAACACCTTTAAAAAATTCATTTAAGATATTTTTTTTAAAAATGTTAAAATTGAAGTGTAACACAAGCTAAATACTCAATTTTCATGTCGTACTCAAAATATTCTGTAATTGAAGACTAACACACACAAATTTCAATTTTTTCAAAACATTCTTAAAAATGCAAAAACTAAAATCTAATTCCTTCAAAAAATTGAATTAAGATTTTTTTTTAAAAAAAGTCAAAATTGAAATGTAACGCAAGCAAAATACTCAATTTTCATGTCGTACTCGAAATACTCCATAATTAAAGACTAACACACACACACAAAAAAAATTCAAAAATTTCTTATAAATGCAAAAACTGAAGTCTAACACCTTCAAAAAATTCAATTGAGATATTTTTAAAAAAAATGTTAAAATTGAAGTGTAACACAAGAAAAATACTCAATTTTCATGTTGTACTCAAAATACTCCGTAATTGAAGACTAAGACACACAAATTTTAATTTTTTCGAAAATTTCTTAAAAATGCAAAAATAGAAGTCTAACACCTTCAAAAAATTCAATTAAGATATTTTTTTTTAAATGTTAAAATTGAAACGTAACACAAGCAAAATACTCAATTTTCATGTCGTGCTCAAAATACTCCGTAATAGAAGACTAACACACACAAATTTTATTATTTTCAAAAATTTCTTAAAAATTCAAAAACTAAAGTCTTAACACCTTCAAAAAATTCATTTAAGATATTGTTTAAAAAAATATTAAAATTGAAGTGTATAACAATCAAAATACTCAATTTTCATGTCGTACTCAAAATACTCCGTAATTGAAGACTAACACACACAAATTTCAATTTTTTTAAAAAATTTCTAAAAAATGCAAAAACTGAAGTCTGACACCTTCAAAAAATCCAGTTATGATATTTTTTTTTAAATATGTTTAAATTGAAGTGTAACACATGCAAAATAACCAATTTTTATGTCGTACTCAAAATTCTTCGTAATTGAACACTAACACACACAAATTTCAATTTTTTCGAAAATTTCTTAAAAATGCTAAAACGAAAGTATAACACCTTCAAAAAGTTCAATTAATATATATTTATTGAAAATGTCAAAATTTTAACACAAGCAAAATACTTAATTTTCATGTCGTACTCAAAATACTCCGTAATTGAAGACTAACGCACACAAATTTCATTTTTTTTGAAACTTTCTTACAAATGCTAAAACGGAAGTCTAACACCTTCAAACAATTCAATTAATATATATTTGTTAAAAATGTCAAAATTGAAGTATAACACAAGCAAAATATTCAATTTTCATGTCGTACTCAAAATACTCCGAAATCCAAGAATAACGCACAAAAATTTCAATTTTTTCAAAACATTTTAAAAATGCAAAAACTGAAGTCTGACACTTTCAAAAAATTGAATTTAGATATTTTTTTAAAAAATGTTAAAATTGAAATGTAACACAAGCAAAATACTCAATTTTCATGTCGTACACAAAATACTCCATAATTAAAGACTAACATACACAAACTATTTTTTTTTCAAAAATTTCATAAAAACGCAAAAACTGAAGTCGCCTTCAAAAAATTCAATTGACATATTTTTTTTGAAAAATGTTAAAATTGAAGCGTAACACAAGAAAAATACTCAATTTTCATGTTGTACTTAAAATACTCCGTAATTGAAGCCTAACACAGACAAATTTCAATTTTTTCAAAAATTTCTTAAAAATGCTAAAACGGAAGTCTAACACCTTCAAAAAAATTCAATTATGACATTTTTAAAAAAATGTTAAAAGTAAAGTGTAACACAAGCAAAACACCCAATTTTTATTCCGTACTCAAATTACTCCGTAATTGAAGACAAACACATAGAAATTTCAATTTTTTCAAACATTTCGTAAAAATGCAAAAACAGAAGTCTAATACCTTCGAAAAATTCAATTATGATATTTTTTAAAAATGTCAAAATTGAAGTGTAACACAAGCAAAATACTCAATTTTCATGTCGCACTCAAAATATTCCGTAATTGAAGACTAACACACACAAATTTCAATATTGCAAAAATTTCTTAAAAATGCAAAAACGGAAGTCTGACACCTTCAAAAAAGTTCAGTTCTGATATTTTTTAAAAATATGTTATAATTGAATTGTAACACAACCAAAATACTCAATTTTCATGTCGTACTCAAAATACTCCGTGATTGAAGACTAACACACCCAAATTTCATTTTTTTCGAAAATTTCTTGCAAATGCAAAAACAGAAGTCTTAACACCTTCAAAAAAATTAATTTATGACATTTTTTTTTTAAATGTTAAATGTGAAGTGTAACACAAGCAAAATACTCAATTTTTGTTCCATACTCAAATTATTCCGTAATTGAAGACTAACACCAAAAAATCAATTTTTTCAAAAATTTCGTAAAACTGCAAAAACAGAAATCTAACACATTCAAAAAATTCAATTATGATATTATATTTTTAAATGTTAAAATTGAAGTGTAACACAAGCAAAATACTCAATTTTCTTGTTGTAATGAAAATACTCCGTAATTGAAGACTAACGCACACAAATTTTAATTTTTTCCAAAATTTCTTAAAAATGCAAAAACTGAAGTCTAACACTTTGGAAAAAATCAATTAAGATATTGTTTTAAAAAAATGTTAAAATTGAAACGTAACACAAGCAAAATACTAAATTTTCATGTCGTACTCAAAATACTCCATAATTATAGAATAACTCACACAATTTTTTTTTTCAAACATTTCTTAAAAATTCAAAAACTGAAGTCTTAACACCTTCAAAAAATTCAATGAAGATATTTTTTAAAATATTGTTAAAATTGAAGTTTGACACAAGCAAAATACTCAATTTTAATGTCGTACTCAAAATACTCCATAATTAAAAAAAATGTCATAATTGAATAACATATGTTTCAATTATTTCTCAAATATGCAAAATGTCATAATTGAGATATTATGATTAATTTTTCATAATTGAAGAAAATGTCATATTTGATCAATTCGTGTTAGACTTCTGTTTATAATTGAAATTTCAAAAAAATGTCATACTAAATTTCTAAAAATGTTTCAATTTTTTTAAAATGTCATAATTTAGATGATCAAATTAGGAAAATTACTATCCGATTAAGGAGTGAGGGTAGACTGCGTGTTTTTATGTGCGTGGTGCACAGATTAATCGCCGAAAAATACATAAGTTTTAAAAATATGAATTCCGAAATAGAAGTTTAAAAATAGTAAATTCAAATTTAGAAAAAAAAAACACAAGTACCGAAATATTTTATAATTTAGAGATATCCAAAAATAGAGAAATTCCAATTTACGCTTTGGGGCATTCGGAAAATTTACACATTCAAGTATTTAAAAATAAATAAATAATAGTTTACTCAATTAAACCTCCAAACATAAAAGAATTCGAATTTACTAAACTAAATTCTAACTAGAAGGGCTCACCAGTCACCAATCGAGCAGTAATTCGAGTTTATTTTGGGGCCCACCAATGGCTAATGGGCCTGATACAACTTTTTGTCGTTAGGAGAAATATCAATCACAACGACACCCAATTGATACATGCCCAAAATCAAATAAATTGAAACGAGTCCAAGCCCAAATCAAGGGTGATCATTACAAAATATTATTTGTCGCCAAATAATGTATGAGTGCATTCAAATTATTGTACGTGTCTTTAGTATTTTAAAAATATTCTGCACATGTTCTTATCGTTTTGTTAATTTTCAGCAATCCCAATATTTCAAATGACTACTAAATTTTTCACACAAAATATGTTAAACTTTTGCTATAATTAAATTAATCTTATAATGGAAACTAAATAAAGCAAAACAATTTGTCCAATCTAACAACATTATAGCATCATATAATCTCATTAACTTTACTTAGTTATATCTACTAGGTGGGGTTTAATTCAAACTTAATTGCTTACTTTTGTGCCAAAGGGAATAATTTAGTTGAAATGCAGAGTTTTGTCAAAAGGACATACGTGACGTCTCCTCCATTTAACAATCAAGATCCACATAAAACATAATAAATATCTTATCTTCCATAAAACAATTGTCCACCATATGACAGAGATATTTCCTCTATTTCAACTCTCAATTATTATAATTTATTTTACATACACCCCAATGCTAAATTTCAATCAATTTTTAATTCCAACTCTTAATTTGATTAAATTGTTGGCAACAAATTAGCTTGTTTTGAATTGATTTCAAAGTAATTTAATAGTAACGAGTCACTGAAATTTATCATGAAAATTATAATTATTTACGAGAAATCAACACATAATTTACATCATCATCATGCTGCTAAATTTTCATCACTAACGATATGTTTGTTCAAAGATCTCTGAGAGATGGGAAAACCGCAAAATTCCATGTAACATTCTCATGGGTGTAATTTATCTGAATATGCACCGAGTTTAGCCATGAAATTCACTATTTTCCCACTCCGACTCAGATTCTTCCAATCTCCAATCCCCAAATTAACAAAGAAAGAAAAGAAACACAGAAAAAGCAGAAACCAAGAATCAGTGCATCAGTACCAGATTACCGTTGATAGATCTCAAATAAACTTCACACATAAATGTCCCCGACTTCTCTCAGCCTCGGTACAAGCCGGCCGGTGAGATGCAGCCCCATCAGACCTTCAATTCCACCTACTGGTACGCCGCCTATGAACAGAGCAGGTATGCTGGTACCGGCGAAAATTCCGATCTCGCTTTCCTCAATCTCGATTACAGACGGATGAGATCCAACAGCTGCGAGAAGTCTCTTCATTACGTGACACATGCAGCATCCTCGCCTAGCAAAAACCACCACTGGATGCTCGCGTATTAACATTTCAATCCGTTTCTCAGACGTCTCTTCTGATCCGTCGATCGTCAGCGCCGCAGCACTTCGCCGTCGGACGGCGAGAGATGGAGCGGCGATGGTGAGATCGGTTTTGGCAGGGAGAGGATGACATTGTACACCTTGCATGGTTGGAAGGAAAAGGGAAAGATTGATATGCATTGGAAGGGAAGGAAGGTGGGGGGGGGATATATAGATTTTTTTAAAAGATGAAATTTTACATTTAAGTACTTGAAAAAGTTATATTTTTATGTTTGTCCATTCAGAAATTAAGGTTTTTCTTTTTAATGTGTATAGTTTTTTATCTCGTGAATACATATAAATAATTAAATAGTGGGAGGTTAAAATGTGAATATACATTTTAAATTTTAAAGCGGTGTGGGGGCGGACTAATAAGAGCAATCACATGGGAGCGGAGACGTCATCAAGAAGGTGACGGCAAATATGGGCCAAGCTCGCGTCACGTGCCCGGAGTAATGGGCGTAATTTGCATCCCACATAATTATTTCCGTACACCCGGTTCGCATAACCACAATAATACATATCGGCGGAGTCCCTCTTTTCAGTATTATTTAATACAAGAACCGAAATGATCCTCGTCTATTCAAAATGTTGATAATAATGACAAACGAGACGATGGATGACGTCATTCATGCCCACGCGGCAATAGTTGTTTGCTAACGGGGTCCCCACCACGCACTCATATTACTCTGGAATAATACTATTCCTGGAACCTCTTATTGAATAGATTGTAGTGAATTGTAAACGAAAAATTGCAGTGATTAGACCGAGATACTTGACAAATGTGATGGCGTAATCTTGTCCGGCCACGTGGCAATAAATTAATCGTTGATGCGTCGTTGCTGGTGAGGTAAGATGAGAGAGAGTACACGTGTCCAACTCGTTCACCGTGAACGTCGGTTTCTTCTTTGTTTGAGGGGGGTTTAGTGGATCGTCCATTTTTGGTGATGATAGGGGCGACGTCACGAAAAGAAAAATGGTGCGACGTTACCTCGTCGGAAACACTGATTGGTCTCCTCATCTATCCAATCACACCCATCCCATATTATCCGGATTCTCCATGGAATATAACCAAGGTTTCAAATATCACATATAACAAATCATATTGGATTTATATCAAACCATATCAGTGATATATATCGATTTGTAATTTTTAATATTAAATAGATTCTTTTTAATATTTATGTATACTGAATTTCTAAAATTAATTCAAATTATGTATTATTAATAGACAAAATTCAACAATACAAAATAAATTTTAAATTAAATTAAAAATATATTCAAAAGTATAACATAAAATTCATAAATAATACATTAAATTGTTATAATAAATCGGCCCAAAATTAAATGTTAAAATAAATTGTAATTCAAATATAAATTAATCGGTTCAAATCAGTCAATATTGGTCCATATATCAATATATATCGGTTGATATATCGATCGACCGATTTACTCAACTAATACGGAGCATATCGTAACGGACAACAATATGAAATCGACATACCGATTAATATCAGTGATATTTAGGACACTGAATATATCTATATAAGCATATCACTTATGTTCATTATATTCTAATACAATTGAATTAGCAAAAGATCGTAAATTAATATGGCAGGCATATATACGAGGTAAGGGAAGTTCTATGATAGATCCATTTTCTTATGATATATATCTATTTTCCAAAAAAAAAATTTCGAATATTTGTTAACTAATGATTTTTTTTTTTGTAAGATTCAATTGTATATTTATCATTTAATGTTATGGAAAACATAAATTTTGTATAATATGTTGAGGATAAGAAAATGAATCTATCATAGAACTCCTCACGAGATAATACAAAGACGTATCTTTGATTTAGTGACACTCCATGCACAAGGAGGTAGCATGTATGGTAGGCATTTTTGGATAGTTGATGTGGCGTACCGTGCAATATTATAATTCTGGAGATACTTGAGGAATAATATTAACTAAGAACGAAATCGGACCAAATTTAAAGGAGAAAATAGCAAAAATTGCAAAATACATCCAAACTTTTGAAACTCACCGGAGGAACCGGAGCCAACAGGATCGTCGCCGTTTGTCTAGGCCTTCTTGGCGAGTCACCAGTCACAGCCAAAATGGACAGTTGCCAATCGAAGCCACAATCGCCAGAAGCCTCGCCACCTCGCCGTTCGGGTAGGGTTTCGTCGCCCCTTTTTCTATTTCTCTTTCTCTTTCTCTGTCTTTTCTTTGTCGATGAGGAGAAACAACGGTGGTTTTATTTAGGTCTAGTCTAATCGAACGGCTGAGAGTCATGGGTAAAAAAACGAATCCAACGGCAGATTTAAGAGAAGCGTGGAAGTCTGTGACAAAGAGGCAATATTTATCCTTAGTACTATTTAAGAATATCATGATGTGTTAGAATTCATTTGAAACATATTATCGAATATTATAATTTTATGACTATAATTTCTTAATTTTTTCCATCTGATCATAAAATATATTCCATTTTAAATATTTTCTTTCTCCTGCCAAAGGATATTGCCTGAATGGATTTTGATTAAGAGACAAATACCCAAATAAGTAAACTCATTTAACGATCCACTTGATATTCAGTCTAATCAGAAGTTCGTTATCGATCAAATAATAATCGAGTTTTGAAGTGAAGGATCGAACCGATAAGCCGAAATTCAATTTATTCAATTAAACCAAATTAGTTTTTTTTTGTTGATTAAAACCAAATTAGATATTTATTAACAAAGTTAAGGTATTTGGATGATAGGCCCAAACAATCAAATTCTCAAAGCGAATAATTTGAAGAAAATGTTTTTGGTTGTCAAGACGAAACGGCGTCTCGCCACAAGCTAAATGACTTGGGACCAGTGTCGAGGGTCCGCCGTCGAGATAAACCCTTGGCGTTTTGTGCTTGGCGGATTTCCACCAAGCGGCCGCCAATGGTCCGCCAAGACCGCCAAGCCACCGCCGAGCCGATTTTTAAATGTGTAATTTATATATATATATATATATATATATATATATATATATATATATATATCAGTGTTCTGGAAATCGGCCTTGGCGGCCGATTAATCACCGATTAATCGGTAGTCGAGGGTCCGCCGTCGAGATAAACCCTTGGCGTTTTGTGCTTGGCGGATTTCCGCCAAGCGGCCGCCAAGACCGCCAAGCCAACGCCTAGCCGATTTTTAGATGTGTACAGTTTTTTTTTGCAATTTTTTTTTTGCAATTTTTTTTTTTTTTTTTTTTAAATTTTCTTTTTGAATTGCCAACGGGGGGCCATAGTCTAGTTGGTTGAATGTGAAGCACAAAAAATCATATATTATGAGAGGTTGTGGGATACTATTCAAAATAATGATCGTTTTTGTTATGGATTGCCAATGAATTTTCATTGACATCAAAAAAATTAGACATCAATAATGAAAACGATCGTTTGTCGGATACTATTCAAAAAAATATATTTGGACTAAATTTTTTCATATTTATATATATATATATATATATATATATATATATATATATATATATATATATATATATATATATATATATATATATATTATTATTATTATTAGTTGAGTTTATGTTAGTTTAGTGACGTAGTGTATTTTGTAACTTAAATTATTTAAAACTTATTAAAAAAACTGTGATTTGTAATTTTGTTTAATTAATTTAAATATTAAATATAAAAAAAATAAAAATCCGCCGAGATTCCCGATTAATCCCGATTAATCATCCTGGGCGCTTGATGGTCGTCTGCCGACCCGCGAGCGCCGAGCGATTTCTGGAACATTGATATATATATATATATATATATATATATATATATATATATATATATATATATTATTATTATTATTATTATTATTATTTGAGTTTATGTTAGTTTAGTGACGTAGTGTATTTTGTTACTTAAATTATTTAAAACTTATTAAAAAAACTGTGATTTGTAATTTTGTTTAATTAATTTAAATATTAAATATAAAAAAATAAAAATCCGCCGAGGTCCGCCGAGATTCCCGATTAATCCCAATTAATCATCCTTGGCGCTTGATGGTCGTCTGCCGACCAGCGAGCGCCGAGCGATTTCTGGAACATTGCTTGGGACAGAAAATGATAGCCAACCATCTGGACGATTTGGGATGAAAGAAATGCACGGATCTTTAACAACAACAAAAACGAAAATACAAACTCTTCTAGCCACTATGGTGACTATCTTGTGCTTAGATGGTTACATAATTTAAACCACAATAATATTTGTATCTAATGGTTTGCTTCATCCAATTATAGATACGTTAGGGATGTAATTTATTATTTTTTATTAATACAAAATTGAATGGACCGAACACGAATCGTTATTGTTATTCCTTGAAAAACATATCTATTAACAAATTGGGGAGTTCTATCATACACCGTTTTACAAGGATATTTTGGATATTTTAGCAATTAATTATATTTGTAAAAGGGTGTATCATAAAATTTATATTTTATGGAGATTTTTGTTTAAATAAACAATAAAAAATTCTAATTTAGTTAAAAATTAATTAATAAATATATTTGATATATTACCTTAAATATTCATAAATGGATAATTACTCCAAATATCCTTGAAAATGGGTGTATGATAAGAAAATGGATGTATGATAGAAGCCCCCTAACAAATTACAAGTAAAATTAAATCATTTTTTTCGAAATCAAAATTGATCTGAGAAAATCGAATAATTTCACTTTCAAACTTGACTGAATCATATAAATCGAATGATTGAAACTTTCTTTATTTGTCATATTTTACAATTAAAGGGAGGAGGTTTGATTGTGGGTGAAAAAGGAGTGTTTATCATCTAAAGCAAGAGAGAACTAATTTAAAATTGAGTCCCACAAATTTAATCGTCTTTCTTCAACCACTAGCGAATGTTTCAGCTTTTTTTTAATGCAAATTATAGTATCATATATGTACTATTAAACTATTTCAATTAATACTGTATTTATATCACGCAAGTAATACGTGGTGTTATTGGTATCAACAAGTCAAAATAAAAATTAGAACAAAATTAACACAAAAATAAAGAAAAAACTGCCAAAAAATCAATGTTCTTAATTTCGATTAAATATGCTAGCCCCACAAAATGTAACATTATCCAAAGTAAAAAGAAAAATAAGATGTGATAAGATGAAACAAAAGTATTAAATGTAATATTATCTTGGAGTGAATGCATGCCATGTGTGACGTGGACGGCCAATTTGTCATTAGTTAGTGACTATCTTAATTATTTCTCTTTTGTCTTTTATCACAAAATAAATAAATAAATGATTATGAAGTATGATTGATGGGTTTTGCCAACCTACAATGACTTTTGTAAAGACAAACGGCCGTAAAGTAGTTTTTTCGTTATAAATGGAAGTAAGAACAACACAAAAATATATAGAGAATTTTCTTTATATTAAAAGTTCAATTTTTTTTACAAATATTTAACATAAAACATAATTATATATAGAAAACATAACAATTTTTTATTCAATGTGAATGTTTTAATACGAAAATTCCAATATACATCGTTGAATGTCCATACATATTCATAATTATCCAATCGTTCATATCAATACATAATTATACACATAACATATTAAGTTATAACAAACGAATACACACATTCATATTTATAACACCCTTGAATGTATTGATTATCCAATCTTTCAAATACATTAATATCCAATCTTTCACATCAATACATAATTATACACATAACATATTAAATTATAACTAATGAATAAATACATTCATATTTGTATCCTCTCTTGAATGTATTGATTTTGTACGCATAACAATATGTCTCCTCAAGACCTTTTGAGGTAAAATCGAATGGGATAAAATTCCTAGTAAAGGAAAAAAAAAATACAATATTATTATGTTTCGTACACACATAAGATGTCTAATTAAAAATCTTGTCAAGAAAATTCAGTGGGACAAAATCATGACCAAGAACAAAAATAGTATACTACATATTATTCTCCACTTTATGGATACAAATATTTTGTAAACTGTGAAATTCAACCTTTTACACTAGTTGTTTGAAAATCTTAGTTGCCAATAATAAACATAATTTCTTTTAGAAAATATTAAACACATTTGTAATCCATGACGAAATATTTATCATAGCTAATTCGTTATTTATGTAATTTGTCTCTTAGAGCTCTTCAGGAGTTATAATAATCATAAAATCAACACAATTTTTGTAATAAATACACATTATTTGCTATAAAACATGTCATTTTATAATTTGGTCATTGATATGGGCATATAAGTCTTCTTTCAATATTAAAAAGAGTATATCATGTTGGGGCGACGGCAACGATCCGGCACCGCTCCGTAAATAAAATAATAAATTTGCCCGTACAAACGGACCGTAATAACTATGTGAATTCAACCGAATAAACTTAATCAAAACCGTACCTTAACCGTATGCGGAAGCGTATAGGGATGTCAATGGGTCGGGTTCGGGTCGGGTACATACTCATCCATACCCTTACCCATCTTAATCGGGTAATACCCGTACCTGACCCGTCAACTAAACGGGTAATTTTACCCGCCCCGTTTAGTACCCGCGGGTTTTCGGATTACCCACGGACAATTTTACCCATACCTAAACATATACAAAAACATTAAAATATATTAACGAAATTTTTTTTTTTCAAATAAAATAACATCATAGATTCATATAACATAATAATATCACAAAATCACAAAATAGATAACAAAATATTTTTAAACATAAATTATGAACCGTGAAATAACATAAGTTGTATAAAAAAATTATAATTGGTAGAAACGTAAAATAACAGTAGAAACAAAAATAAATAAACATAAATCTAGGAAATTGTTTATTTTAGTTTATTTACTAAACAAATAAAAATAATTGTAATCTAAATAATCAGTACAAAAAATAGATGAAATCCAATATAAAATAAAAAAACATGAAAATATTAATATAACGAGAGTTATTAAGAATCGAGTTTGGGTCGGGTATACCCACGGGTCGGGTATGACCTCACCCATACCCTACCCGACCCGAGCCGGCTATTTTTTAATCGGGTAATACCCGACCCGCGGGTAGGTTTAATCGGGTATTACCCAACCCGTCCGGGTCGGGTACCCGTCGGGCACGGATATTATCCAACCTATTGACATCCCAAGAAGCGTATGGAATCCGTCCGAATTGATGTTGCGCCATCACCGTTGTTGCGTTCATTAAGCCTTAGTTGCAAGAATGGATTCCAAGTACTTTATGATGTACAATTTAGAGTCATTTTGATTTTCTCTAATGGTTCTCTCTTTCATCTTAATGGGGCAGATTCAAGAATGGAACATTATCATCATCTGTACTTGGGACCAAATGTTCCAATTATTTCCGTCTAATTTATCGGGGTAGGTAATTTGATTTCTATTACTAATAGAGGCCATGATCGTTATACAAGTTGTCACTTTACACAATGAGACGGTTAGTATTTTGCTCTGATACCAATTGTTGGTTAATTCTAACCTAGAGGGGGGTGAATAGGTAATCCTAACGTATAATTTTCGACTAAGGTATACCGATTCTAATTTATGCGGAAGCTTAAAATGATTTAAATAGAATAATGCAAATACCGAGCACGATGAACACGCGATGTTTATTACGGAGTTCGATAGGTGGTTGCTTTGTAGCTTTAACTCACCCTTTACTTGCTTAATCGACCCATTCGATTAGTTGCAAGTACCTACGTCTCCGGAAATGCCTTGTGCCTTTTTGGCGTTCGATTGAATTCCAACTCACTCGTACAAGGTTTTGCCTAGATCGATTTACACGTTTTCTATCGATCTATGGCGGGCTCTACACTCGTAGTACTAGCCTATTACAATTTCTAAATACGAACTAAAACGTGATCGGTCACGCAAGTTGGGAATCGTATTTGGAGGGGAAAGAAAGAAAGATTAATCTCTAAGATTGTTTTAGAAGATTAAGGGCTCAATAGGTTTTGCAAGAATTCTCTCTTTTGAATGTACAATTTGGATAGTTGAAGTGATGAGAGAGAATGAGGGAAGGGTTCTATTTATAGAACACATAGACCCTTCCCAAACTTGCATTTTCTGCATATTCCGTTATAACAGACTGCATGTCCGTTATAACGGACTGTAAGTCAAAACTAGCCGTTACAGCTGTTATATTCGAATTGTTAAACATTTCGTTACAACGGAATACTTGTCCGTTATAACGGAAGTCTGTGTTATGAAGTCCGTTGCAACGGATTATCATGTCCGTTACAACGGACATCATACTGCGGACTCTACTTCAGTTAGAATTTAATTCCCGTTGTAACGGAGAATACTCCGTTACAACGCTGTAAGGCATTCCGTTATAACGGATTGGTTAATCCGTTACAACATACATGAAGAGAAGAGTATTGTACTGAAGTGAGTTCAATGTTCGTTATAACGGAAATATATGTCCGTTGTAACGGACATACTTCTGTGACATCCTTCAAGTTTGGATTTAATTAGCGTGGTAACGGACATTGTTCCGTTACGACGCTTTGATTGGGTCCGTTATAACGGATTGGTTAATCCGTTGTACCGGACTATGTTGTGAATTCTAATCTTGAATAGGACGAGTATGTCCGTTATAACGGACAATGAGTTCCGTTGTAACGGACATACTGTTTTCGGCCTTTTATTTTAATTCATCAATTTGATGGATTTCGAATATAATTATTTGACTTTATTTTGAGCTTAATCATACATAAACAAGTTTAGGGATACCTATAATGTATTTTGGTGATTAGATTGATATCCCAACTTGCGGAATCTTCGATGTCTTGATTCCGTGATTATTGTACATCTTGATCTTCTTCGCGATTCTTCGACGTCTTGATCCTTGCTATTCGTGATGTATTTTTGCTTGTTTATCTTGATCTTCTTATTGCCTTTTGTACCTATGTATCCTATACAATACTCTCGATAGATTTTGTTAGTAGTATCGACATTGTTTTTGAGATAATCAAACAATCGGAAATTTGAACCAACAATTCCTTATTCCATAATTCCATATTCCATAACTTAATGTCCAGAATTTATAGATTCCAGGTTTTATAAATCCTTACAAAACCAGAATATGAAATCGTAAATTTAAATCCCAGTTTTCATTTCCCAGATTTAAAAATTCTGGATTTGAAATACCTTGAGAAAACCGAAATATTGAATCCAAAATCTATTTCCCAATTTTTCTTTTCCTTATTCAAATCCAAACTTTAATATCCGTAATCTTATATTCCGATTTTCCATATTTGGAACTTGAAATTTCGGATTTTCATAAACTTAACAAATCCAAATTTCAAATCCAAATTTCAAATTGACCCTAATAATTAGGGATTCAATTCCCGTCTCTTCCTAAACCAAAAGTCACGACCAAAAGAAATGACCTTTCATGATTAACTCTTTAATTGACTTATTAGATTAGAGAGTAACATCCTATATATACTACATAAGATAATGATAGGCCAAAAGATATGTATATATTTAATATACACATTTTTAAACAGAAAATTGCATGCACCTTTTCAGTATTATGTTGAAACGAAATTGTTAAATCGTTTCAACTGACTTCAAACCTTCACGAAAGTTGTAGATAATCTTATTAACTTTCCAACACAATTTGGCTCGGACCAATTGGAGTTCGGATGCGAAAGTTATGACGGTTTTACTTACTGTATATCAAGTTATCGCACCCTTTCGGTATTCCATTAAAACGACACTGATACATCGCTGAAAAGAAAAATAATTCTTTATGATAGTTCTAGATAATCTTATGATCTATCCAACCCAATTTGAACCATTAAAATTGGAGACCTTATCTGAAAGTTATGCGAGTTTTACCGTTGATCCAAAACTGTATTTTCATCAGCATTATTTTCGGAATTTCGTCGATGGTGACCGAATACCGAACGAAAACCATCATTCAGTCCCGAATTGAACAGAGAGTGTGAGGGAAAGTATAACTTTTCCAAATAACTTTTCTTCCTCTCCAAATCAAACAACTCGGTTATGACCCGTTTCGATAAAAAAATCGAAATTACTCGAAGTTAATCAAAATTGGACGAGAGAAATCGTGCAAAACACTATATACTCCGTTTCTCATCCATTTAAACCGTGATTCATCATAGTTTCGCTCTGATACCAATTGTTGGGGCGGCGGCAACGATCTGGCACCGCCCCGTAAATAAAATAATAAATTTGCCCGTACAAGCGGACCGTAATAACTATGTGAATTCAACCGAATAAACTTAATCAAAACCGTACCTTAACCGTATGCGGAAGCGTATGAAATCCGTCCGAATTGATGTCGCGCCATCACCGTTATTGCGTTCATGAAGCCTTAGTAGCAAGAATGGATTCCATGTACTTTATGATGTCCAATTTAGAGTCATTTTGATTTTCTCTAATGGATCTCTCTTTCATCTTAATGGGGCAGATTCAAGAATGGAACATTATCATCATCTGTACTTGGGACCAAATTGTTTATATAGCCACAAAGCATCTTTTCACAAAAGACATGCCTTTTGGGCTTCCTAATGTGGATCTTCTAATTCAGCCTATCATAGAAAATAGAATCACCACTACAATATTCTACACGTCAAAGTCCCACAACTTAATTGACACATTCAATGCTTAATTTTATAACTAAAATTGATCACTATGTTATAAGCATTTAAATGACAATATTACAACACATAATATTTTACATATAAGCCCAATGTTGGAATAATGTTCCAACATATCATACTTGCTCATATTATTTCAATTCGTACAAAGATCTTTGTTATTTAATATAATATATTTCGGGCATATATCTGGAGATATTAGATAATATACTTCGGTCATTCTAAGTCCTTCATGGATGTTCATGAATAATGCAATTCAATGATCATATAAATAATTAGCAATAAAATGTGAAAATGATATGCATATGTAGCATCTATTATATTTATTATGAAATTTGTTTTTGTGTTATTGTAATGTTTTTTTTATGGCACTCAACAAGCCGTTGCATGTCGCTATTGACATCCGATGATACTCGAATTCATAACATCTACGAAGTAATGTTTGGTTTCTCTTTTCTTTGTCTTGTTTTTTTTTTTTTTTTTGTTTGGTTTGAACAAACTTCTAATCTTGCAAACCTTTTTTAGTGATTGCTAGGTAAGAAGGGTTACTAACCATTAAATCGAGGCTCAAGAAAAGATCGAATTAGCACTGGTTATTTCTAGTTCCCTTTCCCTTGCTTCTTCAAACACTAATTCCTTAAACTCGTTTAATATTATTTATTATAGTCTGATTAAACAGAAGTACAAAGATGTTCACATTGCGGGGATAGCTCAGTTGGGAGAGCGTCAGACTGAAGATCTGAAGGTCGCGTGTTCGATCCACGCTCACCGCATTTGTTTTCTTGTTTAGATGCATTTATCTGGACCAATTTTGGTTCATTACAATATATGCTAAGAATATATTTTCTTTCTTTTTGCTTCCGTTCGTTCATAGATCAATCCGTGTAGAGAGAGAGGATCGCCTCATTTTCTCTATCGCGCTCCAATATTAATCTGTAAGCCTTCGTCTTTCTTTGTTTCCAAATTTATTATTTAGAATTTCGAAATAATAGGTTTCACTCGATTATTTTGCAAATTTAATAACACAGACCGTGCACGAAAGATAACCGTGGTAAGGACAAGAAAAATGTTAAGGCTGGGGAGAGGGGGAAAAACACTTAACAGGAGTAAAGAACACTTGGTAATGGAAATTCAAGAGAAATTATGAAAATATTTGAGAAATTTGAAACTATGTATTTCTCTTTTGTTAATCTTGTTCACTTCCGCTGTTCTTATATGAATTTAGGCTTTTGTGTTTTCCCTTGATGAAAATCGTATTTTGAACTCGTCATTATTTGCAAACTTGCTAACTTATTTCAACATAATACTCTATTTTTTTTTTTTCAAAAAAAACTGGTTATTTTGCAAAAATATCAAAATTCAAATCAAGTCACAAAGGACATACAAGATTTGGACTCGCCCCAAGGGCCCAAGAGCACGCCGTGAAGAAAGGGATATGCATGTGCATTTTCATGAATGGTGATAGAATATCTAACATGCCCAAACACGTAGCATTTACCTGTCTCTCATTTTTGTCTCCACAACATACATCCCCTAGTTAACAAAACATATTTATACATCAACAACCAAAATATAGTTTCATGACAAGTATCTTTTTTTATCAAAACCCTAACAAAAACTTCAGTCAATCCGCACCAACTCTAACACTATGAAATCAGAGAAAATATTTAATCACAAAAG
The DNA here is from genome assembly GCA_946800325.1 of Luzula sylvatica. Classification (NCBI taxonomy): domain Eukaryota; kingdom Viridiplantae; phylum Streptophyta; class Magnoliopsida; order Poales; family Juncaceae; genus Luzula; species Luzula sylvatica. The sequence continues at coordinate 59,536,951 of OX326961.1, read as the reverse complement.
CGAAATTCCTATCATTGATTAGGCAAGTGTTTCCAAGACGGCTTCATATCGTTCGACCATTTAAACCCGTACTTGGAAAGCCCTTTAATCCACCTAAGTTTGCACAGCAATTCTTCCAACCCCATAACCAACGAATCAATCTCATCACGCTTCTGCGCATTCTCTTTGCTACTACTAGATGGCGTACAATCCTTAGCCGCATCATCGTTCTCATCATTATGATTTGCTTCGGATGATGATGATGATGAAATAGTCACATAAATTTTTTCCTTCTGCTTCGTGTTCTTGCCCGGAAATCTCAACGACTCGCTCGAAGAACCACTCGCCGATTCCGATACCGTTTTACTAGTAGTCACGCAAGCACAATGCCTAGATTCACCCTTCACCTAATCGAAAAAAAGAATTGACTCCTTAGAAATAAAAACATGAAACAAGAAACAAGAATAGGAACTCACGATTGAAATAGGAACGGTCCAGCCGGTTTCGAGAGACCAATCGAGTGATGGTCTCAAATTGTGAAGTTTCCCAATATATAATCCCCCTTCGCCAATTGGGGGTTCTGGCAATTCTACCTAAAAAAAGGACCAAATAGTTGAATTCACCCAATCAAGAAGTTCAATTGACCAAGTCAAAACTACCTCGACCGAATTGATACCAAAGAGTCGTTTTATAGTGCCGGACCAGAAACATTCGTCAAACCAAAGATCGACCAAATCGCCGACTCGCCACGAGTCGTTTACGATTATCTTCACATAGGTTGAATTTGGGGTGTCTTTGGGTTTTTCGCTCTCTTTATGAAAATGAGGAAATGGAGGCCGAAACATGAGTTCTTCTTTGCTTGATTTCCGAGGTGCTTCGTAAGGTTTCGACCATTTTATGACTGAATAAATGAATTCAAAGATATAATGTATTGTGAAAATTAAAAGTGAAGGAAGTATCTCATGTTACCTTCTTCGGGGAAGTCGTGATATTCCACTTTATATTTGAGATCGCCTCTTTTACCCTTTTTTATATCATTTATCTGCCATTTTACAACACACAAAAAAACCAAGAAGTTAATGCATAATATAATTTCGAGCCTCTCTTTTAGTGTCCACATCAAGAGATAAACAAATTTATTTCGTGCGTCTTCGACTGGAATGGCGGGATATATTAAGTTTTAACCCTAAGTTTGGTACAACTGGTACGGTGAAAGCATTCTCCAATTCTTTGGAGTACTAATTGAGCGAAATTTGTAAAAAGGAGAAATAATCGAAGCATCTCTATGCTTCATTTTTTCCCAAACAAATCTTTTTCGAGCACAAATAAAGTGTGAAAATAAAGAAGAATAAAGAAATCTCGTTTTCTTGGTAGAAATACCTTGCAATGGAACCATGCACCACGATATCCTGTAAGGAAGCTCTTCAATTCAATGTCTTCTCCGACCTTAAATGGTAAATTGTTCTTCATGGCCATTGAATTTTCTATCTCATTCTCGTGAACCTGCGTGGTTCCCTGATTCTTCTCTCGTGATTCTACAATTTCTACCTCCAACAGAAGAAATTCAGAGAAATTCAGAATCAAACAAGGTTAAAGAAATGTGTACTGAGAGTAGTCGAGAATGGGTTTCGTGGTTCGGCGATTAGGGTACCAAGAAAGTGGAAGCTACTCGAGGGAGAGGCTAGAAGAGACGGAGACGAACCCACTTGGAACAGGTGGAGAGCTAGAGCGAGGCCACGAGAAACTGAAATGGAAGTGAGGCGACAGGGCATAGATAGAGAGGCGGTAGGAAATGGGCCACTATTTTAGTGGGCTTTAGTAGGCTGTTTTATTCTCACTCCTTGATCCTTGTTCCATTCTATAATTTATCATTTAATTTCTCTAATGTTAATACAATATTATTTCGATGCAGAGTAATTTTAAGTTTTAATCCTCTTTTAAGTTGTAATATATTACGATTATGTTTTAGTAGAAAATTGCTCATTTTTATAAAAATAATAATATACGAAGTATAATATAATTTTACGAAAAATATAACCGCACAACTTATATTATTGTTGCTCATAATAATCTGCAATACACATATAAAAACATGTACCCTCAAGATAAGTAATTAATTATATAATACTGATACTTTTTTTATTGATAAACAAAACAATGAAAATTATAACCAACATACATTTAACAATAATTTCTTTTTAAAAATAATATCAAAATTTAATTTAGCAAAAATACAATTAAAACTTATTTAACATCATATGTTATTTTTAAATTTACAACTTAAAAAATAATAATAATATCCGAAATTTTTTATAAGAAGTTATTTATTTTTAATACGTAAAATATTCATTTTTATTTATGTTAATTTTTGAGAATTTCAATACCAAAGTTGTTTAAACAAAAACACAAATATAACTACTAAGTAATAACTATTATAAATTCTTCACAAAATAAAATAAAAATATCATGCATGAACTATATTAATACGAAAATCAAATTAGATAAAAAAAATTCAAGTAAATATACTTGACGGGTTTTTGTGAAGGTGTTAGACTTCACTTTTGGTATTTTTGCGAAATTTTGGAATTTTTTTTTTGAAATTTTCTCGTGTTAGTCTTCAATTACGGACTTTTTTAGTGAAACATGAAAATCGTAGACTTCAGTTTTGTCATTATTTTAGGAAAATAGGATAATGAATTGTTTTGAAGTTGTGAGAATTCACTTTTTGCATTTTTGCCAATTTTGTGCAAGAGAATAAAGAAATTTGCTTATGTTCATCTACAATTAATGAGTTTTATGAGGAAAACATAAAAAATGATTATTTTGCTCATGTTAGACTTCAATTTTAGCATTCTTTAGAAAATAAGATATTTGATTGTTTTGAAGAGGTTCGACTTCACTTTTTATATTTTTGTGACTTTTTTGGAAAAAAATTGAAATTTTCTTGGGTTAGTCTTCAATTACATTGTTTTATTAAAAAAAAACAAGAAAATTAAGTATTTAGCTCATGTTAGAATTCAATTTTGATTTTTTTATTAGAAAAATAGAATAATCGATTATTTTGAAGGTGTTAAACTTCTTTTTTGTATGTTAACAAAAAATTTGAAAAAAATAAAAAATTTCTTGTGTTTGTGTTCAATTACGGAGTTTTTTTAGAAACATAAAAATTGAAATTTTTGCTCATGTTAGACATCTAGTTTGACATTTTTTTAGAAAAAAAAAAGATAATTGATTGTTTTGAACGTATTAGACTTCAACTTTTGCATTTATGCGGAATTTTTGAAAAAATAAAAAGTATGTTGTGCGTGTCTTCAAATATGGAGTTTTTCTTTGTAAAATATGAAAATTGATTTTTTTTCCTCATGTTAGACTTCAATTTAGACATTTTTTAGAAAAAATAAGATAATAGATTTTTTTGAAGGTGACACTTCACTTTTTTGTATTTTTGCAAAGGTTTTGAAAAATATAGAAATTTGCTTGTTTTAGTCTTCAATTAAACAATTTTTTAGGAAAACATGGAAATTGAGTATTTTTCTTATCTTAGACATATATTTTTGAATTTTTAGAAAAATAGGATAATTGATTTTTTTACGGAGTTAGGCTTCATTTTTTACATATTTGCGAAATTATTGAAAAAAAATTAGAAATTTGCTTGTTTTAGTGTTCAATTAAGGAGTTTTTTGAGGAAAACATGAAAATTATTTATTTTACTCATGCTAGACATCTATTTTGGCATTTTACAGAAAAAAAAATAGGACAACTGAATGTTTTAAAGATGTTAGACTTCACTTTTATGTTTTTTGCGAAATTTTTGAAAAATGAAACAAAAATTTACTTGGGTTAGTCTTCAATTACATAGTATTTTTTTGGAAAACACGAACAAAGGGTATTTTGCTCATGTTAGAGATTTTTTTTGCATTTTTTTTTAAGGTGTTGGACTGTACTTTTTTCATTTTTGCATTTTTTTTAAAAAAAAATATTTTTGTTGTGTGAGTCCTCGATTACGTAGTTTTTTTAGGTAAACATGAAATTTGAGTATTTTGCTCATGTTAGACACCTATTTTGATTTTTTTTATTTTTAAAAAAGAATAATTGATTTTTTTAAGGTATTAGACTTTCCTTTTTGCATATTTTTTTAAAAAATAAAAATTTGATTGTATTAATCTTCAATTACGGGGTTTACTGATGAAAACATGAAAGTTGAATATTTTTCTCATGTTAAATTCAATTTAGGCATTTTTTTAGAAAATATGATATTCGATTGTTTTGAAGGTGTTATGCATCTTTTTTTATTTTTGCAAATTTTTTGACAAAAATAGATGCTTGTGTTGATCTTCAATTATGGAGTTTTCTTCTACGAAATCATGAAAATTGAGTATTTTGCTTATTTATACTTCAATTTTAGCATTTCTTACAAAAATAGGATAATTGATTATTTGAAGGTGACTTCATATTTTTTTTCATTTTTGCAAATATTTTGAAAAAATAAGAATTTGTTTGTGTTAGTTTTCAATTATGGAATTTTTTTAGGAAAACATGAAAATTTAGAATTTTGCTCATGTCATACATCTATTTTTGTATTTTTTTTAGAAAAATATGATAATTGATTGTTTTGATTGTGTTAGAATTTATTTTTTACATTTTTGTTATTTTTGTTGAAAAACACTTAGTTTTCAAAAATGCTTTGTTGACGAGGCATTTGACTACATTCAAAGTACTTGACAGAAATCACATTGTGTTAACATCTGCAAGGACCATTGCAATGCTTTGTTTTAATGAAGCAGTCAGATCTAGGTGTCACAGTCAGATCTGGTTGACACCTATACAATCTGGTTTGACACTTGTGTGTGGTAGAACTAGAAGTCATGAGGTGCAAAACCCGTAAAAAAAAAAAAGATAAAAAATGTTCACTTTGGTTGTCCTTATTTCTAGGCCTATTTTTTCTTGTCTCCAGCAGCCACTTAATTTTTTTATTTGTCTCCAAAATGTCCCTTCATTATTTTATGATACTGAGCTAAATTGATGGGTACATCTCTATTTCGATTTCTCTTTTGGACATTTTGGTGCTTTCGTTCTGTGGTCCCTTGTTCCCATGCACGCTAACTCCTGGTGTTTGGATTACTAATTAACAATTTAAAACGTAATAATTCATTAATTTTTGCAGTACTTCTTAAAAATGAAAACTTAGAAATAGAAATCATCATCGACACAATAAAAGTTGTTGCACAAGATTCAGGGAAATTGATACCTGCACAATGCATATAGGTTCGTGATTAAAAAAATTTGAATTTGCCAAAGATCCCATAATTCAGTTGGCGGAGTGTTTGACACAATAAAACCATATGTTGAAGAAGTTATGAGTTCGAGTTCCATCGACACCGTATACAAAAATAGGTACCAATAATAACAAGTAACCGTTTGTTGGGTGCAATTCAAAAAAAATTATATATATCATTAGTTTAATTTGCAGAAATAGCATTAGTTTTGATGATTCGTAAATTGAGCTTTTTTAACAACAGACTTGGCGAAATAGTTGGCAAAAAAAAAAATCTATTTCGCAAAATAAAATGATGAAATAACTAAAACTACAACGGTTAAATGTTAAATAACAAGAATTTAATGCGTTTTGCCAATTATTTGGCAAAACACACTAAATCCTTGTTTTCTAAATTTTGACCATTCAAATTATTATTTGATCAATATTATTAGGCCAAAGGTTAGTTTTGGCAATTTGCCACCTTACTTGCTAAAACAAACTACTTTATTATTTCTGCCCTATCCAAAAGCATTAGAATAGTATTTAATTAGATATGTTGTAGGATATAGGTACGGGTAGCGTATCCAATACGATATGGATACGCCGACACAATAATTTTTCAAAGAGTTTAGGATACGATACGGATATGGTGATTCGGATACAGTCGGTTTTTTGGAGTATCTGCGTAACATAATTAATTAGGTGGAACTGGTGGGAAAAGAGAGTTTCTTTTTTTTCGCGAGATGAAATGGCGAAACTGATTTTTACTGGGTTTTTCTATATTTGACTTGAACAATAATTTTAGGAGAGTTATATCATACATCATTTTTTTCTTATGATACACCTATTTTCAAGGGTATTTGAAGTAATTATCAATTAATGAGTATTTAAAGTAATTTTTCAAATGTATTTATCAATGAATTGTAGACTAAATAGGAAATATGTATTATTCATTAAAGAAAATTTATCCATAAAAAATAAATTTTATGATACACCCTTCTAAATACTCAAAATGCTTTTTTAAAAGAGTATATGATAGAACTCCCCATAATTTTATTACAATTTCAACATTGTTTTTGACGTATCGAAAAGTAGTGGCTAGTTTGGAAAGTGATGGTTAGATCTGGATGGATGCGGTGCTTGATTAACTCGAAAATTGATGTCAGTACGAATTTCTTTAAGTTGGCTCGACTTTTCTCCGTTCCGATGTCGAACATCTATTTAGAGATGGCTCAAATTGATTTATGTTTGTTCGAACTCGACTAGTTACATGTCCTAATCCCAACTCACTTTACAAAATCAAGGATAGGAGTTCCTTTCTTCGTATTTTGCACTTACCCAAAAGTTTGCTGCTTGGGTCGAAAGAAGCCCTTAAAATATGACTTAGTGGAAAGAAGCCCTTAAAATATGATTTAGTTGGTGTTGAAGTTTTGGTTTAATAAAACTTCTTGTCTCTTGCTTCCATCCGAGGGTTATAAATTTATAATTAATAAAACCTAGTTGATGTACGTTTCCTTTTTTAATGCTCCCGGCGGATAGATAATCATCATTTTGGTAAAATAAAGTTTACTACTATATTGCCAAACACATCTGAAATTAAAACTATGGAAAATTTTACTCATCTCCCATATTTCACCATCACACACTCAATATCATAATTAACAATTTTAATTAATATATGAATTAACAAGAGACATATAATTAATATTTTTTTAACTTTAATTAAGAATTTTTCATTTAGGTAAAATTGTTAATTAGAATATAGAGAGTGTGGTGTAGGGATGTCAATGGGTTGGATAATACTCGTGCCCGACGAGTACCCGACCCGGGCAGGTTGGGTAATACCCGATTAAACCTACCCCGCGGGTCGGGTATTATCCGATTAACAAATACCCTGCACAGGTACGGATAGGATATGAGAGAGGTCATACACGATCCGTGGGGTATACCCGACCCGAACCCGGTTCTTATAACCTAGTTATATTAATATTTTAACTCTCCTTAACACTACTCGTCTCATTTTCTTTGTTCATCTACCATATGCGGATGAAGATGGCGAGATAATTGATCGTACCGAATGAAACAATCGAATGGAGTGACGTCAATTTTATTTTACGCGATTTAAAAAATATTTTGGTGTGTATTTCGTGATTTTGTTATATTATTATGTTATGTGATTTTCTTTAATTTGAAAATATAAAATTTTCGTTAGTATATTTGAATGTTTTGTATATATTTAAATATGGGTAAAAAATTTCGTGGATAATCCAAAAATCCGCAGGTACTAAACGGGACGGGTAAAATTACCCGTTAGTTGACGGGCCGGATACGAATATTATCCGATTAAGATGGGTAATAATATGAATCAGTCTATACTCGATCCATTGATATTCCTAGTGTGGACTGTGGTGGTGAAATCTGAGGGTATGATAAATGAGATTGAGTGCATAATCGCGGAATACGATGCCAATAATATTGTTAATTAAAAATATATTTATATTATGGGAAAATTTTATACGTAAACTGAATAGGTTTCCAATTAATTAAAATAGACAAAGTAGTTTGGAAATTAAAAAATAACACTTTCGACATTCGAAAAATCGAGAGTTATTAAATTGACCGACATTTCAAAAGTCGGGCACTTTTAATACTCCTAATCCTATCAAAGAGTATTAACTGTGGTTAATAGCCCTCAGCCCAACAAAAAAATATTAACAGCCCTTAGCTTTTTGAAAGTTCAAAATTTGATTGTCCTTGTCTATTCAACTTGAATGAAAAGTCCTCATATTTTTTTACTATGTTTTCATATTTACTTTATATGTTTATGAATTGTTTTATTTATTTTTGGGTTATGTTATTAGGAATGAAATGACGTAGATATTATTCGAACCAAATCGTATTCAAAAAAATATATTCGATCCGATATTCGATTTTAGTATTGGATTAGACTCCGGTTCCGAATCCGACAGTATTTTCGGATCCGAACTCGGATATGGACGTTATATTAATTTATGTGCCAATTACATATTTAATGCTGGTTGTACAACATGTACGGCACAACTAACATGAAATATAGCATATAGGGGTCTTCAAACGGTTTGGTTTATTCAGATACCGAACCGAACAAATTGAATTTGATTTATTCGTTTCGATTTGAACTGAACTGAATCGGTCGTATAAACGCCTCTAATGACACATACAAATAATATAACGTTCAGATCCGGATCCGAATCCGGGTACAAGATCCTAAAAATGTTCGGATCCGAATCCGACATATCCGGATCCTCATCTGATACTAAAACCGAATACAGGGTCCGAATCCGATCGGATGAATATTTTTTGTCGGGATCGAATGAATATTATTTCGGATACGGTTTGGTTCGAATAATATCCGTATCATTTACATTCGTAATAACATAATCCAAAAATAAATAAAATAATTCATAAACATATAAAATAAACATGAAGACATAATAAAAAAAATGAGAAAATATGTGAGTGCACTTCCATGCACGTTGAATAGTTGGCTAAGTTAACAAATTATAACTTTGCAAAAGCCAAGGGCTAAGTTAATACTTTTTTTTTTGAGCCGAGGGCTATTAAGAAGAGTTAATACTTTTTGATGAGATTAGGAGGATTAAAAGTGTCCCACTTTTGAAATGTCGGCCAATTTAACATTTCACGTTTTTTCAAATGTCGAGAGTGGTGTTTTTGTAATTTCCAAACTACTTTGTCGATTTTAATTAATTACAAACTTATTGGGTCTACCTATAGAATTTTCTCTTAATACTATTTTTTGTATACAAATTCAGATATAAAACTATTCGGATCCGAATACAATTCAAATATTATTAAATATGTATTATATGATCGCTATTTCAAATAATTAATTTATGATATAATTTAATAATATTTTAATTATATATATTTCAAAGTAGTTTTATGATTGCTATTTGAAATAATTAATTTATTAACTTTTTAAATTAAAATAAGTTATTTTTGGGATATTTTTGGGATCTGGATCCGGACCCAAAAATGATTCCAATCCAAATCTACAGTAAACTCGAATATCGAATTAGAGTCCGGATAAAGGGACCATGTCCGACCCGTTGAGACACCCATAGACGCAGCATTGAAGAGGTAGGGCGTAGGGGTGTATCATGTATGATGATTCATAGTTCAAGAGGACTTATCAACAAATACTGTTCACGACCAGATCAAGAACAAATAGACCACTAGCGACATTAATTGTCAGTCTGCACTCTGCATGAGAAATACATTGCTAAAAAGTGAGAACACTATTTAATTAACTTAATCTTCAAAGAGAAATGTTATCTGTCTATTGCTTCGATACCGAGTTAAAATAAATAAATGGTTATAAAAATATTAGATTAGATTCTATTTTAAGAATATAACAAAATTGAATTCTAAAATAATAACAAATAACCTTAACATACTAGCAAAGATAAATTTTTAACCTATTAGTAAAGATAAAATTTAAAAATTATGAATATATAAAACAACGACAACGACAACAACAATAACTGTTATATAATAATAACAATAATAACTTAGAATAATTAATAACTAAAAATGATACTAAAATGTTATTTTCATTTTTTTTGTCTAAGCTTATATTATTACAAGTCGTCATAGTCTTGCACTCTTAAGTTTTCACTGACCAAAGTTAATGCAAATTATTATTCTTCATTCGTTTATGGGCATCTACGTTACGCAGATACTTCTAAAATGCAGAAAAATACCGAGGATATGCGTATCGGATATGGATACGGGTGCGATACGGTTCGAATACACCACGTGGAGTATTCGGTTATTTTAATATTTATTTTTTTGGATACAGCTCATACTTCAGGATAATTTCGGGATACGGTTGGGATACTTCCGCTCATTATATATTTTGATCAATATATATAAGATAATTCCAGAATATTTCTAGAATACTTCTAAAGTTAACTCCCTGATATTTCTAGGATAAGTATGTTGTAATATTTGTATTGTCATGATATTTTATTTAAAAATATCATTAATATAACATTTAATTAATTTTTATTTATTATTTTTGTACAATATAAAATATATTAAAATAATAATTATATAAGCGTATATGTATAGGTATCGCCATATCATATAGTATCTTATATGGTATTCGTATCCGTATCCATGCAACATAGCCGGAGATCTTAGAATTAATCAAATCATTCCATTGTTTTCAACTAATTTTAAACCATCTCAATAGTTCCCATATGGAACAGTAATATTTTAGTTCAATGCATTATAGATACTATAATGATATCCCCTAATTCACAAGGTATTGACACGTGGAAGGGGATAAGTTTTCATTTAAGCCCCTATTTTTTTTATTTTGAGTTTTTTTTTGTAATTTTTATTTGATCTTTATTTTTTTCCCTTTTTCGATTTTGGTCCTTTTTTGATATCCAATTTTTTTATTTTCTCATTTCGCACGAGTATGTATGAAAATTTGTAAGCTCAAATTTATGCGAGTTTTCGCTACCCTCTTCACAAGGTATTGACACGTGGAAGGGGGTAGTTTTTCATTTTAGCCCTATTTTTTTTTCAATTTTGAGTGTTTTTTTGTAATTTTTATTTGACCTCATTTTTTCTCCCTTTTTCGATTTTGTTCCTTTTTGATATCCAATTTTTTTTATTTTGTCATTTCGCACGGGTATGTATGAAATTTTGTAAGCACAAATTTATGCGAGTTTTCATAGAAATTTGTCATGTGACAGTTATATTCATAGAAATTTTGTGAGCATTTTTTTTCTAATTTTTTTTGCCTCATTTTTTTCCCCTTTTTAGATTTTGGTCCTTTTTTTATTTGCTCATTTCGCACGGGTATGTATGAAATTTTGTAAGATCAAATTTATGCGAGTTTTCATAAAAAAATGTCATATGGCCGTTATATCCATCTAACACGTTAGGACTGTTTAATGAACCCTTATTAATCGAGTGTCATTATATTAATCGAGTATATATCCGAATATGTCCGAATATGTCATTATATTAATCGAGTTTAGAAACACCCGCTCAAATGCTATTTAAACAAATTATATCATAAAATAATATCCGTGATAGAATAATTCATGAATCTTATGCATATATTGACATCATGATTTTTTCAAATATGTCATGATTAAATTAATTTAGTTGAAATGTACGCGCGCCAATTTGCACGCGCGATAATTCTATTTAAATAAATTATATAAAAAAACATGTAAAAAAATAGGTATGATGTCTCGTGCAATTGCGCGGGGATAAAGCTAGTGACTATGAATTTTAGAGAAAGAAATGTAAGATATTTTTTCATAATTAGATAGCTCATTGAATCATGTTATAGGATTGATCTCTTTAAATTAGTTCATTTATAAATTTCTCTTCAAATCGTTGGTCAATTATTATATTTCTCATATTAATATATCCACATTTTTTCAAAATCACATCAATAACATATGTTTAAATATATAAAGATAGAGTATAAAAAAGATTATAAAATTAAAATTTTATATTATTTTAACTAATAACCTACGTTGTACGGATACATATATTGTATTCGAAACAATACATATACGACGATATATAAATTTTCAAAAAACTTGGGATACGATACATTTATTATATATAAGATTTTATTATTTTATAATTATAATTTTTTGTATTTAATTATTTTTTATTGTATCGGATATTATATATTTGTCATAATAATTCTATAAAGTTCATTATAATTAAGACATCATGTTGTAAAGTAAAATTTTGTTATGATTAGTTATTTGCTCACAATATCACTTTTCTTATTTCGACTTTAATTTCAAACATCATCTTTCGATGATACTTTTCAAACGTAGACGTATCCTACAAACATCAGTGAAGTATTCATCATTAGTTCATAATAAAATAAGTATGATATACCACATAGAGTATTCGATACATATCCTACACGTATTGTTTGTAATATGAGTGTATCCAATAGAATACGACTTGATTTTTATAGTATATGCCATCCCCCAAATTTCACCGTCACATGAGTGTATCCAATACAATACGACTTGATTTTCATCGTATGTAAAATGAGTGTATCCTAATTAACACACTTGATTAACATGATAATTAACTAATGTCACATAATTAATATTTTATTAATATATACTTAACATACATCTGAATTAATATTAATTGATTATTAATTATGCCTCTCTTGGTAATTTTTTTGTTTTGTTTTATTGAGAAAAGGACCTTAGGCCTGCCTCTCTTGGTAATTAAGGGTGTTAATTAGGATATTAACCTTTTTTTCTTTTTTTCTTTTTGCAAAAAAATATTAACAATGTGATGGTGAAATCTGGAGGCAAATTAAAATTCCCCATAACGAACGATGCATGATTTTTCTGGAGTAATGATACAAACCACACTTTTCTTCCCACGAATTAACCACACCTGCCACGTGGCAGCCAGTGATTGGCTGCAGGAAAAACTGCAGCCAATCACTGGCTGCCACGTGGCAGGTGTGGTTAATTCGTGGGAAGAAAGGTATGGTTTGTATCATTACTCATTTTTCTGGTTCAAGTAAAGTTTTGTTCACAAACACTTGGAGGCGGGACCACATTCTATTGAGACGCCAATAAATTCCTTTTAACTATAAAAATCTACGAGAGACCAACTATAGTCTCCTCTCCTCTCCCTTCCAACTCATTTCTTGCTCTCTTCCATTCCCTCTCCATTTTCTCCCCCAAGCTACTGCATGCACCAAATCTCCCACATGGAACCCAGTCACATGACCACCGACGACTCAGACCACACCAGCAGCAGCGGCATCTTTTTCTTGGACCCCCACCACTCACCCGTTGCCGCCGGAGCCGGCTGTGTTGCTGCAGAAGCTGATGTGGAGGCCCTTCGCCGCCTCTCTGACAACCTCTGCTCAATCTTTCAATCCAACGACTTCTCTTTCTGCTCGGACGCCACCATCACGTGCGACTCACGTGATTTGCCTGTTCACCGGTGCGTGCTCTGTGCCCGGAGCCCCTACTTTCGCGATTTTTTCTCGAAACGTCACCAAAATGACGGGCCCGTTGAAATTGCTGAGTTATTTGAAGATTTTGAGATGGGGTATGAGGCGTTGGTTCTAGTGATTGAGTACATATATAGCGGGCGTGTCAAGCAGCTCCCTAATGGCGTTTGCGTGTGTGTCGATGAGAGCTGTCCACACTTTGGCTGCTGGCCGGCCGTTGATTTCATGGTGCAAGTGCTCTACGCCTCGTTCAAATTTCAGATCTCAGAGCTTGTTAATCTCTTCCAGGTTTGTTTGTTTTTTAACTTTTTATGGGGGTTTTAGTTAAATTTGAGGTTGATTGATCAGGTTAAGGATTTAGATTGTCAGGTTTCTATTTCTTCTTTTGATTTTCATGTCCTCTTCATCCTTTCTAGATTCTTGGTATTTTCCTTTTGTTGTGTCTTGGATGGTGTCTTGGCCTTGGGTGTGTGACTGTGAGGAGAAAGAAGATATTTGTATTTTTCTTGTTTCTGATTATTGAAATTTGAAAGAAGCTTTGATTGTACTTTATCTTTTGAGGAGTCCTTAAGTAAGAAACACATGCAAGTAACCTCCTGTACCAATGCATACCAGTGGGTACCAAATCTACACTAATCACTCCATACTATTTTCAACTATCATATTCAACAATTAATCAATTAGCCTAGAGCAATTGGGCTACTACATTGTGCTTATAAATTATGTCCACTATCCAATATTTGTTGGCATCATTTGCAATTTGCAATAACTAATACCAAATTTGTTAGCATCATTGCAGAGGCGTTTAATAGACGTGCTAGAAAAGGTCACCTCGGACGATATCCCGCGGATACTCTCAGTCACTGATATGTGCGACAAATCATGTTACCGCCTCTTGATGCATTGCATCGACATCACAGTTCGGTCTGACCTCGACATGGTCACCCTAGAGAAAACGTTACAACCCAACATAGTCAAACAAATCGAAAACCAACGGATCAATTTAGGACTGATTAATCCTCGTGCGAACAACTACCCTGATAAACACGTGAGACGAATCCTCCGTGCGTTGGATTCGGACGATGTGGAGCTCGTGAGGATGTTGTTGAAAGAAGGGCATACGACTTTGGACGATGCTTATGCCTTGCATTACGCAGTTTTGCACTGCGATTCGAAAATCACTATGGAATTGTTGGATTTGGAACTGGCGGATGTGAATCATAGGAATTTGAGGGGTTACACAGTTCTCCACATGGCGGCTTTACGTAAAGATCCGAAAATAATTGTCTCTCTTTTGACCAAGGGTGCCCGGCTTGGAGACATGACTTCGGATGGAAGAAAAGCGGTGCAGATCGCTAAGAGGTTGACTAAGTCGGTTGACTACTTTATGATTACTGAAGAAGGGAAGGCCTCGCCGAAGGATAGTTTGTGCATTGAGATTTTGGAACAGGCCGAGAGGCGGGACCCACTTGTCGGCGAGGCTTCAGTTTCCCTTGCTTTGGCTGGAGATGACTTGCGTGGTAGACTTCTCTACCTTGAAAACCGAGGTAACTTTTTTATGGTTTTTTGTTAGATAAATGATTTACGGATTTATTAAACCAATATGTGTGGTCCCTTCAACATTGAAATTGTGAGTGCCCTTAAATTAATTGTTCGTATCTTTCTGTGTTATATTGTGTTAGTAATAATTATGATAGTCGGCATGGAGATGTGGGTAAGCATTATCAAATAAGGCAATTAAGGACCATAGATAGGTTCTTTTTATTTTGTCCTAATCAAGACTTAGTTTTGATGCGACCTTTGCGCTGTTTCCAGCAAAAACAAGAACAACTTGAAATTTCAAGGACCATCACAACACATTATGTTTTTAGTATTGGTCATAGTCTCATAGACCAAATTATAATATTTTGTGGATCATTTTGATACAGTGGCACTAGCGAGGATAATGTTTCCGAGGGAGGCCCGACTTGCAATGGACTTAGCCCACGTGGATGGCACGCTTGAGTTTACATTGGGTTCGAGTTCAAATTTAAACCCGACAAATTCAAGTGCAGTTGATCTAAACGAGACCCCTTTCAAGATGAAGGAAGAACACCGGGCCCGCATCAAAGCACTTGCTAGAACAGGTATTTTGTTCCTTTATGTTTTTAATAAAATTAAGAAGTGTTACATCATGTAGGTCATGACTGTACATTTATTCATTTTTGTGATTTAAATAGACAAATATGACTAATATGCAGTGCATAACACATAAATTTTTGTGTTTTTAATGCAATAAAATGTCGCTAACGTGGGCCACGAACGGTTCATTTCAAGAAGTGGGCTATGCATTTTTTTTGTTACTTTATTTCTTTCGCCATCTTATTCTATTAGTGGTGGGGCTTAGGATATTTAGCTGCACCATAGGCTTGACTTGAAATAAAAATAAATGAAATTTGGGATCATTTTAAGAAGGTTATTGTTAGATATTATATTCGTCATGGGACCTAGTAGTCAGGTTGTTGCACATTTCATTATTCGAACATGAATAGAAAATGGGTAATGCTAAACTGTTAAGTCTGATTTTGAAACGCGTTAAGCGGCTTTAACCCCTTGTTTGAAAGAACATGATTAGCATTTATATTTGCCAATTGTTTAACCACATGACTACAAAGCATTGGCCTGTGCTTATTATTGTTTAATTGGCATACTTACACATCTGATTAGGAGTCAATAACTAATAAATGACAACCTTGTTCAATGGTTCTCTAGATTTGAGCTCGATTATATAATCTCTAATAATTGTTTCAATTTGCATTTTAAAGGTTTATTTAATTTTCAAACTTGCACATATACAATTGTAGGAGACTATGAGTCTTGAAGCTGAGAAACCTGAGCTTGGTTACATTTGAATCTAATTTGATAGGATTTGTTTAGATTTTTTCTTTTTCTTTTATGAGATATGATTAGATATTTAAAATATTCGTAAATATATTATGTAGCTTTCTTCATTATTATTAATTTTTTTTTCCCTTAATTAATTTGTATGCTATTTCCTAGTGGAGCTCGGGAAGCGGTTCTTCCCGCGTTGCTCAGCAGTACTGGACAAAATAATGGACGATGATTTGACAGAGCGAACTTGCCAAGGGAGAGACTCCTCCGAGGATAAACGACGCCGTTACATCGACCTACAAGAAGTGCTCGAACGAGCTTTCTGCGAGGACAAGCAGGAGAATGATCGCTCCGCCCTCTCCTCTTCCTCATCCTCCACCGCAACTTCCCTTGGCTTCCATCGTGCCAAGAGGTGATTTGATTTATAAAACAAAAAAGAGAAGTTTTGTGAGTTTTATTTTGCGTAGTGTTACCTTTTTGTTGTGTTTCAATCTTCTGTGACTTGTATAGATTTGTGGTGTGTAATAGCGAGTCAATGAATCCAAACACGGACCTCTGACTCACTGCATAGACCTTGTAATTTGTAGAGCTACAAGGGTCCGATCTCCTTTCTGTCGTATGTGTATATTCTTCCTTTTCTATCCCAACATTGTAGTTTTAGTTCGTGTAGTATGTATAGTATAGTGTTGGTGTGGTTTCTTAATTGCTTCCGACAATCCTTATGGATAGAACAATGGCCTTTTGCGTGACCAACTCAAAAGTATTTTCTTTGTGCTAATTTTGTTATGCATCTTGTTTATGGTATTGTTTTAAGTATTTTCTTTTCGGTTATCTGCCCTGTTTTAATATGGTTGATTTTTTTTTTTGTAAATAATTGTTCCTGTAGTTCATAAAGTTTGTTCTTCCCCTTTCAAATATATGTTAAATGGATTTCTCTGCTTGGTGTATTTATCAGTTTTGTTTCAAGAAATTAGAAATGCAAGTAGTACTAGTTTTAGAAAGCCTAATATGATTTTGAAATATATGAACCTATGAAAATATACTTTCTGAATAGTTCTGAAGTGAAAAAATTAGGGCGATTTTATTAATAGGATACCAAAACTTTAAAGAATGATATTGAAGATTGAGATTGACTAGGCGAGGCGATTTTCTCTTAAAAAATTTCTGATCGATTCTCAGGCAGGATCCCCAGTGGGGATCACTGCCTGCATCCTCACCTCTCCTCACACATCGATTCTTCACTCACTTCTACTCACATGAACAATACATCTAGATCGCCAGATCGAGAGAAAAGATCCTATGCGCAGGCGTTATTATACTCAAAAGAAGTTGCTGATCAGGGAGATGAAGAAATAGGAAGGAGAAGAGAGAGATCAAGAGAAACATTTGCACAATCCAAATAAAAAAAATTTCAATGCTACAAGTGTTTGAGTTTTGGCCATTTCCAATGGCAGTGCTGAGATCCATACAAATGTAAAAGGTGTGGGAAGTTAGGGCATATACAAAACCAATGTAAAGAGAGAATAAATAATGAAGACTTCAAATACACAAATCGCTCTAAAAAATTTACAACCCAATACAAAGGAAAATCTGATGCTACTAAGGGGATAATTTCATCATACACTTGCCTTGCAGGGGAGGGGATGATATCTTCGGTAGTATGGGAAGAGCTCTATGTGTGCCTTAGAAGAGTACCTGAGCAATTGTGTAAAATAGAATGGTTAGAGAAAGTTTTGGGGGGAATTGGCATAATCAAAAGAATAAAAAGTATAAGAGGATGGCATAGCAGAAAAGAAGTTCATGTGGAATTATCAAGAATCAAATCTGATCAAAGCTTGCCCCCATTTATACAAATAGAAGATGGGAGAAACTCTCTTAAAATTTATATAATGTGCAATAATTGGAGAAAAGTAGTTCATAAGGAATGGAGACCTATAATGAAAAAAAATCAAGAGGTGGAGAAAAAAGAATGGAGAGTTAAGGAGATGAAGGAAGATCTAAAAAAGATTGGAAAGAACATTTGTACAGAAATGATAATATATGATCATTCCAACTCAATCCCAATAACCCCTCAAGAACTGGACTCTCCATTTAGAAGGCAGGAATCAAAGGCATTTGATCAAACACCTGAAAGACACTATGAAAACTCCAAATCACCAACCAACTCTGAACTGGAATGTGTGGCAATTGTAAATTATGTGCAAGATCTAACTCTGGTACCATTAAGTTCTGAAATCTTAAGTGAGGGTACAGATCAACCAAAGTTGAGAAGAAGTGAAAGAATTAAGAGCAAAAAAGGATGTGTGTGGAAGGGAGAACCATCTCAGGGAAAGGCAAGAATGAAATATCAAGAAATTCCACATGGTAATCTTAAAATAAAATATAATGAGAGAAAAGAAAATGAGAAATTGTATTTAGATCCAGAGAAGCCATGTGTGGAAGAAAAAGAGGTTTCTCAAATGCTTGAAGCTGTTGGAATTAAAGTTAATGATCAAATGAGAGATGTAATCTCAACATTGATTGAGCAAGATGGAGAAAAATATGAGGAAAGAAAAAATAAAAATACATTAATTCAGGAGGGGGATGGAGGGGACTTAAGTTTATAATGAAGAACAAAACTTTAAAGATAATAAGCTGGAATGTTAGGGGCCTAAATGCAAAAAACAAAAGAGAGCAAATAAAGGATAATATATATCAATTTAAGCCAGATATAATATGTATCCAAGAGTCTAAATTGGAATCTTATTCGGATGGAATTTGTAATAAATATCAAAAATAGGGTTTTGATATTTGTTGATTAATATTCCTAAATTCTCAGAATATAAGACTCATGTTAAATATAACCCTTCCCACGATCAAAACCGACTCCTTATGCGTCAAACTCGTTAAAAGGGTATAATCGTAATTTCATTTTTTATGGTTATTTAAATATATATATGATAGGGACTTATTTGCATAGTTACCAAACCATTTTTTTTTTTTTTTTTTTGAGAAAATTTGGAGAGGGTTTAAAATCCCCCTTCCAAATGATTTTTTTGTATAAATAGTGAATATGTACAAGAGTATAGGTAAAAAAAGAAAAATTACATCGTTTAAAACTATCCAGACCTATACAACTCTGTGGCTAAGAAAAGAACAAGAGATAGAAACAAATTATAACTCATTCTTGTCGGCCCATTAACCTCAGCCCAAAGACCAAACCTAAGTTTAGTCTTCACTTCAGTTCACTTTGGTCGTGTCCTTCACTCTTGTCTTTCTCCTCTTTGAGCTGTTGCCCTAATCGGCGCCATTGTCCACAGCTCTCTCTCCTTCTTTTCTTTCTCGAAGGTTCTCAATAATAAGACCCAATCTTCTTCAATCTCTTGCACAACTTCGTTCGCATTTTTCTTTTTCTCAGTGAAAGCTCGACGACATCGTTCCTTCCACAAAACGAAGAGAACAATGGAGTAGATCTGTCTAATTTTGAAATTTCCTGGTCTGGTCGAATTGAGGTACATGGTTTCCATGGAAGCAGGAGATTTATTATCGATGTTAAGGCACACCCTTGTTTTCGACCAGACTTCTCTACCGAAATCACATCTACCAGATAAGTGGTATTCACTTTCTTCATCATTGCAGCATAAGTAACATCGATTAGCTAATACATGCCCTCTTTTCTGCAGGTTATCAATGGTGAGTATACGGTTTTGTTTGATAAGCCAGAGAAATATGATGATTCTTAGGGGAATTTTTAGATTCCACGCAAATTTGAGGTTTGAGTGCGTAAATACTCCTCGGCTGAGTATGTCGTACACACTTTTTATCGAGAAGGTACCCGATTTCTCTCTGCTCCATTCTATTTCATCTGTGACCCCTTCTCTTATGATGGTATTCATTACCAACTCCTTCAGTAGATTTAATTCTTCTCTTGCTGGACCATCTAGTTCCGATAGAAAGAAGTCTTCCAGGGATGTGAAGGATTTATACATATTCACCGTCCCAAATTTTAGGACAGAGGCATTAAATAAGTGCGAGAATTTTTGGTACAGTCTTTGCTCCCCCCAAAGGCTGTACCAGAAACTGGTATTGTCCCCATTATTCACTTTAAAGGTTGTGTGTGCAAAGAAAAAAGCTCTTTCTTTCTTTACTGTTGCCCAAAAATACGAGTCCTTAATATTGTTTGTATGTATATCATCCATATTAGGGTTGCTTACTAAAACTTGCCAATTTAATCCTTCTTCTTTGATATTATAATACTTCCACAACCATTTATTTAGAAAACATTTATTGAATAATTCAAGGTCTATGACCCCCATGCCTCCATATGATTTGGGTCTACAGACTTTGGACCATGCAACTAAAGGGTATCCAGATTCTTTGTTGCCTCTCCAGAGAAAATTTCTCCTGAGTTTTTCGATTTGCTTCAAAGCCCATTTGGGGAATTTGTACACCTGCAAGTAGTACACTGGCAGAGTCGTGATGAGTGATGACAGCATTGATAAGTACAAGCCTCCCCCCTATACTTAACAAGGCTGCCTTCCAACCTTGTAGCCTGAGTTTGATTTTCTCAATAATTTCCAGAAAGAAATCCTTATTAGGTTTTCTGAAATGTAACGGGTATCCAAGGTACCTGAACGGCAGATTCACTTCTGGGCACCCAAGTTCTTGCATTATTCTTTCTATGACCCCTTCTTCTCTTCCTCCTGAAATCAGTGTGAATTCTGATTTATCATAGTTTATTTTTAAGCCAGAATCATAACCGAAAGAATTTAGGATACTTTTCAATCTTTGAATTTGAGTGATTTCAGGCTTGACCAGAAATAAAGTATCATCTGCATAGAATATAGATACTGGTACCCCTATGATTGGTCTTTCAATGAAATTCTGATCAGCATGTCTTTCAATTACTCTTCCTAAAGTATCCATTGCCAAAATGAATAGGTGTGGGGACAGCGGGTCCCCCTGTCTGACCCCTCTCTTTAAATGGATAGTTTTCCCCGGGGATCCATTTAGTAAAATTTTTGTGGATCCATTAAGAACATTATTTTGGATCCAGGAAATCCATTTTGGCCCAAATCCTCTTGCCCTCATTACTTGGATTATAAAATCCCAAGAAATAGTATCAAAAGCCTTTGAAATATCAGCTTTAAAGAGGATCATTGGTTTATTATGTCGATAAGAATTATGCATTGCCTCTCTGGCAAACACAAAACATTCAGTTATTTCCCTGCCTTTTAGGAACCCTAATTGATTGCCCAATATCAATTTGTTTATGACACATTTCAATCTATTTGCCAATATTTTTGAAATTATTTTTTGGATGCTACTTACCAAACTTATTGGCCTGAAATCTCTTGCCGATTGGGCTCCCTCTTTCTTAGGGATCAGCACTATGTGAGAGATGGCTGCTTCTCCTAGCCCTTCGATCACATTATGATTATGGATAATTTGGGTTAGTTCAATTTTTAATTGTGGCCAGAAATGTTTAAAGAATTCGCCATTGAATCCATCTGGGCCTGGTGACTTATTTGTTTTCCATCTCTTTATCACTTTTTCTATCTCATCTTCTCTAATCTCTTCTTCCAAGAAGGATAGCACTTGATTATCTGAATTGAGGAATAAGCTTGATAGATTCATGTGAGATTCAGTTGTGGGATTTGAGGTGCTGGTACCCATAAGATCTTTATAGAAATTAAAAAGGATTTTTGCCTTATCTTTATGCGACACTGACTCCTGCAGTGTTACTGGGTCACTGAGAATGGGTATCATAAGCTTGCTCTTTTTTATTGAAGCATATTTATGGAAGAAAGAGGTGTTTTATCTCCTTTTTGTACCCATTTAAATTTGGCTCTTTGCCTCCAATAAATTTCTTTAACCTCATTAATATGGACCATTCTCCTTTTCACAAATGCTTTTAACCATTTCTCTATCTCAGAGAGGGGGTGACTTTCTTGTCTCTTATCTATCCAGTCTATGATTGTTTTGCAATTTGTGTTTTGTGTTTTCATATTCACTCTTTTATTTTTACTCCATCTTCTCAATTTGACTCCTAAAGATATTAGTTTATCTGAGAAATCCTTGATTGATATACTCTGAGTGGAGGATAAATGCTCCACTATGATGAGGTTCGCTTCCTCATCATTAACCCAACAATTTTCAAATCTGAAAGATTGATGAATGGAAAACGAAGATGTCGCTTTAAACAAGATTGGGACATGATCTGAGCAATTGTTTGTAAACGAAGTTTGTGAGGAGTTTGGAAATTTATTTTGCCAAGAGATATTGAATAGAACTCTGTCTATTCTTGCGTGAGAGATGGAATTTGACCATGTGAAATCTCTCCCTCTTAAGGGGGGGTTTATGAGGCTAAGGGAATTAATGAAATGTGAGAATTTCTGGGCTTCTTCCCAATTTCTGGGAGAGTTTCCTGATCTTTCTGAGGCTAAAGCTATAAGATTGAAATCACCCAAAATCATCCATGGTTGAGTGATAGTGCTTTCCAGTGATTCTAACTCTGTTAGAAATAAGTCTTTCTCTAAAATTCCCTGTGGGCCATAGACACCGGTCAAGATGATATGGGTATTGTCCCATTTGCAATTAAGAGTAACAGTTAATGAAAATGATCCTTTACTGATTGAAAACAGGTCAAAGAAATCTCTTTTCCATGACATCATGATTCCACCCGAAGTCCCTATCGAATCTAGGGTTTCATATGTTTCATAATTTTGAGATAGAATTTCTCTGTGGAGAGATTGGGAATAGTTTTGGATTTTTTTTTCCTGGAGGCATAAAATATCAGGATTGATATCTTCCAAATTGTCTCTTATAAGCATTCTTTTTTGCTTGGCATTCATCCCTCTGATGTTCCAAGATAATATTTTTATTGTTTTTAATTTCATTATGATTTATCTTATCTCCTCTTTCTTATTGTTTTTTCTTAACCCTAATTGGATTCTCCCTGAGCCCCTCTGGCCAAGGATCCAATAAGGTATTTTATGTTATCATCCACTTCTACTCCAATTGACACAAGAGCTTTACATACTTCTTCTTCACCTAAGCTCTTGTTTTCACTCTGGGAGATGGGGTCAGTGATTTGATTATGTTTTGCTTTATAATTTTTCTTCGCAAAACCATATGAGATCTCATTATATTGGGTAAGTTGGGCTTTTTCCATGGCAACAGTGTCATAATTTGCCTTCTATTTGAGCCTTAGTGATCTTCTCAAGTTCTGACTGCCTAGATTTTCTTGCTCTCCATTTTGTTCTAAGACAGATAATGACCAATGATTGTGATCCTCATTTGGTTTCGTTGGAGAATTTAAGAATATTAGATCTTCCTCATTTACGGGGGAGGATTTCCCCTTATAAGGCACTATTGCTCCTCTCTCATCTGGGCTAGAGGTGGTTTCTTTGTCCCCCCCCCCCCCCCCCCCCCCCCCCCCCCAATCCCCCCTTCAAGTGTTTGATGAAATGCTTTATCATTATAAATCACAATTTCAGAGCATTTGGGTTGGAATCTAAGGTCTTTCACCACTCTCCATTCTTTCCGAGGCTTATTGTATTTTGGTACCCATTGTTTCACTGAATTTTCTCTTGTTATGTTTGACACATGAACCAAGAGATTGAGATTAGAATCTTAGAGAGTGAAGTTGGTTGGTATGTTTTGCTTGCTGCTCACTCCAATTTTCAGGTAAACTTCTTTGAAATCATGTGAACCTCTTATACTTAAGATTGATTCCAACTTCCCTATGCTAGCCATTAAGTTTTTTATTTTTTCAGGGATGCAAAGTGCGGATGGGATTCTTCTAAGCACTGTCACCGATTGCAACGGGGGATTTGGCTTTGCTAGATTTTCTTTTAATATTCCATCCTCAATTTGTATTATTCTTGTATCTGTAGTGTTTGACTTGTAATCCCTTTTTAGTTTGCATTGGAATGCCTTGTGTCCCGATTTCTTGCAAATAATGCAACAAATGGGATCTCTGCATTCTGATTGCACATGCCCCTTCCCCAGGCATCTGAAACACATCACAGTCTCCTTCTTCTTCGTCTTTTTCACTCTGCCTTTCACTTTGATCCACGGGTTGCCTTCATCACCTCCTCCCCCTATCGCACACTCCCTAGAACTTTCCCCGATGATGCCTTCTGTTACAACCTTCGCAAAAGTACGATTCATAGCTGAGGGGCAAACTAGGTGAAGCAGAAGAGATTTGAGAGTGTGTGAGAAGAGAGTGAGAGATAAGAGAGAGATCTATAGAGCCCCCTGAGGGGATCAAGTAGATCTGAAAACCGCCCTAGAATCCCTCAGAATCGCCTTCCCTCTTCTTGGATCAATTTCTTCTCTAGTTACCAAACCATTAATAATACAAATAAGTATAGTTGCAAATAAACCCCCATATAGTTGTAAAACCAAGGACTTGCAATTATGAGAGTTTTGTGGGTATGTATGTAATGTGCCATCCACCTCATTAACCCCTGCGACCCACACCTCACCCCTTCCATAGCCATTAGCACACATCAAACACTCATGAAATCCTAAGGAAAAGAAGAGAGAAAAATAAGAAAAAGCAAGGAAAAGAGGATATTTCGCAAAACGAAAGCTGCCATAATCTTCAGGAGGTTGAGTTGTACGAGTTAGGAAGATCAAAAGAGGAATTCCTTCGACGTTTTGAGTTGCTCCATTTTCTGCGTCGTTTCGGTTAATCTCTTATTTGTCGAGTTTCTTTCCATTAGGTGAGTGCTACTTTCACTTCTCTCTTATTAAGAATCCAATTACGAGCGTTTCTAGACCTTACATGATAGTCTAGGATTCTTGCTTTAGAAACCGTATTTTGCTTTAAAAACCGTGTTACCTCAACAAAATGTATATTATGTAGATTTGATCATATATATGTATGTAGAATTTGAGTTTGATAAAACGTAAGCCGGGCTTACGGTTTTGAAAGAGGGTCCTATGTGTACATACGCGGCTCCTCCGGTATGCTTTAGTTTGATAGGTGTAGTGTCGCGTGACCTCGTGGCGCTCTTTGGAGGGAATTGCGTAGCAAACTTGATGTAGTGTAAAGTCCCGACCCATGAGGGGTCTGGCTGTGGCGCATGGATATCCGTCGTCAGCTCATTTTTGTAGGGAATTCGCGCTTCCCGAGCTTTATATTTTGTTCCAGCCCATGTGTGACTCGCTATCAGCGCGGGTTGGCACTTCAGTCGAGTGTTATTTGCGCCCTCACCCCGGTAAAACCATTAGTAGTATGTATATGATTAGATATGAATGTAAGTGATTTTGATTTCGAAAAACCGGGGAAAGTATTTGAGAATTATTTATATACAAATATGATTTATGATTTTTATTATTTTGAGCGAGGTATTTGACTAGCCATGTATAAGGTCGATCTTAATAAGCTAGGCTCAAAACTCACTCACTTAGTCACTTCCGTGACTAACCATTTTATTTGAATGTTTTGAGTCTAGGTACGGTGGACAGATCATCCGGGGGAGCGGATATCTAGAGTGTGAGTACGACGGTTTCGTTTTCATCGCGGAACCTCCATTTTGTGTATATTTGTTTACTTCCGTTTCTGGCCAGCGAGCCTTTTTTTGATGCGACATCTTGTTTAGTTTGTGTTTGTTTATGTCGTGTTTGTGTTTATAAGCTTCCGCTAGGTTTCTTTGTGTTCGTTTGTATATGTTATGGTGATGCATGTATATATGTGCGTGTGTCGTTGTTTTCGAGTTGTGGTATTTATGTTTTTGTGAATTTATCATATAAGAGCCTGTGGTATACGAGTTGTATACTGGCGGGTTGCCGCACCCTTTTCCATTTTATTTTGGGGTGTGACAGAATTCATAAGGAAATTATGGGGGGGGGGGGGGGGGGGGGTTCTAAAGAAATACTCAACCCTAAATGCAAATCGTACTGCAGGGGGAATAATATTAGCATGGAATGATAATTATTTTCATCTTAAATCTGAAGAGAGAGGTCTTTTTACCTTAACTGTAACCCTAAAGTGCAAATGGGATGATAAAGAAATTATTTTAACTGGAGTGTATGATCCACAAAATAATGATGAAAAATTAAGGTTTTTGGAAGAAATGAAAAAGATTGGAGATAATTTAGTGATACCTTGGCTTTTATTTGGAGACTTTAATATGGCATCTTCCTCACAAGAAAGATCAAATTATGAAGAAAGACACTGGAAAAATCCAGAATTATTTTTAGAATTCATTAATGAAAATAGCCTAATTAATATCCCATTAAATGGCAGAGAATATACCTGGTCAAATGGAAAGGTAATGGTGAGATTAGATACATTTTTATTTAACCTAATTTGGTCTCAAAATTTCCCAAATAATCTGCAAGAGGCTTTGCCAAATACTTCTTCAGATCACTGCCCTATTCAACTCAAAACAAGTGCAAGCTTTCCAATATTTGATGGTTTTAGGTATGAGAATGAATGGTTGGAAATTGAAGAGGCTGATGAAATCATCACTGCACATCTTAATTCCAGCAAGGCAAATAACTTTAAGGACTTGTATAAAAAATTCCAAGAATTAGGGACTAAAATGAAGAGGTGGAATAATAATTGGAGGAAAAATATGAAAAAATATGAAAATAATTGCAGAATTATAATGGAATGGCTGGATAAAAGGCAGGAAAAATGGGTCCTAAATTCAGTGGAAAAATGGCTGAGGAAGATCATAAAAATAAGATATGAAGATTTGGTTAAAAATAATGAAAATTATTGGAAACAAAGGGCTAAACATAGATATGGATAAAAGAAGGAGATTGTAACACTAGTTTCTTTCATAGATATGCTACAATAAAGAAGAACAAACTAATGATTGCAACCCTAAATAACCCTAATTTGAATTGTGTGACCTCAGAGCACAAGGAAAAAGCAGCAATATTATTTGATTTTTATAAGAGACTAATGGGATCTGAACCTATAGAAGATGAAGAGATTCCAATCTTGAAAAGCTCAAATTTAATTTTCAACCATAATATTGATTTGAGGACATTAGAAAGTCCAATTCATATGGAAGAGCTGGATTCAGTGGTTAAAAAATGGAAATTGAATAAAACTCCAGGACCAGATGGGTTTAATGGAGAATTTATGAAAAAATATTGGCACTTGATGAAGGAGGAAATAATGGATATTATACATAGACGGGATGTGGAAAAAGGTATGGAAGAATTTGGAATATCTTATATAGCCCTAATTCCTAAAAAGGAAAATACTGTAAATCCAAAAGACTTTAGACCAATAAGCTTGATATCAAATATTCAGAAACTTATATCTAAAGTCTTGGCAAATAGATTAAAAGGGGTAATTAATGAATTAATCCTCCCTAATCAACTACGTTTTATTGAGTCAAGAGAAATCTCTGAATCATTTGTTTATGTCAGGGAAGCTATTATGAATTCTAAGGCATCTCATAAACCTCTTTTGCTATTAAAAGCTGATATCTTTAAAGCATTTGATACTCTATCATGGAATTTTATTAATCAGGTCTTGGTGGCAAGAGGATTTGGGGTGAATTGGAGGGGATGGATAAAATTCTGATTTTTAGGAGGTGCAGCTAAAGTATTACTTAATGGGACCCCTGACAAGAGTGTTCATCTGAGAAGGGGAGTGAGGCAGGGGGACCCACTGTCCCCACATATTTTTATACTGGCAATAGATACCCTTGCCAGAATTATAGAAGTAATGATTCAAGTGAATTTTATAGAAAGGCCCCTGAAAGTAGGTTCTTTAGCACTCTTTTATGCAGATGATACAATCATTATGCTTAAACCTACCATAATTCAGGCTAGAAGAATGAAATTTCTACTTAACATATTTGGAAATTGCTCAGGGTTGAAAGTTAATTTTGACAAATCAGAATTTGTGGTGGTAAATAATAAGGAGATGAATTGGAGTGATGTAGAGGAAGAATTAGGATGTAAAAATGTGGAATTTCCTATGAATTACCTAGGTTATTTACTAAGTGAAAGAAAACCTACTAAAAAAGATTATAGAATCATTATAGAGAAGATAAGGAAAAGATTGGAAGGATGGAAAGGGGCCCTACTTTCAATTGGAGGAAGGTTAGTGATCGTAAATGCAGTTTTGGCATCAATACCCACATACTATTTCATGGTGTATAAATTTCCTAAATGGGCTATTAAGGAAATAGAAGCAATTAGATGCAATTTTCTGTGGAAAGGTTTGGAAAACAAAGGTTATCATTTAGCATCTTGGAAAGCTATGTGTAGACCTAAGGAATGGGGAGGAATTGGAATATTGAAATTAGAGACCTTTAATGATTGTTTATTGATGAAATGGTTGTGGAAATATTATAATAAAAATAATGGAATTAATTGCCAAATTTTTGTGAGTAATATTGCCAATTCAGACATGGGAGGGAAAAGAGTTCCGGATGATTCATATTTTTGGAATAATATGAAGAAATATTTGGATTTTTTTTTGGAGGAATTCAGAATTTACAGTGGGAAATGGTACCAAAATAAGTTTATGGTACAATAATTGGGGAAATGGATTATTGTACCAAAAACTACCAAGAATATATGCTAAAGCTTATCTGGTAACCAATGTTCCAGAAATCGCTCGACACTCGCTGGTCGGCAGACGACCATCAAGCGCCAATGATGATTAATCGGGATTAATCGGGAATCTCGGCGGACCTCGGCGGATTTTTATTTTTTTATATTTAATATTTAAATTAATTAAACAAAATTACAAATCATAGTTTTTTTAATAAGTTTTGAATAATTTAAGTAACAAAATACACTACGTCACTAAACTAACATAAACTCAAATAATAATAATAATTTATATATATATAAATAATATTAAAAATATGAAAAAAATTAGTCCAAATTTATTTTTTTGAATAGTATCTGACAAACGATCGTTTTCATTATTGATGCCTAATTTTTTTTGATGTCAATGGAGATCCATTGGCAATCCATAACGAAAACGATCGTTATTTTGAATAGTATCCCACAGCCTCTCATAATATATAATTTTTTGTGCTTCACATTCAAACAACTAGGCTATGGATGACAATTTAAAAAAAAAAAAAAAAAATTTTGCCAAAAAAAAAAAAAAAAAAAAACACTTCTAAAAATCGGCTCGGCGGTGGCTTGGCGGTCTTGGCGGATTTCGTCAAACACAAAACGCCAAGGGCTTATCTCGACGGCGGACCATCGAGGAGCGATTAATCGGTGATTAATCGGCCGCCAAGGCCGATTTCCAGAACACTGCTGGTAACTGGTACATTAGCATGTTTTAAAGAAATTTCATATTTATGAGGGATGTTTGGGGAAGAATTGTCTAGAGAGGAGGAACAGGAATTTAATCAATTGAAGGACTTGATTGAAAATCAGCAATTGATTGAAGAGAAGGAGGATGAAGTGAAATGGAAATGGGGTGATACTAAGTATACATCAAATAAAGCTTATAAATTTATCATGAAGGGGGTTTATTCATATACAGATCTGAGTTTGATTTGGGAAATAAAAATTCCCTCGAGAATGCTAGTGTTCATATGGTTATTCAAGCAGAACAAGGTCCTAACAATAGAAAATTTGCAAAAGAGAGGGTGGGAACTTACAAATAGGTGTTTTTTATGCTGCTGTGGAGCTGAGTCGGTGTTCCATTTCTTAAAGGAATGCCCTTTCTTGACTTCACACTAGATGGAGGTGGTGGAGGAGATCAATTCAATTTCGGATCTATCAAATTCCTTCGAGATCATGGCGGATACGATATCAAACAATCAAGCCTCCATCGAGAGCAGAACATTGATTGCGGTATTCCTCTTTGTTACTTGGCGAGAAAGTGTTGGGAATTCATCCGACCCCGGGCCCGCGTGTTGGTTAATTCTAACCTAGAGGGGGTGAATAGGTAACCTAGTGGGCAATTTTCGACTAGGTATACAAATTTTCGACTAGGTATAAAATTTTCTTTCATATACAAATTTTGTTAATTCCTCTTCCGTTACAACGTTTTTGTGGTGTCCGTTATAACGTATTGGTTAATCCGTTATAACGGACTATGCTGTGATTTCCAAACTTGAATGGGACGAACATGTCCGTTACAACGGACAGTGAGGTCCGTTACAACGGACATCCTTTTTCCAGCCTTTTATATTAGTTCATCATTTTGATGTATTTCGAATATATTTATTTGACTTAATTTGAGCTTAATCATTCATAAACAAGTTTAGGGATACCTATAATGTGTTTTGGTGATTAGATTGATATCCCAACTTGCGGAATCTTCGATGTCTTGATTCCGGAATCTTCTACGTCTTGATCTTCTTCGCAATTCTTCGACGTCTTTGATGTGAGGCAAATAAGGCACAAAATTAATGCTTAATTTGGGGATTTTAGCCCTTGTGAAGAACAATTCTATATACTTTATTAATCATATTTGAGATAACATGAATATTTCTTCACTAAGTGTGTTTTACTGCTTAATTACAGGAATTAGAAGGAATTTCTGGGAATTTGGAGAGTGTAGTTGTCTCCAACACGTCAAGAGGAGTGAAAATGATATATTACACCGATATATTCGGTACATAAATGAGACGGGAGGCAAACAATCATCATGATGAAAACTTACACACAAGTTTATACGAAAACCACTCAATCCTTAGCCCTTATCCAGCCCACCTACCTTTGATGGAAATTACCTCATTACCCTCAATCCTCTTCACCAACTCGTGGCCAATAAGAAGACTCCGTGAGTGCTATAAATATGACCACAAGGGCCACGAGTTTGGAACACTCTTTACACCCTTTTTACTCTCTCTCTCCCTCTCTCTTTTCCAAGCACAATCAAGATCCTTCAAGATACTTCAAGATCAATCAAGAAAAATCTCTCAAGGACTAGTCGAGACAAGGGAGCTCATCCCTTCGACAAATCCTTCTCATCCTTCGAAGATCGGGCCGTGACAAGGAGCTATTCCCTACGGTGGATTTGAGAAGAAGTGCCGTGACTCGATTCAAGTTTCTTCGAGGTGATTGCGATCCGAGACAAGGGAGCTTCATCCCTTCGGTACAATCCATCACTCTCGAGACAAGGAGCAAGGATTTTTCGGTACGAGGCAAGGAGACAAGGAGCTTCACTTCGAGGCTTTCTCAACTAGGTGTACTCCTTTTCAAATTACTTGATTAATTGTTGTTTGATTGGATTTTGTTGTGTAAAGAATTCTCGGTTTAATGAATCTTTAGTTTCTTGTTTACTTGAATCAAATCTTTGTTCTAAACTTGTTCTTTCACTTGATCTTTTGCTCTCAATTTCTGCCTTAAACTTAGTTCAAATTTCCATTAATTCAATCCCAAAACAAACCACCAAACTGCTCCCAATTCAAATCTAAAACTTAATTCCAGAACTATTTCCGTTATAACGGACACAATTTGCGTTACAACGGACTGGACGGTTGGTCCTTTAATATTCAGTTGGTTATACTTCCGTTGTAACGCACATACATGTCCGTTGTAACGAACTAGTGAGGATTTTCACGCAAGAGGCTCAATACAAGTGCGTTATAACGGACATAAGGGTACGTTGTAACGGATTAACCAATCCGTTGCAACGCAACCACTGTTCGTTATAACGGACCAGTTTAGTGCGTTATAACGGAGTTTCATCCGTTGTAACGGACGTTCATCTCACACTTAGCGCCAGAATTTTCACTCAAGTCCGTTGGAACGGAACTTACTTCCGTTGTAACGGACTATCTTCTGTGAATTTTCTTCGTTATTTCTCATCCATTTTGATCCAAATTTTGACGCAATTGCTCCCCGTGGAACGAATCTATACATTTGCCACTGTACAAACTTAGATTACAAATTTTGTTGATTGTTCGGGGTTTTTACCACAACGATATTTTACACGCCAAAAACCCGCTCATCAAATGGCGCCGCTGCCGGGGAGCGGTGTTTAAGTCAATATTTTAGATCGAAACTTGAGATTTAAATTCATAAATTTGTTTACTCACTTCTTTGTTTCTTTTGTGACAATCTAGGTGAAGGAAGAAAACTTTATGCACAACACAAGATCACGAAAAGGCGAATTACTTCCATTTGTCAAGGAAATCGAAAGAAGGAACAAGAGCTCTAAGAAGAGCAAGGAACCGACACAAGAAGATCAAGACGAACCTCAACTTCAAACTCAAACTTTTTCTTCTTTCTCTACTCATTTAAATTCAAATATGGGTGATGAAACAAGAGCTCCAAGGCCAAAAACCTTGAGAGAATTAGTAGCACCTGGAAATGTGGAGGATAATTATAATTTTATTAGGCCCAATATTCCGAATTTCAAAGCGGATCCGAGCATTATAGGCTCATTGCCTATTTTTCATGGAAAAGCCACGGAAAACCCTCATAAACACTTAAAAGATTTCAAGATTCAACTAAACATATATTCGAATTATGAAGCTTTTAGTGACATTCTTCTTCTTCTTTTTCCTTACTCATTAGGTGAAGGACCGAAAGATTGGTTCTACGCGCTTAGAGGCCCTCTCGCATTCAACGAAGTAGCAACCCTCTTCAAGGAGAGGTACTTTTCGGCCTCTCGATTGGCGGCTATAAGGCACTAAACTGGTGTAGTGACCTCAATGTCGAATACCGAGTTAACGCGTGTAGCGACCTCAATGTCGACATGCTTAACGACAAGCTCGAGATCATCTTGAAGGCTTTGGGCAAGGAGGAAACGAAAAAATGTGGGGTTTGCCTCGCAAATACCCACCACACCGATGAATGCCCGAGTGTGATCGAAGATGCAAATGCCGTTTACAAGAAATTTGACGCTTCAAATTCGTATAATCCGAATCTCCGCAACCATCCTAACTTTAGTTGGTCGAATCCAAACAATGCTCAACCCGATCCTTACCGACAAGCGGTCGCAAAACCAGCCACGTACCAACACCCAAATGCGACTCAAGCGATTCATAAACCAACCCAAACACAAGAACCAAATCAAGACATGAAAACGATAATGGAAATGTTGCAAGGTATCAATAAAAACATGGAAACGATGAAGCAAGAATTTAAGCAAGAATTGAAGCAAGAGATCTCAAGTGTAAGGCAAGAAGTTTCGAACACGAATCGCCATGTGGGCAACTTGGAGACTCAAATCAATCAAATTGCCACTCGAGTAAACATAATCGAATCCCAAGGTACATCTCGACTCCAATCTCAATCTTTGGCCCCTTCCGAGCAAAGGCATATGAACGCAATATCGCTCCGAAGCGGTAAAGAGGTGGGAGAAAGTTCGAAGAGCAAGGAGGTACAAGAAGAAAAGGAGCTCGAGGTACCGATACCGAAGAAGAGTCCGACTCAAGCCGCGACGTTACCAACTCAAGAACTAGAAACAAAATCGACTCAAGTCAAGCCACCTTTCCCGAGTCGTCTCCCAAAGCCAATCGAATCGAACAACGACGTGCTTGCCATCTTAAAGAAAGTGGAGGTAAACATTCCTCTACTCGAAGCAATCAAAGAAGTGCCTCGTTTGGCAAAATATCTCAAGGCATTGTGCACGAACAAAAGAAAGACGAAAGGAGATGAGTTGATTAGTGTGGGGGAGAGTGTTTCGGCGATTTTGAGACTCCCCCAAAAGCACAAAGATCCGGGGATGTTCGCTATCCCTTGCAAAATTGGGCAACACGAGTTACCCAAATGCATGCTCGATTTAGGCGCATCCATCAATGTAATGCCCTTCTCGGTTTTCAAAACCCTAGATCTCGGCCCTCTCGACGATACACAAGTAGTAATTCAATTGGCCGATAGATCTACGACGAAGCCGGTGGGAGTAGTCGAAGATGTGATCGTGACGGTGAATGGACTTTACTTCCCCGCGGATTTCTACGTGTTGGACATGAATGAGGGGAGTAACGATTCAACCCCGATTCTCCTTGGACGGCCATTTTTGAAGACGGCGCGCACAAAAATCGATGTACACGCGGGAGAGCTCACGATGGAGTTCGATGATGAGGTAATCAAATTCAATATTTTTGACAAACTAAAGGAACCCATTGTAGGTACACTCAACTTAAGTGCTATGGACGTGATCGACGATTGTGTACAAGAGGTCATGGATAGCTCATTCGAAAACTTTCAATGGAGCTCAAACCCTTTGTTCGAAGAATTTGAAGGATGTGACAATCCTACATTCGAAATCGAGTCGGAGTTGGAAGAAGAACGAAGCATAGATCAAGCACTTTTTCTAAGAGATCTCGAAATCCCGATGCAAAGAGCTCCACCTTCAATCGAACAAGCTCCAAGGTTAGAATTGAAAAAATTACCTATTGGACTAAAGTATGCTTTTCTCGATGAAGCGGAGACCTTGCCGGTGATAATTGCCTCGAGTCTAGCAAAGGAACAAGAAGAGAAACTCGTTGAAGTGCTAAAACGGAACAAGAAGGCATTCGGGTGGACACTCGCGGACATTCCGGGCATTAGTCCCTCCATGTGCACACACCGCATTATCCTCGAGGACGATGCTAAGCCTTCGCGAGAACCACAAAGGCGGCTCAATCCGCCAATGATGGAAGTTGTAAAGAAAGAGGTGATCAAGCTACTCGACGCCGGAATCATTTACCCCATCGCCGATTCGAAATGGGTCTCGCCAATACACGTGGTACCGAAGAAAACGGGGATGACGATAGTTGAGAACGATGAAGGCGATCAAGTACCGACTCGAGTTCAAAACGGGTGGCGAGTTTGCATCGATTATCGAAGGCTTAATAAGGCGACAAAGAAGGATCACTTTCCGCTTCCATTCATCGATCAAATGTTAGAAAGACTCGCGGGAAATCCATTCTATTGCTTTCTCGATGGATTTTCGGGCTATTTCCAAATACCGGTCGCACCCGAAGATCAAGAGAAGACCACTTTCACGTGCCCGTTTGGTACCTTCGCGTACCGACGCATGCCATTCGGGCTATGCAATGCTCCGGGTACTTTCCAAAGGTGTATGCTTTCTATTTTCTCCGATTATATTTCCAAATTTATAGAAGTTTTTATGGATGACTTTTCGGTATTTGGTGACTCATTCGAATCATGTCTAAGCCACTTGTCACAAATACTCGAAAAGTGCATCGAAGCTAACCTTGTTTTGAATTTTGAGAAATGCCACTTCATGGTGAGCGAAGGAATTGTTTTAGGTCATTTAATCTCGGAGAAAGGAATGGAAGTCGACAAGGCGAAAATCGACGTAATCAAGACGCTTCCGTATCCAAGGACGGTGAAAGACGTGCGATCCTTTCTCGGCCATGCAGGATTCTATAGGCGCTTCATCAAAGACTTCTCGAAAACCTCGCAACCGATGTGCCAACTTCTCCAAAAAGATGCAAAATTCGAGTTCAATGCAAAGTGCAAGGAGGCTTTCGACAATCTCAAGGAAAAGCTTTGCTCCGCGCCAATCATCAAGTCACCAAATTGGGAGCTACCGTTCGAAATAATGTGTGACGCAAGCGATACGAGTGTGGGGGCGGTACTTGGCCAAAGAGAAGGAAAAGACCCCCACGTCATCGCCTACGCCTCCAAGTCTCTCGACAATGCCCAACGAAACTACACCACCACCGAAAAGGAACTCCTCGCAATTGTGTTTGCATTGGAGAAATTTCGTTCTTATCTTTTAGGTACGAAGGTGATAGTCTTCTCGGACCACGGCGCATTGAGACACTTGATGAAGAAAAAGGAGTGCAAACCGAGATTGCTTCGATGGATCCTTTTGCTTCAAGAATTCAACCTAGAGATCAAGGACAAAAAGGGATGCGAGAATCTCGTGGCGGATCATTTGAGTCGGCTTCCATTGAAAATCGAAGATCTTGTTCCGATTCGCGAGGAATTCCCCGAGGAACACGTTCTCGCGGCTCAAGTCGAAGCGCCATGGTACGCCGACCTTGCAAACTACATCGTCACGAAGAATTTTCCCCCGAGCTTCTCCAAGGCACAACGCGATAAGATGAAAAGCAACGCTCGATTCTACGTTTGGGAAGACCCGATCCTTTTCCGCATTTGTGCCGACCAAGTAATTCGAAAATGTGTCCACCAAAATGAGGTACAATCTATCCTTTCCTTTTGTCATACATTACAATGTGGTGGACATTTCGGTATTGCACGTACCACACACAAGGTACAAGAATGTGGATTTTATTGGCCAACCTTGCATAAAGACGTTGCAAACTTTGTGAAAGGTTGTGGAAATTGCCAAAAGACGGGGAACTTGAGCCGTAGAAATCAAATGCCCCTCAATTCAATCTATGTGTGTGAACCATTCGATGTTTGGGGCATTGATTTCATGGGCCCGTTTCCATCGTCTTTTGGCTATACTTACATCTTGTTGTGTGTAGATTATGTTACCAAATGGGTGGAGGCAATACCAACAAGGCACGCGGATTCAAAAACGGTGGTAGACTTTTTAAAAAAGAATATCTTTCAACGATTCGGCATACCAAGAGTTCTCATAAGCGATCGAGGATCCCATTTTTGCAATCGATATCTCCAAAGCCTCCTCGAAAAATACCATGTGAGCCATCGAACCTCAACCGCGTATCATCCTCAAACAAACGGCCAAGCGGAGGTTTCGAATCGAGAAATAAAATCTATTTTGGAAAAAGTGGTGAACCCGACACGAAAGGATTGGAGTTCTCGACTAGGCGACGCACTTTGGGCGTATCGTACCGCTTTCAAAACACCAATAGGTATGACTCCTTTCAAACTCGTGTACGGAAAGGCGTGCCATCTCCCGGTCGAATTAGAGCACAAAGCCTTTTGGGCGATCAAGCAATTGGCCCTCGACTACCCGAAGGACGCATCGGCGCGTAAGCTTCAATTACTCGAGCTAGACGAATTCCGGCAAGAGGCCTACGATAATTCGAACTCGTGCAAGGCAAAAGCAAAGAGGTTCCATGACCGAATGATTCAAAAGAAAGAATTCCAAGAAGGGGAAAGAGTGTTGTTATTCAACTCTCGTCTCAAACTTTTCCCCGGAAAACTTCAATCCCGATGGATCGGCCCTTTTGTGGTCACCAATGTGACTACATTTGGAGTTGTCGAAATTCGAAGCGAAGGAACGAGCAAAACATTCAAAGTGAACGGTCATCGACTCAAGCACTACCACGCAAACTTCGAAACCGGGTGGATGGAGGAGCAATCTCTAAAGCCCAACGACACCTCACAATGATGAGCTCGGCCAAGTCGAGCTCAAGACGTTAAACAAGAGCGCTAGCGAGGGAGGCACGCCCACGCATCAAAGGTTGTATCTCTCTATTATCCCTCTTTTAGGAATTTTCGATTTGTTATACTTGAGGACAAGTAATCTCTAAGTGTGGGGGGGTAACATACAATCTTTGACCTGTATGAGCCCAATTAAAAATTAAAAAAATCAGGGAAAATTGAAAATTTTTGATCTGGCCAGCAACTCCGTTGTAACGGACCTCAATGTCCGTTGTAACGGACTGTACATAAATTTAAAAATTAGACTGGCGCCAAGAGTTCCGTTGTAACGGAATGGTATTGCGTTGTAACGGAGAGCCCTCTAAATTCAATTCTCATTCTACGGCTAGTACTCCGTTACGACGGAATACAATTGCGTTACAACGGACTAAAAATAGCGTTGCCACGGACATAAAAAAGCACAGTAAATTGCGTTGCAACGGTAAATTCCCAAAATTTGCCAGAACTATGTGCGTTGTAACGGACCTCAATGTCCGTTGCAACGGACATACTCAGAATTTTCAAACTAAGCTACGAATAGCTCTCCGTTATAACGCAGTTAGTACGTTGTAACGGACCTCAATGTCCGTTGTAACGGACATTATACTGCGTTGTAACGGAATAGTTTCTGGCAAGTTTTTTCTTTTAATTAAAATTTTCGAATATTTAACATTATTTTTGAACCCTGAGCATCAATGATAAATAAATCAAGCAATAAATGCATAAAAAGATTTTTCTCCACTTCATCGAACTAAAATTGTTGGTTTTTAAACGAATTTACATTTAACTCTGAATTTCGCTCTCAAAATTGAAAGTTTGCAAAATATTTTAGAGGATTTGGTTATGATTTTGAAGAGATCTATTCGGGGATTCCAGCCCTATTGTTTCAAATTTCACGAGTTTGAAACACTTGATCGATGCGCGGTTCATGCGATACGTTTTAACTCGATTTTCGAACCCGTAATTGATAATTGACTTATGAGTAAGGTTCTTAGCGTGGCCGTTAAAGTACGTTTTGCTAGATTTAAAACATGACCAATTGCACTATGAAATGACCGTTTGTGGGGACCCGTTAGTAGATCAAATATATCCGCTTGTTAAAAAAAAAAAAAAAAAAAAAAAAATGAAGGTCAAAAGACAACACCGAGAGTAACTTCATTGCATTTCGGTGTAGTGGGGCTTTCGGTTAAAGACTTCATATAAAAAAAAAAAGAATGAGAAAAGATGAAGGTCAAAATACAACACCGAGAGTAACCTCATTGCATTTCGGTGTAGTGGGGCTTTCGGTTAAAGACTTCCAAAGAGAGAAAGGAAAACGAATGTGCGGGAAAATTGATCGAAAACGGGTATGAACCTTGTACCATTGTACCAAACGTGTTTTAAAAGGAATAACTTGCATTTAAGATCATCTAGCAAAACGGGAAATTTTGGCCCGATAATAGCCTTCGAATTGAGTCCTTTTGAGATTGTGGAGTTAAGCAATTCGAAGTAAAAACGTTTAAATCGCTCTTACCGTTTGAGATCGAGTGTCATGAAAAAAAAAAACTCTTATGAAATTTCGAGTATTTTCGAGATCTAATAATGAAAAGACCAATATCATTCTAAATAACTAGTGAACTTGATGAAAGGAGAGTGAACCATTTGATTCATAAAATTAGTTTTTGAACCAACAATATAACTTCAACAAAATCTTATGCAATTCTCTATTATGTTTGACTTTTATACTCTAATTGATCGAGGACGATCAAGGATTTAAGTGTGGGGGTATTTGATGTGAGGCAAATAAGGCACAAAATTAATGCTTAATTTGGGGATTTTAGCCCTTGTGAAGAACAATTCTATATACTTTATTAATCATATTTGAGATAACATGAATATTTCTTCACTAAGTGTGTTTTACTGCTTAATTACAGGAATTAGAAGAAATTTCTGGGAATTTGGAGAGTGTAGTTGTCTCCAACACGTCAAGAGGAGTGAAAATGATATATTACACCGATATATTCGGTACATAAATGAGACGGGAGGCAAACAATCATCATGATGAAAACTTACACACAAGTTTATACGAAAACCACTCAATCCTTAGCCCTTATCCAGCCCACCTACCTTTGATGGAAATTACCTCATTACCCTCAATCCTCTTCACCAACTCGTGGCCAATAAGAAGACTCCGTGAGTGCTATAAATATGACCACAAGGGCCACGAGTTTGGAACACTCTTTACACCCTTTTTACTCTCTCTCTCCCTCTCTCTTTTCCAAGCACAATCAAGATCCTTCAAGATACTTCAAGATCAATCAAGAAAAATCTCTCAAGGACTAGTCGAGACAAGGGAGCTCATCCCTTCGACAAATCCTTCTCATCCTTCGAAGATCGGGCCGTGACAAGGAGCTATTCCCTACGGTGGATTTGAGAAGAAGTGCCGTGACTCGATTCAAGTTTCTTCGAGGTGATTGCGATCCGAGACAAGGGAGCTTCATCCCTTCGGTACAATCCATCACTCTCGAGACAAGGAGCAAGGATTTTTCGGTACGAGGCAAGGAGACAAGGAGCTTCACTTCGAGGCTTTCTCAACTAGGTGTACTCCTTTTCAAATTACTTGATTAATTGTTGTTTGATTGGATTTTGTTGTGTAAAGAATTCTCGGTTTAATGAATCTTTAGTTTCTTGTTTACTTGAATCAAATCTTTGTTCTAAACTTGTTCTTTCACTTGATCTTTTGCTCTCAATTTCTGCCTTAAACTTAGTTCAAATTTCCATTAATTCAATCCCAAAACAAACCACCAAACTGCTCCCAATTCAAATCTAAAACTTAATTCCAGAACTATTTCCGTTATAACGGACACAATTTGCGTTACAACGGACTGGACGGTTGGTCCTTTAATATTCAGTTGGTTATACTTCCGTTGTAACGCACATACATGTCCGTTGTAACGAACTAGTGAGGATTTTCACGCAAGAGGCTCAATACAAGTGCGTTATAACGGACATAAGGGTACGTTGTAACGGATTAACCAATCCGTTGCAACGCAACCACTGTTCGTTATAACGGACCAGTTTAGTGCGTTATAACGGAGTTTCATCCGTTGTAACGGACGTTCATCTCACACTTAGCGCCAGAATTTTCACTCAAGTCCGTTGTAACGGAACTTACTTCCGTTGTAACGGACTATCTTCTGTGAATTTTCTTCGTTATTTCTCATCCATTTTGATCCAAATTTTGACGCAATTGCTCCCCGTGGAACGAATCTATACATTTGCCACTGTACAAACTTAGATTACAAATTTTGTTGATTGTTCGGGGTTTTTACCACAACGATATTTTACACGCCAAAAACCCGCTCATCAGTCTTGATCCTTTGCTATTCTTGATTGATTTTTACTTGTTTGTCTTGATCTTCTTGTTGCATTTTGTACCTATGTATCTTATACAATGTTCTCGATAGATTTTGTTAGTATTATCGACATTGTATTTGAAATAATCAAACATTAGAAAATTTGAACCAACAAACTCCCCCTTTTGATTCATTTCAAAACAATGTCGATTTGAAGAGATACATCGTTTATCGGTATCTTTCCAATACGATTATCCTTTCTCCCCCTTTTTGAATATGGATCAAAAGGGAGCGAATTTGGAAAAATCATGAAGGAAAGCTCCTCCTACATACAAGCTCCCCCTAAACAAGTGCATATCGCAAG
Source organism: Luzula sylvatica (assembly GCA_946800325.1). Taxonomy (NCBI): domain Eukaryota; kingdom Viridiplantae; phylum Streptophyta; class Magnoliopsida; order Poales; family Juncaceae; genus Luzula; species Luzula sylvatica. The sequence goes on along the minus strand of OX326961.1, from coordinate 59,495,903 downwards.
TGTATAGGCTTTGATGTAGGTGATTAATTCACAAGACATGAGTGATTTTGATGAGAGAAATACAACATATATTTTTGATTTTGGTAAGTGTAATATACGAGTTTTAGGGATAATGTAGAACACATTTTTAAGTAAAAGCAGATTTCATTCAATTCAACAAACATTCGTACATCATTCAAAACAAACATGCGATGCGTACAATTACTTCGAAACGAAAGCAAAATACAAGTTGAAACCATAGACATGATATGCAAATAGCTATTAAATTTTAAAAATAGGTTTAGGCTCTAATGAGCTAGGTAGGAACACACTCCTCTCTAATCATCGCCGGGTGAGGTTTCGTCTTCGTCATCGGGATTATCGCGGGATTGGAAACGACGGTTAATGGTGTCGAACCGGCGATCCACATAGTCATATAGTTCGGCACGGAGTTGAACCGCATGGTTTCGGGTGAGAGTGTTATCGACCAAAATTTCGTCGCGGGTTGCAAGGACGGTATTGCGGGTCATTTGATTATCCGCGAGGATCTCATCGCGCATTGTTTCGTTGTGAGTGTGGTGTTGGAGGGTTTGTGCGGTGAGAAGTGCTTGCATGTCCTCAATAGTAAACGAATGTTGAGTGGATGAGCTAAAGCCATCATTGAGGACACGTCGTTTGGTCCCGCGTGATGATTCCGTAGGGTCGTTGGCCTCTTGCTCCGGGGGGTTAAATGGAGCCCATGCGGAGGGGATTTCCGGAAAGAAGTATGGACCGGCTCGGCGAGACCGGTAATAGGTTTCCGTGCGAGTTCCCAATTCGCCCTTTCGAGTGAGTCCGAGAACTTCGAGGCGATCCGGGTGAGCAAGATTCTCGGTGGGGGTTCTACCGAACGGCCATTCCGTTTCCGGTATGATAATACCGGATTTGACGCACGCAAGCGAGATGACATGTCCATATGGAAGAGAGCAGGTATTGACTCGCGTATGTTTGATTATTAAATTCGGAACGTTGATGGATGGCGAGTCTTGATACCAAAGGTTGTAGATCAACACTTTGTTGCGCCCCTCGAGATTAGTTTTGAGTTTCGCAACCGGAGTGAGAATATTATTTCCGATTTGCCATGTAAACCGGAGATTGGGTTCGTATTTGGTGGAATAGTCGTACAATCGGCCATTTGTGGTGATGTTATCTAATTCCTCAGAATCGTTTCCGTTATAGGAGTCACCACGACTAATATAGAACCGTTCACCACCCGTGGACAAGTTAAGCCACTCACATAAATTGGTCTCGGAAATTACGATTTCCTTACCGAGAAGATAGCTTCGAATGGCTTTTGCATCATCGTCATGTGTTGCGTGAGCGTAGAAAAGGCGTACTATATCCTTGTAATATGGGTATTGGATTCCACATAACCCCCCAATACTCCAATTGTGGATTTGAGTTTGTACGGCTTCGCGTAACGAGACGGCCTCGAGAGGGAAATCGATGTGAAAACACGTGCTCACCGGGCGATTTGCAAAATCATCTTGAAATCGTCGTGCTTTAGTAATCGATTCGTAGAGGTAGTGGTTATCCGTGTTTTGGAACTCGAATCGACGAGCACCGGTAGGCAATGGACGCTTGGTTCGACGAGCACCGGTAGCCATTGAAGGTTTTTAGAGAGAAGTTAGGGTATTTGAAATTTGAGAGATTTGTGAGGGAAAATAGGGGTTTAAATAGGTTTGATTTTCGATTTTTAGAAGAGGAGAGGTTTAGAGTTTAGGAATTTGAAGAGGTTTTTCGGTTTTGGATAAGTTTTTCGGTTTTTGGAAGATGAGGAGTGTTTTTCGTGATGGAGAGAAGTGGAAAGAGTGGAGAGGGAAAGAACATTCGGGGGTTATTAGGCAGTTTTTCCGAAGTCCGTTACAATGGAAGTGGAGTTCCGTTATAACGGACTACTGCTAGGGTTTCAGGAAACTGGTATTTTTCATAGTCCGTTATAACGCTGTATAGTCCGTTGTAACGGAACTCTGATTTGGGCGTATTTTGACTGGTACTGCAGAAGTTTGTTACAACGCAAGTAGTTCGTTGTAACGCTTATGTCCGTTATAACGGTTGGGTTCATTCGTTGTAACGGATGTATGTGGTTGGAGAGATGTCTCAGAGTGAGGTGTTCCGTTGTAACGCAGGTATTTCCGTTATAACGGAAGTGGCATGTCCGTTACAACGGATTGGTTGATCCGTTATAACGGAACTCTTCATTCAGCTGAGTTTAGCTTGTGTCCTGGAGTTCCGTTGTAACGCACATTGGTGCGTTATAACGGACTAGGTTCTGTGATGACTTTTCCAGATTTCGATTTTAAAGGAGATTTGTGTGTCAAAAATTCCAAAAATGTATATTATATTTAAAATAGATTTTAAGTGTTTGAAAATCATGTTTTTCGAGAAAATTTTGTTGTAGACAAATAATGCACAGATGAGTATGCGAGTGTTCATGATAATCGATGATATTTGTATATATGAGATTATGATGCGAATTTTAATCTTTGAGATAGAGCATACCGAGATTTAGTCTTAGGACGGAGAATTGAGCAAATGGTAGCGCTTTAGTGAAGATGTCGGCGATTTGATCGAGCGTGTCTACCCGTTCGAGTTTGACGTCTTCTTTTTCCACGTGATCCCGGATGAAGTGATGACGGATGTCTATGTCCTTGGTCCTTGAGTGGTGCACGGGATTTTTCGAGATGCATATTGCTCTTTTGTTGTCGCACAATATGGGGATTTTTCGAAAATTTGACCCGTAATCGCCAAGAATTTGGTTTAGCCATAGTAGTTGGGCACAACAACTTCCCGCCGCTACATATTCGGCCTCGGCCGTTGATAGGGTAACGGAGTGTTGTTTCCGACTTGACCATGAGACGAGTGACCCGCCTAAGAATTGGCAAGTTCCACTCGTACTTTTACGGTCAACACAAGAACCGGCAAAATCCGCATCCGTATACCCTATCAAGGTGAGATTTCCACTATGTGAAGGAAATACAGTTACAGATCAACTAGTTGAATGTACAAATGAGTGTAGACAAACATACGTGTTCGTCGGAACGATTGGATGCATAATAAGATTATGCAAATCTGGCAGAAATTACATGGTGCGTCATGACGCACCATATTGTGCGTCATGACGCACAGTAGAGTAATTCTGAGAAAGCCAATCTGTGAGTATACCGTCACGACGCACCAAGTTGTGCGTCATGACGGTGGTGCGTCATGACAGACGTTATCGTGCGTCATGACGGTACACTGTGTAACGGCTATATTCAGTAATTGTGACTGGTGCGCCGTGACGCACCATATGGTGCGTCATGACGCACTGTGATCCGAATTCTTGATTAGCAGTTTTTGATACTCATTAATACTCATTAATCACAGAATATATTTATATTCTTGTAACCTCTCTCTCTCTCTGGTGATGATTCTGAGCTAAGAAAAGATCTAGATCTAAGAGAGAAAAGGGATTTTGACTTGTGAGACAAGTTGGAGATTAGAGCAAGTATTTGTGGTGAATTTTAGGGGAATTCACCGCAACCGAAAGACGAAAAGCTCGAGGTGGATACGAGTAGAGAGATTTAAGTTAAGATCTTCGACTATGATCAATCGAGAGCAAGGATGAGCAAGGTCGGAGACAAACCGGATAAATTCCGGTTGTATACGACAAATCGGAGCTTCGAACTAGGTGTCGAATCGCGCGGGCGTGGGACGTGCGTGTCGCCGGAATCGAAGCGAGCAGCAGCTAATAGATTCAACCCGTCTCCGTGATCAATTTCACGTGGTATGATTCTCTATGAATTAAGAGTTAATTTCATAGGTTAGATGCATTTCATGATTCGTACGGTTGAGTTGTTGACGTGGTCCTCGGGATCGGGTCGGACCGGGCCTCTAAATCCGCTGCGCGGGGCTCGGTAGTGACGCCGATACCCAACAGTGGTATCAGAGCCAACGTCACGATTCGATTGTCGAATCGATTTCGAATGAATGTTATTCGGAATTTCATGTAGAATTTTAGGACATAATCATGTAGTTATAAAATTAGGGCCATGAAATCTTACTAGTATTTGATCATGAGATGATCAAAAGAATCTAGAAGTAATCATGAAGTGTTCATGATTGATCATTTCAGAAATGATCGAAAAATCAGAAGTAAAACTGAAAATCAGGTCTGGTGCGTCATGACGCACGATATGGTGCGTCATGATGCACACGTGAAATCCAAGAGTTGGATCTGAGGCGTTACTCAGTCCGTCGTGACGCACAAAAGTTGTGCGTCATGACGCACTGTGTAAATTCTTACCGTCGTGACAGACCATTTGGTGCGTCGTGACGGTAGAAGCCCAAAAACTCTCTGGCAAACTGAACAAAATTGTTTTGTTCAGTGCGTCATGACGCACCCTCTGGCGTCATAACGGACCAGAATAGTCCGTCGTGACGGTATAACCAACCGTCATGACGCAAGGACTTGGAAAAGTTTCTGGCAAACTGGACAAAATTGTTTTGTACAGTGCGTCATGACGCACCGTCTGGCGTCATGACGGTCAGTCACAGTCCGCCGTGACAGTAGTAACCAACCGTCATGACGGAAGGACCTGAAAAACTCTCTGGATTGGACAACAAAATTGTTTTGTATTGTTCGTCATGACGCACTCTCTGGCGTCATGACGGACAAGTGAAGTCCGTCGTGACGCACGTTATGTTGCGTCATGACGGAAGTTCAAGGAAGTCTAATTACGAGTACGGTGCGTCATGACGGACGTTATGTTGCGTCATGACGCACCATGTAAATTTTTCTGATTTAATTATTTTGGTTCTAATACTTATTAATTATGTTCATTCATCATGATAAACTTGCTCAATGATGTAATTAGATTATATCACATAAATCCCTGCATAATATTTAAGTCATAAAATGCCTTCCATGTTCACAACCTCCGAGGTTGGTCATCACACTTTGCACGGGTTCAGGCCAAAGTCGGGCGTGCATTGTTGTATGTATCAACATGAGAGGCAAGCGTTGATTGGGGACAAATGCGGTTTCAGGCCAAAGTCGGGCGCATTTGTCGCTCAATTGAACGATACGTGAATATGGTTGTGACTTAACCGTCCAAGCCAATCCGATTGGGGTTCGGGTCATAGTTAGGATGCACAAACGGAATTTGAATCATATATGATATGGTTCGATACCGAAATCCTATAAAAGGTCAAGAGTCGCATTAGATGCGATTGGATTTATCCAACCTAAATAGTGAGATCCCATTTGTCGGCCAAAGTCACTTGTGGGAGGATCATGAAATATGGATCTTGAAGTGTTATTGGATTTAGAATCCCGAATCAATATTAGGGTTATTGATTTGATAAAAGTAACATATTTCATATCATCATATAAGCATATAGCATAAGTTCGCACATGTTAGTATCAATCTCATTTTAAAGTATTTTTTCGTTGTAGCAATCATGACATCAAGCAACACCAACTCAATGTCGATTAGATCGGTATTGGAGAGGGAGAAGCTAGTCGGCAAGAACTATCTTGACTGGCACCATAACCTAAGAATTGTTCTTAGGCAAGAGTGCAAAAGTCACGTGTTAGACACGAAGATGGTTACTCCCGACGAGAACGCTTCGCCCGAAGAAAAGACGACATTTGACAAACTTAAGAAGGAGTCAAATGACGTGACGTGCCTCATGTTGGCATGTATGGACGCGAACTTGCAGAAGCAGTTCGAGGATTCGGATGCGTACGAAATTAACGCGACGCTCAAGGAAATGTTCCAAGATCAAGAACGCATTGAAAGGTTCAATACGTTGAAGGAGTTGGTTAACTGCAAGATGCCTAACGGATCTTCGGTTAGCACTCACGTGTTAAAGGTTCAATCTTTGATTGATCGTCTCGAGAAATTGGGAGAAAATGTGTCACCAATAATGCAACAAGATTTGATCTTGTGTGCATTGCCACCGATTTTCTCGACTTTCGTGACGAATTACCATATGCATTCGTTTAACAAGACGATTCCCGAGTTGCATGGGATGCTTAAGAACTTTGAGTCGGAGATGCTTAAGGCATCGGGGGAACCCAAAGCAAAGGTTGCTAGGGATGTTCTCGTGATTCAAGGCGGGATTCGGAAGAAACAAAAGTCCAAGGGCGGTGCGGGCAAGTCGTTGTTCAAACCAAAGACTAAAGGAAAGGAGAAATCCGAGGATGTCACCTGCTTCCATTTCAAAAAGACTGGGCATTGGAAGAGAAATTGCAAGATTTACCTCGAGGAGGTGAAGAAAAGCAAGGGGAAGGCTTTGGAAGCCGGAACCGCATGTATGACTATTATAGATGTTAACATTTCAATTTTGGACAATTGGGTATTAGATACCAGTTGTGGAACTCATATTTGTCGAAATATGCAGGTTCTTCAAAATAGAAGGAAGTTAACACGCGGTGAAGTGGATTTTCGAGTAGGGAATGGAGCAAGCGTTGCTGCATTGGCCGTCGGAGATATTTTTATTACTTTACCGAGTGGATTTATTTTAGAACTGAATAATTGTTATTTTGTTCCAAGTTTGTGTAAGAACATTATTAGTGTGTCTAGACTAGCTAATGATGGTTATGAATTTATTATTAAGAATAATGAATTTTCTATTTGTAAGGATAATTTATTCTATGGAAATGTTCTATTAGAAAATGGTCTTTACATTTTAGATATGAATTACACAAATGATAAATCAATCTATAATATAAACACGAATCGGATTAAACCTAAAGTTGATAGTAAAACTTACTTTTGGCATTGTCGACTTGGCCATATAAACGAGAAGCGCATATCAAAACTCCATAAGGATGGACTTTTGGATTCATTTGAATTTGATTCATATGGACAATGCGAATCTTGTTTACTTGGCAAGATGACAAAGGCACCATTCTCAAAAGTTGGAGAAAGGTCCAAGGAACTATTGGAACTTATACATTCTGATGTATGTGGTCCAATGAGTACCGAGGCAAGAGGAGGTTATCGATATTTCATAACGTTTACGGATGATTTTAGTAGATATGGGTATATCTACTTAATGCGTAACAAGTCTGAATCTTTTGAAAAGTTCAAAGAATTTCAGAATGAAGTTCAAAATCAACTTGGCAAGACAATCAAAGCACTTCGATCAGATCGAGGAGGCGAGTATTTGAGCTATGAGTTTGAGGATCATCTCAAAGATTGTGGAATCGTTTCACAATTGACTCCACCTGGAACGCCTCAATGGAATGGCATGTCCGAGAGGAGGAATCGGACCTTATTGAATATGGTTCGATTGATGATGAGTCAAACTAGTCTCCCAAAATCGTTTTGGGGATATGCCCTTGAGACAGCGGCTTTTCTAATAAACCGCTTACCTTCTAAATCGGTTCAAAAGACACCATATGAGATATGGACCGGACAACCTCCGGTGTTATCTTTTATCAGAATTTGGGGATGCGATGTTTACGTCCGGAAAATGTTTTCGGATAAACTCGAACCCAAATCTGAAAAATGTTTATTTGTAGGATATCCTAAGGAAACTAAAGGATATTATTTCTACAATCCCGAGGAAAACAAGGTTTTCATAGCTCGAAGAGGTACCTTCTTGGAGGAGGACTTTATATCAAAACGAGCTAGTGGGAGTAAGATTGATCTCGAAGAGGTTCGAGATTCAGAAATAAACATTGAACCGATGGATGTTGACTATGATGAAACGTTTTCGCCGGTAGCCATGCTTAAGTCTATAAGGATTATCCTTGCCATAGCTGCATATTATGACTATGAGATATGGCAAATGGATGTTAAAACTGCTTTCCTTAACGGAAACTTATCGGAGGATGTGTACATGACACAACCCGAAGGTTTTATCGATCCAAAGAATCCTAAGAAAGTATGCAAGCTTCAAAGGTCCATTTATGGGCTGAAACAAGCTTCTCGGAGTTGGAACATTCGTTTTGATGAAGTCATACGCGAGTATGATTTTATCAAGAACGAAGAAGAACCTTGTGTATATAAGAAGGTTAGTGGGAGCCGCGTAGCATTTCTTGTTCTTTATGTGGACGATATATTGATCATAGGAAACGACATTCCGATGTTATCGGATGTTAAGAAGTATTTGAATACTCGTTTCGCTATGAAAGATTTAGGAGAGGCCGCCTACATTTTAGGCGTGAGGATCTATAGAGATATATCCAAGAGACTCCTCGGCCTAAGTCAGAGTGCGTACATCGACAAGGTGCTGAAAAGATTTTTCATGCAAAACTCTAAGAAAGGGTTTCTTCCCATGTCGAGTGGTATGAACTTTTCGAAAGCTCAATGTCCGACATCGAGCGAAGAGAAAAGTAACATGAATAAGGTTCCATACGCTTCGGTTGTTGGATCTATCATGTATGCCATGATCTGTACGAGACCTGACGTATCGTATGCATTGAGCATCCTATCACGTTACCAATCGAATCCAGGTGATCCGCATTGGCAAGCCGTGAAAACTATCCTTAAGTACTTACGAAGAACTAGGGACCAGTTTTTAGTATATGGTGGCGAGGATAATGGATTGGTTGTAACGGGTTACACCGATGCCAGTTTCCAAACATGTACTGATGATTTTCGATCACAAAGTGGGTACGTGTTTTGCTTCAACGGTGGCGCGGTTATATGGAAGAGTTCCAAACAACCGACTGTTGCTGACTCTACGACGGAAGCATAATACATCGCGGCTTCGGAAGCCGCAAAGGAGGCTGTTTGGGTCAAGAAGTTCGTGACCGAACTTGGTGTTGTACCGAGCATCTCGGAACCTGTGGCTGTGTATTGTGACAATACGGGAGCAATAGCACATGCCAAGGAACCGAGATCGCATCATCGCTCCAAACACATCCTACGTAAATTCCACTTGATTCGTGAGATTTTACAAAGGCAGGATGTTGTGATTTTGAAGATTGATACTGACGAGAATGTGGCGGATCCGTTTACGAAACCTCTTCCAATTGCGAAGCATGATCGTCATGCTAGAACTATAGGTTTGAGATACCTAGAGGAGGAAGTTGGTTTGTAGTTATCTAAAACAATAGTTGTTATGATGTGTTATTTGTTGTAAACGATGTATCACCCAAGACTTATGCTATATTAATGCAATTTCAAAATTTTTATATTTCATTTGCATTTATCTCTTATATGAAAACTTGTGCATGGTTGTGTAATTTGATTACACGAACCTTGATTTATGACTTGTGTGAGCGACTACGTGATACGTGATCATGTTTAAGTAAAACCGTCACATTTCAAAAGTTATATTTCAAAAACGTCCCTAGTCATGATTAGGATACTTATGTGATAAGTATATCTATTATAAGATAATAGACTAACATGTACACTAGCATATTCGCCGAGGTGATGATTATGTTTTGCTAATCATAGGACAAAGAGTTTGTCAAATCGGGAATATGGATATGCATTAGGTTATGCATATTGTGACTTGACCAAAAGTGCGATACCATGACATGGTTTAGTCATTGTAGATGGAATCGTAACGAATGGGGTCTTAGTTCTTCACACTTGAGATGATCATGGATCATTTTTTCGTGCGTAACATAATGCTTAGATATAATCTTCCACTATCTGTAACAGGATGGTCATGGGATTATGATCGGGTATTATCTGAAACACGGAATTTGATGTGAGTCATCAAGATAGAAATTGTTCCTTTCGAGAGAAAGAGATATCCCTTAGGCCTATCGATGAATTGATCAACGAAATCTCTGGCCAGAGTCAATGATATTAAATTGTTAATATCGATTGTGTTTGTTGATTCAATTCGGTATCGAGACAATAAGTTTAGTCAATCAAATTATAAGGATGACTATTACCGTGCCTTTTGATTGACGGATATCGTGAACAAGAGAACTAAACACCACCGTTCGAGATGGGTATAAATGATCACAATCATTTTCGTTTTCAACGTGGGAAAGCTATGATGGATTTCTTCCTAGATCCCTCTCATGAGCCCGTAAACTTGGGCATAAGTTTACTACCATTGCTTGATACGAACCTACGCGGTCACACATAGAGCTGTCTTATTTCGGGCTTAAATTTCAATCTCTGAGGTTATGTGTACATGAGATGTACGCTAGTACTTTCTTTAGTTGGATCTTGAACTGAGTGGGAGACTGAAGGAAATACAGTTACAGATCAACTAGTTGAATGTACAAATGAGTGTAGACAAACATACGTGTTCGTCGGAATGATTGGATGCATAATAAGATTATGCAAATCTGGCAGAAATAACATGGTGCATCATGACGCACCATATTGTGCGTCATGACGCACAGTAGAGTAATTCTGAGAAAGCCAATCTGTGAGTATACCGTCACGACGCACCAAGTTGTGCGTCATGACGGTGGTGCGTCATGACGGACGTTATCGTGCGTCATGACGGTACACTGTGTAACGGCTATATTCAGTAATTGTGACTGGTGCGCCGTGACGCACCATATGGTGCGTCATGACGCACTGTGATCCGAATTCTGGATTAGCAGTTTTTGATACTCATTAATACTCATTAATCACAGAATATATTTATATTCTTGTAACCTCTCTCTCTCTCTGGTGATGATTCTGAGCTAAGAAAAGATCTAGATCTAAGAGAGAAAAGGGATTTTGACTTGTGAGACAAGTTGGAGATTAGAGCAAGTATTTGTGGTGAATTTTAGGGGAATTCACCGCAACCGAAAGACGAAAAGCTCGAGGTGGATACGAGTAGAGAGATCTAAGTTAAGATCTTCGACTGTGATCAATCGAGAGCAAGGACGAGCAAGGTCGGAGACGAACCGGATAAATTCCGGTTGTATACGACAAATCGGAGCTTCGAACTAGGTGTCGAATCGCGCGGGCGTGGGACGTGCGTGTCGCCGGAATCGAAGCGAGCAGCAGCTAATAGATTCAACCCGTCTCCGTGATCAATTTCACGTGGTATGATTCTCTATGAATTAAGAGTTAATTTCATAGGTTAGATGCATTTCATGATTCGTACAGTTGAGTTGTTGACGTGGTCCTCGGGATCGGGTCGGACCGGGCCTCTCAATCCGCTGCGCGGGGCTCGGTAGTGACGCCGATACCCAACACTATGTCCATACCAAATTCCTAGTTCGATTGTCCCCTTTAAGTATCGAAATATGCGTTTTACCGCGGTGTAATGAGATACCTTGGGGTTCGCTTGGAACCGGGCACATAGGCATACGGCGAACATGATGTCGGGTGTACTTGACGTGAGATACAATGGGCTTCCGATCAATCCTCGATATTCCGTAATGTCGAATGCTTTGCCATCCTCATCAGCATCCAATTTTGACTCCTTGGCCATGGGTGTATCACTCGTCTTCGTTTGATCTAGCCCGAACCTTTTGAGAAGCTCGCGAGTGTACTTGGATTGATTTATGAATATGCCATCGGAGGATTGCTTCACTTGAAGTCCAAGGAAGAAGGTGAGCTCCCCCATCATACTCATGACGAATTCACTATGCATAAGAATAGAGAATTCTTCGGCAAGTGCCCGGTCACTAGATCCAAAAATAATATCATCCACATAAATTTGAATGAGTAATATGGAAACTCGCTTTTTACGTGTGAAGAGTGTGGTGTCGACTTTGCCCCGTTCGAATCCATTTGAGAGTAGGAAGTTCGAGAGACGACCATACCATGCTCGAGGGGCTTGTTTCAACCCGTATAATGCTTTCGAAAGCTTACACACGTGATTTGGTTGTTTTGGATCATTCAAACCCGGTGGTTGTTCGACGTAAACTTCTTCTTCGATTTCTCCGTTTAGGAACACACTCTTAACATCCATTTGACAGAGTGTGAACCCTTCAATGGCGGCGTAAGCCAATAGAATATAGCTTGGGGTTCGTTTATCCTTGTGTACACTTTTACGGTTGATCAGAAACTGTATTTCCTTCAGTCTCCCACTCAATTTCAGATCTACCTAAAAGGTACTCATGCATATCCAATATGCACGATTTTAGAGAATATAGCTCGCGTATCAAAATACCAAGCTATGCACATCTCATGTGCCAATTTTATAATCAAGCCCGACTTAGTACGACTCGTTGTGTGACCATGTAGGTTCGGTTAACGATGGCAGTAGGCTGTTTCAAAAGCACTACAAGCCCATGAGCGGGATCTAGTCACTCCATCACGGCTACCCATGTTAACACGAAAAATGATTGTGATCATTGTGCCTATCTCGAATAGCGGTTATTAGTTCTCTTGTTAGCGATATCCGTTAATCAAAAGGCATGGTGGTAGTCATCCTTATATTTTGATTAACTATACTTATTCGTCGATTCCGAATTGAGTTAACAAATTTCAATCGATATTAACCATTAATATCATTGACCATGGCCACGGTTTTCGTTAATCAATTCATCGAGTGGCCTAAGAGATATCTATTCCTTTCGAAATAAACAATTCCTATCTTGGAGACTCACATTGAATTCCGTGTTTCGGACAATACCCAATGATGACCGTTTTAACTCCCTGTTACGGTGAGCGTAAGGTCATATCAAAGCATTATGTTACGCACGTACTAGTGTACTAGTGTACGCGTTCAGTCTATTCCCTTGTAATAGAAATGCTTCTCTCTTAAGCAAACTGACCCGCGACTAGGGATGTTTAGAAATGAAACTTTAGGTGTGACGGTTTTGCTGCACATAATCCTCAATTATGCCGACGTCCACACAAGCTCAAATCAGGGTTCATGTAATCAAATTACACAACCCGCACACAGTTGTCATATAAGGTGAATGCATAAAAATTTAAGTAAACAAAATTTTTAAAAGGGATGCATTCATATGGATTAAGTATTTGGGTGATACAATGTTTACCTATGGGTATCTCCATACCCACAACCTGCGAGGACTATCGTATTAGATAACTACACTCTACTCTCTTCTTCCTCCTCTAGGTATCTCATACCCATAGTCATCGCATGACAGTCACGCGCGACTACTCGAGTTTGGTCATGTTTGGAACATTTCCAATACCTACTATCACATCTTTTCATAAAATTGCATGGAGCAAATGAATTTTTCTGAGTATTGGCTAGAAGTGGTTTTGACCTCGGCATTTTTGGCTTGTACTATTGCGTATCACGCAATACACAACCATAAATCCGATAACTCGTGACTACTCGAGTTTGGTCATGTATCCTTGATCCATACCGCTTCCTTTACAAATCCCGATGGTTTAAATATACATGTACACACTTTGTGAAACATGTACACACTTTGTGATCGAAAGTCGTGCGACATATTTGGACGTGTCATATTTGGAAACTATTGTTGTTATAACTCTTTATAACTAACACGTCCTCCACACCATTATAGATAAAACAAAATCCTGAATTCTTTCGCAAAGTATTCAAGGATAAACTTCACCGCTATCAATACAAATCCCGATGGTTTAAATATACATAACCATTATGTATATATATGTATAACCATTATACATTCACAAGAGTTAGTCTCATGTAATCGCATTACATTCAAACTCGTGTGATTCCCTTGGATTTTATTGACGATGAATTAGACGCTCTATGTGTACGACGTATAGTCACATACATATCATGACAGATATAATAGATCCTCACATCAAATGTAAAGCAACGTATTATTATTTTTTCTCCCTACTTGATGTCTCACATCGAGCCGTAGAAAATTTCTGTCATTCGACATTTCGATTTAACTCCTCCAAGGAGTTATATGTTGAAAACCATTTTCAACAATATGTCGATATATGCGTGATAATATAGAACGAGGAACTTCTCAGATCTATCATATAGATCTTCACGCTTAATTCATATGCGGTCTCGTCTAAATCCTTTGTCGTTACAAGAAATATAACGTCGCTCCCACTAACCTTCATGTATACACAAAGTTTCCATTCGTTCCGACAATTTTATAACAGTTTATAATTTCGTCAAAACGAATATTCCAATTCCGAGAAGCTTTTTCTAATCCATCATATGGATCGTTAAAGCGTGCATATCCTATCCCCGATTCTTATGAATCGACAAAACAGTAAGATTGTGTCAAGTACACATCATTTCATAAAAATTTCTGTCAAGAAATTCGGTTTTGACATCCATTTTGCCACATCACATAGCCATAATATGCGACCATGACAAACAGAATTTTGAGAATGTGAAAGCATGGCAACATGCGAAAACGTTTCTTCATAGTCCAACTATGAATTACTTGAAACTCTTCGCTGCGAGTCTCGCTTTGTTATATGCGTATTCCTATCCGTGTCGGTTCTCATCTTGAAAACTCATTGACATTTCACAGGTCTAACCCTGAAAGTAATGAAATCAAGTTCTAAACTTGATAATTTACACGGATCGAATCTCAGATTTCATGGCATCTTGCCATATGCAATCGTCATTTTCATAGCATCCTTGTAGGATATCGAATCATCATATGATTTCGATCTATCATCATTAGCCACGATAAATCCGTATTTACCGGCTTATGATATATCCTACTTGATCTACGAAAAATTCCTTTGTGTGTTCGACTCGTATTCATCAATTCTTGATGAAGTCGTGTCAACTTTCATCGGTACAATGTTCATTTTCTAGATCTCGAACTCTTTCGAGATTTATTCTACTCCCACTAGCCCGCATAGAGATAAGTGACATCAAGTTCCAAACTTGTGCGCATTCGGTCCTCCTCTAAGAAGGCATCTCTTCGAGTCATGAAAATCTCATTTTCGTCGGGACATTAGAACTAATACCCTTTAGTTTCCGTTAGGATATATGATAAATGAACAATTTTCAGATTTGGGATTGAGTTTAATCGAAATCAATTTCGAAATATACTCACATCCTCAAATCTGTACAAATGACAACTTCGGACCCATTCCGATCCATATCTCATATGGCGTATTTATCCTTGTGTACACTTTTACGGTTGATCCGAAACTGTATTTCCTTCAGAAAGGTGCTCCAGAGTTTTCTCAGAGAAGAAAATGGAGGGATCGGAATTTGTAGGCGAAGTATCGAGAGAATGGAATTTGGTCAAGCCCAGAAACAATGGCGAAGAAGAATAATGGGGAAGGAAGTAAAAGGGAAAAAGAAGACTGTACTTGTGTTGTGTGGTGTCGGTCATGTGCAGAAAATAGAGCGAGAAAGCGTCAGAGATTGGGCTGAAATGGAGGATGAGGATATAGCCCAAGAAACAAAACTATTTTTTTTGCTCTGCTATTATGAATGTATAAAGTTAGTTACTATAGTTTTTTTTTAATTTTTTTCTTTACTTTGGTAGCATGGTTTTTTGCTTTAGTTTGTAAAGAAAAAGACATTACATATTTATAAAAAGAATTGTTGGATGTGGGACTTAGAGCCCTCTCCGAATTTACTCAAAAAAAAAAAAAAAAAATAGGATATTTTTTTCAATTTACACGAAAATACTAAAACAAATACATTAAATTTAATCACAAACAATTTTAAATACATAAAACAATCAACATGTTCAAAACATTAAAAACCCAAATATTACAAATAAAGTCATAAAACATCAAAAATGTTGAAATTATCGAGTATTTTTCGGGTACATGTTAGGGTTACTCGCGGGGCGGGTTGTACTACCCCTGTACCCAACCTAAACCCTGAGCGGTTTTTTTATGCTATTACCCGACCCTTGGGTATATTTCTCGGATATTATCAACCCCATTCGGGTCGGGTATCCGCGAGTTCGGATTTTACCCGTCTCATTGACATCCCTACATATGATGCGAAAGAAACAACACAATTTTTCAATCTAAACGAAGAACATTACCGCTGCTAAAAGAAGTGATTTCTTAATTAATTCAATTCGGGGTTATTGTAGAAGTTTTGGCTAAAGGGGGTCAGAAGAGGGCCTTCGGATAATTATCCGACAATATTATATGTACTATGTACTATGTACTATGTAGCCTTATGTTACCTAAATAATAAAATATTGAATTATAAAAACATGTTTCGTGCTTGAGGATCTTCTTCGGGAAAAATAATGTGTATGTATTTAAGGAGAATGTGCTAAACGTGTCGAGAATTCCCGCACTCATGTACCATCTATTACAACATCGGAACATGCGGGACTCCCAAGACCTAGGATCTCGTTACAGCATTTCTCGTGTACGGAAGAAAGAGTTTGAGACATATACCTCACGGATTCCACGGTGCGAGACGGGTTGCCGCATTAACCGTCTTATGTCTAGTCCTCTTCCCGATTGTATTTGTGCGAGTTGATCACTAGCCTCCTTACTCTAAGACATATATACTTGATCTACCGTGATTCGGACTGTCAATGATTGTCCGAATTCACTCGTTGAGTCATTTTTGTTCTCTCTCTCCCAAATTCTCTTTTTTCTCTTTTCGAACTCCACAAATTCTATTGAGAAATGACTTGGTTGGAGAAAGAAACTCATTTCGGGAATACATATAAATAAATGGATAAGATCAAATGCATCACTTGACTTAATAGATACATTATTTGGCATATAAGGCACAAAATACACTATGCGTCCTACGGAAGCGTGAATCCGTCCGGATAGATAGTTAATTATCAGTTTTTTTACATGTTTGTTCGGACGGATACAAGTATGCGTTTGAACGGATAGTGTAAAAAACTGCCTTTTTGCCCAATATAGTGCAATATCCATTGTTACATTTTATCACATATACTTTTGGTTTATCATCTTAATTATATATTTGGTGAAAATCACATAATTATCACATAACGTGGGTTAGCCCATATATATATATATATATATATATATATATATATATATATATATATATATATATATATATATATATATATATATATATATATATATATATATGTGCAGGTCCATGGCACATGATAATTATGTGATAATTTGGTGAAAATCTGGGAGAATGTGAAAATCATATATATATATATATATATATATATATATATATATATATATATATATATATATATATATATATATATATACTAACCTACTTAATTAAGTTGCAACGATTTGGTACTTAATGATTTTTAACCATTGAATTTGCATTGAGATTTGTGTATTTAATGATGTGCACAAAATTTTATAATCATCATGAAAAAACAAAAATATCAATTCAAATTCAATGGTTCAAACACATTCAGTATCAAATATTTGGTACTTAATCAAGTAGGTTAGCTCCCTCATATATATATATATAAAGGGATGCTAAACTACTTAATTAAGTACCAACATTTTGATACTTAATGTTTTTTCACCATTGGATTTGCATTGATATTTGTGTTTTTTTCATGATGATCGTGAAAAAACATTAAGTACCAAAATGTTGGTACTAAATTAAGTAGTTTATCCTCCCTCATATATATATATATATATATATATATATATATATATATATGTGTGTGTGTGTGTGTGTGTGTGTGTGTGTGTGTGTGTGTGTGTGTGTGTGTGTGTGTGTGTGTTTCATTTTGTGATGTTTTCATATGAGACACTACAACACAATTGTTTTTTAGGGTCGGGCCGCCCCTATAGATGAGCTATTATTGGGTCGGTCAGCTCCAATAACACGTTAGGGTCGGTTCTTATTGGGTCTGCCCGCCCCTATAACACTGTTGGGTCGGCCCTTATTGGGTCTGCCCGCCCCCATAACTGTTGGGTCGGCTCTTTTTTGGGTCGGGCCGCCCCTATAACACGGTTGGGTCGGGTCGGCTCTTATTGGGTCTGCCCGCCCCCGTAACTGTTGGGTCGACTCTTTTTAGGTCGGCCCGCCCCTATAACACTGTTGGGTCGGCTTTTCTTTGGGTCTGCCCGCCCCTAGTTTCTGTAGCTGTCCGCCCCAAGAGCTTCTACCGCCCGAAAAGATGTTTGCATCTGCCCGCCCAAATAACTAGCCGCCCCTACAAACTGTTGGTCCCGACCGCCCCTGAAACTGATGTACACACGAATAACTCAGCTCCCCCCGTGACCCTTCCCTCTTCTCCCATTTTCATTCCGCACCCCCCCCCCTCTCTCTCTCTCTCTCTCTCTCTCGATCTGGGTCTGGTGTTGAAGCACATTCTCTTTCTCCCACGTTCTCTCTCTCTCGTTCTGGATCTAGTGTTGAAGAACGGTGCGAGAAAGACGAAGCACGATCCTCTCGTTCTAGATATGGTGCTTGAATCTGGTGTTGAAGCATGGTGCGAGGAAGACGAAGCACGTGCGACGTGACTCCATGACGAATCTCAAGGTCGCTAGGTCTTGACGCCTCGCTGACAGCCACGCCTAGTCGCCCAAACCAGCTCTCAACTCTGGCACTATTTCTTCAAGGTAATTTATGTGCTAATTGCTCAATTTCGTGACTAATTGCTCATTTTTGTCAAATTGAAAACTCAAAACACACAAATAAGGTCAAATACTGCTGCTGTTTTGCTCAATTTCGTGACTAATTGCTCATTTTCGTGCTAATTTCTCAATCTCTCCTGGTGCAGGCACGGTTTGCTGTTGCTGTTGGTTGCGCGACTACTGCTGGGAATGGTGATCCTCTCTTCTGGTACGTTATCTCTTGTAATTAGGGTCAATTACTAGTAATTAGGATTTATTTAGGGTTAATTATTGTTAATTAGGGTTTATTTTTATGGTAATTAGGGTTAATTTTGATGTAAATTACTGTCTTATTGTGATCTATTTTTGTATTATTATTTTAGGTATGGACCATAATGCCCCTGTTGAGTCACATCGCGAGAAATTCCAGGACAGAGATGCTCTTTCTTGGCGAATTTGTAGTATCAAAATTTTTTTACTATTTGTTTTTCCTTTTTTCCTGTTTTTTTGGAGGTTGGTCTCGAAGGGGCTGGAGGTGGGTCTCAGAGGGTTGGAGGCGGGTCTCGCAGGAGCTTGAGGCGGTTGCATGGAGGCGGGTCTCGCAGGGGATGCAGACGGGTCTCGAATGGGCTGGAGGCGGGTCTCGCAAGGACTGGAGGTGGGTCTAGGGTGAACGGGGCAGTTTTTCCGGACGATGACTACCACTTGTTTTATTTGTAGCTTTGTATTATTTGTAGATTCATATCCATTACCAACTTTGTATTATTTGTAGTTTATTGCGCTTGTGTTGTAATTTTTATTGGTTTTGTGTTGTAATTTATTGTGCTTTTCCTTAATTTTTAGTGGTTTTTATTGTGCTTCCCCTTAATTTATAAATATAATTACTAATTATATAATTATTTATAATTATAAATAATAAATAATATTATATATAGAGAATATTTCGTATAATAATTATATAATTATAAATAATATATATATATATATATAATATTTCCTATAATAATTATAAATTATAAATAATAATTATGCTGATTTATTATAAATAATAATATTATATATATATATATATATATATATATATATATATATATATATATATATATATATATATATATATATATATATATAGAGGCTAACCTACTTAATTAAGTACCAAATATTTGGTACTTAATATTTTTTAACCATTGGATTTACATTGAGATTTGTGTATTTAATGATGTGCACAAAATTTCATGATCATCATGAAAAAACACAAATCTCAATGCAAATCCAATGCTTAAAAAGCATTAAGTACCAAATATTTGGTACTTAATTAAGTAGATTAGCTTCCCTCATATATATATATATATATATATATATATATATATATATATATATATATATATATATATATATATATATAGGGTCGGCATGCCCCAATAAGCTTATAGGGTCGGCCCGCCCCATTACTTCTGGCAGTACTTGCCCTGCTGCACACTGATTTGACTTGATTTGACTATAGGGTCGGCCCGCCCCACTACTGCCCGCCCCAAAAGTGTTATAGGGTCGGCCCGCCCCAGACAGGATCGCGACCTTTAGGGACGTCTTGTTAGGGTCGTCTGACCGTTCCAATAAGTTATAGGGGCGATTTTGAGGTCTTGTTGGGTCAGTTTTGGCCGCCCCAATAGACCATGTATGTTGTAGTGAGAGCATGTGGTGTACGTAACGTATACTGGCGGGTTGCCGCGCCTTTCATTTTGGGGTGTGTATAGTCTTATTATACATCCAGATTATATTTCGTTCGAACGGATGAACACTCCGTTCGAATGGAACATCTTCTGTTTGTCAATTGTGTACATTCTTATTGTACACTCTCACGAACGCGTACGTTCGTCTATCCTTATGTGTACATTTTTCCGTTGGTCATAAACTGTAATTCTTTCATTTGTGTCACCAATTTTTGGCGTCCTAGTCAATGCATTTAATTAATTTAGTAACTATTGCATGAAATGTAATTGACAACTAGTTGATATATAATTATCATTTATTTAAATTAATAAATTTGAATCAATATTAATTAACAATTAATTGTTAATGATATGTTTTTAAATTGTTATGTTAATTCAAATATAGAGAACTCAAAGAGAAAATTTTGGGACAAAATAAAATTTCCACTTTATTTTCGTCATATTCATGGTATTAAAAAAAGAGAAAGTTTACTTTGTCCCAAGTTTTTCCGGTCGAATTTTCTATATTTGAATTAACACAATTCATTAACATAATAATTAAAATACATTGATATAATTAATTAATATTGATTTAAATTTATGAATTTAAATAAATGTTAATTATGTACTAAATTAATTGTTAATTATATGGCATGTGTTGATTGGTATGCTAATTAAATGCGTTAACTAAAATACAAAAGATGTGGTGTTAAAATTGGTGGACATATATATTCTATTTAACGCACATAATTAATGATAATTCAAAAAAAACATAATTATCACATAATTAATATTATCTAAAAGTTAGTAATTCAAATGAATGTTAATTATATATTAACCGATTGTTAATTAAATGATTTGTGTTTGTTATCATTTAATTCAACGTGTTAATCAAAATATGAAAGATGTGGGATATAATCTTGAGAGATATAGTAGTTAAATGAAATGATTCTTTCACAGGTTTTAAAACCGGTTCTTTTCTAACTTACACAACCTGTCATGATTATGTTATTTTAACCTAATTAATCAATTGGATTTTTAAAATCGGATGGTACCCAATTTTTAAAATCTAGTTTGGACTAGTTGTGAAATATTTTTGAAAACCAGATTATTTTTTAAATTTTTTTCTCATATCACAACAGAAATGCTCCAAAAAAAATTGGGACAGGTATTTCTTTGGGTCAATTTATCCTCTTAAGTTTAGTGGGCCGTAGTTATTTACCCACTCCTTATTTTGCATCTATCTTTGAGCATCATCATGAAGTCACATCATCATGCTTATCATGATTATTAACCATTAGATTGTGTGATGTGGGTTTCATCATATGCATTAATATTATATTTAATCATTTAAGACATGTATTTTGTATGATTATTTTTAAGTATTAATTTGAACAATTAGATGTAGTTATGTGGTTTAATCTCAATCATTAATTTTTTGTTAGATTTTTTCCAAAATGTAAAATAAAAAAAATCATATGATATAAAATAATTTGTATTTATGTTTATTAAAAATTAAATTTTTATATTATTTATTAAATTACTTTCACTATTAAGTTTTATATTATTTTATATTTTTCATTGCATTTTGAATCAATAAAAATTATTACTACTATATAATTATTTTAATATTTATGTGTTACTACATATATTGTATGATTCATTATTTTAATATTTGATATTGTATGAAATATTGTGAATGGTGATTTAATATTTGTTGTTATATTTTTTCGTAAAATTGTATTATATTTTATTTTTATATGTTATTATATAATGACACTAATATAAGTATTATTATTTGATTAAACAAAAATAGATTTTTTGTTATCATAATGTAAAATAATTGTAAAACATATGAATAATCATAAATAAATAAATTCAAATAAATTTATTTTAAAATTATATTATTATTATTATTATACAAATGTG
The DNA here is from genome assembly GCA_946800325.1 of Luzula sylvatica. Classification (NCBI taxonomy): domain Eukaryota; kingdom Viridiplantae; phylum Streptophyta; class Magnoliopsida; order Poales; family Juncaceae; genus Luzula; species Luzula sylvatica. The sequence goes on along the minus strand of OX326961.1, from coordinate 59,473,930 downwards.
TAATTTGTATTACAACGAAAACCAAAATTTATGCGGCGAGTATTATCCTAGTTTTCTTTTATTTTTCATTTTTTGTCAACTCAACGCATGAAATGGTAAAATTTGTAACTGAGAAGTGGTTTTACTAGAACCGTTGTAATTGGCACAGCAGTCTATGGAGACTATACCCTTGCTAATTTTGTAATTCCCTAAACCCTATTCTTAGCCATCATCGTACAAGCACAGCAGAATGAATGGACAAATCATGCAAAAACCTGCTCCGAAATCTCTACAAGCTATCTCCAGTCTCTCTCTCTCTCTGACAAACAGAAGAGGGAGAAGAAGAAGAAGCCATTATTACTTATTAGCCTTTTAAAACTTACATTCTCTTTGTGCTGTTATCTGTCAAGGAGAAAGAAGAAAAAATTGCCTCACAAAACTTGGATTTTATTTGTCCTGCAATGAGGGTTTGGCTTCTTCTTCTTCTTCTCCTATTGGCCACAAATTGTGAGACTTCAACGGCTGAACTGGTATGATGGCTTGGCTTCTCTCTCTATTATGTTATTCATTCATTGATTAGAAATTATATTTCACTGTTACATTTCATGAAAGTTTAGTGATTTGGTCTCTTCACAGGAAGCACAGGGAGAGCAAAGGATATATAAGCAAAGCCAGTTGGGTTCGAGACCCCCGAATTGTAACGACAAGTGCAACGGGTGTGAGCCATGTATGCCCACACAAGTGCCAACTAATATCGACCGAATCGGTCTATTCTATGCCAATTACGAGCCCGAGGGGTGGAAATGCAAGTGTGGTTCTTCCTTTCATAATCCTTAAAAGAGTAATATTGTTGTTCGTCTTCGTCTTATCTTTCTATAACCATTGAAGAACATTATATTTACTTTATCTTCTAGCCAGCTCTTCGATGATCATGACATGAGGTTACTAGCGTGGTTTATATACGTCCATTTTGATCTTAATACGCATGAGCAATTTTGTAATATTTAGTTTTTGATTGAGAAGTTGAGAAGATAATTGAGAGAAGGAGACACTAAACCTCTTTATGATTGATAATATTAATAGCTTGATCTCCAATATATAATGTCAGCCCAAATTTATTTAACTTAGAGACCTAAATTTCGGCCCAATATTTTCATTACTAATTTCAAGGGAAAAATTCAAATATATGGACATACTTGACAAAAATAAGTAAAATAATTAAAAGAACGGCGTATTAGATTTTTCAAAGAGTATGATAAAAAAAAATTCAATGCAATCATATCACACTCAATATTGCAAACAAAACTGTACATCTGCATTATTTCATAAAATAAAATATCAAAATAAATGCTATGTATTTCAAAATACATTCATAAATAATATTTTTTAGAAACAAATGTAGTTCTTAGCAAAATATATATATTCAATTTTTGTGTATGTGTTTATGGAAAATATTACTTTCGTAAAATAATATACATATAAGGGCTAGGCTCAATGACCAACATCCTTGTATGGCCAACGTCGGCCAACGAAGTTAATTTCTCTAAATCGATAATTGAAAATCAAAGTCCACCCATATAGATATGATTAATATCATATAGATACTTTGTAGAATAAATTTCATGTGATTTTCATAATTTGATCTAACAAAAACAACAACATATTTTCACAACCGTTTATTTTGTTCAATTTTTCGATTACCATGAAGAAAAACTCGAAATGTTATGAAATTTGATCCTAATCCAATCTATATAAATTAAATTGAATCCATCAAAAAAAATTTGAATTTTGCAAGTTATTTTATGATAAATCATGTCATAAAAATTTTTGACCGTCAATTATTTTACGTGTTATGATGAATATGATAGAAATTTTTATTTTCTATGAAATTAAATCTACAACATTTATAAGTGATAAATAACATATCCAGACAGTTGAAATTTGATTTTGATATTTAGATTTGGAGAAATTAGCTCCGTTGGCCGGCGTTGGCCATACAAGGGTGTTGGCCATTGGCCATAGAAATTTGATTTTGTATTATCTCGTGCAAACTATGTTTTAGAAAAAAACTATATGCCGGCAAACAAAATTATTGTATTCAAACAATTTGAAGAGAAAATATAATACATGTAAATATATTAATGTAATGTTTTTTCATAGACCTGACATTCCCGCGTGTATTTGATTTTATTAAAATAAACATGCAATACCTACATTTATATTATTTTACCAAAATAATCTTTTTTTCATACACACATAGTTTTTGTTTAATTCCAATTAGAACCAAACTATTTATTTCTAAGAGTAGTAATGCTATATATATTCATTTTAGTATATTTCTTTTTAAAGCAATATAGATTTGCAATTTTAGATGCAATGTGAAGTATGAATGTATTGAATTTCCCATCTAAGCAAAACCGAATGAGTCGTACTCCTTCTCAAATTGTTATTAGATTATTGGAACATTCTAAAAACAAAAAAAATGAGTAAACAAAGAAGACTATGTTTTCTATCCATTGATGTCAAAATTTCAAAAACAAAACTTTTGGATATTATTTTTGTGTCTCAAGTTGATGGAATATGGATTAGTTGACAAAATTCCAAAAACAAAACTAACTTTTTTAACATTTTGAAGTGCTCCCAGACTTTTGGATATTCCACACTCTTCTAAACAAGATTTTATTTTTATTATTCTTCATATAAGAATAAAATTTAACATTGCCATGTCATGTGTTACTCTTTTTGGACTAAAATAATATCTTCATAATTCATATTTAATTTATTTTTATCTTATAAAAGCATATTGAAAATATGTCAGCAGAAAAATATTATTTTAGCAGGTAATTTTAATGTTCATTTGTTATTAACAAAACTAATTGCTAAAATTAAAAAGAACGGTGAATTTTTTTTTTGACAGCCCATTAATAATAATGAATGTATAATAAAACTAGTAGTTGAAATAATATTTTTCTGCAACAAGTTTTAATGTCCATTTATTTTTTATATAACAATGAATAGATAATAGAACTATGTGCTAAAATAATATAGTTATGTCAAATATCTTTCAAGATGCATAATATCGCTATATTGTTTTTTATTTTTATTTGATGTTACTTTTTCATGAAAAATATATGATATATTTTTATTTCTTAAAATTAGCATACGTTAAAAATTATTTATGGAGATTTTTAAATGAACAAAAGATATCAAAATGATTTAGTAGAATTAAATGTGAAATAGAAATGAGTAGTTTGGTCCAACTTTTTTAATCTCCATCTAATGTAAACCTTGTTTAGAGAGACTTTTTTAATATCTAACAGATTATTTGGTTTTTGTAAATTATCAAAAAGCAAGCATATATTATTATATTTTGAGATTTTTCCTCGAATATTTTCGTTGAGGAGATGTATAAAATCGAGCCGGAAGCAATAAGCATGCACGTTGAATATTGATTCTTTCAAAAGAACATAAACCCACCGACCCACTTGTCTGTACTTTGCATGGTACAGTTGTACTTTCAAGGACAAGACAAAACAACCAAAACGATCCTCTCTCTCTCTCTCTCTCTCTCTCTCTCTCTCTCTACCAAGTACCAAGTCCTTTTTCTTGTAGCTACACTTAAAGCAACGAACCACCACCCGTAATTAGGTTTTTTTATATATACTTCAATAATAAAATAAAAAAAATATTTGTTCTTTTGTACAGAAATTGGGCGAGCATGAGAGTATTGAATATTAGTATTGATTACTTAAAACACAATATATTCATGTTCAAAAATATTTATGAAGATTTTTTAATTAATAAAATATACAAAGAAAATTGACAAAATTAAATATAGAAAAGTATTTTGGTCCAAATTTTTGTTAAGACTATTAATTGTTAAGTTTAACCCCTAAAATGGATAAATGAAAATGAAACTTATTTAGATGACTTTTTTGGAGTATTGAAAAATGAGAGCTTTTTTTTTTTATTTCCACACCAAATCACGATGGAACGAGAGTCAATATTCAATGCAAATAGACGGGAGACAAGTTTTTTTGGACATCTAGTTCACATGTAGTTATAATTGATCTGGGAGAACTTATCCCGTGATACAATATGATACGTAGAGCTATGACTTCGATTGAAATAAAAAATTTAATGTGACTAATCTCAAATGATCGCATCCTAACAGTGGACATATTAATCCGTAAAGAATGAATGAGATCATTTAAATGACCCTATGCAAAAATAATATGAAACATGTTGAACACATTTTCACAAAATGTGTATGCAACGGACATTTGGAAAATTATGCATGATCGTACTCACAACATTATGACTTCAGATTTTTAACCAAACGCTACTGCAGTTTTGGAGGAGTAATATGATAAATCTCGATCAGAACCAACGAAGAGTGCATGACACAATACTTATTGCAACAACATAGACGATATGGCTGGAACGGAATAGGCGAATCTTCCAAGAAAAAACAAAATGACGATGCAAATTGCACCGACGGCAATGAAAACGACTCTTACATGGCCAAAACATTGTTAGATTTAGAACTACAAATAACAATTGACAAATTTGAAAAATCTCAATTTTTCATTTTAATAGTAGTAGTAGAATGTAATATGTAATATTAATTATTGTAGAAACAATTGGGTACCGTTATTAACAAACGATCACTTATCGGGTATCATTCTAAAAAAAGGGTTTTTTTTTTAATTCCAAAAATATTAAAGGATTATTTAAAAATGTGGCAGAACCTAAATTTCAATCAAGGACATAATCTGAAAATGTACTCAAAGATATTCAATCGTGCTTTGGTTAATCTTAAATAACAAGAAACACAGGTTAAATAACCAAAGCAAAATTCAAGTATGGGGTTGTCCTCCGATTGCTGCAAAACTTGACTGGCAATAAATTGCTCGATAAATAGGAATATTGCATGATCTTATCTTTGACGAATAGATATTATTTATTCTATCTCTGGGTTTGGATCATTGTAGAAGTCGGATTAATTAGGTTGAGATTTGGTCCATTTTGTATAATTAATTGTTATATGGATTTGAGTTCACACGCAATTTCATGCTTTCTAAGTTGGTTGTACTTTTTTTTTTTTTTTTTGTGAATTTTTTTGAAGTGAAAATTTGTGAAGCGTTTAGAGACCGCGTTGTGAAAGAAAAAGAAGAAAATAAAACAAAACAATAAAAACCAAACAAGAGTCCAAGGTTGTTATCCAATTTTGCAAATTTCTAGTTTATGACTAATTCAAAATCAAATGTTGGATCTACCATAAAATTGATGAATTCAATTCAAACTATAGGCATAGTCTGCCTACATGAGGGTTCTTTTCCCCACCATTAACGTCACAAAAAGAAAAAGACAATTTGCGCTTTAAAGGTAAATGATATATTTTCTCAAATCTTATATTACTTCCTTCAAAACAAGAAAAAAAAAACTTATATGACTGTACCAAACTAACAATTCATTGTATTATCATTGGGAAATTATACTTTGCCTCCAATTGCAACCAAACATCCTCAATTTCCTAATTAACCCACATAATTAACATCACAATTAACAGGAAACATTAAATTAATAATTTTTAAATATTAATTATCAGTTGTTAATCCAGATAGATGTTAAATGTTATCACGTTCACCAATTCACATGTGTTAATTCGTAAGTTAATTAATTGAGATAATTAGTAAATTGAGAATGTTTGGTTGCAATCTGGTGGCACCATATATGCTGTCGTTATCATTACTCTATACGTATGGTACTCATACAATAATATTGTTTAATGTTTAATTACTGGTATACATTATTTTCATACAAACATGGTGCTTCATTATTTTAATAGTATATATTACGGAACTGTGTATAAGCTTATTAAAATAGTACATGGCTTTGAGGAAATAAAATATAGATATGTCAAACAAAACAGGTACAAATATTTGTGTATAAGTATTGCATGATATCTAGGGGTGTCAATGGTGTGGATATTGCCCGAACCGACCCGAACCGTATCCGAAAAAATATCCGGATCCGGAAAAAAAAAACCGGATCCATTCGGATCTAGGTCAGAACCATATCCATATTTTCGAATCCGGATTCGGATCTGGTACGTTATTTTCAGTCGGATCCGGATCCGGATCCGGATAGTATCCGGATCCGAATAAATTTTGAAAATGGATACTTTATTGGAGTTCATTATCACAAGAATAACAAAAAACAAATATTTTATTGGAGTTCATTATCACAATGGCATTAATGATGTCTCTTGTAATGTACATATACTATACATCATCTCTCCTCTCCGAATATTTCCTTGATTGAGTCTGTAGTGTAATGTACTTTTATTTAATTGGATTCTTGTTTCTACTTTGGATTTGTTTCATATTGTCAGAGATATACCATGCAAAAAAAATTAAAATATTTTTTATTTTCCTCTAATTAATAATTACCACTGTAATCTTAAAAGTAAACCGTATCCATTTTATATAAAAAATCTTTTTTTTTTATATATATTTCAATATCGTAGTATCCGTTTTAATATCCGAATTTAAACCGAATCCGTATCCGTATCCGACAATATCCGAACCGTATCCGTATCCGTTTAGTATCCGAACCGTATCCGGATCCGAGTAATTCCGTATCCGAATCCGTATCCGAAAAAAAATATGGATATGGATCTGGTTCGACCACTATCCGAACCGTATCTGAACCATTGACACCCCTAATGATATCCCACTTAAGAAAAAATTCACTATTCACACAACTTTTTTAAGTTTATTCCGAAAATACACAACTTTTTTGGGTAATTCCGAAAATACACAATGGCGGAGTTTGTAACTCCGCCAAAATTTAAAAATGGCGGAGTCTGTAACTCCGCCATGTATTAACAACAATTAATCAGACGTCGGGAATTAAGAAGGATTAATATTTGGCGGAATTGGTAACTTCGCCACTGTGGAGATTGGCGGCATCTGTAACTCCGCCATGCACTAATTGGCGGATTTACAAACTCCGCCAAATTTCTTTTACCTTTTCGCCGCTGTTTCTTCTCTCTCCCTCCTCCTCTCCCCATTTCTCTCCTCCCAGCCACAGCCAAGCTCTCTCTCTCTCTCGGCGATTTGAGGTAAATTTAGTTTTTTTTGTTTATTTTGTGTTCGAAATCTTCTGAAAATAGAGTATAAACTGTTATATAACTAGTGTATGTTTCGATTTTTGTTTGTTAGGACCGATTTGTGCGAAAAATCGAATTAAACGGCTAGGATTTTGTTTGATAATCGAGATATTTTGTCGGAACGAAAGGTAAATTATTCTTTTAATATAGAGTACGATTTAGGATTTACGATTTAGAATCCATTTAGAATTTCGGATCCATTTAGGATTTATGATTTATGATATAAGATCCACTTAGGATATAGGATCCACTTAGGATTTAGGATCCATTAAGGCTTTAGGATTTAGGATCCATTTAGGAAATATGATCCATTTAGGAATTATGATCCATTTATGATTTAGGTTTTAGGATCCATTTAGAAATTATGATCCATTTATGATTTATGAATTAGGATCCATTAAGGTTTTAAGATCCATTTAGGAATTAGGATCCATTTAGGAATTATGATCCATTTATGATATAGGTTTTAGGATCCATTTAGAAATTATGATCCATTTATGATTTATGAATTAGGATCCATTAAGGTTTTATGATCCATTTATGATTTAGGGTTTTAGGATTTTGGATCCAATTAAATAATAAATGTCAAAAATCATATGTACCTCTGCAAAATTCATATAAGAGGTGAATTATTCCGAAAATAGTGAATTTTAAAAAACTTGAGTTTATCGGGCATAATTTCGGAATAAACTTAAATACACAATTTCATGTATACCCCTGCAAAACTTCACAATTGTATGGTTTTGTAGAGACACACATTATATTATGCAAAAAATAAATATTGAATTTGAAATGCTTTAATTGTTGAACACAAAACGCAGTGACCATATGGAAGCGTCCTTCGTGATTTATTGGGACGGGTATATCAATAGGGTTGTCGATAGTATATCCCGTTAAGAAGGTGGTCGAAATATGTTAATGCATTTGCCTTATGGAAGTTCATTTCAGGATTTAGTAAATTTAGTTTACAATAACACCCAAATCAATCGTGAAATGTATGATTTGATTATGAAAACAAATTGGCCAATTCAATTAGGAATTTGGGATGTTGTCGAAATAAATGGGGATTCAAGTCTCATGATGATGATGCAAATGGAACATCCGATGAAAAAACGAGACCAAACTGAGATGGACCCACATGGGAGAAAAGGGAACATGTGTAGTTATTGCAAAGCTCGAGGGCATACCATACGTACATGTGTGGAACATCGTGCCGTTCAACTTCCATTTGATTAGTGTTGAATTATTATTTGTAATTTTTGTATGTTATGTTTAAGAACTTACATTTAAGTATGGTTTGTTTTAATTTTGTATGTTATGTTTTGTTTGAAATTATTTGAACTTTTGAACTTTTTATTGTATTTGTAGTACTTATTGAATTTTGTTTGAATTGTTTGATTAATTTGTGTCTTTATTGGTTATTCAGATGGTTGATCCTGGACCAGTGGATTCGTCAGTTCTTACCGATCAGGTGAACCATGTGTCCAACGAGTCTCTCGACAATTTGATCACGAAGAAACACATCAGTCAGCACGGGTCTAGTTGGATCGGTTGGTTCGAGATGATATAGCATCCTGAAATCGATGATAGGCTACGACGGGCTGGATTTTATCTGCCTACGAGATGTGCATATATCCAGCTAGATCATCCCTTCCTGACGGCACTGATTCAGCGGTGGCGTCCTGAGACTAACAGCTTCCATACACCGCATGGTGAGATTACGATCACGTTGCGTGATGTTTCTTTGCTTACTGGGTTTGCAATAGACGGTCACCCGGTTTATCGAGAGAAACAGATGGGCGATGATTTGCATGCGGATTTCTTACGTTTGGTTGGGGCAGTTCCTGACAAGGGCCAACGTTTGACCATTACATGGTTGCGTGAGAATTTCGATGCACTCCCAGTCAATCCGACAGCAGAAATTTGGGACCAATGGACGAGGGCATACATTTTGTTCTTTATTGGTTCTATGGCATTCTCGAATGCTCAGCAGGGACGATTTTCTCCTTCTTTGGTGTATTATTTGGAGGATTTCGATAGATGCGGGACTTATGCATGGGGTGCAGCCGTACTTGGTTACATGTATAGATCGTTGGGAACTACATGCAAGGTCGGCGCCAATAGAGCTTATGGTTGGTATTCACTTGTGCAGGTATAATATTTTTTTTTATTTCGTTCGATTTTTATTCATTGGTCTTATCATATTTTTATTGTGTCATTTTTGATAGGTTTGGGCTTGGTTCCATTTTGGTATTGGTTCGCCTGATATGACAGCTGCTGGGTCAATTAACGGGACTCCGTTAATGAATTATTACATTGGTGCGCGCACATTTGCTGGGTCAAACAAAGGAACAGATGTGAAGTATTATATCGACCAGTTGGATCAGCTCACGTGTCAGAAGGTATTCACTTATTTATTAAATAACCCATAACCCTTACCTTATATTTGTTATAAAATAAACCTTAATTTTGATCTTCGTAGGTCGTATGGACTCCATACACACATGATTTCACACGTTTCCTGCCACAAGAGTGTTTTGTGGCTTCTCATCTCTGGCTAGCGAAGGTACCGCTCATATTTGGCGGTATCGTCGAGATGCACCTACCCGATAGGGTCCTCATGCAGTTCGGATTTCGACAGCATATCCCTCCGAATCCTATTATGGCTCGACGTGCAAACCTTACTACTGCTCAGATTACTCCGTTTTTGGGGATGTGGGATGCTAGACATTAGTCACTTGTGGAGGAGGATACCATGGTATTGAGTGGCCAATTCACTAGGGAGGTATGATTTTAATTAATAATTATATTAGACCTTTGTAAGATGTTAAATTTTTGGAACTTGTACAGGATTATATGACTTGGTTTTGGAGAATTACGCGACGGTGGATTTTGAACTATGTGGATCCACCTAACGCGAGGTTTCGAGCTACTGGACCGGTCTTGCGATCCATGGTATGATACAATTATTTCTATATTATATATACATTCAATTTAATTTTCCTAACTTTCAGGTGGAGGAACTCCGCTTAGATATCCATCGAGCTAGACAGAATTCGCCTTGTGGCAGTAATTGTTCTGTCGGACTCACGTTGGATCAGATGGCGAATATGATGTCTTTGCTACTCGAGACATTGGCTTCGAATAACGAATATGGCAATGTTCTTAATCCGCCTTCACCACCGCCTCCACAAGACCATCCATGTCAGCACGAGTCTCAGCCACCACCACATTTTGGATCGCAGCCCGAGTTGAACCCATGGAGCGAGGTATTCCGGCCACCTTCCTCGGATTACGTATGTACATCTCGCCCTCAGTATACATCAGGTACTGAGATGATGGATTTCATGAATGTCACGTATCCATATGGTCATAGTGGGGCCAGTTCTTCTCGAAACCAGTTCGAGTTCTTCGACTCCACTCAGAATGCTCCGAGAGATGATAGTTAGATTTTGTTTTCATGTGTTCGTGTTTGGATTATGTTGTTGGGATTATGATTTTTGTTTGTTTCATGTTTTAGATTTACATTTTGTTTTAGATTTAGTTTGTGTTCATGTTTTGTTTGATGTTAATTTTAGTTTTAGATTTTGTTTGATATTTGTTTGATGTTTGTTTCATGTTAATTTTAGTTTTAGTTTTAGTTCGTGTTTGAAAAAGTAATTGAAAATAACCAAATTAAATAAAATAAACAAACTACATGAAATTATACTCACATAAAATATAAAGAACAAAAATTATCATCATCATTTATTTAATTATTTAATATAATAAAAATCAACACAAAAAATAATACAGAAATTTGGCGGAGTTACAGATGCCGCCAATCTCCACAGTGGCGGAGTTACCAATTCCGCCAAATATTAATCCTTCTTAATTCCCGACGTCTGATTAATTGTTGTTAATACATGGCGGAGTTACAGACTCCGCCATTTGTAAATTTTGGCGGAGTTACAAACTCCGTCATTGTGTATTTTCGGAATTACCCAAAAAAATTGTGTATTTTCGAAATAAACTTAAAAAAGTTGTGTGAATAGTAAATTTTTCCCCCACTTAATTAGAATATATAAATCATGATTCATGTCCCTTCACAAAAAACATTGACATAGAATGAATGTCATGGCCGAGAAAGTAAAGTAGAAATTTCAACACGGTATCGAAATAGGGAAAAAAAAGAGACAGAACAAAATAAGTCAATCCTCGTGTTAGTTCACACTTGCTTGGTTGTTGGAAAATTTCAACAACTCCTTAATTAATATTTAATATTATATATAAATAATTGCTGCATTATCTTAGTGATTAAAGTCAAATAAACCTTAGTTTTGAAGTCCCAACAAATTACTTGGTTACATGGGTTTAAAATGTATAGCTTAATTTCTAAGCTATGGATGCCAGGCAAGCTTCAAGTCCAAACAGAGAAGAATTAGAAAAATAATTGCTGCATTATCTTTTACATTTTTTTCTTTAATATATTACAATGAGTAAGTTAATTAATTATATTTTATTTCACACAATAATAAATATTTTTGACAAAAAATTATATGTTTTTCATATAATAGTTAAATTTCTTATTTTAACTTAACTTTAATTAATTTCATATAATAACTAATTCTTTTTTAGTTTTAAAATTTCTATTAGAATTACTTTATTATTATTACAAGCACAACGCACGCGGGAAATTATGCGCTTCCTTGTCGATCTGTATTAGTATTCAATAAACTGAAATCATTAATTATATATGAGCTCATCAATTATGTCATTCATTCAAATTGTGCCTTGTATTGTTATTGACAGTTTAAAAAGACCAAAATACCCCTGAAACGAGTTGACTAATCGAATAGCTTCTTACCCAGTGTTCCGGAGCTTTGACAGCTCGACTCATTGTTTGATTTGACTACTTTGCCCTTCGGCTCGTTTTAATTTTTAAATAATACAGTGGGTACAAATGATATTGATATTGCGTGATTTGAATCAAATATTTTTAAAATGGGTCAAAGATTGGGTAAAATAAAACAAATTATTCACATATAGTTAAATATATTTCACATAATACATATATAATCATTCGATATATAAAGTATCTGAATATAAATTTTTTATTCAGCAATAATTGAGAAATATAATTATTTTATTAAATAATTTTTATTAAGTTCAAAATCGTAAATTAATAGATTATTATTATTATTGGGAAATTTTTAAAAAAATCCCTCGCTTTTGAGATACTCCAAAAACTCTCTCAAAGCAAAAATTTCTTTTCAAGTGTTCCCTAGAGGTCTTAAAATTAATTTTATTTGGTGTTAAAAAACTTTTGGACCAAAATACCCCTCTATTTTATTAATAAGAAAAAAATTTAAAGTACTTTTACTAATTTTTTTATTATTTGAAAAATCCACAATATTTTTTCAACATATATATCTATCAAAAAAACACAAATGAGATTATATGTAATATTCATTTGATTTTAATATTTATTCATTATAAATATTTTAAAAAAAACGAACATAAAAGGATAAAAAATAAATATCGATATTAAAAATTTTCAATGCCTAGAAAATAGCTTGGGAAAAAAAATCAGCACTTTGTTTTAATGTACATTCACTTGTGTATATCTTTTTAATAATTTCTAGATTTTTTTATTTTTGATATTGACTAATTGGATGTAGTTGATTACGTTTAACTATGTTCGAGCTTATTCTAAATATATGATCGGATGTATCATTCATATAAAAGTAAATTAATTTGTTATTATTTATATTTTTATTACTTGTTACTGGTTAAATAAATTATATGTCAAATGATGTATGATTTTGTATATATATAAACTGATATATTATTATATGAGCTAATATATAATGAATTAAATGTTAAATATTTATGATTTTTTTAAAATACAAAAATACAAAATATTATTTAGCAAAATTGTATATTGCAAAAATAGAGGGGGGTATTTTGGTACAATTTTTTTTAAACACTAAAATTTTTTAGCTTTAACACCTATAAGGGGTATTTGAAAAGAAAATTTTGTTTTTGAGTTTTTTTTTGGAGTATATGTAAAGTGAAGGGACTTTTTAAAATATTCAAAAAAGTTAGTTTTTTGGCACAATTTTTTTTAAACACTAAATTTTTTTAGCTTTAACACCTATAAGGGGTATTTGAAAAGAAAATTTTGTTTTTGAGTTTTTTTTTGGAGTATATGTAAAGTGAAGGGACTTTTTTAAATATTCAAAAAAGTTAGTTTTTTTTTTAATTTCCCTTATTATTATTATTATATACTATAAATACCTTATTGTTTTAAATTGAAGAATAATTTTATATTTTCGATATTTCTCATATTTTATAAAGTTTTTTTAATAATAAATTAAGAAGTCTTCATATGTTCTTCATTTATTGATGTCAATGAGGATTGAACCCACAACCTCTCACAACATATGATTTTCTGATTATGACACTCAACCAACTAAACTATTGATCAATTGCTCATTAATGATAGTTGTGGGAAAGACAATATTCGAATGTAATATCATGTGGTGATAACACCTCTTGATCTAGGACAATCAAAATATGGTGAGCAAAATGCTGCGAACTTAAGTTTAGTCGACTTGTCGAGAAGAGAGAGTTGAAGGCTTCGTCCAGTCGCAGAAGAAGAAACCAATCACCATGTTGAAGGAGCAGTCCCCTTCTTACACAAATTTAATAGCTTTCTATCGAAATTCAAAAACAATTTTATGTTTACACATACTAATTATACACTATCGATGGTCACATATATTTCACATCTAAATTTGCATCTAGATATATAATTAACAATTAAATTTTAAAAATTTCCAATTTTATTTTCATTTTGTAATTTGACATAGTTGCATTATGATTCGTTATAAAAAAAATATCACTCCCAAGACAGAAGGTTAAAATGGTAAATTAGAGTTTCTTGGGGAGGTGGGATTGGATTTGGGAACCAGACAACGATCTTGCGCTGCAAGGTAGCTAACTATCTGAAATGCTTCTCTCTCTCTCTCTCTCTCTCTCTCTCTCTCTCTCTCTCTCTTACATAATTGATCATGTCATGGGGGTAATAAAAGAAGTAATATCGAGGTCAACCTCGTCAGTCACAATACTTATTAAAAGAACCCGGGGTCCCGGCGTTCAATAAATGTGTATACCATTAGAATCATTATGTATCTATATATAAGTTATAACATGTATCAAATACGGATACTCGTCGAATACATATGAGAACACTAATTATTATTGATATCAATTATTTCTATATAGAATGAAATATTTTTAACAAAATGATAGATGCATGACTTGTAAATCCAATTCATTTTACTAATATTTTTTTACATCACATATATATTCATAGTAAAATAAAATTGTAATTAATAACGGACCTTCACCAAATTTGTTGAGGGGGAAATATAGTTCAATCATAAAGTAATACATAATAATTTTTTTGGAAGATCAATCAATATACATAAAATTTTCATTTCATCATACCAAATACACTAAAATTTCACTATTATATAACATGTACATTCATTCACATTTACGATCGAATATTTGTAGTGATGAGTTATTATTTAAGGGTGCACCGAGTGTATGGAGAAATATTGTCTTCTTTAAACCCAAAAATATGGCTGCTATTCGAACATAGAACTTGATCAATTCAATGGTCAGAAAAGCTTAAAATCTTTTATTACGTCCAAAGACCCATGAAAACGATTCCAGTTCGTCGCAATTACAAGGTCTCATCACTGTTCATTGTCCCTCCTCCTAGAACAAGAAAGCCACCATCTTTTTCTTCCTTTTACGCTTTTACCCCCAAATGGGAGGTCCTCTGTTTTCAATTTTCAATTCTCTGTTTTGACTTTGAGACTGGCCCATCCTCGGATTTGAGGTATATAAATAGTGCTGTCACCTCTCTTTGGGTGTATACAAAGTTTCGAGCTCAGTTTCTCTCTCTATATAGTTAGTCAGACACTAGAATTGGTCTTAACTCTTTCTATTTCTCTTTCTCTCTCTGCTTTACTACTCTTCACATAATTTGCGATTTGAAGATCAAATCTTTATCAGGTAAATTTCAATGCATCTAATTACTTCACATTATTTTGGAAAGATTTTTGAAAATGGGGTTTGAGTCTTAACTCCTTGTTCTGTTTTAATTTTGCAGGAATCAATTTGCCTGTTGAAGTATACAGAATTTATGGGATTATCTCTCTCGTTACATACTTGGGCATGGGTTGAATTCATGCCATTCATGCCCTTGAATTTAAAAGATTTCGAACGAAATTCAAATGAGGAATCTTTCAAGCAAGCAATGCATTTGCAGTTATCGCCTCGAACTAGATACGAGCTAGACGAGGCTGCAGTTAAATTGCAAAAGGTTTACAAGAGTTACCGCACTCGAAGAAATCTCGCAGATTGTGCTGTCGTCGTAGAAGAATTATGGTACACTCCCATTTTTTTTGCTAAATTTTAGAATTTGAAACAATTATGGTATAATTATGGTGCCCTTTTTTGAAAAATTAAAGATTCATAAATTGTTTCTTCAAAATGATTCTTCCCAGAATACCAATGATTTGATTCTTGTTTAATAAAAGTAATTAATTTAGATCATTAACATAATTTTTGAAATATTATTTGTTTTAGGTGGAAAGCTTTGGATTTTGCATCTCTAAAACATAGTTCCATATCTTTTTTCAATGAAGAAAAGCATGAATCTCCAGCTTCAAGGTGGGCCAGGGCTCTAACGAGGGCTGCTAAGGTAATTTGACATTCAAACCTTATAAATTTTGTAAATTGTTTGAAACAGAGTGTTTATGGTTTTTTTTGTAATTTGTAGGTCGGCAAGGGCTTAGCTAAAAGTTCCAAGGGTCAAAAGCTTGCACTACAACACTGGCTCGAAGCGGTTCGTTTTTTGCTATTTGATTAAAAATTAGATTACGGTCCTTAATTTAATTTTGAAATTTGGTGTTGATTTTGCAGATTGATCCTCGACATAGATATGGACACAATTTACATTTATACTATGATGTCTGGTTGGTCAGTGAGAGCACACAACCATTCTTTTACTGGTATAATTTTTACTCCATTTTTTCTTAATTTCATCTTTTATTCAAAAAATTTAGCTGATAAATTTCTCGTCTTTGCGACAAAAAATTGAAGGTTGGATATCGGCGAAGGAAAAGAAGTGAATCTCGAGAAATGTTCGAGGATCAAATTGCAACAAGAATGCATCAAATATCTCGGACCGGTATTATCTCAATTCAAACTATTTTTTCTTATATATAATATTTTTTTTTTCAAATAGAAATCAATAAGTTTATTTTTATTTATTTTCATTGCAGAAAGAGAGGGAAGTATTTGAAGTAGTTGTAGAGAATGGATTTCTTGTGTACAAAAATAATGGAGTATTAGTGAACACAAATGAAGGGTCTAAATGGATTTTTGTTCTGAGCACAACAAGGGCTTTGTATGTTGGAGAGGTAAATAATTTTCAAATTTTTATTTTTTACTACCATTTTGGTCCTATTTCAAAAATAAAATAAAAAATCATTTTTCTCACTTCGGTCCTTTTGCTTATTTTCAGAAAAAGAAAGGGTCGTTTCAGCATTCGAGTTTCCTTTCAGGGGGTGCTATTACGGCCGCGGGACGATTGGTTGTTAAAGAAGGGTCTTTAAAGGTGGTTAATAACGCATAACTTTTTTTTATTTGAAACGATATTTGAGATTATGTTTCTGATATTATGTATTTTTTTTGGGTTTTTAGGCAATATGGCCGTATAGCGGGCATTATCTTCCAACCGAAGAACATTTCCAAGAGTTCATCAAATATCTTCAAGAAAACTATGTAGATCTAACTAATGTCCAGGTAAATTTTTTGTTCATATGCCTATCTAATTTGCCATAATTAATAATTATGAATAATGACATGATTTACAAAATATAATTTCAGAAATGTCCGATTGATAATGACAACTACCAAACTTCGGGCGATGAATCCAAGTCTGAAAAACCCTTCAATGCATGTGATTCACAAAATCCGCAAACTCCAACAACAACAAAAACGGAAATCGAAACCGGTGATTCAAGCGACGTGGAAACTTACAATACCGATACTTCCTCAAAGGTTTTCCCGAAAAGCCAAATTCAGTTGGCAAGTGGTTTGCCGGAAAGCCAAATTTCTCGTAAATGGACATCTGGAGCCGGGCCCCGCATTAGGATTGTTCGTGATTATCCAGCAAATCTGCAATGCAAAGCATTGGAGCATGTAAATCTTTCGCCGAGAACGGTTGGGTCACCACCGAGTGGACCTAAGGATCCGATCCCATCCCCTCGACCGAGCCCTGGAATCAGACTTTCTCGTAGGTTGAGTTGTATTGCGGTCCCGACATCAAATGAAAGATGAATTTTTGTGCAAAATTTTGATTGATTCTTACTTGACATGTTGTATTAGATCCTAATTTAGTTAGTTCTCCTTCTGTAGGATTAGGAAAATAATTTCTCGTGTAAATAGTCTTTTTGGAAGATGAGATAAATGCAATTTTGAGATTGTTCAGTGAAATTGAGCATCAAAACTTCCTTCGAACAAATCCAGTCAAGTTTATTTCATCGTAACAATATCTTGTTTTTATTCATACTAGGAAGAAAATTCGCGCTTCGCTGCGAATATTTACAATATATTTTAATACATATAGTTTGTTTTGTCGATAATAAAAATAAAACATCGTAAAAAAGGATATTACTACGTGTAGATACAAATAAAACAAAAAATGAACATATTATTAAAAAGATGCAGTATTTAAAAAGGTTGTAAAGAAAAACATGACAAATAAAAAAAATTTATAATAAAAATAAAACATAGACAGTAGACAAGTAGATTAAAAAAAAAATTGTATAAAAAAGGAGATGAAGTAACATAATGAGGTTGGAAAGAAAAAATATGAAATTTTGGATGAATGTAAATTAAATATGGCCCTATATTTAAAGAAAAGAAAAAAGTATATAATACAAACAAAAAATAGCCAAAACGACATTAGTAAATGTAGATAACATTAGTACATGTATGCAAATTAAATATTAACCCTATATTTAAAGAAAAGGAAAAAAATATGCAACTTTACATTAGTATATGTAGATAACATTAGTACATTTAAACACGTAGATAAAAATTAAACAAAAGAAACGTGTTACACAAAAAAAAAGACGAAGTAATATAATGAGGTTGGTAAGAATTTTTTTGATATAATATCATCAAACAAATATGAAAATTATTAAATAACATATTGATTCGATATAATATCATAAAATAAATTAATGAATATCATCTAACAAATATGAAACAAATAGAAAATTATTAAATAACATATTGATTTGATATAATATCATAAAATAAATTAATGAATATCATCAAACAAATATGAAAATTATTAAATAACATATTGGTAGAAATATTATACAAATACATTTGAATACGAAGTGAAGAAAAAAGTTAACAAAAAAACACATTACATAAAGAAAAGAAGATGAAGTAATATAATGAGGTTGGAAAGAAATTTTTGATATACCAAGTGAAGGAAAAAAGTAAAAAAAAACATGTCACATAAAAAAAGGATGAAGTAATATAATATGGTTGAGAAGAATTTTTTTGATATATTATCATAAAATAAATTAATGAATATCATAAAACAAATATGAAAATTATTAAATACTTTACAAATACATGTTGAATACCAAGTAAATTTTTTTGATATATTACCATAAAATAAATTAATGAATATTATAAAACAAATATGAAAATTATTAAATGCCATATTGGTAGAAACACTACAAATACATGTTGAAACATTTTTTTTATATGTTATCATAAAATAAATTAAGGAATATTATAAAACAAATATGAAAATTATTAAATATCATATTGGTAGAAATACTACAAATACATGTTGAAGGAAATACTAAAATAAATATGAAAATATAATATGATAGAAATTCAAAGAGGTGATGTGGCTCATTGTGGAAGCTCAAAACCATACTCTATTTAAAAGGAGATAAATATTGGTAGAAATTATTAAATAAATATGAAAATTATTAAATATTTTACAAATACATGTTTTATGAATATCATAAAACAAATACATGTTGAATACCAAGCAATTTTTTTTGATATATTATCATAAAATAAATTAATGAATATTATAAAACAAATATGAAAATTATTAAATACCATATTGGTAAAAATACTACAAATACATGTTGAAAGAATTTATTTTTTTATATGTTATCATAAAATAAATTAATGAATATTATAAAACAAATATGAAAATTATTAAATATCATATTAGTAGAAATACTACAAATACACGTTGAAAGAAATACTAAAATAAATATGAAAATATAATATGATAGAAAGTCAAAGAGGAGATAAATTTTTATGCTTTGAGTGACCAATAAAATGACGGGAAACTTTTTAAAAACCGTCAAATTATTCTGAGTATTTAAACAAATCTGTTACGGATAGTTTGTTTCTGTCATGGAAATATTGATTTTAAGGAATTTCATTTCATGATATATTGTTGCAGGACATATTATAAGTTATATATAAAGTTGGATAAATTCAAGCTCCCACATGAGGCCACGTCACCAGGGACCTTTTTGTAAAAAAAAAATATTTTTTTTATATTTTGGTCCTTTTCTATTTACATTTTGGTCCTTTTAAAAAAAATATAAGATATATATAAAGTTGGATAAATTCAAGCTCCCACATGAGGCCACGTCACCAGGGACTTTTTTGTGAAAAAAAAATATTTTTTATATTTTGGTCCTTTTTATTTACATTTTGGTCCTTTTAAAAAAATATATTACATTTTGGTCCTTTTTTATTCACAGTTTGGTCCTTTTTAATTTACAATTTGGTCCTTCAAGTTTAAAGAATTACATTAGGGTCCAGGGGCCTCTTTGTAAAAAAAAAATTAATTTACATTTTGGTCCTGTCTTAATTGCATTTTGATCCTTTTTAGTTGAAAAAACTATATTTTGGTCCTTTTTATTTACATTTTGGTCCTTTTAAGTTTAAAAACTTACATTTTGGTCCTTCATATTTACATCTTGATCCTCCTTTATTTACATATCGGTCCTTTTTCACATTTCTGAATTTATATTTTGGTCCTTTTTAGTTTTAGTTTACACTTTGGTCTTTTTTTTTAACATTTAGGTCCTTTTTAATTTAAATTTCGGTCCTTTTAAACATTTGAATTTATATTTTTGTCCTTTTTATTTATATGTTGGTCCTTTTTAGTTCTAATTTACATTTTTTTGATATTTATAAAGTTAAGAAAATTGCTCTTCTATGTTTGCTCCACGTCAACCTTTACAAAAAATTTTAATTTACATTTTGGTCCTTTCTTAATTACATTTTGATCCTTTTTAGTTGAAAAAACTATATTTTGGTCCTTTTTATTTACATTTTGGTCCTTCATATTTACATCTTGATCCTCGTTTATTTACATGTCGGTCCTTTTTCACATTTCCGAATTTATATTTTGGTCCTTTTTATTTATATTTTGGTCCTTTTTAGTTTTAGTTTACACTTTGGTCTTTGTTTTTTAACATTTAGGTCCTTCTTAATTTAAATTTCGGTCCTTTTAAACATTTGAATATATATTTTTGTTCTTTTTATTTAAATGTTGGTCCTTTTTAGTTCTAATTTACATTTTTTGATATTTATAAAGTTAAGAAAATTGCTCTTCTATGTTTGCTCCACGTCATCCTTTACTTTTTCACTTTTTTATATTTGAATTTCTCACTTTAATTATGATTGATTTCTTATCATTATCATAGATATCAACTATATACAATTAATATTATTAGTAATTAATGATATCATTAATAATTTATTTTTAGCCTTTTGGTCTTCTTACCGGTTTCAGTTAATGCGATATTTACCCTTTTTTTTTTTTTTTTTAGAGAAATTAAAGTCCTCACAAAATGTCACATCGTCCTTTTAATGTGGACCAGAAGTGCATATCATCTATAAGAGAAACAAAAGTTTGGTAGAGGTTTTTTTTTTTTTTGAAATATACAAAAACATAGAATTTTTTTACAATATCTAAAAAAGATAGGGAGTTAAAAATACACCAAAATACGGATGTGTGAACAATCAGGCACTAAAACGTAGAATACAATAACATATTAGGAAAAATTACATCATAACAAACTCGAAGACTCTCGCGCAATCGCGTGGGGGGAAAAAGCTAGTAAATATATAATACTATCATGCCTGATTAATGCTGATTGATGCATCAATTTTTTCTATTATTCGAATATATAAAATATTTATATATAATGAATATCTTATATGTAAAGAAACCCTGTTTCCGGTAAGAATAGTGATGTAAGACCGGCCTGGCATTTTTGAGGATTTATGACATAAAAACTAATTAAATATTAATATTATATTAATTTAATCACAAAAAAAATTTCAAATACAAAATTAATACAAAATATAGTAAAATTATCACATGACTAATAATTATCACTTAAATATTTTTGTTGGGAATTCACCCGTCCCCGGGACCGCGCAGCGGATATGAAGGCCCGGTCCGGTTCCCAAAATCCAAGATCACGCCATGACTTCGAGGGTACGATGCAATAAAAGGATAGACGATTACCAGCGTGAAATTGATCACGCACGACGGGTTGATCGCTCGCATCCTTTCCTTCTCCGGTGTCACGTTGGTGACTAGCCCGTGCGTCCCATACCACACGTCTCCCACCGTCTTGACACGCCTCCGGTTGTCTTGCGTACGTCCCACGTCCACACTCTTCCACAGCCAACAGTTTTGCTCCTTCGGTTTGATCACAATCGGAGAGCCACAAGTGTCGCTCCTCTACTTGTATCCACCGTGAGTCGGAGTTCGTCGGTCGCGGGTGCAACTGGCTAGACGCTGCACCGGCGAACTTGCTTGATTAGATCGATTCTCAACACCGAGAAAAACTCCTTTTTCTCGGCGTTTCTCTCTTCACACTCTTTCACTCTCTTGAAAGATGTCTCTTTATATTTCTGGATTATTCTGAATAATATCATAGATTGATCTGAATGAGTTAGTCCGGAAAGAGAGAGAGAAACATCCTATTTATATCACATAGGATAAGGATGGGGCAAAATGTATGTATATCTCATACACCTTTTCAGACAGAAAACTGCAGACACCCTTTCAGTATTCTGTTGAAACAAAAATATTAAATCGTTCCAACCGACTTTGAACATTCACGAAAATTCTAGATAATCTTATTATCTTTCCGACCCAATTGGATCTGGCCCAATTGGAGTTCGGATGAAAAAGTTACGGATGTTTTACTAACTGTATGTCAAAAAGTCGCACCCTTTCGGTATTCCATTAAAACGACACTGATACTTCGCTCAAATGAAAAATATTTCTATATCAAAGTTCTAGATAATCTCATTATATATCAAACTCAATTTTAACCATTCAAATTGGTGTTACCCACTGAAAGTAATGCCAGTTTTACTAAAACTGTTTAAACTGAATTTTCTGGTTTTCTTAATAAAGCCGTTTCTTATCAATTTAACTATGTATATCCAATATACATATGTGCATCTAATATACACATTATTTATGGTCACGAACGCGTACGTTTGTTTATCCTTGTGTACATTTTACGGTTGATCCGAAACTGCATTTCTTTCAATTTTTTCTTATATTTCGATGTGAATACATCAATTAAATTTGAATAATGTTGAACTTCGACAAAATCATTTTCAATTGATACATTTGCTAATTCATTCAATCTTTTTGAGACCATTAATTTACATACTACATTTTTTTTATGGGTCTTCAACATACTACAAAAATTTACTCTACATACATACAAAACAAAAAAAATTGGAGCCTTTTTTTCTTGCTGGGCCTTTGACATGTGCCACACTTGGGCCAAGTCTGGGCCAAGCCTCTACATCTTCAAGTATTTTCTTCCGAAAAACTCGATAACGTAAATATGATTTAACACCTTAAAATTAAACACATAAATATATACATGATTTAACATATTAATTTATGATTTAATTATCTTAATTTATAACTGTACATCCAATTAAGACACCTTGATGCTTCATGTTTGTTTTTGGAATAGATTTGGGATAAAACTTCTGAAAAGATTTTTTTGGTTTACTTCTTCTTCTAATGGGTTAGTTTACTTTAAAGAAGTCCTAGCATTACCCCCGCGCAATTGCGCGGGGCTGTTCGGGTTTATAAGTAATGTAGTTGAAAAAAATTGTTGTTCATTTTGTGTATATGACTTTCTTTTTGTAATCATTATTATATGTGTAATTTAGCGTGTTGTGTGCGAGTGAAATTTTGTAGCAAAAATCGTTTGAATATTTTAAGAGCCGGATTTCTTGAATAATTCAAACGGTTATTGCTAAAAAAATTATCTATATTTTATACTTCATAAGTAAAATAAGGAAAAATAACGAATGAGTCGTCATGAAATTTATTAAGAACATAATAGTTCAGAAAACATTGCTGAAAAAAAGAATATTTTTAATTTCACAAATCCTTAATTTCGCTACATATTTAGCACAAATATTTTTCGTCCTTTGTGTGGTCAGCCAACAACAAAGTTTGACGATGTCATCGCTAACCGTTTCGTTCGAACCTTTAATTTAAATTATGTCATGATTATTCGCACATCCATGATTTGGTATATTTTTAACCCCCTAATTTTTTTTGGATATTATAAAAAATTCTCTATCTTTTCGTAAACTCCAAAAAAAAAAAACTCTTTACCAAACTTTTATTTTAAAATACTCCTTACGGATGATATTAATTTTTTTTCCCAAAATACCCTCCAAATCTCACATGTAATAATTAAAACTTATTTTTGTTATTTTTTATTAATTTTAAGAAAATTCATAAACACTTCTTAACACGTAGTGATTTAAAAAAATTTAAATTATTACATATTTTGTTTATATAATTTTAATATTACATTCTTTATTCATAAAAAAACTAACATTAAATGATAATAAATAAACATCTTGCAAAAATATTTTCATAGAAAATATCTATTTAAACATCTATTTTTTATTTTAGTTTTCTTTTTATGTATTTTTTAATAGTTTTGTGATATTTTATTTTTAAATATTTGCAAGATGTTCTTTTATTAATATTGTTCAACTTATTATAATTTTATTTTAGTTTTTCAAGAAAAATAATAAAGGACCAAAATGTAAATTTTAAAACTTCGAAGGACCAAAATGCAAATATAAAGGACCAAAATATGAAAAAAGGACCAAAATATAATTTTTTTTAAAAAATAGGAACAATTTGAGGCCCCTGGACTAAAATATAAATTTCAAAACTTCGAAGGGCCAAAATGCAAATATAAAGGACCAAAATGTAAAAACAAAAGGACCAAAATGTAATTTTTTCCGAAAAAAGGACCAATTTGTAAATAAAAAAGGACCAAAATGTAAAAAAAATATTTTTTTTTTACAAATAGGCCCCTGGTGACGTGGCTGCACCAGGCAAGAAAAATAATAAAGGACCAAAATGTAAATTTTAAAACTTCGAAGGACCAAAATGCAAATATAAAGTACCAAAATGTGAAAAAAGGACCAAAATATAATTTTTTTAAAAAAATAGGACCAATTTGAGGCCCCTGGACTAAAATGTAAATTTCAAAACTTCGAAGGGCCAAAATTCAAATATAAAGGACCAAAATGTAAAAAAAAAGGACCAAAATGTAATTTTTTTCGAAAAAAGGACCAATTTGTAAATAAAAAAGGACCAAAATGTAAAAAAAATATTTTTTTTTACAAATAGGCCCCTGGTGACGTGGCTGCACCAGGAGGCAGCAAATCCCCTTGCATTATATTATAGATAGATATCGTCGCGTTGGTTAAATGTTTTTGGGTGAATCGTTGATAGAATAGTTAGTAGTTAGTTAGGCTACTAGCCGTCAGGGTAGTTAGGTATTATGTATAATGTTATGGATAAACATTGTCAGGTGATTAGGTTATTAGCCATTATGGTTAATTGGTTAGGTAGGATTTCTAGTATAAATAAGTCATGGAACAGTAATACACAATGAATGTATTATCAAGTTTCTTATATGAAAAACAATTAATTCATTCATTAATAAACTCTTTCAATCGTCAACCTATTAATTATCACTTAATGATCAATTTGTACCTCTCTGAAATAGACACTTGATAATATTGCTTAATGATATATGGGCCCAGGGGTGGGCATTCGGTTGAACCGAACCGAACCGAACCGAATAAGAACAAACCGAATTAAACCGAACTGGACTAGATTCAAACCGAACCGAACCGAATAAAATTTGAACCGATTTAAAACCGAACCGAATTAGAAGTTGTATAATGTTAAAATTCAAATGTTATTTACAAAAAAAATATAAAAACAAATCATATAAAATATACTTACATTATTTCTAATTTTATAATAATTAATTTTAATTTTTTTAAATGAATATAATAGAAAAAGTGAAAAATAGTATTAATTCGGTCGGTTCGGTTTAATCGGTTATGAAAATACCAAAACCGAACCGAACCGAATAAACCGAACAATATCATTTTTTGAACCGAACCGAACCAAATAAACCGAAAAACCGAACCGATTAAACCGAATTCGACCGGTTCGGTTCGGTTCCCATTTAAACCGAACCATTTGCCCACCCCTATATGGGCCGGTATGCTTGGCTTTTCTCGGTGCACAATGGGGGAGGTCAAAGTGAAAAATTAATTTTGAAATTACACATAAAATATATACACTGCACGATTATTTTGACGAGGAATTATTATATTTGACATTGTTATACTGATAAATTATACTGAATCACTAGATATGTATACTCTTCGGTAAATTTTTTGGAGGGACGACCGTCTACTGACCCCTACTAAGATTCGCTCCTGCTCACTTGTATGCAGGGGTGGGCATTCAGTTGAACCGAACCGAACCGAACCGATGAAGACCAAACTGAATCAAACCGAACCGAACTAAATTCAAACCGAACCGAACCGAATAAAATTTGAACCGATTTAAAACCGAACCGATTAAACCGAATTTCTTATTCAGTTTGTTCGGTTGAACCGAATAAGAAACTTTATAATGATAAAATTCAAATTCTATTTAGCAAAAAAAATATAAAAACAAATCATATAAAATATAATTATATTATTTACAATTTACAATTTACAATATGAAATATTAATTTTTTTAAATATACATAATAAAAACATGAAAAATAATACTAATTCGGTCGGTTCGGTTTAATCGGTTTTAAAAATACCAAAACCGAACCGAACCGAATAAACCGAATAATATCAATTTTTGAACCGAACCGAACCGAATGAACCGAAAAACGGAACCGATTAAATCAAATTCGACCGATTCGGTTCGGTTTCCAAATAAATCAAACCATTTGCCCACCCCTACTTATATGCATTTATTGAATTTGCACGAAAAAGACTTGTTGGTTGGAGCCTTGGAGGGATAAAAGGAGATGGGAATATGACCGGAGTTACAATATGACATTTATGTGGTAGAGAAAGGAAACAGATTGCAAGCATGCATAGTGAGTATTTTATGAGTTCTGCTAATTGTTTAGAATTTGATCCTTTCGGGTTTGTTTGTAGTGGATCAGGAGATTTGGTTTTTATTCAAAATTCACATATGATTAGAAGACGTTTTAATGCATGAGAGGAGCAGAGGAGGAGGATACATAGCGGCTCGTGTTTCCAACCAAAACTTGAAATTGACATGCAGGATTTCATTTGAAGTTTTGGGTTTTTCTCTTATTCTTGTAAATTTGTTGTGTTGGTTTTAACGCGAAATAGTTCGTCTAAGACATAATAATTTGGATTTTGTACACAATAAATTTGTTACTATTGCATTAGCGTGAAATTTTCACTATCCTAATCCTAAATTCATAAGCTTAATTTATCACTAACGGGTAAATTAGTATAGCCAATGGGATTGAATTATATATCATTCAATATATATCATATATCGGATTCGGTTGAATTGTTAACTCTTCATCGAGTCAAAATCGCAAAAAGAATAATTATACAGAAAGTACACCGACATGAAGCTGAAAAGAAATGGTTCATGCCAAGCCACACAAATTCTCTATCTGCATTTTACTTTTATCTCCACGAAAACCCTAACGTTTCTGTCATTTTTTTTTTTGTTGAGAAAAATAAAAAAGGCTCGAAAAGTCCCTCGTCTATTAAATTTTCATTAATGAAAATAGATAATTACAGCCACCGTTAGGATATTGAGTTTCAAAATAAAAACTCTAATCACAGGAGAACAATTGGGATTTTTTCAAGTGTAATGAGAATCAGTGTTGCAAAAAACGGTGTAAAACGGTAAAAAAACGGTAAAATGGTGCCAAACCGTACTGTTTTTTGCAAAAAAATTTCAAAAAACGGTCAACCGTTTTTTTACCGTCTTTGACCGTTTTTTTTGTCAAAAAACGTTTTAAAAGTTTTTTTTTGACCGTTTTTTTCATAAAACAGATTTTTTTTTAATATTTTTTTTTTTTTTTTTTTTTTTTGGCATTAAAAACTGGTAACTGTTTCGTAGTAAATTTTGAGAGAGATCAAAGGTTCTCTTTCAAATAATAATTGTAATTAGTGGTATTTTGTGTTTAATTCTTACATGAACAAGGTAATTCTGATCCAGATTATCATGGTTAATTATTTTGTGTCTAATTTCGATTGACGCATCTAATTAGTTGATCTTTTTGTCTAATTAGATAGCTAAGAATATTTATTCTGATATATTTAGGTCGATGGACATTTATTCAATATGTTTTATTAATATTTCATATGTTTTTTTAAATTTTGGACTTTCGTATATACTTAAGTTGAATTATAAAAATTGAATTATTATATTTTTGTTTGTTTTATTTTTAAATTTTTATTATAATTGCTATAAAATATTGTCGATTTAAGTAACCGTTTTTTAACCGTTTTTTTACCGTTTTACGACCGTTTTACAGTAAAACATTAAAACGGTGACCGACCGTACCGTACCGTTTCCCGTCATCTGCAACATTGATGAGAATGCAGCATGATGAAATTGCGAAGGCATTCTTCCATTAATATAAGTTGATTTCGATGCTATGGGTCGCCACCTGATTTGAATGATGTTGCTGGTGTTTTTAACTAGCGGTGATTATCAAACACTTTTAACTTATTAAATATATATTTTATAATGTTCGAAATATACTAATTTTATTTATCAATTTCTTGTTTTATACATATTTTTATGTAATCTTCCAATGCCATATCATCATAATCATTTCAACTATAGATTATGATATGTGGCAAAATATGAACACATAGATTAACAATTTATTTTTTATGATTTTGTTTTATTTGTATACATTTATGTGTCTATTATTTTACACATATTTTTGAGCAATATTATAAGTTCACATCACCTTAAATTGGTGTTTTGTCAAAGTATTATTAATCGTTAGGTTCATGTTGAATCAGTTGTATTTAATTTTAAATAATTTCATATTATTTTACATGATCAAATGTGAATACAAATGACACTACTCCTTCTTTTTGGTTTCACTCTTGTTCATCTGAAGAGTTTAAAACATACAATATAAGAGAATACAATATATTAGTAATTTTTGAAATATAATTTTAAAAAATTAAGAAATATATTCATTTAAATTTTATCTTTATTTTGAATTTCGTATTATCGTATATCCAATATTTTTTATTTCACTCTTCTTCCTCTGAAGAGTTTAAAACCTGCAATATATTAGTATTTTTTAAAATATAATTTTAAAAAATTATGAAATATATTCTCTTAAATTTTATCTTTATTTTTAGTTTCATATTATCATATTATCATATATTTTTTTCCTAGCTTATAGTTGTGAAAACAATTATGTAAGAAAATACAATATAAAATCAAGTATAATTACATTAGCGATTTGTAAGTAATTATTAGTATTTTTTAAACTATAATTTTAAAAAATGTACATACTACTAGATATGTCGTATTTACATTTTTACTCAAAAAAAAATTCATGGTAACCTTTTAAAAATTTAATACAAATGAAAGATATTAATTTACCAAACACAAATAACTTCTTCAACATATAAAACTTTTTTTTTCAATAGTAAACATAAAAGAAAAGATTTACCTGACCAAATAACTTCTTGAACTTGTAAAATGTTATTATTCTTATTTTTAAATATGTAAATTTAAATATCTGTTTTTTATTTATGTTCACGCATATTATTTTATTATCTTATAGTATAATTTATATTTTTTTTTGTATGTAGTATTAGAGTACTAAATAAATATTTCACATGTGTCAGATTAAAAATTAATAGAATAATTTTGTCATCATCAAACTTTTTCAATCAATATGATTTTTATTTTTCACAAAATATTATATTTGTTTCCAAAAAAATGAGAACTAAATATTATGTGTACGACAAAACAAATGAAATAAACCCGTCGCGAAGCGTGGGTAATCTCCTAATCAGATTCAAATTGAATTGTCTTAGTTCTATTCAAATTTAATTGTCTAGCTATAAATGTGCAGAATACAAACCTTATTTCATGCAATATATCAAACACATATTTTAATAGTATTTTAAAGTTTGGGAAGCTAGTATCCCGGATTTTGTAAATTCTGATTTTTAATGGGATTTTGAGAACCCGGTTTATAAAACTAACCCTTCAATTTTTTTTTCTATTTCCTTTTCCTTCTGGTGGGTAGTAATAAAGTTTTTATGTCTTGACTAATGTGCTGCAATTAATGATGATAAAATGCACTTACCAATAAAACTTTGGTAATAACAATATGAAATTAAGAAATTTCGAAATAACTATGAGAATGTAGGTCAAAGATTGATTACCATTGGCAATGCCAAGCAATTTTCAGTAAATTGTCAACTGCACCCTATAAAACTCAATATAGCAAAAAATAAATATGTCACTTAATTTTCAATTATTCAACTTAACAAAATAAATCACTCAATTTTAGTTATTTGCTACTAATTACTTTTTCAATTCAGATAACTATATTATGGTTTGTTTATTTTTCAAATGTTATAGCAGTTCAAGTTAGAAAACAAGATAAAAAGGAGCTGAAAATATTGGAATATCTCGTGGCTAATTCCAAAGTCACCACAAAATAAAGTAATGATAGTTAATATATCAAAGCTAATGTGGCCTTAATTAGAAGAGAATAACTATACTTTACTTTATTAGTTTAGGTAAACCGACATATAATCCCATTTAACCAAGGTCTAACTAGGCTTTTGGGGTTTTTCACGTGAGAACATCTAGGTTTTATATTTAACATTAATCCCATTTAACTTTTTGATGTTTTATATATGTGGTTATAGGCTTTATAGTTTACTCTTTTATCAGATATGCCAATAAACTTTTAATTGTACCTCACGGCAAAAATTAATGTCTAAATTTACTATCATGTTCGCAGATGCTTCTGAATTAACTAAACAGAGAGATCACTCAAAGAAACTGTGTGGATCACAAATATTGTATCCGAATTTGAAGGATTTCCGAGCATCTCGAAATTCATGAATCTTTGTGACAATCTTATTAATCAAAATCATTTTTGCTATAATTTGAGAAATAATTTTTTATTTTCCCAAGAAAAAAATAGAAACTAAAAAAGTAAAAAATATAATTAAACCCTAAAAAATATCGAACTATATTTTTTCACAATCTTATGAATCAAAATAATTTTAGATATAATTCGAAAAATAAAAAGATTAACCAAGAAAATTAATAGAAAACTAAAAGAGTCAAAATTATAATTAAACCCTGGAAAATATCGAGATATATTTTTTCCCCAATCTTATTACTAAAATTCATGTATGCAATAATTTGAAAAATATTTTCTTTTATTGTGGAAGAAAATAAATAGAAACTTAAAGAGAAAAAAATTAAAATCACACACAACAAAATATCAAACTGTATTTTTACGCAATTTTATTAATCAAAATAATTTTTGCTATAATTTGAAAAATATTGGTTCCCTTCCAATATATTTTGTATATGCGACTCTAACTTTCCAAATGTGATGTATATTCCTAAAAAGTATCTAATATCTAATTTTTAATCATTATTTCCTTTTAAAAAAATATAATTATCTAATTCAATATAAATAATTTTAATTTGAAATTAAACTTAAGTTGGTTGAAGCGGAGCAAGATCAAGATCATCCTAGTTCATTTTGAAATTCAAATAATACATTTAATGATTGATTTGCAATGCAATTTGTACACAAGATTTTTCAAATCTCTAAAATTTCTTCACGTCGTTAAATTTAACTCATATTTAGGTATATTATAATTATAATTTCTATTAATACTATCTACCCAATGAATACAAAAGAACACATCTTTCCACCTTTTCAAGACATGTTTATTTAACATTAGATTTTTAAACTAATTATATATTTAATATTTAAACCCTAAAAATATAATCTACACAAATTTCTAACTTACATTGTACTACACTATGTATACCCTAAATATTATATTAATTACCTTGCCTATTTTAATTTGTAATATCTAAATTTTTAAAGTTCCTACACAATTTTCTTCTATATTTAGTATATAAACCCTAAAAATAAAATCTATGAAAAGTTCTATAAATTTTTTTTAACTTACATTGTACAATACTATGTACACCCTAAGTATTATATTAATTTACCTTACGCATTTTTATTTATTATATCTAAATTCTAAAAAGTTCTATAAAATTTTATACCCTAAATACTTTATTGATGCCTTAAAAAAATTATATTATCTAAATTCTAAAAAGTTTATATCTAAATCCTAAATAAATAATATTTTTACTAATAATATCTAAATCCTGAAAAAACAATATCTAAATCTTATAAACTAATATACGTACATTGCAAAAATTACACTAATGAAAAGAAGAGATCATTATATTGATGGATGGTTTTTTAGACCATTGAGATCAAATGTTGAACGAAGAAGAGCTTCAAGTAGCAAATGAGAAGAAGAAAAGAAAAAATCCGGGTAAAAATGGGAAGCTTCTCGGAGGAAATAAGGGAAGAAATAGAGGAAATGAAGAAAGAAAGAGAGGGAAAAGAAAAAGAAATGAATGAATAAACAAGAGCAAACTCGTCAGATTCGAGATCCTGTGGAATCTTCATTATCGCCGACGAGACATCGTTTCAGATCCCGCCTAGTGGGTATTCTCAAATCCCACTTCCTCTCTCTTCTTGGTCAGTTTGACTGAGTCAAATTTTTTTGGTTTAATGTAAGTGGATCAAGGGTGTTTGGATTTGGATTTAAACTGAAGGGACTTCGAATTTTGTTCTTTTTCAAATCGACGAGATCTCTAATTCCTAACAGGATTACTTTACAAATTTGAGGACGTATTGTGCTTTCCTAGACATATGTATGTTATTTTTAAAAGGCATTAGATTATAAAAAGATCATAATGTTTCTATAGAAACACATTTTACTAAAATTGTCATAACTTTCAAGTGAAGTCAATCAGGATGATTCAAATTGGATTTGTTAGATAATTAGATTATATGCCACTTTGATGTTTGAAGTTTATCCATTAGAGCACTTTAACAAACGAGTTTGAACGTAATATCAAAGGGTGTGATCGTTTTACACGCGGTTAGTAAAACCGTCCTAACTTCCACATCCGAACTTCAATTCGGGTGGGCAAAATTTGGCTGGTTAGATAATTAGATTATCTATAACTTTCTTTCGGTAACTTTTTCTATCTGAACGATTTATCATTTTCGCTTTTATGGATTGGTAAAATGTGACATTTCAAGAGGTATCTTTTCATTTGATCTTATTCATATTTATATATATGTCCCCAAATCATGTTTCTCTCACTAAGCAAGTCATCTTCTCAGTAGATTCATCATGGGGGTGAATAGAGAAAAGAGGAGAAAACTAATTGTGAGAAGTTTTGAGTGAGATAAACACAAAAGAACTCGACAAAATTGAACTAGGACAATTGTTGGCTCGGTTGTGAAGAACGAGTTCAAATTGGATTAAGTGTAGAGGTCTTCAAATCAGAAGACTAGTGATCGGATGACACAAAATCAACCGAGAACAATAAGAGTAAGACGAAAGTTAAACGCGTCAACCCTACGTGTTCGTCTCACCGTGAAATCGGTGAGGTCTACTTCCTTAACTCTTCCTTCCGTACATGAGATTGATCGAAACGAAATTCTACGATTTGGGAAATCTCGCATGTTCCGTTGTCTCGTGTGTGATACATAAATACGGGGATTCCCAAGAATTTTATTTTATTGGGATATTTATGATATTTTCAGATTTTGAAGTATATATGAAATATATTTTTTCGAAACAAAGCAAGGAAAATCACTTGTAGTTCCCTAATTAGTCTAAGATGGGTGGTCGTCAATCACACAACTCGAAACACAAAGCAAACTGAAAAAGTAAAAGGTCTTCTTCAAGGCATTCGAGATAAGCAAAACAGTACGTGTGTTCAATTTAAAAAGTACTTGATGCTTATAAGCAAAGGAAGTAGCCGGCTTGTAAAAAAGGATTTGCTTATTCACGGAAATAGCGAAAACAAAAAATTGGAATGAAAGAGTCCTCACAGCATATGCTTTAGCCGGTGGGGAAGAAAGGACAACTAGACATTGTTCGAAGGAAGCATTTGATAGGTCAAGCCGTCCGTCAGTAGTTGAAGAAGTTGTCACAACTAGAGTAGGATAGAAAACTAACAACTTGACAGTGAGGCGAATTCAAGAAGTGAAGTGAGGCGATTCAAGAAGTGAAGTGAGGCGAATTCAAGAAGATTGTTAAACTGTTACTACTCAGGCGGTTCAACCAGATTACCAAAGAGTTTGAAAAAAGATTGTGCTGATTTGGCCAAGTCCAATTATTCAAAACCTTGCAAATCAAAAATGGAGGGATCTTGAGCAAAGTTTAAACAAGAGATACAAGATCACCAAGATCACCATCCAATACAAATCAAAAGCCAAATTCAAAATCACTCCAAATTCAAACACAAACTAGAATTCAAGAACATCACTGCCAAAACCTACTTAACCTCTTCACCATTGCCAAAACTTCTCCAACATCTCATCTCCATTGAAGCTGGAGCTCAAGAATTGCTGCTAGGAGTTCAAGATTTCAATCCTCTCCAGTCATCCTATCCAGTCATCCTCTCCATTTCCTGCTAAGTTTTTTTCTCTCTCTTTAATATAATGAATATATCTTATAAACAAGCTTTACAAAATAACTTAGGACATCCTTGGACATTAGTGTCAAAAAAACCTAGAAATTTATCAAATAATCAAATCAATCAAACTCAGAAATGTTTTAGATGCCTATCTACAAATCATTTTAGATATGAATGTAGAGAACCTATTAGGTGCTTAAGGTGTTTTAAATTGGGGCATATTAAGAAAAATTGTTATACAAATATCTCTAAGATCAATAGAAATGAAAAACCTGATTTGAGTAGAATGAACCAAACAAATACTATAGCACCTTTGAAGAAATATCCCCTTAAATCTGAAATTGCAAATCATAACTTTAATAATACTGTGGTACAAACAAATAATAAGGATTTAAGTGATAATATGGTAAATAAAAAAGAAATTACAGTGTTTATGTCAAACTCTTTTAATCATACAGAAAATAATAATTTTATAACAAAATCAATTTCATTGAAAAATTTGCCATTAAAATATTGCAACCCTTTTGATCTTGCTAAACTAATTAAATCAATTGGATATTTAATATGTGTGGGATCATACTCTCCAAATGAAACAATTAATGAGATTTCTCTTTCTATTAATAGTAACCCTAATTCTATAATTCCAGAGTCAATTAAAATAATTGATGGAGAAAAAGTATACAAAGTTATAGTTATAGAAAATAAGGATATTGCTAGTTCTTCACATAATGTTTCTCAAGAAAGTCTCATTAATGATTAAAATCATCAAACTAAAAATATTAGCAATTTTAAAAATATAGAGAAAATTTATAAAAATCCTATTTTACAAAAACATAAACCAAATCAAATCTGGCAGAAAAAGAAAAAAGTTTTGCAAATCTGGAGGGCTAAGAAGAAAGTGGAAAAGGATCTAACTTTATCAAATAAACAACAGGATTCAAACAAAAATTCATCAGGAAAAATAGTAATTTCTAAATTAAAAAAGAATCAAGACATTTTCCTAATTGAGTCAGCTAAGTTTAAGAAAATTATTAAAGTACCAATTTATAAAGAAATTTTTATGGAATTAACAAAATTAAGTGGAATAAAATTATTAAGGAATACATCATATATGACAAATTCAACATTAAAAATTCAAATTACTGAAAAAGGATTGAAAATAATTTCTAAATTTAATGATAATTTAAAAAATAATAGGAAAATTCACACACCTGAAATTGAATATAATACATGTATATCTGAGGTAGATGAATCTTCTCCTAGCAGGGGTATTAATGGAAATTTTAACCTAAGTGAAAATATAGATAAGTTAAATATACATAATGAAATTGATAGAATAAATTTAAAGAAAACTTTTGACCTAAATGAAAATATGGATGAATTAAATATATATAATGAAACTGATATAATGAATTTAAAGGAAAATGATAATTAATACCTTAATATATGTGGATATGAATCCACAATATAAAATTTCTATGGAATCTTCTTTACAACCAGTAACTTCTCCTAATAAGGAAAAATTCAAACATACAAGAATTAATGATTATTTTTTGAAAACAAAATCAGGAGATAAAGCTAATTTAAAGGAAAATATTTTAAACCCTAATACACATCTTACAGTGGCAAGTGAAAATAAGTGTAAAGAAATTGTTAAAAATCTACAAATAGATGAACATCGAAGAAGTTCAAGATTACTAAATAAACAGTCAGGTCACTATACATCTCCAATTCAAAAAGCTCAATTAGTTAAATATAAAGAAATTCAAAAAGAGACAAATAAGAGACAAAAATCAAAGAAAAATAATAATAATAATATAAAAGAATTAAATTTGGAAGAAAAAACTAAGTTATCAAATCCAGAAGAAATTATAGAAATATTATCTTCTACACGAATTGAGATAAACCCTAATTTAAATGATAAAATTGGAAATATGTTGGATGCAAATGACATCTAAGTCTACTATAGAATATATAGTGAATAAAGAAGATAATAATATTAATAATGTTATATAAAAAAATTAAAATATTTACTTGGAATGTTAGGGGATTAAATGATAATAATAAAAAAAAATATCTGGTAAATAAGGCCATAAATGATGAACACATTGATATATGTTGTTTACAAGAAACAAAATTAAAACTAATTAATGATCAAATTAACAAAGAATGTTGTGGAAAAAATTTAACTGGTTTTGATTATTTAGAATCTCAAGGTGCATCAGGAGGGATAATTATATCTTGGAATAAAAAACTTTTTAAACAAATTTCAACTAAAAAATATAAATATTCTATTCCTATAATTTTACAAAATTTATGTGATGCTAAGCAATTTTTAATTACTGGATTTTATGGACCAACAAATAGAAATGAAAACCAAGAATTTTTAAATGAGATAAAAGAAATTGGAGAAAATAATAAATTATCCTGGATATTATTAGGTTGTTGGGGATTCTACCCTGCCCCGGGCCCGCGCAGCGGATATGTAGGCCCGGTCCGGTTCTCCGATTCCCGAGATCACGCCATGACTTCGACGAGTACGATGCAAATAAGAAGATTAGATTCATACCAGTGCAAAATTGATTGCACACGAAGGGTTGATTGCTATTCTTCTTTTTCGTGTCACGTTGGTGACAATCCGCGCGTCCCACACCACGCGTCTTTCACCGTTCCGTTGATGTTGCCAATTCACTCGATTTCGTCTTCGACAGAAATTACTCGTCCGAATCGATCACAACCGAAAGAGCCCCAATCGTGACTCCTCTACGTGTATCCACCTTGACTCGTAAGACGTCGGTCACGGGTGCAACTGCCTAGACGATGCACCGGCGAACTTGCTTGATTGTTTGATTCTCTATACCGGAAAACACCTTTTAAAATGAAACTTTAAGTGTGACGGTTTCGCTGCACTCTTAAGCAAACTCAATCATGACTAGGGATGTTTAGAAATGAAACTTTAAGTGTGACGGTTTCGCTGCACATAGTCCTCAACTATGTCGATGTCCACACAAGTTCAAATCAGGGTTCATGTAATCAAATTACACAACCTTCACACAGTTTTCATATAAGGTGAATGCATAAAAATTTAAGTAAACAAAAATTTTAAAATGCACTCATATGGATTAAGTATTGGGGCGATGCAACGTTTACCTATGGGTATCTCCATACCCACAACCTGCGAGGACTATCGTATTAGATAACTACACTCTACTCTCTTCTTCCTCCTCTAGGTATCTCATACCCATAGTCATCGCATGACATTCACGCGCGACTAGAGAGAGCGGTTTTGTAAACGGTTCCGCACGTTGCCGCTAGTGTTAATCTTCTTAAGGTTTGGAACATTTCCATATGCCTATGATCACATCTTTTCACAAAATTTCACGGATCAAATGAAATTTTCTGAGTATTGGCTAGAAGTGGTTGTGACCTCGGCATTTTTGACTTGTACTATTGCGTCTCACGCAATCCACGGCCATAAATCCGATAACTCGTGACTACTCGAGTTTGGTCATGTATCCTTGATCCATACCGCTTCCTTTTGTGATTCCTAACCACAATATACTCGCCTCCGTAAATAGAATCATTAATTATTGGTCATGTGGAACCTTTCCCCATAACCATGTTTTCGTTTAAGCAAATCATGTACACACTTTGTGATCAAAAGTCGTGCTACATATTTGGACGTGCCATATTTGGAAACAGTTGTTGTTATAACTCTTTATAATCAACACGTCCTTCACACCATTATAGATAAAATAAAATCCTTAATTCTTTCATAAAGTATTCAAGGATAAACTTCATCGCTATTAATACAAATCCCGATGGGTTTAAATATACATAACCATTATGGATATATATGTATAACCATTATACATTCACAAGAGTTAGTCTCATGTAATCGCATTACATTCAAACTCGTGTGATTCCCTTGGATTTTAATGACGATGAATTAGACGCTTTATGTGTACGACGTATAGCTACATACATGTCATGACAGATATAATAGATCCTCACATCAAATGTAAAGCATCATATTATTATTTTCCGCCCTACTTGATGTCTCACATCGAGCCGTAGAAAATTTCTGTCGTTTGACATTTCGATTTAACTCCGCCAAGGAGTTATATGTTGAAAACCATTTTCAACAATATGTCGATATACGTGCTATAATATAGAACGAGTAACTTCTTAGATCTATCCTATAGATCTTCACGCTTAATTCATAAGCGGTCTCGCCTAAATTTTGTGTCGTTACAAGAAATATAACGCGACTCCCACTAACCTTCATGTGTACACAAAGTTTTCCATTCGTTGCGACAATGTTATAACAGTTTATAACTTCGTCAAAACGAATATTCCAATTCCGAGAAGCTTTTTCTAATCCATCATATGGATCGTTAAAGCGTGCATATCCTATCCCCGATTCTTATGAATCGAAAAAACCGTAAGGTTGTGTCAAGTACACACCCTTTCATAAAATTTCTGTCAAGAAATTCGGTTTTGACATCCATTTTGCCACATCACATAGTCATAATGTGCGATCATGACAAGCAGAATTTTGAGAATGTGAAAGCATGGCAACATGCGAAAACGTTTCTTCATAGTCCGACTATGAATTACTTGAAACTCTTCGCTGCGAGCCTCGATTTGAATATATGCAAATTCCTATCCATGTAGGTTCTTCACCTTGAAAACCCATTCACATTTCATGAGTCTAACCCAGAAAGTGATTGAATCAAGTTCCAAACTTGATAACGTACACGGATTGAATCTCAGATGTCATGACACCATGTCATGTGGAATCAACTTTTCATAGCATCCTTGTAGGATATCGAATCATCATATGATATCAATATATCATCATTAGCCACGATAAATCCGTATTTATCGGCGTATGATATATAGCCAACTTGATCTATAAAAATTCCTTTGTGTGTTCGACTTGTATTCATCGACTCTTGATGAAGTCGTGAAAACTTTCATCGGTACAATGTTCATTTTTCAGATCTCGAACTCTTTCGAGATTTATTCTACTCCCACTAGCCCGCATAGAGATAAGCGACATCAGGTTCCCAACTTGTGCGCATCATGTCCTCCTCCAAGAAGGCATCTCTTCGAGCCACGAAAATCTTATTTTCGTCGGGACGTTAGAACTAATACCCTTTAGTTTCCTTAAGGATATATCATAAACGAACAATTTTCAGATTTGGGATGGAGTTTAATCGAAACAAATTTCGAAATATACTCACATCCTCAAATCTGTATAAATGACAACTTCGGAACCATTCCGATCCATATCTCATATGGTGTCTTTTGTACCGATTAGAAGGTTTATGGTCCATATCATATATGCAACCATTCATTAGTACCGCTGTCTCAAGGACATATCCCCAATACATTTTTGGGAGATCCGTTTGACTTATCATTTATCGAACCATGTCCAACATGCGTTCAATTCCTCTTTTCGGACACATCTTAATGTTCCGAAATGAAAATAATCGTGAAACGATTTCACAATCATGAATGATAATCAATATTTATAACTCAAATATCGCTTCTTCGATCCTATCGAAAAGTTTAGCTCAAATACTCGCCTTCTCGGTCCTATCGAAAAGCTTTGATTTTCTTGCTTAGTTGATTTCGTATTTCGTTTTGAAACTCTATGAACCTTTCAAAATCTCCGTTTTGGTACGCATTAAATAGATATTTTCATATCTACTTTAACCGTCCATAAACGTAACAAAATACTGATAGCCTCCTCTTGCCTCCGAACTTATCGGAACATTTACATCTTAATGTAATTTCCAATAATTCGTTGAATCTTTCTCCAACCTTTGGAGAATGATGCCTTTTGTCATCTTGCCTAATAAATAAGTATCACATTAATCAATCGAATCTAATTCGAATGATTCTAGCAATCCATCATATGGAATCTAGATACACGTATCTCGTTTATATGGCCAAGACGGCAAAGCCAAAAGAAGCAATCAACTTATAGGTTTAATCCTCCTCGGATTTCACCATTCTTTGAGTCATTAGTTTGGACAACTCCTTGTCCGAACTTTCTGTTTGGAAAATATTTTCCCAAAATACCCTTAGACATACATTTCTTTCGATCCCTCCTTTGAATTACAAGGACATCCACGTATCTATATACATTGGATTCCTCGGATACTCCGAGCATCTCCAATTCAATTTTAAATCGCATCTCATGCAATTCAGGGATCGACTTATCTATCGAATGCATATGATATTCGGTCACGAAGATCAAATCTCGTACCAACAACACACGAGTGTTAATCAAAGACCCATAAGGCGTCTCAAAATTAACCAACTCTTTGAGCCGCATTGAACCATTCAATGCGCTCTAGCTCTTGAAACTATTTCATGAGCGTTGTGTTTTATTTTCATATACACCCGAATTCTCAAAATAATTTTGAGAAATTTGCGTCTACACATGCCACCACAAGGCATGTAATATTGTTCGATTCCTTCTTAAAGTGTATCGAACCCGGCATTCTCTAAAGCCAAAGCCTCGAGCCCCGAATCTACCGTTTCCGTGTCCAACACGTTCCTTTAAGTCTAAGAACTATTCTTTGACTATGAAGGTTAATTACGGTAATTCCGACCCAAAAACCATCTATCATATCGATCTCATCGATATATATTTGGTGTTTGCTTGAAAACATAATTCTAAATGGATGATGAAGATTAAACTTCTAACCGTGCGTACTTAATCTATATGCTTACATGATGAATATATGAATAGTGTTATTTTATCGAATCGATAATCCTCATACCGATACGGGACTGCAAGTCCATAACACCCAAGATCCATATTTCGCAATCCTCCCATAAGTGACTATGGCCGACAAATGGGATCTCGCTTATTTAGGTAGGATTATTATCCAATCGTATCATATACGACTCTTGAACCTTTATAGAATTTCGGTGATGGATCGTATCATATACAATCCCAATTCCGTGTGTGCATTCTATCTATGCCCCGAACTCTAATCGGATTAGCTTGGACGGTTAAGTCACAACCATATCCAACGTATCGTTCAATTGAACTACTCACGTGCCCGACTATGGCCTGAACCCACGTGAGTCCCCAATTAACGCTTACCACCCGCATCAATACATACAATAATACGTGCCCGACTATGGCCTGAAACCACGAATTATGTCATACCAATCTCGATGGATGTGGACATGGAAGTCATTTCCACGACTTAAATATTATGAGGGATCATGCCTATTATGCATGTTTAAATAATTCGTGACATAATCATATTATATCACTATCACAAGATTTCTAAATACATATGATTTATTTAGGGAGACTAATTATTCTAAATAAATACTAATCTATATGCTAGTATGATTGAATTAATTGATTAGAGATAAAGATAGGCCTAAAGGTATGTATATCTCATATACACCTTTTCAAACAGAAAACTGCATACACCCTTTCAGTAATCTGTCAGAACGAAAATGGTAAATTTCTCTGACAGAAAATCAACTAACAAAACAGTTGTAGATAATCTTATTATCTTTCCAACCCAATTTGGCCCAGCCCAATTGGAGTTCGGACCCGAAAGTTACGGCCGTTTTACTGACTATATGTCAAACTGTCGCACCCTTTCGATATTTCATTAGAACGACACTGATACGTCGCTCAAATGAAATATATTACAGCATGAAAGTTCTAGATAATCTTATTATCTAACTAATCTAATTTGAACCATTCAAATCTGAGTTTCCTACTGAAAGTTATACCAGTTTTAGTAAAATACGAACAAACGAAAAGGTAAGTATATCCAATAGACACCTTTTTCAACCAGAAAACTACAGACACCTTTTCAGTATTCTGTTGAAACGAAAATACTAAATTGTTTCAACCGACTTTGAACGTGCACGAAAGTTCTAGATAATCTTATTATCTAACTAACCCAATTGGATTGGACTCAATTGGAGTTTCGATGCGACATATACGGACGTTTTAGTCTCTGTATGTCAAACAGTCGCACCCTTTCAGTATTCCATAAAAACGACACTGATAATTCGTTCAAATCAAAAACCTTTCTGTATCCAAGTCATAGATAATCTCATTATCTAACTACTC
Organism: Luzula sylvatica; assembly: GCA_946800325.1. Taxonomy (NCBI): domain Eukaryota; kingdom Viridiplantae; phylum Streptophyta; class Magnoliopsida; order Poales; family Juncaceae; genus Luzula; species Luzula sylvatica. The sequence continues at coordinate 59,431,378 of OX326961.1, read as the reverse complement.
CAATTTGATCCAATCAATTTGGAGTTTCCCACTGAAAATTATCTTAATTTTACTCACTGTTTCGTATTCTAATTTTCTGCAGATTTTGCCGTTTCTTCCGTTTTCGCACGTTTCTGAAACGATAAATCATGAAACCTTTTCACGATAATTCCTAGATACTCTCAATCAACTTTTGATTGATCTCTAGTGAATTCTACTTGTGATTTTTAACGAAATTGGAATCTCTATATCTATCATCATGCAAACGGGAACGAACTTTGATAACCCGTGCGTATATCGAATATACGACTATGATTCGACCCTCGAATCGATGGCGATCGCTCTGATACCACTGTTGGGGATTCTACCCTGCCCCGGGCCCGCGCAGCGGATATGTAGGCCCGGTCCGGTTCCCCGATTCCCGAGATCACGCCATGACTTCGACGGGTACGATACAAATAAGAAGATTAGATTCATACCAGTGCAAAATTGATTGCACACGAAGGGTTGATTGCTATTCTTCTTTTCCGTGTCACGTTGGTGACAATCCGCGCGTCCCACACCACGCGTCTTTCACCGTTCCGTTGATGTTGCCAATTCACTCGATTTCGTCTTCGACAGAAATTACTCGTCCGAATCGATCACAACCGAAAGAGCCCCAATCGTGACTCCTCTACGTGTATCCACCTTGACTCGTAAGACGTCGGTCACGGGTGCAACTGCCTAGACGATGCACCGGCGAACTTGCTTGATTGTTTGATTCTCTATACCGGAAAACACCTTTTCACGGTTTCTCTCTCTTTACACCCTTTCTCTCTATAGAAAGTTGGCTTACAATTCTCAGCGTGAAATCGATCAAGCACGACGGGTTGATCGCTCGCATCCTTTCCTTCTCCGGTGTCACGTTGGTGACTAGCCCGTGCGTCCCATACCACACGTCTCCCACCGTCTTGACACGCCTCCGGTTGTATTTCGTGCGTCCCACGTCCACACTCTTCCACAGCCAACAGTTTTGCTCCTTCGGTTTGATCACAATCGGAGAGCCACAAGTGTCGCTCCTCTACTTGTATCCACCATGAGTCGGAGTTCGTCGGTCGCGGATGCAACTGCCTAGACGATGCACCGGCGAACTTGCTTGATTGGTTGATTCTCTATATCGAGAAAACTTCTTTTCTCGGTTCTCTCTCTTCACACCATTTCTCTCTCTAGAAAGATGTCTCTCTATATTTATGGAATATTCTGAATAATCCCAATGATTGGACTGAATGAACTGAATTCATTATTGAGATGAGAGAGAATTATCCTATTTATATCACATAGGATTAGGATGGGCCAAAAGACATGTATATCAAATATACACTCTTTCACACAGAAAGTTGCATGTATCTGTCCAGTATTCTGTCCATACGAAATTGGTAAATTCCTCTGACAGAAAATCAACCAACACGAAAGTTGTAGATAATCTTATTATGTACACGACCCAATTTGGCCCAGCCCAATTTGAGTTTGTATGCAAAAGTTATGACTGTTTTACTAACTGTATGTCAAACTGTTGCACCCTTTCGGTATTTCATATAAACGACACTAATACTTCGTTCATATTGTTGGTTAATTCTAACCTAGAGGGGGGGTAAATTCGGCAATCTAACTTATACTTAGTTTAGATTTAAACCTAATTTACGGTGCGGAATAAATAATAATTTGGATGATAAAGATGATACCGTACAAACACTTTGACACAAGATGTTTGTTTACGAAGTTCGGTAGGTGGTTGCTTTGTAGCTTTAACTCACCCTTTACTCGCTTAATTGACCGACTCAATTATTCGCGAGTACCTACGTCTCCGGGAATGCCTTGTGCCTCTTTTTGGCCTTCGATTGAATTCCAACTCAACTCGATTACAAGGATTTGCCTAGATCGATTTACACGCTTCTATCGATCTATAGCTTAGGCTCTTTACAATTTGTTGCACTAGCCTATTACACTTTTTCACTAATCGAGCTACAACGTGATCGGTCACGTGAGTGGGATACGATTAGTGGAGAATATCGAAAGTAGATCAACGATCTAAAGAGGTTTCTCAAGCTATCAATGGATATAGATAATCACAGCTTAGGGTTTCTCTCTTTTTAGGTTTGAAAGTTTGAAAATGAGGAAGTGGGAGAGAGAGACCCATGAAGGATTCTATTTATACTCTCTATAGAAATCCTTCAGAAAACTTGCAGTGCGTTCGAACGCATACAGTCCGTTCAGAACGCACTTGAAGTTTGCACTAGCCGTTTCAAAATAACGTGCAAGTACATCTTGGGTCCGTTCAAACGGACAATGTCCGTTCGTAACGGACTCAATTATACATAGCATTTTGCATTCACAGGAACACGAGTCCGTTCAACGCACTGAAAAGTGGGTGAACGGATTCCAGGTTGTCCGTTCGAACGCACATGTGTGTTCGTTCGAACGCACATATCCCTGTGACATATTTCCGTTCACAGGAAAGATTGTCCGTTCAACGCACTCAGAAGGTGAGTGAAGGGATTCTAATTGTCCGTTCGAACGGACATGATTGTTCGTTCGAACGCACACATCCCTGTGACACGTTTGGTTCTAATCAAGCTTTACAGTTTTGATATTTAGCAAGTCCGTTCTGAACGGACTTTGAGTTCGTTCAGAACGCACTTCCTGCTTGACTGAACTCTTTGTTATTTTGAACATGATTTTACTTGAGTTCTACTAGGTTTGTACCTATGGTTTATTTGTGGCGTATCCCACTCACGGAAGGCTTCAACATCTTGAGTCTTGATGTATTCCAATGGCCTTCCTTGTGTTCTTCTTTTCTTGTTTATCTTGAGACTTCATGTCCTGATTCTTGATGTAATCCAATGAACTCCTCCTTCACAAGTCCTCCTTCATCTTCGTATCGTACCTATGTTATCCTGCACTTTTCTGGATGTATACATTAGTACTGACAGTGTTTTGAAATAATCAAACTACCAGGAAATTTGAACCAACAAACTCCCCCTTTTGATTAATTTCAAAACACTGTCGGTTCGGAGAGTTTCATCATTTAGTTGAGAACTTTCCGTACGATCGTTTCTCCCCCATTTTGAAAGAGATCAAAAGGGCCAAGGAGACTTCAACAACGGAAGGCTCCCCCTAAATGCGAGCTCCCCCTCAAAGAATGAATTGATGAATGGCCAATCAGATTCCGGTATCGTAAATCCGAAATTTGAAACATGCGAGAGTGATTATGTGTCCATAGGGAAGAGAGGAGGTGCCGACTCGCAACGAGTATTCCATATGCTTGATGATCAAGTTTGGAACGTTGATGGTGGGTGTATCTTGGTACCAAAGGTTGTAGATCAAAACCTTGTTTCGAGCTTCGAGATTTGTTTTGAGTTTTACACCCGGGGTGAAAACGTTGTTCCCGATTTGCCAAGTGACCCGGAGATTTGGTTCGTGTTTCGTGGCGTAATCGTATATTCTATCATTCGTGGTGATTTTGTCTACCTCGTCCGAGTCATTTCCGTGATACGAATAACCACGACTAATATAGAACCTCTCACCGTCCGCGGACAACCCAAGCCATTCGATTAAATTTGATTCGGAAATAGTTATCTCCTTACCGAGGAGATAGCTTCGAATGCATTTCTCATCATCGTCGTGCTTGGCATGAGCGTAGAAAAGACGCACAATTTGGTTGTATGCGGGGTATTGAAGACTACACAACCCACCGAGACTCCAATTGTCAATTCGATGTTGCACTTTTTCGCGAAGCGTGATAGCCTCGGGAGGAATTTCTATGTAAAAGCATTTCGCCACCGGACACTCTTTGAACTCGTCCTGAAATTTGCGTGCTTGCGTAATTGATTCGAAGAGGTAGTGGTTTTCGGTATTATTGAACTCAAATCAGCGATTGCCGGTTGGTAATGGTCGTTTGGCCCTCTTTGTAGACATTTTCGAGAGATAGAGAGCCATCCCTTGGTTTTAATGCAGTTACCGCTAACTCCGTTGCAACGAAATGGTAGTTCCGTTGTAATGAACATTGGTGCGTTATAACGGACTATCTTCTGAGATGAAGAGTTAAAATTTTCATTTGGAAGAGTTTTTGTGTGTCATAAATTCCAAAAATATATATTTTATTTAAAATAGGTTTTATGGATATGGAAATATGCGTTTCGTGAAAAATTTGTGAACAAAATTTTTATAAAAATGAGCATGCGAGTATTCAAGACAATCGATGATATTTGTATAACTACAAATAGCTTTAATGCTTAAGTTATTTATAGAGCGATTATACCTTTGCTCCGGTCATGGACCCGAGAACCAAGCTTACGAAGGAGACCTCTTGATCGATTTATGGAGCTTATTTTTCTTCTACGATAGATCGTGAAGTTTTGTATACGATGAGCTTTTCAACTTCTCTCTTCGTTCTTGTGTGCCTACATGGAAACAAGAATACCTCTCTCGCCCTTTTTGTAAGTGTGTAGATAATTAAAAAATAGGGAATTCATATTGAAGGTTAATCTAATATGAATTCTTGTACTCATACTCCCCCTCAATGTTTGGCTTATGGTAGTGTGGTGAGGGAGTGAGTCTTTCACACGTGATTTAGGTCCTTGGTGGTCCAACACCCTTTGAGGTGGAGGGGCCCATGGTGTGTCTATCTTTACGCATCCATACAAATTTTGGAGTGGATTTTGGGTAGCGAAGATCACAACTCGTGGATATGTGTCCTAACTTACAACAATAATTGCAAAAAGCAATTGTTGGTTTGTTGATGGTTTCGGAACTCTTGACAAAATAATTTGAGAGTTGGTTTGTTAGGGGTTTCTTTTGAGGTATCGGTTTGGTTGAGTTGACACAATTGTTTTTCGGTTGAAAAGGTTTGCGCGTATAGTTGTAAGGTCTAGGAGCCGTCGGTTGATATGGACGGTTGGCGGGGTAATTTACGTCATAAAAGTACCCATTTGATCCCCGTTGAAACCAACACTCGGGTCGTCCCAAATCGGTACGTCTCTGGGATGATGGTTGCGTAAAATGGTTATCCCTATGATAGAACCGATTATTTGTAGGGTGTTCCATTCTAACATTCTTACCTTTGTTTTGGTCACGGTATATGAATGCATTTCCGCGATTGTTTCGTTGATTGTTCTCCCGTTTACCTTTTTGATCATTGGATTTTGAGAGACCGGGTTTACTCTCCTTTTTGAACCCGAGACCCGACTTATCGTTTGGCTTCTATCCCACTAACGCCCCTTTCAATATTTGATCCAATGATGGGGTGCTTGGTGCACGTGATGCACAAGCCTTCTTCAAGGATTCATTTTCTACTTTGGAGTTTTGGAGTTCTAGTCTTAGGTGTGATATCTCAAGGTTGAGGGTTTTACATTCACACTTTGAGAAGCCTTGGAATTCCTTTAATTGTGCTTGGTATGCTTTTACTGATAGTTCTAGGGAAGCTACCTTTGCATTTAGAGCTAGAATTGTGCTCTTGTCTTTTATCTCCTTTGAACATGGTTCATCAATGTCTCTTAAGAGGTCGTCGAATGATTCAAGTTCGAGTTTCGTGTTGAATTTTGGTGAGGAACATGAACTCGAGGTTGGACTAATTGAATGGAATATAGGGTTGAGAATTACCTCATTACCTCGGTTATGTGGTGAACTAGATGAGGATACGTGAGAGGTGAAGCTCATAGAGTGCGGTGTACATGGTTTCGGTATTGAAGCTCGTTGGAGAATCATAGCTTGAATTGCTCTTTCTACCACATCATCCATCGATGTTACCATTAAGGCCTTGATCGTTATACAAATTGTCACCTTTACTCAAAGAGACGGTTAGTATTTTGCTCTGATACCAATTGTTGGTTAATTCTAACCTAGAGGGGGGGTAAATTCGGCAATCTAACTTATACTTAGTTTAGATTTAAACCTAATTTACGGTGCGGAATAAATAATAATTTGGATGATAAAGATGATACCGTACAAACACTTTGACACAAGATGTTTGTTTACGAAGTTCGGTAGGTGGTTGCTTTGTAGCTTTAACTCACCCTTTACTCGCTTAATTGACCGACTCAATTATTCGCGAGTACCTACGTCTCCGGGAATGCCTTGTGCCTCTTTTTGGCCTTCGATTGAATTCCAACTCAACTCGATTACAAGGATTTGCCTAGATCGATTTACACGCTTCTATCGATCTATAGCTTAGGCTCTTTACAATTTGTTGCACTAGCCTATTACACTTTTTCACTAATCGAGCTACAACGTGATCGGTCACGTGAGTGGGATACGATTAGTGGAGAATATCGAAAGTAGATCAACGATCTAAAGAGGTTTCTCAAGCTATCAATGGATATAGATAATCACAGCTTAGGGTTTCTCTCTTTTTAGGTTTGAAAGTTTGAAAATGAGGAAGTGGGAGAGAGAGACCCATGAAGGATTCTATTTATACTCTCTATAGAAATCCTTCAGAAAACTTGCAGTGCGTTCGAACGCATACAGTCCGTTCAGAACGCACTTGAAGTTTGCACTAGCCGTTTCAAAATAACGTGCAAGTACATCTTGGGTCCGTTCAAACGGACAATGTCCGTTCGTAACGGACTCAATTATACATAGCATTTTGCGTTCACAGGAACACGAGTCCGTTCAACGCACTGAAAAGTGGGTGAACGGATTCCAGGTTGTCCGTTCGAACGCACATGTGTGTTCGTTCGAACGCACATATCCCTGTGACATATTTCCGTTCACAGGAAAGATTGTCCGTTCAACGCACTCAGAAGGTGAGTGAACGGATTCTAATTGTCCGTTCGAACGGACATGATTGTTCGTTCGAACGCACACATCCCTGTGACACGTTTGGTTCTAATCAAGCTTTACAGTTTTGATATTTAGCAAGTCCGTTCTGAACGGACTTTGAGTTCGTTCAGAACGCACTTCCTGCTTGACTGAACTCTTTGTTATTTTGAACATGATTTTACTTGAGTTCTACTAGGTTTGTACCTATGGTTTATTTGTGGCGTATCCCACTCACGGAAGGCTTCAACATCTTGAGTCTTGATGTATTCCAATGGCCTTCCTTGTGTTCTTCTTTTCTTGTTTATCTTGAGACTTCATGTCCTGATTCTTGATGTAATCCAATGAACTCCTCCTTCACAAGTCCTCCTTCATCTTCGTATCGTACATATGTTATCCTGCACTTTTCTGGATGTATACATTAGTACTGACAGTGTTTTGAAATAATCAAACTACCAGGAAATTTGAACCAACAAACTCCCCCTTTTGATTAATTTCAAAACACTGTCGGTTCGGAGAGTTTCATCATTTAGTTGAGAACTTTCCGTACGATCGTTTCTCCCCCATTTTGAAAGAGATCAAAAGGGCCAAGGAGACTTCAACAACGGAAGGCTCCCCCTAAATGCGAGCTCCCCCTCAAAGAATGAATTGATGAATGTATGAGCTCGTAAATATGATCACATTCTTTTGTTTTGCTTCTTGTTCCTTCGATGCTCTTCATCATCTTCATTCATGTGCGTCTTGATTTTCTCCGTGATTCTTCGACGTCTTTGATTCTTGTTATTCTTGATTGATCATTTCATTTTGTACCTGTCTCCTACACATTTATCTTGCTAGATTTTGTTAGTAGTATCGACATTGTATTTGAGATAATCAAACAATAGGAAATTTGAATCAACACATATGAAATATATTTCTATATGAAGGTTGTAGATAATCTTATTATCTATCTAATCCAATTTGAACCATTCAAATTGGATTTTCCTACTGAAAGATATGACCACGAATGTACGCTTACATTCGTTTATCCTTGTGTACACTTTTAGGTTGATCCTGAAACTGTATTTCCTTCAAATTTTAACCTAGTTTTCTATTCTCATGAAAGAAGTGGGTAATATACTAATAATCAATATACACAAGAATTTAGAGATTTATCACATGAATTAAATTTAATTGATCTACCATCAAAAGGGCAAAAATTCACCTGAAAAAATTATATTGCAAGGGCAAGGCTTGACAGAATATTGCTGAATAAGCTATGGTTGATTTATTTCCCTAATTCGCAACAAACAAGAAAAGTAAATACTTGCTCTGATCATACACCAATATTATATGAAGCTATTACTAAGTATCCAATTTTTAATGGATTTAGATTTGAACTTAAATGGTTAAAATTGGAAGAATCAACACATATTACAAAAACTCATATTGAAAATAATAAATGTTCTTCATTTGAAAACCTTTATGATAAATATTTTCAGCTAAGTATTGCACTTAAGCAGTGGAGTAAAAATGAACATAAAAAACAGAATATTCAAATGGAAAATTGTAAAAAAATTATTCAGTGGGTAGATAAAATTGAGGATGTCAGGGAATTATCAACAATAGAAAATTGGATAAAAATTAAAGCTAAATTAAGATATGAAAATATAAATTCTTTAAATAAAATATATTGGAAGCAAAGATCTAAATTTAATTGGATAAATAATGGTGATGTTGATGATGGGGAATATCCCCGGCCCCGGGCCCGCGCAGCGGATATGTAGGCCCGGTCCGGTTCCCCGATTCCCGAGATCACGCCACGACTTCGAGGGTACGATGCAAATAGAAGGTTAGATCTTTACCGGTGCAAAATTGATTGCACACGAAGGGTTGATCGCTGCCTTCTTTCTCCTGTCACGTTGGTGACAATACGCGCGTCCCACACCACGCGTCTTTCACCGCTCGTTGACTTCGCCGATTCGCTTGATTTCGTCTCCGACTCAATCTACTCGTCCGAATCGATCACAATCGTGAGAGCCTCAGTTGTTGCTCCTCTACGTGTATCCACCTTGAATCGCAAGACGTCGGTCACAGATGCACCTGCCTAGACGATGCACCGGTGAACTTGCTTAATCGAATTGATTCTCTAAACCGTAAAACACCTTTTCACGGTTTCTCTCTTTTACACCTTTTCACTCTCTAGAAATTTGTCTCACAATTTTCTGGATAATTCTGAATGAATTGCTTAGTTAAGATGAGAGAGAAAATCCTATTTATATATAATAGGATCAGGATTAGCCAAAAGGCATGTATATCCAATATACACCCTCTCACACAGAAAACTGCATGAACCTGGTCAGTATTCTGTCCAGACGAAATTGATAAATTTCTCTGACAGAAAATCAACCAACACGAAAGTTGTAGATAGTCTCATTATCTACACGACTCAATTTGGCCCAGCCCAATTGGAGTTCGTATGCAAAAGTTATGACTGTTTTACTAACTGTATGTCATACTGTTGCACCCTTTCGGTATTTCATAGAAACGACACTTATACTTCGTTCATATGAAATATATTTCTACATGAAGGTTATAGATAATCTAATTATCTATCTTACCCAATTTGAACCATTCAAATCGGATTTTCCTACTGAAAGAGATGGCTACGAATGTACGACTACATTCGTTTATCCTTGTATACACTTTTATGGTTGATCCGAAACTGTATTTCCTTCAGTCTCCCACTCAATTTCAGATCTACCTAAAAGGTACTCATGCATATCCAATACGCACGATTTTAGAGAATATAGCTCGCGTATCAAATACCAAGCTATGCACATCCTATGTGCCAATTTTATGATCAAGCCCGACTTAGTACGACTCGTTGTGTGACCATGTAGGTTCGACTTAACGATGGCAGTAGGTTGTTTCCAATACCTACAAGCTCATGAGCGGGATCTAGTCACTCCATCATAGCTACCCATGTTAAACGAATAATGATTGTGATCATTGTGCCTATCTCGAATAGCGGTTACTAGTTCTCTTGTTTGCGATATCCGTTAATCAAAAGGAATGGTAATAGTCATCCTTATAATTTGATTAACTACACTTATTCCCCGATTCCGAGTTGAGTTAACAAATTTCAATCGATATTAACCATTAATATCATTGACTGCGGCCGCAGGTTTCGTTAATCGACTCATCGAGCGGTGCCTAAGAGATATCTCTTCCTTTCGGAATAAACAATTCCTATCTTGGAGACTCACATTGAATTCCGTGTTTCGGACAATACCCAATGATGACCCTTTTAACTCCCTGTTACGGTGAGCGTAAGATCATATCAAAGCATTGTGTTACGCACGAAACGCAATCAATGATCCCCTCAAGTTTGAAGAATCTAAAACCCCATCCGTCGCAAGTCCATCTATAATGACTAAACCATGTCATGGTCTCGCGGCTTCGGTCATATCCAATACATGTAACCTAACATATATCTACGTTCCCGATTCGACAAACTCCTTTGTCCCATGATTAGCAAAACATAATCATCTCCTCGGCAAACGTACTAGTGTACGCGTTCAGTCTATTATCTAATAATAGAAATGCTTCTCTCTTAAGCAAGCTGATCCGCGACTAGGGATGTTTAGAAATGACACTTTAAGTGTGACGGTTTCGCTGCACATGGTCCTCAACCATGTCGACGTCCACACAAGTTCAAATCAAGGTTCATGTAACAATCATATTACACAACCCAGCACACAGTTTTCATATAAGATAGATGCAAAATGAAAAATTTTAAAATTCTGAAATTGCATTACTATAAGATAAGTTTGGGGTGATACAACGTTTACTAATCTATTAGACTAATCTCGTCCTACGAAACTATCGTTTTAGATAACTAACTACTCTCTTCCTCCTCTAGGTATCTCAAACCTATAGCTTTCGCATGATAATCGTGCTTAGCTTGCGAGAGTGGCTTAGTAAACGGGTCCGCAACATTCCTGTCAGTATCAATCTTCTCAATGATCACATCCTTCCTTTGCAAAATCTCACGGATCAAGTGAAATTTTCTGAGTATGTGCTTGGAGCGGTGATGTGCCCTCGGTTCCTTGGACTGTGCTATTGCACCCGTATTGTCGCAATACACAACTACAGGTTCCGAGATGCTCGGGACTACACCAAGCTCCGACACAAACTTCTTGATCCAAACCGCCTCCTTTGCCGCTTCGGAAGCCGCAATATACTCCGATTCAGTTGTAGAGTCTGCTATCGTGGGTTGTTTGGAACTTTTCCAAACTACCGCTCCACCATTTAGACAAAACACGTATCCGCTTTGTGATCGAAAGTCATCGACACATGTTTGGAAACTGGCGTCGGTATATCCATTGATGACCAACCCGGATGTCTTTCCACCATAAATTAGAAATTGATCCTTAGTTCTTCGTAAGTACTTAAGGATGGTCTTAACCGCGATCCAATGCATATCCCCTGGATTAGATTGGTATCGCGAAACGACGCTCAATGCATACGACACATCGGGGCGCGTACAAATCATGGCATACATAATTGATCCAACCGCCGAAGCGTATGGAACAATACTCATCGCATTCTTATCTTCGTTCGATGTCGGACATTGAGCTTTAGAATACGATATGCCACTCGACATTGGAAGAAGTCCTTTCTTCGAATTTTGCATTGAAAACCGTTTCAATACTTTGTCGATGTACGTGCTTTGACTCAAGCCGAGTAATTTCTTGGATCTATCTCTATAAATCCTCACGCCTAATATATAAGCGGCCTCGCCCAAATCTTTCATAGCGAAACGAGTATTTAAATACTTCTTAACATCCGTAAGCATCGGAATGTCGTTTCCTATGATCAATATGTCGTCTACATATAGTACAAGAAATACTACGCGGCTCCCACTAACCTTCTTGTATACACAAGGTTCTTCTACATTTTTCACGAAATTATATTCTCGTATAACTTCATCAAAACGTATGTTCCAACTCCGAGAAGCTTGCTTCAATCCATAAATGGATCGTTGCAACTTGCACACTTTATCCGGACTCTTTGAATCGACAAAACCCTCGGGTTGTGTCATGTACACATCCTCCTCTAAATTCCCGTTAAGGAATGCGGTTTTGACATCCATTTGCCAAATCTCGTAATCATAATACGCAGAGATAGCAAGTAAGATCCGTATGGATTTAAGCATTGCCACGGGAGAAAACGTTTCTTCATAGTCTACACCATGAATTTGTTTGAAACCTTTCGCCACAAGCCGTGCTTTATAAGTGTTCACATTCCCATCCATGTCGGTCTTCTTCTTGAAGACCCACTTACATCCCACTGGTTTAACCCCGGGAGGTGGATCAATCAAGTTCCAAACTTGATTATCGTACATGGATTGAATCTCGGATTTCATGGCAGATTGCCACTTATCGGAATCCTCGCTTTTCATAGCCTCGCGATAAGATGTCGGTTCATCATCTATGAATTCGACTTCATCATCATTTGCCACGATAAAACCATATCGTATAGGCTCTTGACGAATCCTACCCGATCTACGAATTGCGCCTTGTGCACTTGACTCCGGATCCTCAACATTTGAGGAAATCGGATCAACGTTCATCGGTTCAACATTCGTTTGCGGGTCTCGAATTTCTTCGAGATCTATTTCAGTCCCATTCACTCGCTTAGAGATAAAGTCCTCCTCAAGGAAGACTCCTCTTCGAGCTACGAAAACTTTATTTTCGACGGGATTATAGAAATAATACCCCATTGTTTCCTTGGGATACCCTACAAATAAACATTTTTCAGACTTGGGATCGAGCTTGTCCGATAATAATTTTCGAACATAAGCCTCACATCCCCAAATCTTAACATAAGACAATTTCGGAACTATTCCGGTCCATATCTGATATGGCGTCTTAGGTACCGATTTAGAAGGTATGCGGTTTAATAAGTAAGCCGCTGTCTCAAGGGCATATCCCCAAAACGATTTTGGAAGGGAAGTTTGACTCATCATAGATCAAACCATGTCCAACAAGGTCCGATTCCTCCTCTCGGACACGCCATTCCATTGTGGCGTTCCTGCCGGAGTCCATTGTGGAACTATTCCACAATCTTTCAGATGACCTTCAAACTCATAGCTCAAATATTCGCCACCTCGATCCGATCGAATGGCTTTAATTTTCTTGCCAAGCTGATTTTCAACTTCGTTTTGAAACTCTTTGAATTTTTCAAAAGTCTCCGCTTTAGTACGCATCAAATAGATATATCCATATCTACTATGATCGTCCGTAAACGTAACAAAGTATCGATAGCCTCCTCTTGCCTCGATGCTCATCGGTCCACATACATCGGAATGTATGAGTTCCAATAGATCGTTGGACCGCTCTCCGACCTTGGAGAACGGCGCCTTAGTCATCTTGCCAAGCAAACAAGATTCGCAATTCCCAAATGAATCCAATTCAAATGAGTCTAGTAGTCCATCTTTATGGAGTCTAGCAATGCGTTTCTCATTCACATGACCGAGACGACAATGCCAAAAGAAAGTCCGATTATCAACTTTAGATTTAATCCTTTTTGCATTAACGTTATATATGGTCTTATTATTTCCGTGATCGAAATCCAACACATAAAGACCATTTTCTAACAGAACATTTCCATAGATAATAGAATCCTTACATATCGAAAACTCATTATTCCCAATAACGAATTCATAGCCATCATTGGCCAGTTTCGACACACTTATTATGTTCTTACATAACGTTGGTACATAATAACAATTATTTAGTACTAAAATAAGTCCACTAGGCAAAGTCAAATTAACTACTCCTACGGCAAAAGCAGCAACTCTTGCTCCATTCCCGACGCGTAGATCGACTTCACCCTTTTCCAACCTTCGACTATTTTGAAGAACCTGCATATTTCGACAAATATGAGTCCCACAACCGGTATCCAATACCCAATTAGTCATAGTTGAAATATTAACTTCAATAACGTTAATACATGAGAGGCCGGTCGCTGAAACCGCCTTGCCCTTCTTCACCTCCTCGAGGTAAGACTTGCAATCGCGCTTCCAATGTCCAGCCTTGTGACAATGAAAGCACGTCTCATCCTTAGATTTCTCCTTTCCCCTTTTATTCGGCTTCGAACGTTTCTTAGCCGAACCGCCCTTGGACTTTGATCTCTTACGATCCTTATTCTGAATTGTGAGAACATTTCCGGCAACTCTTGCCCTGTTCTCTCCGGACGACTTTAACGTCTCCGATTCAAAATTCTTGAGCATTCCGTGAAGCTCAGGGATCGTCTTATCCATCGAATGCATGTGATAGTTAGTCACGAACGGAGAAAACATTGGAGGAAGTGCACACAAGATCAAATCTTGTTGCATAATCTTCGACAATTTCTTTCCTAGCTTCTCAAGACGGTCTATGAGAGCTTGCACCTTCAAAACGTGAGTACTCACTGAAGACCCCGAAGGCATCTTGCAGTTTACTAACTCCTTGAGCGTACTGAACCGTTCAATACGCTCCTGCTCTTGGAACATTTCCTTGAGCACAACGTCTATGATGTGCGCATCCGAGTCCTCAAACTGCTTTTGAAGACTAGCGTCCATACATGCCAACATGAGGCACGTTACATCATTTGAGTCCTTTTTAAGTTTCTCAAACGCGGCCTTTTCTTCGGCCGTAGCATCGGGGCCCGGTTCTACTAGTTCCGTATCCAATACGTGACTCTTGCCTTCTTGCCTGAGAACTATTCTCAGGTTTCGGTGCCAGTCAAAGTAGTTCCGACCCACTAGCTTATCCTTTTCTAACGTCGATCTAATCGACATGGTGTTGGTGTTACTAGAAGACATATTCTACAAATGAAGTGAAAGATTGATTACTAACGTTGCGTACTTATCTTATAGGGCTTATATGATGATTATATGATAGTGTTATTTTATCGAATCGATAACCCTCATACCGATACGGGACTCCAAGTCCATAACACTCAAGACCCATATTTTCGTTCCTCCCACAAGTGACTTTAGCCTATCGGGTGGGATCCCGTTATTTAGGTAGGATTATATCCAATCGCATCCAATGCGACTCTTGAACCTTTATAGGATTTCGGTGATAGATTGTATCCAATACAATCCCAGTTCCGTGTGTGCATCCTATCTATGCCCCGAACTCCAATCTGATTGGCCTGGACGGTTAAGTCACAACCATCTCCATCGTATCGTTCAAATAGGCTACTAGTGAGTCGACTTTAGCCTGTGCCTCACAAGTCCCGATTTAACGCTTGCCACCCTTTCGATTGTTTCAATATCACGTGCCCGACTTTAGCCTGAACCCACGTGAAACGTAACACCGAACTCGGTAGTTGTGGATATGGAAGGCATTTTCATGACTTAAATATTATGAGGGATCATGCCATTGCATGTTTCTAAATTCGTGACATAATCCAATTATATCACTATCACAAGATTTTCATAAATGCATATGTTTTTATTTGGGAGTCTAATTATTCTAAATAATTATCTAACTATATGCTAGTATGATTGATGCCGATCAAATCGATATAAAGAACTCAAAATTCCAAGTTGTGTAGCCAAAGTTATCACGAAAACAAAATCAGCAACCAGAAACCAGTCCGTTGTAACGCAACATAGTCCGTTACAACGGACCTCCAGTATACTTGGTGCTCCGTTACAACGGAATACCAGTCCGTTACAACGCTATTTATTCCGGAGTTTGGCCAAAATTGCCAGAAACATGTCCGTTGCAACGCAACCTTGGTCCGTTACAACGCTATTTTCTGCATACCTTTGTCCAAATTTCCAGAAACCTGTCCGTTACAACGCAACATATAGTCCGTTGCAACGGACAAAACTGCGTAGACATCCGTTATAACGGACCCAGTCCATTACCACGGACTTCAATAGACACCATTGGCATCCCCGCAACCCCGTATCTGATACAGGTTCCGTTACAACGGACTCCAAGTCCGTTGCAACGGAATATGCGTTTTTCACAGTTCTCTTCACACCCCCGCATCCTATACAGGGTCTGTTGCAACGGACTCCAAGTCCGTTACAACGGAATATGTGTTTTTCGCAAAAAATTCCCAATTTTCTGTATCTGCTACAGTGTCCGTTATAACGGACTATGCGATTTTTGCACTGCTGTTTTCGCTCGTTTCCAAAACGATCAATCATGAAACCTTTTCACGATTATTCCTAGATACTCTCAATCAACTATTGATCGATCTCTAGCGAATTTCACTTGTGATTTTAATGAAATTTGACATTCTAAATATGTAACATCATGCAAACGGGTACGAACTTTGATAACCCGTGCGTATATCTAATATACGACTATGATTCGACCCTCGAATCGATGGCGATCGCTCTGATACCACTGATGGGGAATATCCCCGGCCCCGGGCCCGCGCAGCGGATATGTAGGCCCGGTCCGGTTCCCCGATTCCCGAGATCACGCCACGACTTCGAGGGTACGATGCAAATAGAAGGTTAGATCTTTACCGGTGCAAAATTGATTGCACACGAAGGGTTGATCGCTGCCTTCTTTCTCCTGTCACGTTGGTGACAATACGCGCGTCCCACACCACGCGTCTTTCACCGCTCGTTGACTTCGCCGATTCGCTTGATTTCGTCTCCGACTCAATCTACTCGTCCGAATCGATCACAATCGTGAGAGCCTCAGTTGTTGCTCCTCTACGTGTATCCACCTTGAATCGCAAGACGTCGGTCACAGATGCACCTGCCTAGACGATGCACCGGTGAACTTGCTTAATCGAATTGATTCTCTAAACCGTAAAACACCTTTTCACGGTTTCTCTCTTTTACACCTTTTCACTCTCTAGAAATTTGTCTCACAATTTTCTGGATAATTCTGAATGAATTGCTTAGTTAAGATGAGAGAGAAAATCCTATTTATATATATAATAGGATCAGGATTAGCCAAAAGGCATGTATATCCAATATACACCCTCTCACACAGAAAACTGCATGAACCTGGTCAGTATTCTGTCCAGACGAAATTGATAAATTTCTCTGACAGAAAATCAACCAACACGAAAGTTGTAGATAATCTCATTATCTACACGACCCAATTTGGCCCAGCCCAATTGGAGTTCGTATGCAAAAGTTATGACTGTTTTACTAACTGTATGTCATACTGTTGCACCCTTTCGGTATTTCATAGAAACGACACTTATACTTCGTTCATATGAAATATATTTCTACATGAAGGTTATAGATAATCTAATTATCTATCTTACCCAATTTGAACCATTCAAATCGGATTTTCCTACTGAAAGAGATGGCTACGAATGTACGACTACATTCGTTTATCCTTGTGTACACTTTTATGGTTGATCCGAAACTGTATTTCCTTCAGTTGATACTAAATTTTTTCATTTACATGCATCAATAAAAAAATCTGGTACCATGATACATGTTTTAAAAGATAAATATGGAAATGAATTTAATGATCATGGAAATAAATCAAAACTTATTTTCTCATTTTATAGAGACCTTATAGGCAAGGAAATTATCAGTAAAAATGAGTTTGGGAAAATTAATTTATTAAAATTATATCAAGAAGACAAAAATAATCTATCTTTATTAGAACTTAATTTTGAAATGGAAGAACTTGATAATGTTATTAAAAATTTGAAATCACATAAAAGACCTGGACCTGGTGGTTATATAGGAGAATTTTTTTAAAAATTCTGGAAAATATTAAAGGGAGAAATTTTAGAATTATTTAATAATGAGGGCATAAAGGGTTGTCAAAATTTAATACATCTTATATTACGCTAATAGCTAAGAAGGAAAATACAATTGAACCCACATATTTTAGACCTATAAGTTTAATTTCTAGAATCCAAAGAATTTTTTCAAAAATTTTAGCAAATATATTGGATATACACATAAATAATATGATATTAAAAAATCAATCAGGATTTCTAAAAACAAGGAATATCTCAGAAACTATGTTTATGCTAGGGAAGTTATCTCTTTAGCTAAAAGATCTAAAACCCCTCTGACAGTATTAAAATTAGATATTCATAAAGCCTTTGATAGTGTTTCATGGGAATTTTTATTAAAAATATTAAAGTCAAGAGGATTTGGGGATAAATATATTAATTGGGTTCAAAATTCAGTTCTTAAAGGTTCAGCTAGAGTAATTTTAAATGGCAATCCAGGAAAATTTATATATTTGAAAAGAGGTTTAAGACAAGGTGACCCATTATCTACATATTTATTTCTCTTAGTTATGGATGTTTTAGCAAAATTGTTGGAAAAATTAAGTGATAAAGGGTACATTATAAAACCATTTAAAAATATTTATACAAGTATTTTATATGCTGATGATTCAATTTTGTTTTTAAACCCTAATATTAATAACATTCATAGAGTACATTATATCTTAAATTTATTTGGAGAAGAATCTGGATTGAAAATGAATTTTCAAAAATCAGAAACTATTGGAATGAATATTGAAGAAGATAATATAGTTGAATTTTCTAATATTCTTAATTGCCAAATAGGAAAATTTCCAATATGTTATTTAGGTTTACCACTCCATTATAAAAAACCAACAAAAGAGGAATATATTAAAATAATTGAAAAAATTACAGGGAAATTAGAGGGTTGGAAGGGTAATATGCTAAGTAAAGCTGGTGGACTTATATTAATGAACTCTGTCCTTTCATCTATACCTATTTATTATTTTAATGTATTTAAATTTCCAAAATCGGTTTTTAAAGAAATAGATAAAATAAGGAAAAAAAAATTTTGGAAAGGAAATAATAATTCTGGATATAATTTAGTTGAATGGGACATTGTGTGTCAACCTAAAGAAAAAGGTGGATTAGGAGTTTTAAATCTGGAATTATTTAACAAAGTTTTACTTACAAAATGGCCATGGTTATATTATGTTTCAGATGAAAAATTAGGTTGGCAAAATTTAATTGGTGACAGTATAAAATTAGGTTCAGATAATAATTTAAATAATAAAGAATATTCATATTTTTGGAATGATATACTTAAAAATCTGGATTTTTTTAATCATAGTTTGAATATAATAATTGGAAATGGTCAAAATTCAAGTTTTTGGAAAGGTAGATGGAATGATCAACCAATTTATCAAAAATTTAAAGAACTTTACTCTTTTTGTGAAAATAAATCTGGAACAGTCCAATATTTTATTAATAAATTAAATGAATAAAATCTTTATAACAGTTTGGGTATAGTGGTACCTTTATCTAATATTGCAAGTAATCAATTCATTGAGCTTGAACATGTCTGTAATTCTCTAATCCTTAATCCATTGCAAAAAGATGCATTTAGTTGGAAGTGAAATGAAAACAATGAATTTACCTACAAAAGTTCATACCAAACCCTAATTAAAGGAGTATACATATATGCATATTATAAAAATATATGGAAAATAAATATCTCATTGAAAATTAAAATATTTCTATGGTTATTGTATAAGGATAAAGTACTTACTTTAGATAATTTGCAGAGAAGAGGTTGGTTCATGGTTAATAGATGTGTCCTTTGCAAATTATCTGAAGAAAACAAAAATCATTTTTCAAATCAGTGTTGATTTATTAATAAAATATGGGATAAATTACATGGTATACTAGGAATTCATAAGCTAAATCTATTTAAACCTTTAGAAATAATTTTAAATAATAGAGAAAGCACAGAATATAGAATTTTAATATGTATCTCTATGTACCAGTTTTGGTTAGAAAGGTGTAGAAGATCTTTCACTAATGATCAATTGGATGATTGGAAAATTATAAATCACATACTTTATGAATATAAACTTAATCAATCAAATAATTATGATGAATTAAACTTTTCAGATATTCATAATTGGGTACCAGATATAGAACTAAGAAATAATTCAATTGTTAATTTGCCAAATGAATTGTTATCAAATGAAAATTTATCTACTAATTATTCTTATTCAAATGCAGTGATTGAAGATGAGCTAATAGAGATTGAGGAAAATGCATCTCAAATCGAGGACAGAAGGCTATGGTGGTTTCAATCTACTGAAGATCAAGCGGCAAATCAAATGCAAACTTTAATTGAAGAAGAAGGGCAAGTGGAAGACTCAATCTTTTTGCAAATATACGAGAATTTAAGGGATTTTGTAAAAAATGAGGAATGCATACCAGAAGCTTTTAAGGGCAAAAAATGGCGACAAGTTATCACACTGGCTTGATTGAGTGTGGGATTCATTTGAAGAAGCTCCGAGATTGTCTGTTGTTCAAGGATTTGGATGGAGAAGAGTGGATAGTGGCAATTAGATCTGTTCATGATGATGATCGGTGAAATTTGGGGAAATGGTGAAGAAGATAGGCGGTTTCCAGGATATCAAGATATCAGGAGCCCAGATCAGGAATTTCAAACCCAAGATTTGCTTTCCCAATTTCATATTATGATAGAAAAAAGGAATTGGAATCCTGGAATCTAATGTCTAGTTTTTTTGTTCAAGGATTTCAATTGTTGGTTATAGATGATAGTCATGCAAGTTTATTTTGAAGGTATTTAGGAGCAATATTTTTTAGCTAGTGTAGGGCAAATACTTTCTTAACTTGCATAATCTTATAAAAACTCAGCTTCATTTATTAATCAAATAATAGAAGTAGGACTTAAGAGCCTACTCTATTTTTCTCAAAAAAAAACTAGAGTGGGATATCCAATTTCGGACTCTTGTCATAGATCTAAAGCAAGGAAAGTTTGAGACAAGTCTTTAGTTTTGAAGCAATTTGTTTGGCTTCCTCAACAATTTTCATGGATTGAACCAAATATGATCCTCTAATTACTTGATTCAGAGACAAAGATAGCTTAGCTCGGACATGATTGTAAATAATGTATCGTGGATTAGTACTTTGTCTTAATTTTTCAAAGATTGATGCAGCTTTGATTCATAATTTTTCATAGATTCGCAACACACATTAATTTCACTCATTCTCGTGACAATTACTTACAAGCACGTTTAATTTAAATATATCACATTGATCTCTCAACGCTTCCTGTCAAATTAAACTTACTTATGAAGTTATGATATGCAAATCATTTCCTTGAAAGATCAAGCCAAGACACCGGAATCCATGCACCTAAATCTTGTCTCAAATTTTTAAGCAAATCACATATATATATATTTCAAGATAGTCCTCTTTAATGGTGCCGTCCAATGCATGCCTTGGGGGAATGTACGTAAGGCTGCAAACAAGTCGAGTTCGATCGAGCTGGATCCAACTCGAACTCGATTCGAACAGGCTCGACTCGAAATCGATGTAGTGTCTAGAGTCAGAATGTTCGGTTCGAACTCGACTCAATAGTGACTCGAAATTGGATTTGTTATTCAACTATCCAATCAAATCATTCATATATAGGTTCAGCTTAAAATAGACTCGAGAACTCGACTCGAAATCGATATAGGTTTATTTTTAAATTGACTCGAGTCGAGCTCGATCGAGCTGACCCTAGCTCAAAATCGACAACTTCAATTCGAAGTGGTCGACTCGATTCGAAATAATTTGAACTGTTGTTGAGTTGTTTTTTCGAGTCGAACACGAACGAGTCACAAACCATGAGCTAAACTTACGGTCCTAAAAATTCTGAAAAGTAATATTCGTATTGATTCTTTAATTAGTATATTTCACAGTTTTTGTGAATGAGTTATAAATAATGTCTCGACTGCTAACTTGCCAATAGATTGACTTTAAAAATTCTGAAAAGTAATATTCATGTGTTAGTTACATAATATATCATCATGCGAGCGTAAAACTAAAAAATGATACAAAACTAACTTATAGAATTAATTTAGACAAATTAATAATTATGTCATTATAATCACTAAATTATAAGGAGAGATTTATGATAGATTCATTTTTTTATTATAGATTATTTTTCAAAAAAAAATATTTTGAATATTTGTTAATTAATTAAAAAAAATCATTTAATACTTTGCAAAATAAAAATTATGTATAATTAATCAATAAATATTTAAAATAATTTAGTTCAAAAATAATCTATCATAAGAAAATAAGACTATCACTTATCATAGAACTCCCCAAATTATAAAATTGTGTTATTGTAAATCTCTCAAATTTAGCAATGTTCTACTGGTTGCAAATTTGATGAAAATCTAACTGTGATTCAATTCGGACGAAATAAAGTTCTTGTGGGACAAAATTTGTCCATCTTTGGAAAACCAAGTTATATTAGTAAAGTTTAGCAAAATAACATCATTATTTTTCCTACAATCAAGATAAACTCAAGTAATGTTAAAACTGTTCATGGAGCCCCCAATAATATTTTGATTAGTCAATGAGTAATGGTCCCAAAAAAACATCAAAAAAGTAAATTAAATCACTTGACCAGTGTCCTTCTCTGATTATCTTTCAAAATCCCCCAATACCCTTCAAGCAAAAAAAATATATTCATAATAGCCCCTTTATAATGCCTAATTCATAAAGCTATCCATATTCTCATATTGCTAAAAAGAGCCTTTCTTTACGACCAATGGGCATTATCTAATTTGGGAATAAATGGAGGGGAAATGGAATAAGTTCAAATTTATGAAAATGAGAATTTGAAATCTAACACCTTTCCCCAAATAAAAACAAAACAAAGCAAGCTTAAAAAGCTCTTTTTTCCACGCCACAATTAGAGAGAAAAAAAACAAGCACAGAAAAACTGCAGCCTTATTGGCATAATTGCGTCTCGCTCCCCAACAAATCGTGAAATTAACTATAATCTTTTTCGTACAGAGAATCCAATGCTTTTTCTCTCACTGCACTCCACGCCATTCACCTGCTCTGTTCTCTCCTGCTCTATTTCCCTCTCTCTAATTTGAAATTCTAAAACGGCTCCATTCTCCAATGCTTAGCCTGAATAGTGAGTGGTAAAGCAATCCTCTCTCTCTCTCTCTCTCTCTCTACCTTTCTATCTCTAGCTTGTAATCTTCTTCATTTTTGTAAGATACCCACAAGGCCACAACCCACTTTTATATTACCCCTACACTTGTAGTGTGGTGCTTAAGTTTGAATATTTGTTGCCGAGTTCTGGGTTTTTCTTCAAGAAACATGGCTGGCTCAAGAAAATGGATAAAATCTCTCATTGGTCTCAAAAATCATGAAAATGACGACAAGGTAATTGCAAAAATGCCTCTGTTCTTTTTCTTCTCATTGTCTTAAATTTGATATCTTGCTCAAAAGTTAGAAATATATGCATCTTCTTATTTTGGGTCACAAATTGAAATTTATGAATATATTTGTCTTGTTAATGCAAAGTAAAAACTCAACTTGTTTTTCATCTCAAAGGAAAAGCAATATAGTAGCAGTGGTGGCAAGAGCAAGAAGTGGAAAGTGTGGAAGAGTTCGTCGAAGAGTACGCGTGGTTCGAGCGATGGAAGCCACGTGCCAGCCTCTAACGTCTCAGATGCATACAGCGCGGCAGTGGCGACGGTGGTTCGGGCTCCGCCGAAGGATTTCATGGCAGTCAGGCAAGAATGGGCTGCGATTCGTATTCAAACAGCCTTTAGGGGCTTTTTGGTAAGATTTTTAGATTAAAAAACAACAATTTAGTAGCTTAGTGTTTATGTTAATTGTTACGTTAATTTGAGAAATTATTTGTACGATCAAGAGTACAAGTAAATGTGAATTCCTAAATAAAACAAAAATGGCCTCTTTAATGGCTTCTTTCTCTTTCATTTTACTTTTTTTATTGGAAAAGGAGAGTGGCACTGAATACTGACTACGTCTACACCTAACCATTTCTGCAAAATATGCATTAAATGCAATAAATACGAAGAAAATATGCATTAATTGCCATACAAAGAAACAAAATTCATTAAATAAAACAGTAACATTGTTTTGGTCCAACTAACTTATTTCAATTTGCAAAATGCAATAAGTTTTAGACCCTTTCGTTATCCAATATAATATAATAATTATTAATTTGTAATGATTAACTAATTGTAGGCGAGGAGAGCGTTAAGGGCGTTGAAAGGACTAGTGAGGCTTCAAGCCATAGTAAGGGGTAGACAGGTTAGGAAACAGGCTGCAGTGACATTGCGATGCATGCAGGCTCTGGTGCGAGTCCAAGCTCGCATTCGGGCCCGCAGAGTCAGAATGTCGATCGATGGGCAGGCCGTGCAACAATTGATCGATGCACGAAGGACCAAATTCGATATCCTCAAAGAAGCCGAGGTTCGTTCTTGAATTTTATTTTACCTCAAAAGAGTTTATTATGTTTATGCTCATTTATTTTCTGAATTTGTTAGGAGGGGTGGTGTGATAGTCAAGGAACACTCGATGAAATAAGGACCAAGTTGCAAATGAGACAAGAAGGGGCGATAAAAAGGGAACGCGCTATTCAATATGCTCTCTCTCAACAGGTACACTTTTCACGAATGATTCTCGTAATTATTATATTATTTGTATTAATCTAACCTCCATTTTTGTTCGTGAAGCTACCCAACTTTATGCTAAATGGAAAGCCACTAAATCAGCCCGCAACGAATCTCAAAAACATGAATTTCGGTACCGCGAATGGTAATTGGACTTGGTTGGAGAGATGGATGACTGCTAGACCGTGGGAGAACAGAATAATGGAACAAAAGAATCAGAATATTAATTCCCCAGACCACTATTCCGATCCTTCTCATGTGATTGTTAAAAAGAATGCAATTTCTAAAAGAATAGGGGCCAAACCGAGTAATTGTCACTTCAAGTACCGTGCTAGCTCATCTCCAAGCTCGGCCTCTTCTTCTTCGATGTGCTTGTCTACGCCCGTGTCTGACGAGATGTATAATAGATCGCGTCAAAGGAGTTACATGAATTTGACCGAGTCGAGAAAATTGAAGCTCAAGGTTGCGAAGAAAGAGCCAATTATGGAGGTATCTTTGCATAGGAAAACTTTATCTAATGTTGATTTGAAGGGCATTGAGGTGTAAAAGGGGGATTGATCATGAATTACCCATGTTGTGTGTATGAGACTTTAGGTATCTATTTATGTGTGTTTATGTGATTTTTCTTTTTCTTTTTTTAGTTGTTTTGGTAAACGTTTTTTTTTTTCCTTTTTGTGTCAACGGCATGTTGTCAATTTGGAGATTTAGGTATTGTGGTGGTATGTATGGATTGATTCTTGTAATATATTTTTGTTCTCGAACAGTTGATTTTTGCATGTTCAATCTGAATTTATGTTTGCCTCTTAAAAACTTTAGAAAAATACATCTAAAAGAATTACAGGGTGTGAAGTAATTAATTTATTTTGGGTTTTTAGGAAATTTGTAAATTGAATGTTTGTGATTCTCCAAAATAACCGTCGTTTTGAAATATCAAAACTAACACTCTTTCTCTACTCTATTTACTACTCTTTAGTGATGAATTATCATTGCTCAACTAATTTTTGAATTAACAAGATGAATTAACGATTAATTTATGAATTATAAAAAATAATATGTAATTAGAGTCTCTATCAATTAATAGTTAACTAAGAATATTAAAAAAATAATAAATATGGATTAATGATTAATTAATAGAGATAATAATACATTAATTGTGAAATGATGACTCTATCACGATTGTGTGAGTAAATGAGGAGACATGAAGGAAGGCCACTACGTACACTCTCTCTCTCTCCTTTGTCGGGTTCGATCAAAATCGATGTACTGTTTCTCAATAACTCATTGGGTCGAAATAAATTCTTCACGATAGAGCCGCTATTCAGTTTGAACAAAAATCCACGACATGGAAAAAATGGAATTTTTTGGAGTCGAGAATAATAAATTGATTAAAAAAATTAGGTTTTACTTCATAGTGCAATGCAGAGTTAATGAAACTAAATCAAACGATTCTTATGACATCAATAGAGCATTGACATCCAAAAATAAATACATTTCACATGAGAAATGATGAAATGTATTCGTTTTAGTTATAAGAATTGATTGTTTTGGATCGTTAACTGCACATTGTATTATCGGGTAACAACTTGATTGTTTTAGTTGGATCACTGTTCTCGAATTCGAAAATTTTCATTTTCTCCATTTCGTGGAATTTTCTTCAAACAAAATAAGGGCTCTATTGTGATGAATTATCTCGGGTCGTTGAGTTTATTGCGAAAATAATACCAACAATTTCGATTGGACTTGACAAAATTTTGTTGTTGAGCGATTTTTTTGTAGTAGTATGAAATGAGGTATTTTATTGTGGCTTCTATTTTTCCCATAATTTCATGATGAGTCAGTGATTCGAGATTAACCCACTATTTATCTTTACTATCAATTAACAATTGATCCATATTTGTTAATTTTTCATTCAAGCCCGATAGGCTCACAAACACAAATTACCGATGGACTCCCGAAGAGTGACGTGGTGCTGAACCAGCCCCTTCCCTCTTCCACGTAATAATACCCAATCTAAGAAGAAATCTTGTGCACGACTCCTTCCTCTTGCTGCATGACTCCACCTCCAAAGATTCCTTTCTTTTGGGTCTTCGTCCTCATCCACACTCGTGCCGTCAACTCTCCAGTTCTTCTTCTTCTTCTTCTTCTTCGCTATTCCATCTCTTTTGGTCACTCTCTAGTTACTCGTTTTGTAGGATGTTCTTCTCGTCAAAAATTCTAGCTCGCCAAGTATCTCCGCCTCCATTTCGTTCGCCAGATTCCTTCGCCAAAAATTTCGGCTGACCAATCCACCCAGTCAACAATCGTTTTGCTGGATTCCTTCGCTAACAGAGACTCCTTGAAAGAAAGCCCAACCCTTCTGAATTTCAATTGCTAGGTAAAATTTGTATTAAACTATCGATTTCTTTTTTGAATTGGGGATTTCTCTCTTAGCAACAACCATATTATGATATATCATTTTTCTATCCCAAATCAGTCCAATTTCAACCAATTGCATCTTGAATTTCATTGTGCCAATTTCAATTTCGGAATCTAATTTCTGTCCCAAATCAGCCATAACTTTTTTCTGTCCCAATTTCAACCATTCCATTCATTGTAAGCATTTTTTTCTCATAATCAATTTTTCTTTTCGATGTATTGTAGAGATTTGTGGAAAAACGGCATGCACGATAGATGTAGCATCAGGGTTTCGAGCTATGCATATCATCCAGGACTTTTTTCTTGCTTAAGTTTACATCATTGTTATGATTTAATTTTAATTCATGTTTCTGAATGTTTAAGTTTATATATTTTTGCAATATTCTTTTTCTCTCTGATGAATGGAATGGTGGCATGACAAGTCTTTTCCTTCAAAATACAAAGGTGGAGTGAAAAGGGTTAAGGGCGCATGCATTTGCATGGCATATTGGCATTGTCATTCCAAATCAAATTACGAAGTGTTTTGAGCTATGCATACATTCAAAGTTAATAGACGTAGTATATGGTTGTTATGTGTATATAAGGTTATGTTCATTACAAGTACAATGAAACTTATCTTAGTTGTAGTATATATGATCACATCAAAGATTAAGCATAAAATCCAGAACTATTTCTAGACATACAAAACTCTTAAATTATTATTTTCGACACCTAGTACTGCAAACGAATAATATTCTTAACAACAATTACATCTAAACATTCAATCCATAATTTATTTCTAGTCATCTAATTGAATTATTGCTAAAACATTGCAAAACCATAAATCATCAAAAACAAATACTACAAATTTCTGGATATGTTGCACATTAAAAAAATTCAAATTGATTTGGCATGCTGCTTCCTTGTCAGCCTAAACTTGTTGAAAGAAATGGAATTGAACCGCCTTCTCCAATATGTGGCCATAGCATTTGATCCATATAAATCGGAAAATTATGTTGCGTCTGAAACACTTCACTATTTTTGTCGGGTAACACCTCATTGACAATATTCTGCAAAACATATAAGAAAATAGTTAGCACCATGTCATGAGATTAATAAACCTGAAATTAATAGATATATTATTACCTTTTGACTTCTTCTTCTTCTTTTCGGGTTCCTTCTTTTTCTTCTCCTTTTCTAGTTCTTTTTTCTTGTTTTCTCGATCTGTTTTCTTCTTACAAATTTTTCGTGTGTGGACGTGGTTTAACGCCGGTAGTTGATTTCACCGTTGGCTTGCCCGCATGAGTACATTCGAAAGTTGCATTTTTTTTTCTCTCCTTCAATTTTTTTACATGATCTCTTCGCCACCGCAAATCCATTTTTTTTTAGCAAATTTTGCATAATATAAATACGCTTCTTCATCCATGTTGAAAAACATTCCCACTTTCGGTTCCTCAACCGTGTCATCTTGTGCATTCAATGGTGCCGAACCATAATCCATCTATGTTCTGCAAAAAATAAAGAACTTGTATTGATTTAATCTGAACTTCCAATTATGTTCTGACTGCAAAAAATATATGCTGAAAAAAATGATTTAATATGAAAAAACCTAATTGTATAGAAGAATATCTTGATTGATTATTTTACGAAAACACGAATACAAATCAAGCACAAATTTGAGTTAGGATACTTAACAATTGAAAAAAAATGATTCTACATAAGAGTAATATTCTAACTATAATCCCCAATTTAACGAACTTACTGAGAAGATCAAGCATCTGAACCTCCTAAATTGAACCAATATCCAAATTCAATTATGCCCAAAAAGTAATCAAAATCCCCCAAAAATGAACAAATAAATGGTCAATTAACAATCATCACTCAACACACATGAAATTAGATGCTAAAAAAATTAGTTGGCCAATCTGGCGAAGGAATCTGTGTTGGTTAAAAACATTAGTTGGGCTAAAAAAATTAGCTGCTACAAACATTAATTGGGCTGAATACACTACCATCATCACACGCAACAAGCAATGTTTGGTCTTTAACAAATATTGATGGAATTGGGTGGAATTGACCTGATTTGGGATAGAAATTCTTACCTTGCAATTGAAAATACAGAAGAGATGGGCAATCTGACGAAGGAATCTCTGTTGGCGATGAATCCAACAAAACAATTGTTGACTCGGTGGATTGGAGATTGTTGGAGAAGGAAGAAGACAATCTGGCGAGAGGAAATAGAGGTGGAGGTAGAACAAATCCAGCAAAACAAGTAACTAGGCGAAGATCCATGAGAGGAAATATTTGGCGAGCGGATTTGGAAAGAGTAACGATCGCAAGGATCGGAGAAGATTTCAAACATCTATCTATCCTCGTCAGACTTTGAGTGTAGACTCGGTTTGCAAGCGTGGAGGGAAGAAAATATTGATTCAGCACCACGTCACTGTTCGGGAGTCCATCGGTGGTTTGTGTTTGTGAGCCCATACTTTATTCCTAATTAACTTTTAATGGTAAAAGTCTTTAGTTATATCTTAAACTTTTAGTAAATATGAATTAATTGGAAGTCGAAGGGTATTAAGTCGAGGGGTTCGCGGTTTAATTGCAAACTCATTTTGTCGATTTTTTCCTTAATTTAATATCTTTCCAAGAGTTACATGTCTACCAATTGTGGAATTTTGGGTTGTTTTTTTTTTTTTGTACACGATGCAAACCAAAATTAAACTCATAATTTACTTTTTTTTCTTGTATACTTAATCATCTGGATTATGAGATTGCTGACAATATAAATCAAAACTAAATATTTAACATTTTAATTGTAAGAGATGTTAGTTTATAAAAATTATGCTTAAGCCCATTTACGGTACCAACTACCAATCATATTTTCCAAAACTTCCTCAAAATCGAATTAACATCTTTAATTAACGCGATGAGTAACGGTTAATATATATTTAGTGAAATTAGGAAATGTAATCAAGGTCCCTTTTAATTAATCATTAAGGATTAATATTCAAATTTTAATAATAATAATGTATTAATCGTTAATTGAGATATTAATTAAAATTTACCAACCCCCTTATTTTGGAGCCATCTTTATGTAATTTTCTCATGTCACCTCATCACAACTCATGCCACATCATCACAATTATTTCAACCATTAGATTATGATATTTGGCAATATATGAACCATAGATTAATTTTTGATTTTGTGTGATTATGTTTTATTTGTAGATATTTATGTGTCCCTTATTTTACACATACTTTTAAGCAATTTTAGAAGACCACATCACATTACACTGATGACGTGTCAAAATATTATTTGTTAGATTCATATTGAACCAATTGCATTTGATTTTGAATTTTTTCACAATATGTTACCTGATCAATTGTGAATACAAATAGAATGTGAAGAGTTTAAATATCTAACATTAATAAATTAATATATAATATCATAAATACATCAAATATTGTTAGTATTTTTATAATATAATTTAAAAAAATTAAGAAATATATTCGGTTGAATTTTATCTTTATTTTGAGATCCATATTATCATATATTTAATATTTTTCTCTAACTTAAAATTATGAAAATAATTATGTAAAAAAATATAAAAAAATATATAATTACATTACTGACTTGTGAGCCTAAAAATTATTATTTCTAAAACTATAATTGATAAAAAATTACACATACTACTAAGTATGTTATTATCATATATTCAATACTTTTCTCTAACATAAAATTAAGAAAACAATTATGTAAAAAACCATAAAAAAAATATAATTACATTAATGACTTATAATCCTAATTATTATTATTTTTAAACATGTAATTGAAAAAAATTGCACATCCTAATTATTATTATTATTTTTAAAATAATTATGTTATATTTGTAATTTTACTTAAAACAGTTTCATGTTAATCTTAAAAAAAATACTGAAATATATTTATTTACTAAACACAAATCATTTCTTTAACTTATATAATATTTTTCAATAATAAACATAAAACATAAAAATTATCAGACACAAATAATTTTTTTAAACATTTACAATGTTATTATTCTTAATTTTAGATATGAAAATTTAGAATACATATTGTTTTGATTTTTGTTTATGTACACGCATGTTGTTTTATTATTTTATAGTGACATTTTTTTTTATATGTTGTATTAAAATACTAAATAAATATTTCGCAATGTGTCATATTCAAAAATAATATAATAATTTGGCATAATCAAACTTTCTTAATCAATATGATATTTATTTTTATAAAGTCTTATATTTGATCCCCGAAAAATCATAACTATATATTATGTGTATGATAAATCAAATGAAACAAAACCGTCGCGAATCGCGGGTAATCTCCTAGTCGTTAATTCGATTTTGTATTTTTTTTGAGAAATTGGGGGAAACGGTATAGTTTCCTATTATGCTTTGTGATGGTACTGATTATTATAATTTTAGTGAATCATTGATATTTTCGGCCTATTCTATTTTTGAAAATAAAATGAATTAACTGTCCTTTTTCCCCTCAGATTTCATCTTTATTTCTAAAAAAAATCATAATCCATGATCTGAGAGTGTATCCAAATCAAATAATCCAAATAATTTAACAAATACGCAAATTAAAAGTTATAAGAAATGCAAATATTATTATTTTATTTACTCTCAGACCAAAGGACTGGAATTATAAAAAAAAAAAAAAAAAAAACCGTGTCACAGAAGTTAAAACACATTGTCCTTTTCTAAATTTCTCAATTTTTTATTCCCAAAATTTCGAATTTCAGTTCCTTTAATTCAAACTTAATTAGTTTTTACATACTTTTTGAATGACCACGTCATTTTAGTTGCACGAAGAAGTCTGTTGATTTGTTATCTTATTTCAGTGTGCATGGTTACGAGGGTAATAAAAGTAAGAGTAGTGATGTAAATGTCTCGGTACTCGACGTGGATATGATTTAATATCTTAAAAATTAACACATAAATACGTAATTTAATATCTTAATTTATAATTTGATTATCATAATTTATGATTGAACACACAATTAAAATATCAAATCATGAATTTAAGGTGTTAAAGAAGTGAGAGTATGTCCAACATTTTCATCAATGAGACAAAATGATTGTCCAATAACGCCGTTAGATTTCTCAAATTCAAATAAATTGTTGGGAATTCTTTCCGTCCCCGGACCCGCGCAACGGATATGTAGGTCCGGCCCGGTTCCCTTAATCCAAGATCACGCCATGACTTCGAAGGGTACGATGCAAATAAGAAGATTAGATTCATACCAGCGCAAAATTGATTGCACACGACGGGTTGATTACTAGTCTTCTTTCTCCTGTCACGTTGGTGACAATCCGCGCGTCCCACACCACGCGTTTTTCACCGCTCGTTGACCGTGTTCTCTCTCCCTCGAGTTGATCACAACCGAAGAGCCACAAGTGTCACTCCTCTACTTGTATCCACCGTGAGTCGGAGTTCGTCGGTCGCGGGTGCAACTGCCTAGACGATGCACCGGCGAACTTGCTTGATCGATTGATTCTCTATACCGGAAAACTCATTTTCTCGGTTCTCTCTCTTTACATCCTTTCACTCTATAGAAAAATGTCTCTCTATAATTCTGGAATATTCTGAATAATCCGAATGATTGGACTGAATGAAGCATTCTTTGATGAGAGAGAATTATCCTATTTATATCATATAGGATTATGATTGGCTAAAAAACATGTATATCCAATATACATTCTTTCACACAGAAAGTTGCATGAACCTGTTCAGTATTATATCTATACAAAATTAGTAAATTCCTCTGACAGAAAATCAACCTACAAGAAAGTTGTAGATAATCTTATTATCTACCCAACCCAATTTGGCTTTGCCCAATTAGAATTCGTATGCAAAATTTATGACTGTTTTACTAACTGTATGTCATACTGTTGCATCCTTTCGGTATTTCATAGAAACGACACTGATACTTCGTTCATATGAAATATATTTTTATACGAAGGTTGTAGATAATCTTTTTTTCTCTGGACGTTGATCTCGATGGTCGTGCTTTGTTGGACGGCATGGAGTTGGGTTTGATTCTCTCTCATCGTCACACTAACGGGATCACGTGTCAATATGTAGAGGTGGCAATCGGGCGGGTCGGGTCGGGTTCGGGTCGGGTCATTTCGGGTTCGGGTCGTTTCGGGTTGCGGGTCGTTCGGGTCGCGGGTCATTCAGGTTTCGGGTCGTTCAGGTTCGGGTCGTTTCGGTTTTCGGGTCGTTCAGGTTCGGGTCGTTTCGGTTTTCGGGTCGTTCGGGTTCGGGTCATTTCGGTTTTCGGGTCTTTGGGTTCGGGTCGTTTCGGTTTTCGGGTCATTCGGGTTCGGGTCGTTTCGGTTTTCGGGTCATTCGGGTTCGGGTCGTTTCGGTTTTCGGGTCATTCGGGTCGTGACTATTTTGATTTTCGGGTAATTCAGATTTCACAAAATTTGATTTCGAATCATTCGATTTTCCAAAAAATTAGTTTTCGGGTAATTTCTGATTTATATTATTGATTCCGAGATATTTTAGCAATATTATATTGATTTTAACAATAATATTTTAATTTTCGGATCATTCGGGTCGTGAATTTCGGGTCATTCGGGTTTCGGGTCGTTCGGGTTTCGGGTCATTCGGTTTCGGGTCGATTTCGGATTCGGGTCATTCGATTTCGGGTCGTTTTCGGGTTCGGGTCATTCGGTTTCGGGTCGATTTCGGTTTCGTGTCATTCGGTTTCGGGTTCGGGTTCGGATCGTTGACTTTTCAATATTTTCGGGTCGGGTCGGGTCGGGTTCGGGTTCGAGCGGGTCGGATCATTGTTTCGGGTCGGGTCAGATTTTGCCAGCTCTATCAATATGATGTTCAATGATCCTAGAATACCAATCAACAGAAATTCTCTTTCACGTGTCAATACGGCACGGAGTTGGGATTGATGGTCGTTCTTTCATTGTCCACCAATCAACAGAAATTTGTACCGGACAAAAAGAGGAAATAATTTAAAAAATGGATACCAATGAAAATTAAATACCATTAATTCATACTAAAAAAAATCCAGAATACCATTTTAAGATTTGAAAAACTTACAAAATATAACAAAAATAAAAAAGTTGAACTTACATATTTACCCTTCTAAAAACCCCAAATTTCATATTTATTCATCCAAAAATCCAGAATAACATTTTTACCCTTGAAAAATTTAGAAAATATCCAAAAAAAAATACAAAATAGCAATAAAAGATTCGTCTAATAATCAAAATAATACAAAATAACAATAGGAATATTAAGTCTTCTGATCGCCACATCAGTACAAATCAGCATGTCTCCCACTTTGAATTTATTCAACATCCTCAATATATTCACCTAATAAATTTCAAAAAAGTAGAATTAAAATTAAAACGAAACCAATTTAATTAATAGAAATGAACCTAGATCGTGTGACCGCTAATAGGAATCGCTTTCAAACCTAAACTGCGTAGAATTAGTTATAATATTTACTAAATAACAATCATACAAAATAATAGTTTTTAAATTAGGGTTTAGGGAAATGGAACCTTGCACTTGGGGGGGAGGGAATGAAATTGTTATTTTAGAGTGTCTGATGTGGAGTATTTCGATGCTAATTCTATTTGAATTTTAACTGTGCGAAAAAATTTAATTGATAATTTTATAATAATATGATAAAACAGGAAATAAAAGTAAAAAATGAAGACCTTCATGGTTATTATTTTCGAGACAAACATAGTAGTCCGTCGTGTCAATTCAACCCAAATTAGAATGCCCTTGATCTTTCTTCTTAAAAATAAGAAAAAAATTGAATATAACCATTTTATGTGAAACCACTGGAAATATATATAATTAATTAATTTGATTTTCAAGCCGTACCTCTTGCACGGGCTCTTACAATCTCGAGATTGAGAGAAGCAACCTGAAATAATCAAAATAAAAAATGCACTGAATAAAATGCAATATTTGACGAACATGCTTACGCAAGAATTTTTTATAGAAATACATGTAGCGGCAAATCTAGCTCTGACGGGTGGTGAATTTAATCCTCCTTTGTGTACGCCTGATTACTTGTTTGAGAATGCCGAAATGATCCTAAACACACAAAAAAAATTAAATATTGTTCTCTCGCAGTTGAGAAATAGGATAATTAGGCAAGAACAAATAACCTCATCAAGATCTACAATGAGATTGGAATCGAAATCTATGAATAAATCATCCTCAATCTCTCACTGGAACCTCCCAAATTAATTTCATTTCCATTTCTTCGACTCCAATCTCAAATCAGCACTAATTAACTAGTTCGAAATAAACATGACAATCATTTATAAATATTGACCAGAAATAATTAAGCAAAAAACCAATTATATTTTGTTAATTATTATTACAAATATGCACTAATTGCAAAATAAATAAATAAAATCTTACAATATCGTTGCAAAGAAAATCTTACGGTACCCTGTGCCAAGTAAAAATCTTCACCGGATTTCGGAAACTATTAATCAAGAAACGAACAAATAGATTAATACTTTAATTTCGAGTTTGACAAAATAAAGAAAATGCAACCAAAAAACCTTGATATTTTCAACAGTAACGTTAGTCGATCCTTGATATATTCACTGAATTTCTGAAATTATTCTTCTCTCCAATTTTCTTCCCCCATCAATCTTTCTTCGGTAATTTCATTTGATCGAACGGCCCAGCAAAAAAGAATCCAAGGCCAGAAAATTGTGAAGCATGGAAGGCTACGAAAAAGACCCAACGTTTTAATTGAAGGGGTAAAAGCGTGTATTCTTGCTCAATTCCATACCTAAAATAATAATACATCACAAATTATTTTAGAATATTTTTTAACTGCCAAAAATTATACAATTTAAAAATAAAAATAAGAAAATCACCATGGTTCTTCAGCTGTAACAGAAGGATCGCTCAAAATTTCGCTGTGTTTGCTCTCTTGTTCGTAGGAATTGGTTCTCCTTGTGGTGTATAAATATTGCACGTCACCTAAAATATTAAGAATTACTACATAATTGAAGGGCTGATAACATATTTGAGTTATTATTGATATCTATAATATAATAGTTCTAATCGGTAATATTGGGCCGTAAAATCCCGCTTCCACGTCGCAGTTATTGTAGCACTGCTTCTCTGAATAAACTCACTTATCTCGCAATTTTTCGATTGTATCTAGGGTTTTGCGAATTCTGGCGAGAGAGAAAGCCGTGCAATATGAATGAGTTATCCTCGACAGAAGAAGAGAAGAGAAGAAGGGCGCCTCACACTCGACAGAAAAAGACAAGAGAAGAAGGGCGCCTCACACTCGACAGAAGAAGAGAAGAAGGGCGATGCACGGCTGGCAGAAGAGGCAGGCGACAGGAGAAGAACCACGACTGCATGTTGATTTTTGCGATTTGCTGCTGATTTCGACTCTGTTGCAGCTGGTATTCCTGGTTTTTTTTTTCATTTTTTCAGGGTTTTTCCAGGTAAATCGCCCAATTAGGGTTTCGATTGTTGCTAACTGTCGAGTTAAGATTCGATTTGGTGAATATTGCTGATTTGAGCATATTTTTCAGACTATTGGTGATTATAGCATGTTTTTCTGGATTCTTGCAGGTTTTTTGGGTTTTGGGGAGTATTTACTGAATTCGAAAAACGAAATCAGACTAATGGGAGACCAATATCATGTTTTTTCAGTTGTTTATGATAAAATCATCATTATTATTTTTTTGAAATTGATTTTCTTGAATTTAACAGATGAATCTGCAAATTATGAGAGACAAAAGCACCGGTATGCTTCTATTCTGCCTGGTACGCTTTCAAGATGCATTGGCTTGCTATTTGGGTGTTGCATTTTGCATTTAGGTATATTTAATTATATTATATCTCTCCTTTTCTCAATTATGCATAATTAAGGGTGTTCTTTGCATTTTTTTTTATTAATTGAATATATCAATTTCAGGAAGTGTAACTTCTGCTTTTCGACGACAAATCAGGAGAGGAGAGTTTGGCAGCCGGTTGGAGAGGAGATATTGGCAACGAATGCTACTGGAGACGGCGTGGACGACAATGTTAATGTTGATAATAATGGTGAGGATTTGAATGGACGAGATAAGGAGGGGTATTTTGGTAATTTAGGAGAGGAGACGGAAGAAAAGGAGACAGTGCCAGATCTGAAGGATCGGGTTAGTTGGCTTAAAGTTGAATTGGGGAAATTACTCGAGGAAAAAATATTTGCTATTCTTAGGAAATTAATTAATTAATCTCTTTGTAAATTATCCTGAGAGAGAGAAAATGTCATAATGAGGATGTTGAATTTTTGTTTCGTCCATCTTACAACCATGGTAATTATGCTCCTTTCCATTTTTTTGTGTGATTTGATTATGATGCAACTTTTTTTCTTTTCCTGGCTTACTTTTTGTTCGTTTTAGCTTGATGATGTAAGTGGTTTCGAAGTTTATCTATCGCATGTGCTGGAGCAATAAGCATTGGTTTCGCGGTTCTGGTAAGCCTCATACAACTCCTATACAACAGATGTGCACAAATTAGCTTGATTTTTTAACTGCTAATCCAATAATTAGCTTTAAGCTGACTGTACAACCATTTTCAAAAATATCCTGGATTATGCCAAAATTGCAAAAAGATTTGTTGGGTTTCGTTACTAAAGAAATTCTTGCATTATTAAAATTTACGAGACAGGAATAAATTTGTTATTGCAAAGCATATTTTTAAGTATAAATTTTCAAAAGCAGGATGAGGGGCATCACGGCAGAGGAATGGGGAAAACATACGGAGGAGACGAAGCCGCGTCATCAAAAGAGGCACGTTTTTTGGGCATGCACAAGCATGGGTGAAATCATTCGCGACGAATCAAGAAATAGATTTCTCGGCGAGAAGTGAAGCAATCGATTTCTCGCCGATAAATGAAGAAATGGATTTTTCGCCAACAAATCGAGAGGGACAATTTTTCGGGTTTAAAAATCTTATTTTTTGATAATTTTTCAAAAAAAGCTTACTTTCTGATTTTAAGAAAATATCAATGTAAATATCCAAATTATTTACTCTCGGATTTTTTTTGGGAGCCGAGTTAGAGGCCTGGATCGAGACCGTCACTACGATTCAGGAAAGTGTATTTTCGGTAATGAAGCGCATCTTTAGCTCACTGGAGACGATGGCAATGGTGGACTTTGCGGTGGCGTTCTTCACCTCAAGGTGCTGTTCTTTTCTTTTTTGTTCGAATTCCAGTATATGCATATGAATTCTTCGCTACAACTCAATAAAAGTGTTCTTCGATTTCGCTGGTGTTTTTAGAAAATCCCCTCCATTATTCATATTTTATTTTCTTTTGATAATTAGGTATGAAGTGGACAAGCCGAGAGAAGACGACAGGTGTAGCTTCTTCGAAGCACATATCGAGTAAGATTGAGACGATTTCATCCGAGAGTGATTCAATTTAGGGTTGTTAATTCAAACTGTTGTTAATTTTTGTCGTCGATTATTACTTAATTCTGAAAAAATTGCAAAAACCCCCTACATTATTCATATTTTCTTTTCTTTTGATAATTAGGTATGAAGTGGACAAGCCGACAGAAGAGGACAGGTGTAGCTTCTTCCCCGCGTTAATGGAGGCGATACTTTCGCTACAAAAAGAAGACGAAGCAAAAGAGAGGGACTGCAAAACCCTGTTTGAACTCGCAAAGGCTCCGAAAAAGGCAAGTGGGCCCAAGCTGTCAGAAATGAAAACCAAAGGTCAGCCAGAGCGACACGCTATGTGCCGTCTCATAATGTGTCTCCGTGACGTCTGCAACAGGTAAAGCACATTGTCGAACTAATTTTAATTTATTGTTCATTTTTCACATTTTCCACATTTTGCAAGGGATATTTGAGATTTACAGGAAGTTTTAAATGGTATTTTTGCAATTTTCAAATTTTATGGACGTATTTTGATATTATAAGATTTTACAAGTGTAATCTTCAATTTCATATTTAAGAAGGTTCTATTTCATCTTTTTAGATTTTGGGCAAGTTTTTCAAAATTTCAAATTATAGTG
The DNA here is from genome assembly GCA_946800325.1 of Luzula sylvatica. Classification (NCBI taxonomy): domain Eukaryota; kingdom Viridiplantae; phylum Streptophyta; class Magnoliopsida; order Poales; family Juncaceae; genus Luzula; species Luzula sylvatica. Next base: position 59,392,685 of record OX326961.1, on the reverse strand, counting down.
GTACATTTTAGATTTCACGACGACATTTTAGAGGGATGTTTTTATATTTCTCACATTTTCAGGGGTACATTTGATATTTTTAGGAAGTTTTACAAGGGTATTATAGAAGTTTTCAAAATTTATATAGGTATTTAGATATTATCAGATTTTACATGTGTATTTTTGTAATTTCAGATCTTAAGAGGGTTATACTTGATATTTTTTTTATTGGGTACAAGTTTTAAAATTTTCATGTATATAGTTGTATATTCATACTGTCAGATTAACAAATATCATTTCCATCTCATATTTTGTTGAGCAGTGCCAACTATTTTTGCAATCTTGAACAATTAGGATTATGATATCTCATATTTTGGTTCGGTGTTATTGTACTATTTGACAGTTGTTTGTATACGTATTATCTCGCATTCTTTTCCCAACTTGCTTGATTCCGGTATGTAAACACATAAGTTGCACTATCTCATTTCCAAATAGCACCCAAAAAGATAGTCAAATCATAGAATGCAATGCACATGTGTCATGCAACTATGAAAACATAACATCAAATTATGTACCAAACAATTAACAAATACCGATCAAGTATCAACCACAAAATCAAATAGCATACTAAAATAGACAAGTACTTGCAATCACACATTACAAAAATGACCATATAAATACCATATGAACCGAGAGAAATAACAACTCAGCGAAATTCAACAATTTCACAAAACTAGGCAATCCGCCATATATATATAGCATAAGAACCCAAGGAAATAACAACTCACTAAAATTCAACAATTCCACAAAACTATGCAATACCGCGCAATTGCGCGGGGTAAAGCTAGCATTGAACCCGCGCAATATTACAATAATTTTTATATTCTATGTTCTTTAATACAGAAGATTAAGAGAAAAAATTGATTTTGTGCAATTAATGTCCTTTTTTCTTATCTTTTATTTCAAACAATGAGATACAAGCTTTAAAAATACCGAGCAGTTATATTGTTCTCATTAATGTCCTCAATAAACTACCATCTTATCCAATACATGACTACAAAACAAAACATAAACATAACATACAAGCTTTAAAAAATAAAAACTGCGCAAATGCGCGGGTTCAACGCTAGATTGGCATTAAAGTATAACAAAAAACCACCAATCATGTACAACAGTTAGCACAAATAGTAAAAAACACAATTATTATTTAGAAAATAGGACTTATTTCTTTAACCAGTGAAGAATCGAATTAATAATACCAAATTAGCATGGATGTTTTTTGTAAATCGAGATACAAACTCTCATGAAATCACTGGAAACAAATGGGAAATAACAAAATCAGTCAAAAAAATAGAGAAAAGTGAGGAGCAAAAACGAAGAACCTCACCCTAGATTCATTTGAAGAGGAGTTTAGGCCGAAATCGGATATAAATCGTAATGATATCACTAAAAAGAAGAAAAAAAGAACCAAATCATCAAAGGAATCGAGAAGAAAAGGGACAAAATCGAAGGACCTTGCTGTAGATTGCGGAGAAGCTAGGACTTGGTTTGCAGAGCAAGAGATAGAACCACGGGGTCGTGAGGCAGCCGCCATGGCCGTAAGCTTTGTCCGCGATCGTCGCCAGCACTTGGCACGTCCTGGTTAGGGTTTCGTCGCAGGTTCTTTCTTTTCCTGGTTCTTCCGTCTCTCGAACACGAATGAGGAGAGGGAAGGGAAAGAGCGAAAAAATAAAATCATATATGTTTAGTATAAAATCATATAGAAAAAATGATAATGTAATTAACTAAAATAGACGAATTTGTTTGAAATTTTCAAAAATAATATCCTTCAAATCGCAATTTGGTAACATTAAAACTCACCAAATCGATGTTAACATGGTGAAATTTTCAAAAGTTGAGCAATTTAGTAACTCTAAAACCCACCAAATCACATTAACTATCCTTAATTACATGTAAAATCCACGACTTTAGAAAAATCGGTAATTACACTCATTCGATAATGGGTCAGTTAAAGCATGCATTCTATTTATTGTATTTTAAGAAATGGATGAAAGAGGCTTAATAAAAAATGGAACAGGTGTCAAAAAAATTTTTGATAAAAACGTCTTATCAATTTAATACAGATAAAAAAATTGTTATTATTTATTAAATGTTGTCCTTCTTATATTACTAGTTACACTAAAAATATTTATTTTTCTTTTTTGTTTGTTTTAAGTTTTGTATAAATGGCTGAAATTCAACTTTTTTATTTTTTATTTTTCTATTTGGATAGAGATCCCTCTTTTCAGATGATTTTGACATATTTGCTACAATATTATCCACTATTTATATTGTTTTTGAGAATTATACAAATTTCAGTACTCTCAATCAAAATATCACAACCCTCTAATTGTTTACAAATTAATTAATAAATACGTGTAAGAAATAGAGGGATTTGTAAAACCAACAAACATTTTCTTTTGTTCGAATCTAATGCGACTGATTTGAAGTATATGTAGATATATATCTTTTTTTTGCATTAAAAGGCTCGTAGGCAAAGTATCACCGTTACATAAAAATGATATATGACTAATTAGTGAAAAAATAACAAAACGGACGCTCTAAAAAAGATCCTTAAAGCTATCCATCTCAAACTACAACATTTTGACTTAACCTAGCATTCCTTGCTAAAGAATCCGTCTCTAAGTTCAATTTCCTAGAAATGAGATAGAATCATCACCCCGAAAATAAGTTTGCTAGCGGGCGACAATCTTCAAACTCGTAATATACACGTCAATCAACATCAACGGACGTATTTGCTATGGCATTAATAATGAACTTATTATCCGAGAAAACTGCACAACAAGATATATCGAGGGAAACAAGCTTTTGTAGTGCAAATCGACATGCCAAGATCTCGGTTTGAAGGGGCTATTGAGCTTGAGTCGGTTTGCCTTCACAATAAATATGTGATCCTCTTTTGCAATGATAAATCCACAATCCTCACTTGAAGTTATCAAAGATCCATCAAAATGACAAGTGTACTCCTCATTTCCTTTATAACCGAGAGTCCAATCGTCTATTTGGAGGTCTCATAATGGGTTGGTGGATTTGGTAATGAAATCGCCATGTTATTAATTTTATCCGTTTTTTTTTTGTTCGCAAAAATCTATTCACACCGGCATTTCTAAATGGCCCAAAATATATTCGCCAAAATATCAAATTGTTGCTCATCGAGGTGTCGAGCAAAATGAAGAATGATATCTTTATATTCACCACGAAGATTGTCGACTCTTGAACCCAAAGGAGAATGTGGTGCAAGCATTTATTGAGGTTTGTGTTTGTCGGTAATGCGTTTTGACAAGCGCATCAAAGAAATTTGGTGTTCTTAAAAATTCGACTCATTTTGCCAATTGATTTATCCTCCAATGTCTTATAAGTTTAATGTCAAATTAGTTACTTTTATTATCATCATATTAAAATTGATTGTGATATTCAAAGTTATTGATTTAGTTTATATATTAACATATTTCATCATGTAACTGGAATGACATGGTCATTCAAATTTTGTGTTTCAACTAATAGAGTGTGAATTATAAAAAAAAAATTAAAAATGAAAATTTAAGAAATTAAAACGGGCCAATATATTTCTTAACATGGGCTTCTTTATGCAGGCTCTTGGGCCTACAAAGAGTAGGAAAAAAGTTATTTATGTATTTGATAAATTATTTGGATTATATTTGATTTAGATGTTTTTTTTTGGATTATGGATAATGAGTTTTGAAAAGAAATGATGGCATTTGAGAAAAAGGTCATCTTTGATAATACACAAAAAAATTCAGTTCATTTCACCAAGTGTGTGATAATAAAAACAAGTGATGAATTTAATAACAATAATGACTAATGAAAATAAAACTAGTAATCTTAAATAATTAATTATTGTATAACACAACTACATCGTAATTAATCTCCAAGCATTCAATTTAATTCTAGTCCAATTAACCTTTTGAATTGCCATCGATCATTTGTTTAGAAGCGTTTTTTTATATATATTTTTGCTTCTAAATTGCAAACGCTATGCATATTAATTGAAATTTGATTTATGAATGTCTGAAGTGTGCAATTTTCATATCAACTCGTATTTTTTTTTTGTTTTAACTAAATAGCTACATCATCAAGTGTGCAAATATATGAAATTATTTTGAAACAGGCACCATAAATTTTCATACGTAAAAATTGCAATCGAGATGATTTCGGTGAAAATTTTCGGTGCTTCTAGCATTCCTGCATACATTAATACTTCTCTTTAAAAGTTTAATGAAATCAACTTGATAATTTGAAAAAACAAGAAATTTTTTGAACTCTAATATAAAAATCAACAAAGAATTTTTTTAATTCTAATCGAAAAATTAATAAAATAATAAAACTTTTATGATAGTATATTCATTATAACATGTGATATAATATGAAAATTAGTACAATTTATCATTTTGGTTATTTTAATTTGTCGTTGATAAAATATTATGTACAAGTTATAATAATTATACAATATATTATTCCGAACATGACTAAGAGACATACCGCGCTAGGTTTGATATCATTAATATATATTATATGTGTGTTAAAAAAATTATTCAATAACTAAAAGAAACATAATGCTACGTCGGTAATATTTTTAACTGATAACAAAAAAATAATCGTTACACTATATTATAAAAGACTAACTAAATTTACCTATACATTTTTTGGTATATATCATACTACAATTATTCTTCATATAATAAATCCAAAACGAAACATACACAAAACTATATTAAATAAAAGAATCACAATTAAATACTAATAATATTACTATAAATTATTAGTTAATGTTAGATATATGATTAATATTAGTTTACAATAGTAATGTCATTGCAATGTATATCAATTGGATTGGTATTATTAAATCAATATTAATAATGATAATATTGAATCATTTACAACTTGAATCATATTTTTGGGAGTAAAAATAATATTGAACAGGTCACCAAAAAGGGGTATAACTTTGTGCTGTGTATATTGATTCTAATGAAGTTTCAGCCTATTCTGATTTTTGAAAGTAAAAATAATATTACAAAAAAAGAACTTTTCCTTTTTAATCCTCAAATATCATCAATTTTTTCATAAAAAATATTATTCATAATCTAAAAAATACATATAAATGATAATAATCCAGATAATTTATCAAATAATGAAATGTTTATGATCACTTTCAGACCTGAGGACTAGAATAAAAGGCCTCTGATCCGAAACCCATTGGCCCATTTTACAATTTCCATTTTCATTTTTAAAACCGATCATTTCACCTTTTTTTTTTTCAATTCGTACTTTATTAGGTTAAACATGTTTTTTGAATGACCATCATTCCATTTGCATGATGAAGTCTGTTGATTTATTATTTAAACAAATTAACTCTTGAATATTATAATTGTATTATGTTGTTCCAGTGAATTATGAAGGCATTAAAAAAAATTAGATTTGCGTTCATTTTGTAAGATATTGGAGGATAAATCAATCGAAAAAACGAGTCCAGTTCTTAAAATGGAAAGGATATTATGCATTCCTCAATTGTTGGGCAATTTCATGCCACTATTTAAATATAAAAAAATAACTCCTTAATCAGGAATCGATTTATCGGGCATCACTAATTGCCACATTTTTCTATTCATGATTGCTCACGTATTATAATAATTATAATTCAACTCGTCCTGTCTCCTCCATATTGCTCCACGTTACTACTTTTTTTTTCTGCCGTTCGATTGTTGATGGATCATCTGCTTTTCGCATGTGCCATCCTGGTCGTCCATTCCTTGAATGGTATTGGTGCATGTACGTGTCGGTGTTTAATTGTGTTGTTTACTGTGTGTTGTGTTCATGTAACTTTTCTTTATCTTGCTTATAGTTTGGTTGCATCGGGTGCATGAGCTGTGTATGCATTCTCGTTGTTTACTATGAGGCGGTGTTGGAAGATCTATGTTTAGGCACTTTTTTTTTCTCTTCTTTCTTGGTTGTGTCCGGTGTATGAACCGTAAGTGCGCTGTTTGAATTTACACTGAGATGGGTGTACGGTGAACTAGATATGGCCACCTCTTCCTCTTTCTTTTTTCTCTCTAAACTGGCTGGATAGATCTGGTCTATAGCGAGCTTGTCGCTTCCTTGTGGGTCTCCCTCGCAAGGTGTATGTGATCGTGTTGTCAAATTGTGTCCGACATTCAAAGTCGGCAAAGATATTTTTACTTTCTCCTTTTCTCCTCTAAGCTTATTCTCTTTCGGCTGGTGCTAGGGTTTTTACTGCGCTTGCTTTCTGAAGTTGAACTTGTGTTTTCTTTTTGCCTTGCTCTGAGTTTCGGTTGGTTCCTATTCCTCCTTTTCAGTGAGTTCTTCTTCTTTATTAATTTCTTAATATATCTGTATGAGGTGTGTTGTACTGTTATTAGTTGTTTGTTTTGGGTTTGATGTCAGATTTGGTTGTTGTGCGTTCGTTAATGTGTTTGATTTGTATGTTGTGTTGGTTGGCTTTTTGACAAAAAAAAACCTAGGCCGAGCATTATAGTCCGAAACTTCCGTTAACGAGAAAAAAATCGGAATTGTTTCTATCGGGTTGTTGCTATTTCGTTTTCTGCTTATTTTATCTATTTTCGTTTTCACCTTTGCTCTTGATTGTTCTTTTTCTATGTTTGTTTTTCGTTTTCGTTTTGATATATTTGAAATTTCTGGACCAGTGATGAGTATTGTCTGTGATAAGCCAGATTGAGGAGACAAATTATGCTATGTGCAGTTTGTGCTCTTTGGCAGATACGAAAGAGTTTTGGGATCGGTACCATTGTAATATTTGATTTCAATTCAGAGGTATTTGTATTTTTGTCTCTTCATTTATGTTTTGTTGTTTTTATGCATCTTTCTTCGTGACCCTTTTTTCTCGGTCCGGATGTGGAAAACATGATAATGAAAAATAGTCCCGTCATAAATCAATATAATGGAATTTGAAACCTATGTTGCTTGATGCGGACGAATTTTTTTTGCTTCTTTGTTTAGCGCTTGTTGTTGTAAATAAATGATATATGAGTAGAAGAATTTGATGTATACTTTTTGCGCGACCTATCAGTTGATCCAAATGTTGTACTGACCAGACAATTTGTGATTGAAAGAATTTAATTCAGTTTTTCGATTTGAGTAGCCAGTTGAAGCAATGAAAGTATTTCATCTGCTCCTTGCTTCTCTTTCTCGAATTATCGCGAACTAATACTTTTTGGGTATATCCCTGGATTCAAAGTAAACATAGCAATGAAATTGGCCCTAGATTATATGATAGGGATCGAAAAAAGAAAAAGAATAAGAACAGTTATTACCTTTTGAGATGCTATTCAAAGCAATGAAATTGTTTAAGCATGATTATTGCTTCAATGTTGGACTGAATTATGTTATGTTGTTTGCTTCTTATGGATCATGTTCGAGATGGAATTATATACATTATAATTGTTGTTCATGCTATCCACGTCACCACTTTTGGTCAGATGTTGTTTGTTTCTCGACTTATATACATTCTAATTGTTATAATAATAATTATTATTATAATAATGCTAAGTTCGTGCAGTTCGTGCTCTCTGGTTCCTCGGCGTGAGCCGGTAAACAGTTACAAAATTGTAACGATAATAATAATCTGAGGCTTATTTTTTCTTTTTTCCGCATTTTTTTTGGTGATGTTTTTTTAGTTACTTCTCCATTTATTATGTTTGTTCGATTATATTTATACAAAAAAAGTATTTTTTGTATTAATAAAGCAAATTCTTTTGTATTATTACTGAATAGCTTTTGTGATATATACCACTGAACATCTCTGTTTTGTATGTAATTAGTACTGTTCGATTACGGATTGTGAGACTTTCTTTTTGCGTGTGAACAATCTGTAATTGTTGGAACTTCGTAATTTACGTTATAAACTTTCGTTTTCTATTTGAAAATAATCAATCATCGGAACCATAAAACAAACGAATATATCAACAGATACAACAAACGAATAACCAAAAAGAGTTGAAAAAATTAATAACCAAAAAAACACCAATTTTTTTTTTGTCAAAACAGACTCGCGCAATAGCGCGCGCCTAAAGCTAGTTTATTATGTTTTAGCAACTTTACTTCTTTTTATTATTAACCACATCCAATTTCAACAAATATATGAATTGTATGCTGCAAAATTTTAAAATATCTAGACTTATTATATTTGACGGTAAACAAAAATAATATTACTGTTTTTGTTATGTTATCCTCAGGCCGAAGACCCAACATAAAAAAAATACATGACATAAAAAGCATTGATCCGCTCTAAATTTTCGATTTAAATAAAAAACCAAGTAATCTTATTAAACCCAAAAAAAAGTATGACAAATTAAAAAACGTGGAGTAATGCAATTTTCATTTTCAAAATTCCCAATTAAGCTAAAAAAATAATAATCCTTTTTCAAAAGATCTGATATTATATAGAATCCGCTGATGTCATGAATCCCCGTTAGCGGTAACGGCACGTCACATGTAGCTTATTTATCCATCTTTACCTTTTATCTACACCCGTTTCACATAAACTTCACACACCAAAATACGAATCTTTGTACAAAACTAACGATCATATTTAGACTGGACGTCCAAAAGCCAATAAACGTTGAATGTTTGTCTCGTCGAATTCTAAATAAACATGGTCTAACGTTAAAATAAAATATCCTCTCCAAATAAAATACTCGTGCTAGTGCCGTACAAATTTTCATAATAATAATAATATCCTCAAAAAATAAAATTAATTGAATTCGAATTTGTACGACTATGTGGGAATTCCAAGAAAGAAGTTATCCTATAAATGTTGTATTCGTGCATTTTCGAGATGTTAATTATACAATTCGATAACTATGTGAGAACTTCCGTTGAGGATTGAATATCTTTATTAAATTAATTGTTATCAAATCAGACAATTCTGGTTTTGGAGTTTTTAAATTAATTGTTTAATCAGTAATTACAAGCTCTATTTATAGAGTCATTATATCTGAACTAAGCTTTAGCATATCATCTAATCATAACCGTTTGATCTACCTAACTTACATCTAACGGCTCAGATCTTATTTTAAACAAACGGTCAAAAGCTTGTATGTTTATAAAATACAACACAGCCCAATACCAATTTAAAAGCCCAACATTAAACCAAGCCTTAGAGCCGAAATGGTTTGAATAAAAAGGGCATGTCTCCATTGCAGTCTTCACAGCACGCCTCCAGTCATCTTCTTCTTTAACTACGATAATAATGCAGAAGGAAATGAGAAAAACTGAACGGACATACTTTTAGGGCGTCAAAGGTTTGGATATTGCTCGAACCGTATTCGAAGAAATTCGAATTTGAAAAAAATATTCGGATCCGAATGAAATTCTATAACATACACAATTATTAAAAAGATTCTCTCGACATTGGTAAAATTGATGAATTTACTAATTAAAACTTTCAGATTTAAAAGTGATCGACTTTTCAAATGTGGACAATTTTAATATTTCTCGAAAGTGTTATTTCAGAGAATATCAAACTATTTTTGATATTTTAGTTAATTGCAAACCTATTTCATATTTATCCTTCCTAAACATCTAAACTATCAAATTAGTACAAATTATCTTCCTCTGTTAAACTTAACAGCAAATACAGTTCTTAGAATTTCATCTATACATGAACACATATTCAACAATGGGGATAAATAGTAAAATACAATATAATCTCTTTGATTCACCCATTCCATACTCATTATATTAATGAGTATATTATTGAAGGGTATGTCGGTCATTATATTTTTGTAGTGTTTATTATATTTGGGTTTGGAGTATATTATTGAAGGGTATTATGGTCAATAAAATTTAATGGTCACAATATAATTAACTTTTAGATCAAAAGTTCTGTTTATTTTAATGTTATCGTGACTGTAAGGATAAATTTGATATTATACAAATTTTAGTAGGGATAAAATTGATACTAATTGTGTTTAGCGAGGATAAATATGATATTAACCATTCAAAAGGGATAAATATATAATTTATTAGCTTAGTAGGGACATAGGAAAAAATTTCCCTTGATTTTAAAAAAGTTTCAGCCTACTCTGTTTTTTGTAAGCAAACTGAATATTACGAATATATAACTTTTCCTTTTTAATCCTAACATTTTATTTATTTATTTTTAAAATTTATTATCCATAATCTAAAAAATGCATATAAATGATAATAATCCAGATAATTTATCAAAAAATAATGAATTGTTTATGATCATTTTCAGGCCTAAAAACAAACATTCAGGCCTAAGGACTAGCATTAAAAGCCTCTGATCCGAAATCCATTGGCCCATTTTACAATTTTCATTTGCATTTTTAAAATCGGCCATTTCACTTTTTTCTTCCAATTCGTACTTTATTAGGTTAAACATGTTTTTTGAATGACCATCATTCCATTTGCATGATGAAGTTTGTTGTTTTATTATTTAAACAAATAATTTTGAATATTACAATTGTATTGCGTTGTTCCAGTGAATTATGAAGACATTCAAATTTATTTGTTTCGCATTGATTTTTTAGGATATTGGAGGATAAATCAATAGAAAAAACGAGTCCAATTCTTAAAAATAGAAGGATATTATGCATTCCTCTATTGTTGTGCAATTTCATCCATCTATTTAAATATTAAAAAAACTCCATATTAAAATATATTGTGTTTTGTCCAACATGCGTTTAGGAGTAATTCTACACAACATGTTCACGCTGCAATATTGGCAGCAGAATGATGAAATATATGGTTATGATTAAAATACGTTAAATTAGTTTTATATTGTGAATTCAATACTTACCGTATGAACAACGCGTATAGTTTGTTGATGTGTCTAGCTTGAAGGATGGCGAATCCATATCACACTTGTTTGGCCGATGTTCGCATGGTTTTACTATTTTCTAATTGCACTAATAGATGTGTTATACAATAGTTAATTAATTAAAGAACTAAGATGTATATAGAACTCTTTATTATTATTATTATTATTATTATTATTATTATTATTATTATTATTATTATTATTACTATTATTATTATGACTATTATTATTTTTATTACTATTATTATTATTATTATTTTCTAGATTTGACATCGAAATATTTTATAATGAATAGAAAAATAACCGCACTTGTTTTTTCACTAAATTCTCTCCTCCTTGGCGCGAAGGCCTTGACAGAATCGCAATTAACAGAGGCAACAACATAAAAATATTATTACTTTTGTGGAGGTATATATTAATTTTAATGAAAATCAAGCCTATTATAATTTCTCGATTATAAATAAATTACAAAAAAATAAATTCATTTTTTTACCTAAAACTTCATCAGTTCTTTTCAAAATTCACGATCCGATCTAAGAAACACCTCTAAATCAAATCATCGAAATAATTGATCAAATATAAAAATAATTTGTTTATTATTTCTTGTAGGGTATGCATGAAAAAACTTACGTCATGAAACATAATGACCCATTTTTCATTTGAGTAATAATGTAAATTTATGCATTAATATAAAATTTGTGGTCGATTTATTTGTACGTATCATCACTCTTTTTATTTTAATAATTCACATTTTATTTGTTCAAACACAGTTTTTGAATAACAATGTCATTTTAGTTACATGAACAAATATGTTGATATATAAACTAAACTAAACTAATATCTTTGAATATCACAATAATTTTAGTTATGAAAATAATAAAAATAATTAATTTTTTTTTAAGATATCGGAGGATAAATCAATTTAAAAGAAGAGCCGAATTTTTAAGTAATACATATAAATATACTTGAAAAATAAAAATAAAAATTTGAAATCGAAATAAATGAGTAATACATATAATTATATAATTAGATATAATAAACATTTATTTAATATGAAGTTATTTATGTAAAAACAAAATTTTAGCATATATTATGTCAAATATATAATACATAAAAATATTAAACATATAAATTATAATGAATAAATTAATAAAATAATAAAATATTATATATAATAGATGTATCGTATCCTATGTTTTTTTGAAAATTGTCGTATCGCCGTATCCGTATCGTGTCTGATACGGTACACGTATCCGTATCCCTGCAACATAGGTTTTTTTTTAATATTTTTCCTTCTAAATTGCAAACGCTATGCATATTAATTGAAATTTGATTTACGAATGTTTGAAGTGTGTAATTTTCATATCAACTCGTATTTTTGTTTTGTTTTTTAACTAAATAGCTACATCATCAAGTGTGCAAATATATGAAATTATTTTGATACGTAAAAAATGCATTTGAAATGATTTCGGTGAAAATTTTCGGTGCTTCTAGTTCTAGCATTCTTGCATACATTAATACTTCTCTTTAAAAGTTTAATGAAATCAACTTGATAATTTGAAAAATCAAGGAAAAATTTGAACTCAAATATAAAAATCAACAAAGAAAATTTTGAATTATAATCTAAAAATTAATAAAATAATAAAACTTTTATGATAGTATATTCATTATAACATGTGACTTAATATGAAAATTAGTATAATTAACTGTGGTTATTTTAATTTGTTGTTGATAAAATATTATCTACAAGTTCAAATAATTTTTTTTTTTTTTTGATTGAATGTATGGGGCTTTAAATATCCCCATGCATTTTTGTATTAAAAGAAACAAAATTATTTACATTGTTTTTGGCCTTGTACTTAATTTCGTGTTCCATTAAAAATTAAAAATTAAAAGGGCCCTATTTTCTATTCCTGTTCTTTTGTAAACCAAAGAGCCACAGCTTTTATCTTGCATGTCTTTTGGGTCCTTGGTCTATGGTACACCATGTGTAGCTGAGGGGGTTGCGTAGTGAGTGGGGTGCATGAAGTGCTTACTGCTTCCCACTTTCTCTTTCTGTCTCGTCACATTCCCACTCACTCTTTCTTCTCTCCCCCTCTCAGTCTAGGGTTCGAGCTTCATCCTCCCCTTCATACTTTCTTCTTATTAGTCTCCATTCACTCGCAATTTCTTCAATGAGTTCGTTTCCTTCCATTCTCCGATCTGTGAAGGCTCTGCGGCATCTTTCCCTCCAGATCCCATGTACAAAAATCGCTGTAGCTTGGCTCTCCGGTGTGTTCGGGGTTTTGATGAAGGTTTTTGCTGCTGACTCGAGGGGTTCTTCAAGTGTTGCTCTCCGGCGGAGCTCTTGCTTCATCTTTGACCAATGTTGTTGGGCGAACGCGCATTCTAGGAAGTGCGACGTTGTTTCTTCTTCACTCAAGCACAGGTAACATCTATTGATTAGTTGCATACCTCGTTTTTTGAGATTCTCCTGCGTTAGTATCGCGTTTTGCTGGAATAGCCAAATGAAAATATTTATTCTTGTTGGTATTTTGATTTGCCAGATCCGGTTCAGATCGGTGTGTGTGAACACTCCCATTATCGCGGTTTGGTATGCTTGTTTCACTGTGAATTGATTTTTTTTCCCTCTGTCCCATTCTATCTGGTCTTTACCTGGGTCGATTCGAATTTCAGAGATCCATTTTTCCAGCATTCTCAACTCCTGCTCTGCTCTCTCTGAGAGAGGAGAATGGAATTGTTGTCTGATCGGGATTTTTATGAAGGAGGCATAAGACCCCTCCTTGATCACGAAACTGAAGAGATTTTGCAGTTGTTGGTGCAGCCTTCCGTGACCCCAATTGCAGAACCAAAAACTCGTGTTGGTCCCGTCTTTAATTCGGAAGGTTGTTTGTTGGTAGAAGAAGCTTAAGAGATTCATTATGTCTTTCATGAAGAAAGAGTCGGATTTATCCCTCGGATCCTCTCCATCTCTCTCTCCTGGATTTTTTACTAACGATTGCCAGTTTAGGGCGCTCCCTGCTTTGAAATATCTCCATAACATCGAACGGTTGAAGCATTCTATGCTAAGTATGCCCAACCCACCTGCTTTTGTGGGCCTGCACACCTTTTCCCACGAGATTAGGGGGTACCCTTGCCACTGTTACCCTTCCATAGAAACTCTCGCCTCAGCCTATCCATTTCCGCTATTACCCATTTGGGGAATCTGAGCACCCCTAGGTAATAAATTGGCAAAGATGATAGTACGGAGTTGGTAAGGACCAGTCGACCTCCCACACTGAGGAGTGACCCTTTCCATCCCGATAATTTGTTTCTGAGTTTTTCGATGATGCTTCTATAGTAATCTTTGTCTGGCTTCTTGAAGTGAAGGGTGTATCCTAGGTATTTGAACGGGAGCTGGACTCTGGGGCATCCCAATTCGGTTTCTATTTCTTGCGTGTTGATCGCGGTCTCTGGTACAACGATGAACTCTGATTTGTTGTAGTTGATTATTAGGCCTGATTCATTGCCAAATGTGTCGAGGATATATTTTATTCGCCTGATTTGTGTGATTTCTGGTTTGACATAGAAAATAGAATCGTCCGCGTAAAAGATGGCAGTGTGAATGTGAGGCAGGGGTCTTTCGATGAAGTTCAGTTGGGTTAGTTTTTCCATGATCCTAGCAAGAGAATCTATTGCCAGTATGAAGAGGTGTGGGGATAAGGGGTCCCCCTGCCTCACCCCTCTTTTGAGATTGATTGTTTTCCCTGGCACTCCGTTGAGTAAGACTTTGGCGGCCCCCCCTAGGACTATATTTTCCATCCATTGTATCCATTTCTCTCCAAAAGCCCTTGCTCGCATTATTTTGGTTAGAAAGCCCCACGAGATCGTATCGAAGGCTTTTTGGATGTCCGCTTTGAACAAGAGGGTCGGGGTTTTTGAGAACTGGGCTTTGTGAATGGTTTCTCTTGCGTAGACAAGGCATTCTGATATTTCTCTGCCCTCAAGGAATCCAATTTGGGATTCATGTATGAGATCATTTATCACTGACTTTAGTCTATTGGCCAGTATCTTGGATATTATTTTCTGTACACTGCTTATTAGACTTATTGGTCGATATTCTTTGGCTAATATTGCCTCTGATTTTTTGGGTAAGAGTACCATGTGCGAAATTGAGAATTTGCCTATTCCTTTGGCAGTCGGATATTCCGTGGTGTGCCTAATGATTTCAAAGAGTTCATCTTTTAAATAGGCCCAGTATTTTTTGAAGAATTCTCCGTTGAAACCATCAGGCCCAGGTGCTTTATTGTTTTTCCATTTTTTAACTACTCTTTCTATTTCTCCCATCTCGATCTCCTTGTCTAATGCAGATAAGTCGAGTGTTGCTGCGTTGTATAAGGGGGACATGTCCATTTGGTGGTTGGGATCGTGTATTGCCGTTTGACCCATTAGGTCTCTGTAGAAGCAGAACAGGATGTTTGCTTTTCCTGTGTGTGAGGTGACCTCTACATTTGTTCTACTGTCCATGAGGAGGGGGATTAAGAGTTTGTTTTTCTTTACTGTGGCAAATGTGTGGAAAAATCGGGTGTTGGCGTCGCCCTCCTTGATCCACCTGAATTTTGCTCGTTGTTTCCAATAAGTTTCTTGTTTTTCGGTGAGCTCTTGGTATCTTCTTTTCACTATTGCTTGTAGCCATTTTTCCTGTTCTGATAGCAATCTGGTGTCTCTTATCTTATCCAGGTTGCTTAGAATTGTCTTGCAGTTCGCGTTGAAAGTTTGCCTCTCTGTTTGCCTATTCTTGTTCCATCTTTTGAGTTTTAAGCCTAGTACCTCGAGTTTGTTGTATAGTTGGTCGCTGTCAGAGGCTCTGTAACTGGTGAGATGTTCAGTAATTATTTTGTGGGCTTCTGGGTTTGTCAGCCATGTGTTTTCGAATCTGAATGAGGGATGAATTGGGAAGCTTGTGTTTGCTTGCAGGATTATTGGCACATGGTCAGAGCATGTGTTGGTGCCCCCTTTTTGTGTGGCTTGTGGAAAAAGTGTGGACCATGGCTTGTTGTATAGAAAACGATCTAGCCTGGCTTTTGCTGTGGAATTGGACCAAGTGTAGGAGATTCCTTTAAGAGCCGGATTGATTAGCTCTTGGTTATTTATGAATTGATTGAAGATTTGTGTTTCTTCCCAGTTTCTGTGAGAATCTCCTGTTCTTTCTCTGATTTGGGCGATGAGATTGAAGTCGCCCATTAAGACCCACGGTATTTCTTTGTCTCTCTCTAATTCTGCTAATTCCCTGAGGAATTGTTCTTTTTCTGTGAGGCCTTGTGGGCCATAGACGCCCGTGACGCAGATGTCGTTGTTGTCCCATAGACATTTGAAATGGATTGTTAGGAAGTGGGTGTTCGCTATGGTTTGTTGGTGCTGTAATACGGATTCATTCCATGCGATAAGTATCCCCCCCGATGCACCTCTTGATTCTATTGTGGAGAAGCCGTTGAGTTTGTTGCCGCATAGTTCTTTGTTGATTTGGGGGTTAAGGCTGGATAGTTTTGTTTCTTGTAGACAGATGATATCTGGTTGTTCCTTCGAAATTGTCTCTCTTATCATCCTTCTTTTTTCTTTCATATTTGCCCCTCTGACATTCCATGAGAAGATTGTTATTTTCTTGTGTTTCATTTTGTTTTTATGTATTTTTCTACTTCTTTCCCTGCTTTCTTGTTTTTCTGTTTTACTCTTTTTTCTGGATCAGTGATGAGATTATATCTCTGAGATCATCGCTGATTTCTATTCCAACTGCTTGGAGGGCAGTGTACACATCTTCTTTCTCTAAATATTGTGGCGTGTCTTCTGGTATTTGTGGTAGAATTGGCGTTTCCCTCACTCGTTGTCTTCTTTTTTCGAACCCCACCGAGATTTCTTGGTACTGGGTCATCTGAGCTTTTTCAGTGGCTGTGGTGTATTTGTCACTTTGTTTTTCTTTGATCCGGTCACTTCTTCTTGCTTGTTTGGATGGTCTAACCTGAGTAGATTCTTCACTCAGGATATCGATTGAGATTGGCTCTGTATTTTGGATTGTGGCTTTGTAGAGTGAATTGGTGATGTCTTGGATGAGTGGACTTTCGTGATCAATTTGTTGGGTTGTCTGTTGGTATGGCACCAAGGCTTTAAACGAGATGTCAGTATTTGAGGGGTTTGAGATTATGGATTGGCTGTATTTGATGTCGGCTTGCGGAAGTTCAAATAATTATACAATATATTATTTCGAACATAACTTATAAGAGACATACCGAGCTAGGTTTGATATCATTAATATATATTATATGCATGTTAAAATATTTATTCAATAACTACAAAAAACATAATGCTATGTCGGTTATATTTTTAATTGATAACAAAAAAATAATCGTTACACTATATTATAAAAGACTAACTAAATTTACCTATACATTTTTTGGTATATATCATACTACAATTATTCTTCATATAATAAATCCAAAACGAAACATACACAAAACTATATTAAATAAAAGAATCACAATTAAATACTAATAATATTACTATAAATTATTAGTTAATGTTAGATATATGATTAATATTAGTTTACAATAGTAATATCATTGCAATGTATATCAATTGGATTGGTATTATTAAATCAATATTAATAATGATAATATTGAATCATTTACAACTTGAATCATATTTTTGGGAGTAAAAATAATATTGAACAGGTCACCAAAAAGGGGTATAACTTTGTGCTGTGTATATTGATTCTAATGAAGTTTCAGCCTATTCTGATTTTTGAAAGTAAAAATAATATTACGAAAAAAGAACTTTTCCTTTTTAATCCTCAAATATCATCAATTTTTTCATAAAAATTATTATTCATAATCTAAAAAATACATATAAATGATAATAATCCAGATAATTTATCAAATAATGAAATGTTTATGATCACTTTCAGACCTGAGGACTAGAATAAAAGGCCTCTGATCCGAAACCCATTGGCCCATTTTACAATTTCCATTTTCATTTTTAAAACCGATCATTTCACCTTTTTTTTTTCAATTCGTACTTTATTAGGTTAAACATGTTTTTTGAATGACCATCATTCCATTTGCATGATGAAGTCTGTTGATTTATTATTTAAACAAATTAACTCTTGAATATTATAATTGTATTATGTTGTTCCAGTGAATTATGAAGGCATTAAAAAAAATTAGATTTGCGTTCATTTTGTAAGATATTGGAGGATAAATCAATCGAAAAAACGAGTCCAGTTCTTAAAATGGAAAGGATATTATGCATTCCTCAATTGTTGGGCAATTTCATGCCACTATTTAAATATAAAAAAATAACTCCTTAATCAGGAATCGATTTATCGGGCATCACTAATTGCCACATTTTTCTATTCATGATTGCTCACATATTATAATAATTATAATTCAACTCGTCCTGTCTCCTCCATATTGCTCCACGTCACTACTTTTTTTTTCTGCCGTTCGATTGTTGATGGATCATCTGCTTTTCGCATGTGCCATCCTGGTCGTCCATTCCTTGAATGGTATTGGTGCATGTACGTGTCGGTGTTTAATTGTGTTGTTTACTGTGTGTTGTGTTCATGTAACTTTTCTTTATCTTGCTTATAGTTTGGTTGCATCGGGTGCATGAGCTGTGTATGCATGCTCGTTGTTTACTATGAGGCGGTGTAGGAAGATCTATGTTTAGGCACTTTTTTTTTCTCTTCTTTCTTGGTTGTGTCCGGTGTATGAACCGTAAGTGCGCTGTTTGAATTTACACTGAGATGGGTGTACGGTGAACTAGATATGGCCACCTCTTCCTCTTTCTTTTTTCTCTCTAAACTGGCTGGATAGATCTGGTCTATAGCGAGCTTGTCGCTTCCTTGTGGGTCTCCCTCGCAAGGTGTATGTGATCGTGTTGTCAAATTGTGTCCGTCTATTCAAAGTCGGCAAAGATATTTTTACTTTCTCCTTTTCTCCTCTAAGCTTATTCTCTTTCGGCTGGTGCTTGGGTTTTTACTGCGCTTGCTTTCTGAAGTTGAACTTGTGTTTTCTTTTTGCCTTGCTCTGAGTTTCGGTTGGTTCCTATTCCTCCTTTTCAGTGAGTTCTTCTTCTTTATTAATTTCTTAATATATCTGTATGAGGTGTGTTGTACTGTTATTAGTTGTTTGTTTTGGGTTTGATGTCAGATTTGGTTGTTGTGCGTTCGTTAATGTGTTTGATTTGTATGTTGTGTTGGTTGGCTTTTTGACAAAAAAAAACCTAGGCCGAGCATTATAGTCCGAAACTTCCGTTAACGAGAAAAAAATCGGAATTGTTTCTATCGGGTTGTTGCTATTTCGTTTTCTGCTTATTTTATCTATTTTCGTTTTCACCTTTGCTCTTGATTGTTCTTTTTCTATGTTTGTTTTTCGTTTTCGTTTTGATATATTTGAAATTTCTGGACCAGTGATGAGTATTGTCTGTGATAAGCCAGATTGAGGAGACAAATTATGCTATGTGCAGTTTGTGCTCTTTGGCAGATACGAAAGAGTTTTGGGATCGGTACCATTGTAATATTTGATTTCAATTCAGAGGTATTTGTATTTTTGTCTCTTCATTTATGTTTTGTTGTTTTTATGCATCTTTCTTCGTGACCCTTTTTTCTCGGTCCGGATGTGGAAAACATGATAATGAAAAATAGTCCCGTCATAAATCAATATAATGGAATTTGAAACCTATGTTGCTTGATGCGGACGAATTTTTTTTGCTTCTTTGTTTAGCGCTTGTTGTTGTAAATAAATGATATATGAGTAGAAGAATTTGATGTATACTTTTTGCGCGACCTATCAGTTGATCCAAATGTTGTACTGACCAGACAATTTGTGATTGAAAGAATTTAATTCAGTTTTTCGATTTGAGTAGCCAGTTGAAGCAATGAAAGTATTTCATCTGCTCCTTGCTTCTCTTTCTCGAATTATCGCGAACTAATACTTTTTGGGTATATCCCTGGATTCAAAGTAAACATAGCAATGAAATTGGCCCTAGATTATATGATAGGGATCGAAAAAAGAAAAAGAATAAGAACAGTTATTACCTTTTGAGATGCTATTCAAAGCAATGAAATTGTTTAAGCATGATTATTGCTTCAATGTTGGACTGAATTATGTTATGTTGTTTGCTTCTTATGGATCATGTTCGAGATGGAATTATATACATTATAATTGTTGTTCATGCTATCCACGTCACCACTTTTGGTCAGATGTTGTTTGTTTCTCGACTTATATACATTCTAATTGTTATAATAATAATTATTATTATAATAATGCTAAGTTCGTGCAGTTCGTGCTCTCTGGTTCCTCGGCGTGAGCCGGTAAACAGTTACAAAATTGTAACGATAATAATAATCTGAGGCTTATTTTTTCTTTTTTCCGCATTTTTTTTGGTGATGTTTTTTTAGTTACTTCTCCATTTATTATGTTTGTTCGATTGTATTTATACAAAAAAAGTATTTTTTGTATTAATAAAGCAAATTCTTTTGTATTATTACTGAATAGCTTTTGTGATATATACCACTGAACATCTCTGTTTTGTATGTAATTAGTACTGTTCGATTACGGATTGTGAGACTTTCTTTTTGCGTGTGAACAATCTGTAATTGTTGGAACTTCGTAATTTACGTTATAAACTTTCGTTTTCTATTTGAAAATAATCAATCATCGGAACCATAAAACAAACGAATATATCAACAGATACAACAAACGAATAACCAAAAAGAGTTGAAAAAATTAATAACCAAAAAAACACCAATTTTTTTTTTGTCAAAACAGACTCGCGCAATAGCGCGCGCCTAAAGCTAGTTTATTATGTTTTAGCAACTTTACTTCTTTTTATTATTAACCACATCCAATTTCAACAAATATATGAATTGTATGCTGCAAAATTTTAAAATATCTAGACTTATTATATTTGACGGTAAACAAAAATAATATTACTGTTTTTGTTATGTTATCCTCAGGCCGAAGACCCAACATAAAAAAAATACATGACATAAAAAGCATTGATCCGCTCTAAATTTTCGATTTAAATAAAAAACCAAGTAATCTTATTAAACCCAAAAAAAAGTATGACAAATTAAAAAACGTGGAGTAATGCAATTTTCATTTTCAAAATTCCCAATTAAGCTAAAAAAATAATAATCCTTTTTCAAAAGATCTGATATTATATAGAATCCGCTGATGTCATGAATCCCCGTTAGCGGTAACGGCACGTCACATGTAGCTTATTTATCCATCTTTACCTTTTATCTACACCCGTTTCACATAAACTTCACACACCAAAATACGAATCTTTGTACAAAACTAACGATCATATTTAGACTGGACGTCCAAAAGCCAATAAACGTTGAATGTTTGTCTCGTCGAATTCTAAATAAACATGGTCTAACGTTAAAATAAAATATCCTCTCCAAATAAAATACTCGTGCTAGTGCCGTACAAATTTTCATAATAATAATAATATCCTCAAAAAATAAAATTAATTGAATTCGAATTTGTACGACTATGTGGGAATTCCAAGAAAGAAGTTATCCTATAAATGTTGTATTCGTGCATTTTCGAGATGTTAATTATACAATTCGATAACTATGTGAGAACTTCCGTTGAGGATTGAATATCTTTATTAAATTAATTGTTATCAAATCAGACAATTCTGGTTTTGGAGTTTTTAAATTAATTGTTTAATCAGTAATTACAAGCTCTATTTATAGAGTCATTATATCTGAACTAAGCTTTAGCATATCATCTAATCATAACCGTTTGATCTACCTAACTTACATCTAACGGCTCAGATCTTATTTTAAACAAACGGTCAAAAGCTTGTATGTTTATAAAATACAACACAGCCCAATACCAATTTAAAAGCCCAACATTAAACCAAGCCTTAGAGCCGAAATGGTTTGAATAAAAAGGGCATGTCTCCATTGCAGTCTTCACAGCACGCCTCCAGTCATCTTCTTCTTTAACTACGATAATAATGCAGAAGGAAATGAGAAAAACTGAACGGACATACTTTTAGGGCGTCAAAGGTTTGGATATTGCTCGAACCGTATTCGAAGAAATTCGAATTTGAAAAAAATATTCGGATCCGAATGAAATTCTATAACATACACAATTATTAAAAAGATTCTCTCGACATTGGTAAAATTGATGAATTTACTAATTAAAACTTTCAGATTTAAAAGTGATCGACTTTTCAAATGTGGACAATTTTAATATTTCTCGAAAGTGTTATTTCAGAGAATATCAAACTATTTTTGATATTTTAGTTAATTGCAAACCTATTTCATATTTATCCTTCCTAAACATCTAAACTATCAAATTAGTACAAATTATCTTCCTCTGTTAAACTTAACAGCAAATACAGTTCTTAGAATTTCATCTATACATGAACACATATTCAACAATGGGGATAAATAGTAAAATACAATATAATCTCTTTGATTCACCCATTCCATACTCATTATATTAATGAGTATATTATTGAAGGGTATGTCGGTCATTATATTTTTGTAGTGTTTATTATATTTGGGTTTGGAGTATATTATTGAAGGGTATTATGGTCAATAAAATTTAATGGTCACAATATAATTAACTTTTAGATCAAAAGTTCTGTTTATTTTAATGTTATCGTGACTGTAAGGATAAATTTGATATTATACAAATTTTAGTAGGGATAAAATTGATACTAATTGTGTTTAGCGAGGATAAATATGATATTAACCATTCAAAAGGGATTAATATATAATTTATTAGCTTAGTAGGGACATAGGAAAAAATTTCCCTTGATTTTAAAAAAGTTTCAGCCTACTCTGTTTTTTGTAAGCAAACTGAATATTACGAATATATAACTTTTCCTTTTTAATCCTAACATTTTATTTATTTATTTTTAAAATTTATTATCCATAATCTAAAAAATGCATATAAATGATAATAATCCAGATAATTTATCAAAAAATAATGAATTGTTTATGATCATTTTCAGGCCTAAAAACAAACATTCAGGCCTAAGGACTAGCATTAAAAGCCTCTGATCCGAAATCCATTGGCCCATTTTACAATTTTCATTTGCATTTTTAAAATCGGCCATTTCACTTTTTTCTTCCAATTCGTACTTTATTAGGTTAAACATGTTTTTTGAATGACCATCATTCCATTTGCATGATGAAGTTTGTTGTTTTATTATTTAAACAAATAATTTTGAATATTACAATTGTATTGCGTTGTTCCAGTGAATTATGAAGACATTCAAATTTATTTGTTTCGCATTGATTTTTGGGGGAATTTCTTGTATGTCCCTCCAAAAGCAAGAAATATCAAATTTGTCCTTATAAAATTGTTAATATCAAATATAACCCTTTATAACTCATATTATATCAAATTGGTCTAAATTTAACAATTCTGTTAAATTTAACAGATTATCGGTACAATTACTACTTTACCCCTGAACCGATAACATATCATTACTAACCCTAAACCCTCTTCGTCTAAGCTATTAGCTCCATTGTTCTCCCTCCATGGCGACTTCTGAACCACGAAAATTTCCATGGTAATAGGCCTGCAAAATCGAACCATGGCGGAGCTCCATTGGCTTGATGAAAGAAACTCTTCCGTGGCGGAGCTCACAGAGAACAAGAGGCGTAACGCTTCTGAACTTGGACTAACCGAACCAGTCACCATGCAAAACTCTTCAATTCGATTAAAGTAAGTATCCTCTCTCCAATTTGTGGTTTCTTTCTTCAGGATGTGCTTGATTTCTGCAACCTTTGTAATTTGCTTTTTTGTGTATTTGGTGCTGGTTTATACCTAAATTGGTCATACTGATTATCAGATTTCTGTTTTTGTTTGATTTGTATTGTAATACTATCAATTCTGTTTTTAGAGCAGCAATTCAGGATGGTAACATCAATTCTCATGATAGAGTGATTGATTTCATGGACATAGTAACAAAAAACGATTTTCAGTTTTGTCTAATTCTTGTCTTGAATGCATGAACTTTTGATGCAAATTGGCTTTCTTCATATTATAGTCGTATCTTCAGTCATACAAATTAACTTTCTCTTGTACCAATTATACAAATTTCTTCATTGGTCCCTGCATTAGCTTTCTTAACCAACTTAATCTTGGCAAAAATTAATGGAACAGTCTCAAATAATTGGAGAATCACACTAAATGATACATAACCACTATGAAAAGATGATACAGCTTGAATCATAACAGTTTAATTTGATCAGTATGAAAAGATTACCGCATCTAGAATTTGTCTTGACTAAATATCTGAAGATATATCTATTAGGATTCAACACGATTGAGCACTATGTTGCTTTAGCCAGATAGTTTATCTGATTTTTTTTACAATATCACTCACTATCCAGTATAAAAAATTGTTTTTGCATTTCATTCGATTTAGACCTTTCCTAGTGGAATTATTACATCATTAAAATTCTAATTAGCTCAATTTGTATATGTTTGTAGATTAAATGGAGAATCTCATTCAAGATGACTGTAGTACCGTTGTTTTTGCAATTATTCTGGTGTCTCAGATTGTACAACTACGAGGAAGAAAAAAATACTAGACCAATAGCATAATGTTATATATATATTTTGAGTTTACCGATAACTACCATGTTACATGTTTTTTGTATTTAGAACTTTAATTATGTTTGGACTATATTGTGTGATTTCTTATGTTGATGTATGAGGTGCAATTCTTATTTGGAATTCTTTTTTGTCGATTGAATTGAGGATTAAAATTGTTTTGGGTTCATCTAATGGTTTAGTGGTTTATTTGTTTAATAGTATCATGATTATGTTTATTTAGTGATTATAATTGTAAGGATTGTTTTTTATTGTATCTATATGATATATGAGTTGTGAATGGGTAGATTTTGATGTTATGCTGTGTTTTAGATGATGATATATCAAAATTATTGGTTACTGAGAACTAACTTTATACAAAGTAATAATCAAACTTTTTATATTAGATGTATACAAAACAAATTCCTATCTATTGTCGTTTACAACGCATCATGAATATATCATTTGTACAAGAAAAGCTTGTACCAACTCATTCCCAACAACGCCGATATTTCCAATCATAAACAAACTAACACAATTATCCGATATTTTCGATCCTAAACAAACTATCACAATTTATCCGATATTTCCAATCATAAACAAACTATCACAATTTATCCGATATTTTCGATCCTAAACAAACTATCACAATTTATCCGATATTTTCGATCCTAAACAAACTATCACAATTTATCCGATATTTCCAATCCTAAACAAACTAATGCAAATTATGGTTCGATCCATGGCAAGTAGACTCCCAATTTGAAGATTTTGGTGATCCTTTTCATTATGATATTTCTTCATTCTATCTAGATCTCTCATTTTTTCATCCTATTTGACAACAACAGCAGAATAAAAATATATTTCAAAAATTACAATCGACCATAAAACCCTAAATGAGATATATTTATTTTCCATCCTAAAACCCTAAATTACTGTTAGAATTTGCAATTGACTCCTTAAACATACACCAATATTTGATTCAAAATTCAAAAACTTAATTTATAAACCCTTAAAACTCAATCCCAAGGTAGATTAACCACTGTATCAATTAAATAGCAGTACCGGTATGCCCCGTACCAATCACTGATACCGATATGACGGTATTGATCAATTACTAGTACCGGTATGATGGCATTATTACCCTGTACTGTACGAGGTTGCAATTTAGAGTTTTTGCCAGCAAGGGAGGTGCCGAGTTTTGCTGCATTAACTAGAGGCGTCGAGCTTTCTCACAATAACAACTTTGTACCTTGTCGTTGAAAAGGAGGTTGGATGTGAGAAGGGATTTGGCTGACAAAAGGCGTGCAGATTTGACGAGCTTCCTTCTCCCTACTTCCCTCCTTCCCTCCTTCCTTCCCCCTCTTCTTGTTTCCTGCTCTCTTTTCTAATGAAAAATGGCAAGGGTTGCGACGTGATGCTATTCAAGAGCTGGGATTCGATTTGATTAAACTTGCATGAAATGTTTTTGGGCGACATAAGAGAAGAGGAATGGGGCAGTCGTTAGATTGGGGTTAATAGATTAGAGATGGTGATAATATTTCGGCTAAGGGGTATTTTCGTCATATCTAGTATTTTAATTAGAGTTAACAATCATAAAATATTGTAAATTGGATGGTAAGTTAACGATTTGGATATTTTTGATATTATTTGCCTTTTGGGTGTATATATTTGATATTTTTTAATTTTGAAAGGATAAATTTGTAAGTGTTTTAATTTTGAAAGGACATATTTGATATTAGCAATTTTAAAGGGACAAATTTGATATTTTAAACTTTTGAAGGGACATGTTTGAAATTACCCCTTGATTTTTTAGGATATTGGAGGATAAATCAATAGAAAAAACGAGTCCAATTCTTAAAAATAGAAGGATATTATGCATTCCTCTATTGTTGTGCAATTTCATCCATCTATTTAAATATTAAAAAAACTCCATATTAAAATATATTGTGTTTTGTCCAACATGCGTTTAGGAGTAATTCTACACAACATGTTCACGCTGCAATATTGGCAGCAGAATGATGAAATATATGGTTATGATTAAAATACGTTAAATTAGTTTTATATTGTGAATTCAATACTTACCGTATGAACAACGCGTATAGTTTGTTGATGTGTCTAGCTTGAAGGATGGCGAATCCATATCACACTTGTTTGGCCGATGTTCGCATGGTTTTACTATTTTCTAATTGCACTAATAGATGTGTTATACAATAGTTAATTAATTAAAGAACTAAGATGTATATAGAACTCTTTATTATTATTATTATTATTATTATTATTATTATTATTATTATTATTATTATTATTACTATTATTATTATGACTATTATTATTTTTATTACTATTATTATTATTATTATTTTCTAGATTTGACATCGAAATATTTTATAATGAATAGAAAAATAACCGCACTTGTTTTTTCACTAAATTCTCTCCTCCTTGGCGCGAAGGCCTTGACAGAATCGCAATTAACAGAGGCAACAACATAAAAATATTATTACTTTTGTGGAGGTATATATTAATTTTAATGAAAATCAAGCCTATTATAATTTCTCGATTATAAATAAATTACAAAAAAATAAATTCATTTTTTTACCTAAAACTTCATCAGTTCTTTTCAAAATTCACGATCCGATCTAAGAAACACCTCTAAATCAAATCATCGAAATAATTGATCAAATATAAAAATAATTTGTTTATTATTTCTTGTAGGGTATGCATGAAAAAACTTACGTCATGAAACATAATGACCCATTTTTCATTTGAGTAATAATGTAAATTTATGCATTAATATAAAATTTGTGGTCGATTTATTTGTACGTATCATCACTCTTTTTATTTTAATAATTCACATTTTATTTGTTCAAACACAGTTTTTGAATAACAATGTCATTTTAGTTACATGAACAAATATGTTGATATATAAACTAAACTAAACTAATATCTTTGAATATCACAATAATTTTAGTTATGAAAATAATAAAAATAATTAATTTTTTTTTAAGATATCGGAGGATAAATCAATTTAAAAGAAGAGCCGAATTTTTAAGTAATACATATAAATATACTTGAAAAATAAAAATAAAAATTTGAAATCGAAATAAATGAGTAATACATATAATTATATAATTAGATATAATAAACATTTATTTAATATGAAGTTATTTATGTAAAAACAAAATTTTAGCATATATTATGTCAAATATATAATACATAAAAATATTAAACATATAAATTATAATGAATAAATTAATAAAATAATAAAATATTATATATAATAGATGTATCGTATCCTATGTTTTTTTGAAAATTGTCGTATCGCCGTATCCGTATCGTGTCTGATACGGTACACGTATCCGTATCCCTGCAACATAGGTTTTTTTTTAATATTTTTCCTTCTAAATTGCAAACGCTATGCATATTAATTGAAATTTGATTTACGAATGTTTGAAGTGTGTAATTTTCATATCAACTCGTATTTTTGTTTTGTTTTTTAACTAAATAGCTACATCATCAAGTGTGCAAATATATGAAATTATTTTGATACGTAAAAAATGCATTTGAAATGATTTCGGTGAAAATTTTCGGTGCTTCTAGTTCTAGCATTCTTGCATACATTAATACTTCTCTTTAAAAGTTTAATGAAATCAACTTGATAATTTGAAAAATCAAGGAAAAATTTGAACTCAAATATAAAAATCAACAAAGAAAATTTTGAATTATAATCTAAAAATTAATAAAATAATAAAACTTTTATGATAGTATATTCATTATAACATGTGACTTAATATGAAAATTAGTATAATTAACTGTGGTTATTTTAATTTGTTGTTGATAAAATATTATCTACAAGTTCAAATAATTTTTTTTTTTTTTTGATTGAATGTATGGGGCTTTAAATATCCCCATGCATTTTTGTATTAAAAGAAACAAAATTATTTACATTGTTTTTGGCCTTGTACTTAATTTCGTGTTCCATTAAAAATTAAAAATTAAAAGGGCCCTATTTTCTATTCCTGTTCTTTTGTAAACCAAAGAGCCACAGCTTTTATCTTGCATGTCTTTTGGGTCCTTGGTCTATGGTACACCATGTGTAGCTGAGGGGGTTGCGTAGTGAGTGGGGTGCATGAAGTGCTTACTGCTTCCCACTTTCTCTTTCTGTCTCGTCACATTCCCACTCACTCTTTCTTCTCTCCCCCTCTCAGTCTAGGGTTCGAGCTTCATCCTCCCCTTCATACTTTCTTCTTATTAGTCTCCATTCACTCGCAATTTCTTCAATGAGTTCGTTTCCTTCCATTCTCCGATCTGTGAAGGCTCTGCGGCATCTTTCCCTCCAGATCCCATGTACAAAAATCGCTGTAGCTTGGCTCTCCGGTGTGTTCGGGGTTTTGATGAAGGTTTTTGCTGCTGACTCGAGGGGTTCTTCAAGTGTTGCTCTCCGGCGGAGCTCTTGCTTCATCTTTGACCAATGTTGTTGGGCGAACGCGCATTCTAGGAAGTGCGACGTTGTTTCTTCTTCACTCAAGCACAGGTAACATCTATTGATTAGTTGCATACCTCGTTTTTTGAGATTCTCCTGCGTTAGTATCGCGTTTTGCTGGAATAGCCAAATGAAAATATTTATTCTTGTTGGTATTTTGATTTGCCAGATCCGGTTCAGATCGGTGTGTGTGAACACTCCCATTATCGCGGTTTGGTATGCTTGTTTCACTGTGAATTGATTTTTTTTCCCTCTGTCCCATTCTATCTGGTCTTTACCTGGGTCGATTCGAATTTCAGAGATCCATTTTTCCAGCATTCTCAACTCCTGCTCTGCTCTCTCTGAGAGAGGAGAATGGAATTGTTGTCTGATCGGGATTTTTATGAAGGAGGCATAAGACCCCTCCTTCTTGATCACGAAACTGAAGAGATTTTGCAGTTGTTGGTGCAGCCTTCCGTGACCCCAATTGCAGAACCAAAAACTCGTGTTGGTCCCGTCTTTAATTCGGAAGGTTGTTTGTTGGTAGAAGAAGCTTAAGAGATTCATTATGTCTTTCATGAAGAAAGAGTCGGATTTATCCCTCGGATCCTCTCCATCTCTCTCTCCTGGATTTTTTACTAACGATTGCCAGTTTAGGGCGCTCCCTGCTTTGAAATATCTCCATAACATCGAACGGTTGAAGCATTCTATGCTAAGTATGCCCAACCCACCTGCTTTTGTGGGCCTGCACACCTTTTCCCACGAGATTAGGGGGTACCCTTGCCACTGTTACCCTTCCATAGAAACTCTCGCCTCAGCCTATCCATTTCCGCTATTACCCATTTGGGGAATCTGAGCACCCCTAGGTAATAAATTGGCAAAGATGATAGTACGGAGTTGGTAAGGACCAGTCGACCTCCCACACTGAGGAGTGACCCTTTCCATCCCGATAATTTGTTTCTGAGTTTTTCGATGATGCTTCTATAGTAATCTTTGTCTGGCTTCTTGAAGTGAAGGGTGTATCCTAGGTATTTGAACGGGAGCTGGACTCTGGGGCATCCCAATTCGGTTTCTATTTCTTGCGTGTTGATCGCGGTCTCTGGTACAACGATGAACTCTGATTTGTTGTAGTTGATTATTAGGCCTGATTCATTGCCAAATGTGTCGAGGATATATTTTATTCGCCTGATTTGTGTGATTTCTGGTTTGACATAGAAAATAGAATCGTCCGCGTAAAAGATGGCAGTGTGAATGTGAGGCAGGGGTCTTTCGATGAAGTTCAGTTGGGTTAGTTTTTCCATGATCCTAGCAAGAGAATCTATTGCCAGTATGAAGAGGTGTGGGGATAAGGGGTCCCCCTGCCTCACCCCTCTTTTGAGATTGATTGTTTTCCCTGGCACTCCGTTGAGTAAGACTTTGGCGGCCCCCCCTAGGACTATATTTTCCATCCATTGTATCCATTTCTCTCCAAAAGCCCTTGCTCGCATTATTTTGGTTAGAAAGCCCCACGAGATCGTATCGAAGGCTTTTTGGATGTCCGCTTTGAACAAGAGGGTCGGGGTTTTTGAGAACTGGGCTTTGTGAATGGTTTCTCTTGCGTAGACAAGGCATTCTGATATTTCTCTGCCCTCAAGGAATCCAATTTGGGATTCATGTATGAGATCATTTATCACTGACTTTAGTCTATTGGCCAGTATCTTGGATATTATTTTCTGTACACTGCTTATTAGACTTATTGGTCGATATTCTTTGGCTAATATTGCCTCTGATTTTTTGGGTAAGAGTACCATGTGCGAAATTGAGAATTTGCCTATTCCTTTGGCAGTCGGATATTCCGTGGTGTGCCTAATGATTTCAAAGAGTTCATCTTTTAAATAGGCCCAGTATTTTTTGAAGAATTCTCCGTTGAAACCATCAGGCCCAGGTGCTTTATTGTTTTTCCATTTTTTAACTACTCTTTCTATTTCTCCCATCTCGATCTCCTTGTCTAATGCAGATAAGTCGAGTGTTGCTGCGTTGTATAAGGGGGACATGTCCATTTGGTGGTTGGGATCGTGTATTGCCGTTTGACCCATTAGGTCTCTGTAGAAGCAGAACAGGATGTTTGCTTTTCCTGTGTGTGAGGTGACCTCTACATTTGTTCTACTGTCCATGAGGAGGGGGATTAAGAGTTTGTTTTTCTTTACTGTGGCAAATGTGTGGAAAAATCGGGTGTTGGCGTCGCCCTCCTTGATCCACCTGAATTTTGCTCGTTGTTTCCAATAAGTTTCTTGTTTTTCGGTGAGCTCTTGGTATCTTCTTTTCACTATTGCTTGTAGCCATTTTTCCTGTTCTGATAGCAATCTGGTGTCTCTTATCTTATCCAGGTTGCTTAGAATTGTCTTGCAGTTCGCGTTGAAAGTTTGCCTCTCTGTTTGCCTATTCTTGTTCCATCTTTTGAGTTTTAAGCCTAGTACCTCGAGTTTGTTGTATAGTTGGTCGCTGTCAGAGGCTCTGTAACTGGTGAGATGTTCAGTAATTATTTTGTGGGCTTCTGGGTTTGTCAGCCATGTGTTTTCGAATCTGAATGAGGGATGAATTGGGAAGCTTGTGTTTGCTTGCAGGATTATTGGCACATGGTCAGAGCATGTGTTGGTGCCCCCTTTTTGTGTGGCTTGTGGAAAAAGTGTGGACCATGGCTTGTTGTATAGAAAACGATCTAGCCTGGCTTTTGCTGTGGAATTGGACCAAGTGTAGGAGATTCCTTTAAGAGCCGGATTGATTAGCTCTTGGTTATTTATGAATTGATTGAAGATTTGTGTTTCTTCCCAGTTTCTGTGAGAATCTCCTGTTCTTTCTCTGATTTGGGCGATGAGATTGAAGTCGCCCATTAAGACCCACGGTATTTCTTTGTCTCTCTCTAATTCTGCTAATTCCCTGAGGAATTGTTCTTTTTCTGTGAGGCCTTGTGGGCCATAGACGCCCGTGACGCAGATGTCGTTGTTGTCCCATAGACATTTGAAATGGATTGTTAGGAAGTGGGTGTTCGCTATGGTTTGTTGGTGCTGTAATACGGATTCATTCCATGCGATAAGTATCCCCCCCGATGCACCTCTAGATTCTATTGTGGAGAAGCCGTTGAGTTTGTTGCCGCATAGTTCTTTGTTGATTTGGGGGTTAAGGCTGGATAGTTTTGTTTCTTGTAGACAGATGATATCTGGTTGTTCCTTCGAAATTGTCTCTCTTATCATCCTTCTTTTTTCTTTCATATTTGCCCCTCTGACATTCCATGAGAAGATTGTTATTTTCTTGTGTTTCATTTTGTTTTTATGTATTTTTCTACTTCTTTCCCTGCTTTCTTGTTTTTCTGTTTTACTCTTTTTTCTGGATCAGTGATGAGATTATATCTCTGAGATCATCGCTGATTTCTATTCCAACTGCTTGGAGGGCAGTGTACACATCTTCTTTCTCTAAATATTGTGGCGTGTCTTCTGGTATTTGTGGTAGAATTGGCGTTTCCCTCACTCGTTGTCTTCTTTTTTCGAACCCCACCGAGATTTCTTGGTACTGGGTCATCTGAGCTTTTTCAGTGGCTGTGGTGTATTTGTCACTTTGTTTTTCTTTGATCCGGTCACTTCTTCTTGCTTGTTTGGATGGTCTAACCTGAGTAGATTCTTCACTCAGGATATCGATTGAGATTGGCTCTGTATTTTGGATTGTGGCTTTGTAGAGTGAATTGGTGATGTCTTGGATGAGTGGACTTTCGTGATCAATTTGTTGGGTTGTCTGTTGGTATGGCACCAAGGCTTTAAACGAGATGTCAGTATTTGAGGGGTTTGAGATTATGGATTGGCTGTATTTGATGTCGGCTTGCGGAAGTTCAAATAATTATACAATATATTATTTCGAACATAACTTATAAGAGACATACCGAGCTAGGTTTGATATCATTAATATATATTATATGCATGTTAAAATATTTATTCAATAACTACAAAAAACATAATGCTATGTCGGTTATATTTTTAATTGATAACAAAAAAATAATCGTTACACTATATTATAAAAGACTAACTAAATTTACCTATACATTTTTTGGTATATATCATACTACAATTATTCTTCATATAATAAATCCAAAACGAAACATACACAAAACTATATTAAATAAAAGAATCACAATTAAATACTAATAATATTACTATAAATTATTAGTTAATGTTAGATATATGATTAATATTAGTTTACAATAGTAATATCATTGCAATGTATATCAATTGGATTGGTATTATTAAATCAATATTAATAATGATAATATTGAATCATTTACAACTTGAATCATATTTTTGGGAGTAAAAATAATATTGAACAGGTCACCAAAAAGGGGTATAACTTTGTGCTGTGTATATTGATTCTAATGAAGTTTCAGCCTATTCTGATTTTTGAAAGTAAAAATAATATTACGAAAAAAGAACTTTTCCTTTTTAATCCTCAAATATCATCAATTTTTTCATAAAAATTATTATTCATAATCTAAAAAATACATATAAATGATAATAATCCAGATAATTTATCAAATAATGAAATGTTTATGATCACTTTCAGACCTGAGGACTAGAATAAAAGGCCTCTGATCCGAAACCCATTGGCCCATTTTACAATTTCCATTTTCATTTTTAAAACCGATCATTTCACCTTTTTTTTTTTCAATTCGTACTTTATTAGGTTAAACATGTTTTTTGAATGACCATCATTCCATTTGCATGATGAAGTCTGTTGATTTATTATTTAAACAAATTAACTCTTGAATATTATAATTGTATTATGTTGTTCCAGTGAATTATGAAGGCATTAAAAAAAATTAGATTTGCGTTCATTTTGTAAGATATTGGAGGATAAATCAATCGAAAAAACGAGTCCAGTTCTTAAAATGGAAAGGATATTATGCATTCCTCAATTGTTGGGCAATTTCATGCCACTATTTAAATATAAAAAAATAACTCCTTAATCAGGAATCGATTTATCGGGCATCACTAATTGCCACATTTTTCTATTCATGATTGCTCACATATTATAATAATTATAATTCAACTCGTCCTGTCTCCTCCATATTGCTCCACGTCACTACTTTTTTTTTCTGCCGTTCGATTGTTGATGGATCATCTGCTTTTCGCATGTGCCATCCTGGTCGTCCATTCCTTGAATGGTATTGGTGCATGTACGTGTCGGTGTTTAATTGTGTTGTTTACTGTGTGTTGTGTTCATGTAACTTTTCTTTATCTTGCTTATAGTTTGGTTGCATCGGGTGCATGAGCTGTGTATGCATGCTCGTTGTTTACTATGAGGCGGTGTAGGAAGATCTATGTTTAGGCACTTTTTTTTTCTCTTCTTTCTTGGTTGTGTCCGGTGTATGAACCGTAAGTGCGCTGTTTGAATTTACACTGAGATGGGTGTACGGTGAACTAGATATGGCCACCTCTTCCTCTTTCTTTTTTCTCTCTAAACTGGCTGGATAGATCTGGTCTATAGCGAGCTTGTCGCTTCCTTGTGGGTCTCCCTCGCAAGGTGTATGTGATCGTGTTGTCAAATTGTGTCCGTCTATTCAAAGTCGGCAAAGATATTTTTACTTTCTCCTTTTCTCCTCTAAGCTTATTCTCTTTCGGCTGGTGCTTGGGTTTTTACTGCGCTTGCTTTCTGAAGTTGAACTTGTGTTTTCTTTTTGCCTTGCTCTGAGTTTCGGTTGGTTCCTATTCCTCCTTTTCAGTGAGTTCTTCTTCTTTATTAATTTCTTAATATATCTGTATGAGATGTGTTGTACTGTTATTAGTTGTTTGTTTTGGGTTTGATGTCAGATTTGGTTGTTGTGCGTTCGTTAATGTGTTTGATTTGTATGTTGTGTTGGTTGGATTTTTGACAAAAAAAAAAAACCTAGGCCGAGCATTATAGTCCGAAACTTCCGTTAACGAGAAAAAAATCGGAATTGTTTCTATCGGGTTGTTGCTATTTCGTTTTCTGCTTATTTTATCTATTTTCGTTTTCACCTTTGCTCTTGATTGTTCTTTTTCTATGTTTGTTTTTCGTTTTCGTTTTGATATATTTGAAGAGACAAATTATGCTATGTGCAGTTTGTGCTCTTTGGCAGATACGAAAGAGTTTTGGGATCGGTACCACTGTAATATTTGATTTCAATTCAGAGGTATTTGTATTTTTGTCTCTTCATTTATGTTTTGTTGTTTTTATGCATCTTTCTTCGTGACCCTTTTTTCTCGGTCCGGATGTGGAAAACATGATAATGAAAAATAGTCCCGTCATAAATCAATATAATGGAATTTGAAACCTATCATGCTTGATAGGGACGAATTTGTTTTGCTTCTTTGTTTAGCGCTTGTTGTTGTAAATAAATGATATATGAGTAGAAGAATTTGATGTATACTTTTTGCGCGACCTATCAGTTGATCCAAATGTTGTACTGACCAGACAATTTGTGATTGAAAGAATTTAATTCAGTTTTTCGATTTGAGTAGCCAGTTGAAGCAATGAAAGTATTTCATTTGCTCCTTGCTTCTCTTTCTCGAATTATCGCGAACTAATACTTTTTGGGTATATCCCTGGATTCAAAGTAAACATAGCAATGAAATTGTCCCTAGATTATATGATAGGGATCGAAAAAAGAAAAAGAATAAGAACAGTTATTACCTTTTGAGATGCTATTCAAAGCAATGAAATTGTTTAAGCATGATTATTGCTTCAATGTTGGACTGAATTATGTTATGTTGTTTGCTTCTTATGGATCATGTTCGAGATGGAATTATATACATTATAATTTTTGTTCATGCTATCCACGTCACCACTTTTGGTCAGATGTTGTTTGTTTCTCGACTTATATACATTCTAATTGTTATAATAATAATTATTATTATAATAATGCTAAGTTCGTGCAGTTCGTGCTCTCTGGTTCCTCGGCGTGAGCCGGTAAACAGTTGCAAAATTGTAACGATAATAATAATCTGAGGCTTATTTTTTCTTTTTTCCGCATTTTTTTTGGTGATGTTTTTTTAGTTACTTCTCCATTTATTATGTTTGTTCGATTGTATTTATACAAAAAAAGTATTTTTGTATTAATAAAGCAAATTCTTTTGTATTATTACTGAATAGCTTTTGTGATATATACCACTGAACATCTCTGTTTTGTATGTAATTAGTACTGTTCGATTACGGATTGTGAGACTTTCTTTTTGCGTGTGAACAATCTGTAATTGTTGGAACTTCGTAATTTACGTTATAAACTTTCGTTTTCTATTTGAAAATAATCAATCATCGGAACCATAAAACAAACGAATATATCAACAGATACAACAAACGAAGAACCAAGAAGAGTTGAAAAAATTAATAACCAAAAAAACACCAATTTTTTTTTGTCAAAACAGACTCGCGCAATAACGCGCGCCTACAGGGGCGGCCCTTTGTTATGGCAAGAGAGGCATTTGTCTAAGGCCCAAAAATTGGTGAGGCCACATTTTTTTTTATATATATAGGGTATAAAAATAAATCCAACTCTTAGTTTGGCCCAAACAAATAAAACAAAAAAAAGGACCTATCAGCAAAAGAGAAAATATCCGAATCATTCCCTGTGTGGCCCCCACATCCGATCGACGCCGAGGGGATCGACGCTGCTGCCCCGGATCCGACGACGCTTAAAAATATCGATGAAGATTTTAGGATTAATTATTTCTTGAATATCGTTGATGTGGCTCTTTCTTCACTTAAAAATAGGTTCAAACAAATTCAAAATCTATGAGACCAATTTTGGATTTTTATTTAAATTGAAGAATTCTCCGGACCAATCGTTGGTGGCACGTTGTGACAACCTTGAAAAGTTTCTAAACTTCAAAGGGATTTCGGATATCGATGAGGAGAATTATATATGGAATTGAAAGTTTTGAAGAATGGATTGTCGAGAGAAGTGAACAAACCAATCGAAATTCTCAATTATTTAGATGCTAGAAAATTGTGTTATCCGAATTCTTGGATTGCCTATAGAATTCTTTTGACCATTCCCGTTACGGTTGCATCCGGAGAAAGAAGTTTTTCTAAATTAAAATTAATAAAAAATTATCTTCGATCAAGCATGTCTCAAGAAAGGCTAAATGGATTAGCGATTCTATCAATTGAAAATGATTTTGCCGAAAATCTAGATTATTCAAATTTAATTGATGTATTCGCTTCAAAAAATGCAAAGAGAGTGATTTTTAAGTGATAATGATTAATTATGTAATATTTTGAATATATTTTGAATTAAATTTAATTGATATTTTATGCTGTGTTAATAGAAGATTATTTTTTAGTTAATCACGCTTATCATTTGTCAAAGGCCTCCAAAATCGACGGGCCGGCCCTGCGCGCCTAAAGCTAGTTTATTATGTTTTAGCAACTTTACTTCTTTTTATTATTAACCACATCCAATTTCAACAAATATATGAATTGTATGCTGCAAATTTTTAAAATACCTAGACTTATTATATTTGACGGTAAACAAAAATAATATTACTGTTTTTGTTATGTTATCCTCAGGCCGAAGACCCAACATAAAAAAAATACATGACATAAAAAGCATTGATCCGCTCTAAATTTTCGATTTAAATAAAAAACCAATTAATCTTATTAAACCCAAAAAAAAGTATGACAAATTAAAAAACGTGGAGTAATGCAATTTTCATTTTCAAAATTCCCAATTAAGCTAAAAAAATAATAATCCTTTTTCCAAAGATCTGATATTATATAGAATCCGCTGATGTCATGAATCCCCGTTAGTAGCGGTGACGGCACGTCACATGTAGCTTATTTATCCATCTTTACCTTTTATCTACACCCGTTTCACATAAACTTCACACACCAAAATACGAATGTTCTTACAAAACTAACAATAATATTTAGACTGGACGTCCAAATAAAATACCCGTGCTAGTGCCATACAAATTTTCATAATAATAATAATATCCTCAAAAAATAAAATTTATTGAATTCGAGTTTGTATGACTCGGGGAATTCCAAGAAAGAAGTTATCCTATAGATGTTGTATTCGTGCATTTTCGAGATGTTAATTATACAATTCGATAACTATGTGAGAACTTCCGTTGAGGATTGAATATCTTTATTAAATTAATTGTTATCAAATCAGACAATTCTGGTTTTGGAGTTTTTAAATTAATTGTTTAATCAGTAATTACAAGCTCTATTTATAGAGTCATTATATCTGAACTAAGCTTAGCATATCATCTAATCATAACCGTTTGATCTACCCAACTTACATCTAACGGCTCAGATCTTATTTTAAACAAACGGTCAAAAGCTTGTATGTTTATTTTTTTTTTATTTTTTTTTTTTTTGCAAAAATGCCCTTGAGCATATATTAATTCAAAAGTCACATTACATGATGATAACGTAGAATCCAAATGACAAATTAAAACGGCAAATAAGAGAACGAAAAAGCAAAATAACTTAAACGAAACTCAAGCCTAAGCAAACCTAACAAGAAAATTTTATAACCTATTACCTAAACATGAATACAAGAAAAAAAAATTCCTCGAAATATTTTTTGTCACAATTTCCTTCATAAATATGGCATCGGTAGACGATGCTTGAACCTCGGTTTCGTGAAGACTCTAAGGAGGCAATAATCGTGAGTCGAGGTAAAGTTTCTTCATCGAGTTTTGAGTAGAATCGGTTATAAAGATTCACTAGGTAATAATCCACGCGGGCATCATATTCACAGATAACTTCTTGCCGGGCACCAATTTCTCGATCACCATCTTCTCGGTCGTCTCGGCCACCACCTTTGGTACGCATGTTTTTCTTCGACGGGTTTTGATTCAATGGCCACCCCGAGACATCTTCTTGTTGCTTGTCGCTCGCCGGAGAGGTTGGAGGGGAAGGTGAAGGCGTGTGGTCATATGCATCGTCTTCTCGGATACCTTCATGTCCATCCATTCGCGGCTCAAACTCCCCAATCTCGATAACCCCATTAATCTCTTTCAACACAACTCTAATTTCCGACCATTCCCAATCGAAGGCGATGTGAATCCTAGGAGGGATAGCCGCAATAGACGGTACACGTACCGTACAATTGACCCTCGATTTGTCTTCTCCATTTAGATTTGCCATGTCTACATTCTCGAGAGAGCCAAAAGATGACACCGCTTGCCGAAAGTATTCAAGGTGCCAAAATCGAAGCGGGAAATTCCCTAATTCAACCGATACTCTCCATAATCGGTCGAATTGACGAATTGTGATTGGGTTTCGCCAACTCTCTATCTCCATAGCATAGTGTAATTCCCAAAATTGGTTATCGTCAATGATCATAGTACGAGGTACACTAGGAGGGGGTAAGAGGAGAAGGGTCTTTTCAGAGGTATCTGTTAGAAATAGATGAATCGGTTAGATCTGAAATTAGGCAAAATCGGATTTATGGAAACCCTAGATCTCGATCTCCAAAATTGGTGATCTCGGTCGGCAAAAACCACGAAGCAGGAGAAGGTAGAGACGTTCGATTATTGGCGAAACTCAGGAGGTATCTGTGGCGGTAGAGGAGGCGGAGAAAAGTGATTGCGATCTGTTGCAGAGGAGGAGGAATCGGTTGCTGTCACTGTCGAGTACTCGCCGACAACGTACCCAGAGGGTTTAGCTAGGGCGGCGGCACCGGTCAAGCCCCAGCGAAGGGGATCTCGTCGTTTCCCACCAGATCTTCGGTTTTTCTTCGGTTTTCAAACTTTTGTTAGTGGTTCTTCTTAATTGTGACTATTCTACTTGTAGCTTGTATGTTTATAAAATACAACACGGCCAATACCAATTTAAAAGCCCAACATTAAACCAAGCCTTAGAGCCGAAATGGTTTGAATAAAAAGAGCATGTCTCCATTGCAGTCTTCACAGCACGCCTCCAGTCGTCTTCTTCTTTAACTACGATAATAATGCGGAAGGAAATGAGAAAAACTGAACGGCCATACTTTTAGGGCGTCAAAGGTTTGGATATTGCTCGAACCGTATTCGAAGAAATATTCGAATTTGAAAAAAAATATTCGGATCCGAATGGAATTCTATAACATACACAATTATTAAAAAGATTCTCTCGACATTTGTAAAATTGATGAATTTACTAATTAAAATTTTCAGATTTAAAAGTGATCGACTTTTCAAATGTGGACAATTTTAATATTTCTCGAAAGTGTTATTTCAGAGAATATCAAACTATTTTTGATATTTTAGTTAATTGCAAACCTATTTCATATTTATCCTTCCTAAACATCTAAACTATCAAATTAGTACAAATTATCTTCCTCTGTTAAACTTAACAGCAAATACAGTTCTTAGAATTTCATCTATACATGAACACCTATTCAACAATGGGGATAAATTGTAAAATACAATATAATCTCTTTGATTAACCCATTCCATACTCATTATATTAATGAGTATATTATTGAAGGGTATGTCGGTCATTATATTTTTGTAGTGTTTATTATATTTGGGTTTGGAGTATATTATTGAAGGGTATTATGGTCAATAAAATTTAATGGTCACAATATAATTAACTTTTAGATCAAAAGTTCTGTTTATTTTAATGTTATCGTGACTGTAAGGATAAATTTGATATTATACAAATTTTAGTAGGGATAAAATTGATACTAATTGTGTTTAGCGAGGATAAATATGATATTAACCATTCAAAAGGGATTAATATATAATTTATTAGCTTAGTAGGGACATAGGAAAAAATTTCCCTTGATTTTAAAAAAGTTTCAGCCTACTCTGTTTTTTGTAAGCAAACTGAATATTACGAATATATAACTTTTCCTTTTTAATCCTAACATTTTATTTATTTATTTTTAAAATTTATTATCCATAATCTAAAAAATGCATATAAATGATAATAATCCAGATAATTTATCAAAAAATAATGAATTGTTTATGATCATTTTCAGGCCTAAAAACAAACATTCAGGCCTAAGGACTAGCATTAAAAGCCTCTGATCCGAAATCCATTGGCCCATTTTACAATTTTCATTTGCATTTTTAAAATCGGCCATTTCACTTTTTTCTTCCAATTCGTACTTTATTAGGTTAAACATGTTTTTTGAATGACCATCATTCCATTTGCATGATGAAGTTTGTTGTTTTATTATTTAAACAAATAATTTTGAATATTACAATTGTATTGCGTTGTTCCAGTGAATTATGAAGACATTCAAATTTATTTGTTTCGCATTGATTTTTTAGGATATTGGAGGATAAATCAATAGAAAAAACGAGTCCAATTCTTAAAAATAGAAGGATATTATGCATTCCTCTATTGTTGTGCAATTTCATCCATCTATTTAAATATTAAAAAAACTCCATATTAAAATATATTGTGTTTTGTCCAACATGCGTTTAGGAGTAATTCTACACAACATGTTCACGCTGCAATATTGGCAGCAGAATGATGAGATATATGGTTATGATTAAAATACGTTAAATTAGTTTTATATTGTGAATTCAATACTTACCGTATGAACAACGTGTATAGTTTGTTGATGTGTCTAGCTTGAAGGATGGCGAATCCATATCACACTTGTTTGGCCGATGTTCGCATGGTTTTACTATTTTCTAATTGCACTAATAGATGTGTTATACAATAGTTAATTAATTAAAGAACTAAGATGTATATAGAACTCTTTATTATTATTATTATTATTATTATTATTATTATGACTATTATTATTATTATTATTACTATTATTATTATTATTATTTTCTAGATTTGACATCGAAATATTTTATAATGAATAGAAAAAATATCCGCACTTGTTTTTCACTAAATTCTCTCCTCCTTGGCGCGAAGGCCTTGACATAATCGCAATTAACAGAGGCAACAACATAAAAATATTATTACTTTTGTGGAGGTATATATTAATTTTAATG
Source organism: Luzula sylvatica (assembly GCA_946800325.1). NCBI lineage: Eukaryota > Viridiplantae > Streptophyta > Magnoliopsida > Poales > Juncaceae > Luzula > Luzula sylvatica. The sequence goes on along the minus strand of OX326961.1, from coordinate 59,350,805 downwards.
AAAATCAAGCCTATTATAATTTCTCGATTATAAATAAATTACAAAAAAATAAATTCATTTTTTTACCTAAAATTTCATCAGTTCTTTTCAAAATTCACGATCCGATCTAAGAAACACATCTAAATCAAATCATCAAAATAATTGATCAAATATAAAAATAATTTGTTTATTATTTCTTGTAGGGTATGCATGAAAAAGCTTACGTCATGAAACATAATGGCCCATTTTTCATTTGATCAGTAATAATGTAAACTTATGCATTAATATAAAATTTGTGGTCGATTTATTTGTACGTATCATTACTCTTTTCATTTTCATAATTCACATTTTATTAATTCAAACATAATTTTTGAATGACAGTGTCAATTCAGTTACATGAACAAATATGTTGATATATATATAGGGAGTTTTTGAACAGTAGACACGATTATGTTTGAAATACCCGAAATAGCCAACCTAATTTGGTAATTTGGATTCTAACACTCTCGAAGCTTGGAAAACTGTCGATTTTTGAAAAGTTGAGACCTTGTTTGTTCCTAATTAACCTGTTAATCCTGCTGTCGCTAAAACTAATCACCGACCGCGTTATCTCCCTCGGCCCGTCGCTAAAACACATCACCGACCGCAAAATTTCCCTCGGCCCGTCGCTAAAGCCCAAAACATATTAGCCTCAGCCCGTCGCTAAAGCCCAAACACTTTCCCGTCTGCCCGTCGGTGATGTTGGCCCCTACCCCAGCTCTCTCTCTATGTCTCTCTCTGCCCAGCTCTCTCTCTCTTCCTTCGAGTGCCAACTCTCTCTCTGTCCAGCTCTCTCTCTATGCCCAGCTCTCACTCTTCCCCCTTTTTTTCATATCATAATTTAACAAATAGATCAATTAATAAGCTTTTTTGGAAAGCTACAAATTTAGTAAAAATTGATAAAAAAAACAGAAAATGAATAAAAATAGATAAAAAAAACAGTTCAAAAAATGATAAAAATAAATAAAAAAACTTCACAGAAAATAAATAAATATCTTTTTTTTTTTAAAAATTCACATAAAATTAACAAAACCTATTTTTAACACAACCAACATTCACAGAAAATTATAAAAAAACCAAACCTTAAATCAGTTAAAAAGTATTGTTAAAAAAAAATTGATAAAACGTACATAATAATATTTGTCGAAAAAACAGATCTATAAAAAAAAAATTGTTCAACGAACCTACAAAAATGATTAAAAAACAATTTGAAAATTAGCAAAAAAAAATAACGAAAGAAGAGAGAGAGCTGGGCAGAGAGAGCCGAGAGAGAGGAAAAGAAAAAGGGGCGTTGGGGTGCAACATCACCGACGGGCGGACGGGAATGTGTTTGGGCTTTAGCAACGGGCTGAGGGTAATAGGTTTTGGGCTTTGGCGACGGGCCGAGGGAAAGTCTGCGGTCGGTGATGAGTTTGAGCGACGGGCCGTGGGAGGTAATGCGGTCGGTGATTAGTTTTAGCGACGGGCCGTCGGAGATAACGCGGTCGGCCCACAGGTTTAGCAGGGTTAACAGGTTAATTAGGATCAAACAAGGTCTCGACTTTTCGAAAGTCGACCGTTTTCCATGCTCTCGACTTTCAAAGTGTTAGAATCCAAATTACCAAACTAGGTTGGCTATTTCGGGTATTCCAAACATAATCGTGTCTACTGTTCAAAATCTCCCATATATAAATTAAACTAAACTAATATCTTTGAATATCACAATAATTTTAGTTATGAAAATAATAAAAATAATTAATTTTTTGTTTTAAGATATCGGAGGATAAATCAATTGAAAAGATGAGCCGAATTTTTAAGAAAAAAAAATACATTTTTCTCCTCCCCCTTACCAAGTCGATCATTAGACTGCATTATTGTTAAAAACACTCAATTTAAAAAATATATGCAGTGTATATTCAAACTTATATATATATATATATATATATATATATATATATATATATATATATATATATATACACACACACACACTCAATAATTAAGTAGTTTAGCTTCACTCATATATATATATATATATATATATATATATATATATATATATAGATAGATATAGATATAGATAGATAAACTACTAGAGATTGTTATTTTATTTGTCATGTTGATAATTTTCTTTTTTTTTTAAGATAGTAAGCATTGCTTACTATATTTTTCATTAAACAAAAAAAAAAAAAAAAAAAAAAAAGTTACATCTTTAGAAAGAAAAAGAAATTACGTTCCATAAAAGAACAAATCAAAACCCTAATACAAATCTAGGATTTGTGGCCGTCAATGCCATTAACGTCGTCTTACGTCTTGTTTATTCCAAAGAACTTCTCTGTCATTCAATTGATCGAGGATCTAAACATTTCTTTGCACATCAATCAATTTCTTTCACATTGATCGAGAAACTTCAATCATGCCGAACCATGGTCGAATCAGAAGTCTGTCTCCAATCGATCGAGGATTCTTTGCCTTGACGATCCGCCTTCAAGATGCGTGGCCATCATTGCCGTTGAAGCTTGAAAACGAGACCGTCATCGTCATGGCCGTAGTCTCGTCGTGACCATGATCATCACTGTCGTGGCTGTAGTCTTTGCATAAACATCGCTATTGAAGAAATCAGACATGATTTCCTTGATTCGGTCCATGATTTGCAGAGATTAAGATCTCAATTGCTTTCTCAAATCATGCCTCAATGCTGCATCGACTTATCTCACTCGGGTTCCTCAATTTCTGACCTGATTCTTTGACCAAAGCCAACCACGAAGCTACTCGCTGCGAACAGTGCTGCTGACTGCTCGTTGCGATCGATCGACGCTGCTCCCTGCAATCGATCGACCCACATTGCTCACTACGATCAACACTTCTTTCTGCTCGTTGCGATACACACTGCTCGCTGCGATCGGAGCTAACTGTGAGAGCCCAACGGAGGGGGAGCGAGGAGGGGGATCGGTCTCAGAGAAGGAGATTAAGTGTCGTGGCCAGTGGCCATCTCTCCTTGGCGCCGAGTTGCCGGTTTGTCGTCGGACTTTGCTGTCTCAACGCTTTCATGTGTGTGGAGGCAGAGGTGGGGTTAAGGTTTGAGCGAAGGTTAGTGGGTTAGGGGATGGGGACAGGGGTAGGGAGGCGGGAGGGAGGAGGTGGAGGTGGAGGTGGAGTTAGCAGGGGTCAGGGTGGGGGTGGAGGCGCCGCCTCCACCCCAGTTTGAACAATTTTGTTTTCCTTCGCTCTTTTAGGGTTTTGGAGGAGAGAGAACCCTCGACTCGTCTTGCATGTTGATAATTTTCAATTTAAACAGAAAAAAACAACTTAAAAATAGTATTATTTAACCCAACAAAATATTGCATTACATGACAAATGCAAAGACGTCAAATTAAGTTATTTTTATTACCGAAATTTCTAAGCTAAGCAAAATACCTCTCTATCTAATTAGGATTACTTAGTAGATAAGTTCTGAACTACCTCTGAATTTCTTTTGTTCTCTTCGTCAATATACTATTTACATACTAGAATATATCTTTTCTACAAGAATCCGATATCATTTCGAATTCGCTAACCTCCTGAATTCACGTTCCCTCTCAACCGCGTCACAGACAGCTATTTATTTATCCTTCGTCCCCCCTATCTACGTCCGGTTCACCATAAACCTCATACACCAACAAACAAAGTATCTTACAAAACCAAACAACAGTCTCGAGACCAGGTCCATGAAAGTACAATACTCCCTACGTTTTCTCATAAAGTTTTAAAGAAACCTGGTCTTCCATTAAATGATAAACCTGTTCTTCCATTAAATAATAATATAGGACTTGTTCTTAGTAATTTTTCCGGTGTACGCATTGAATGTTGCTTATGGGCTTGTCCTATCTGTACGGTCATCCCATTGCATTTCTTCGTTGGTTACGCAAAACAACAGAAAGATCAAGGAGAGAGAGAGAGAGAGAGAGAGAGAGAGAGAGGGGAAATATGGTGGGCGTGAGTAGAACGAAATGTACGGTGTCGTTGGCGGTGACGAGGCTGGAAGGTAATTTGCCGCCGGGAATTGAGACGGCGGTGGAGGTGAGGTGGAAACCGAAACGGGGATGGAAATTTCCGTTTCTGAGGAGGAAACGAAGCATTGTGTCCATTTCTACGCTAAAACGGATGGGGCATAATGGATCGGTTGATTGGGAGATCGACGGGGAAGCAGGTCGGATAGATAATGCTTCGGTTTCGTTACCGGATTATGATTCTGATTCCGATACCGATTCTGGCTTTTCTTCGTTTTCTACTTCTCGTCAGAATTCGTTGGATGTTACTTTCTCTGTTCTATATGTGAGTTCTTTGTTTTTGTTTCTAATTTCATTTTTTTTTTTACCTCATTCTATCGAATTCACATTTTTTAATTAACTTTTGGTTAATTTGAGTTTTTTGTCGTAAATCACGAAATAAATAAAGTTAGGAGTTGATTAAAGGGAAATTAACTGTGTTTTATTGTATAAATTTGTGTGATAAATGGGGAAATTGAAGTCGTTTTTTTATTATTTCTGTAAATTAGGAAATTCGCACGAGTTAATTGATTTTGAATTTTTATTCTTCTGATTTGAGAATAAAGAAAGACATTGAAATTGACTAAAAAAGTTTGGTTACTAACTTATTGTACGACAGTACAATTGGACGACCATGTCAACACGTTGTAACCAGTCAATTGTTGATTTTTTCTTCCTTTATGGAATTAAATTGTTGATTTTCTCTAAAATTCAGTCCAAGCAACTTTGAAAATAAAAATCAAAGACACGTCCTTTTTGTTTGAACTTTTCAAAGTTTTCACTTTTTAGCAAATTTGGAATTTATCATGTTTTATTATTTTTTTGTTTACAAACCCCATTATTTTGGAATAAGAATGAATAAACAAATTTCTACATTACAGGGATTTGAAAATCAAGGAAAAAGAAAAGAAACGAAACGTGAAGTAATGGGAAAAGCGAATAGAAGTCTCGCCGAATGGATTAGGTTTGCTAGACTTACGAATAGACGAGAAATAAAGGACTCATTTTGTGATGGAGAAATTAAGAGAGTACCAATAACACTTAAAAAAGGATTCATGATATACGATGCGATCCTTCACGTAAGTAAAAAAAAAAAAGAAAAAAAAAAATCGTTAGATAGTTTCGGTAATTTTTAATTACGATAATTATTGCGCAGGTCAAATTGCAATTTTTCGAGCCATTAGCAATAAATGTCGCCAAAATCAACCCAAGTTTATCCGATTCTTCGACCGAGCTCGAATTGGGCGTCGCGAATAATAAAAATTCACTTTTTTTTCGAATACCGATTCAGAGTTACGTTCCATGGAGACGACCACAAACAAAATCTTGTGATTCGAGGGTAATAAATAATAATAATAACTTCACTAAATTTTACTTTACAATTAATTACAATAACTAAAATTCTAATTTCAATTAGGAATCAGAAAATGATGAAATCGCGATTAGTTGGGAGACGAAAGAAATTATTTGTCGACAAGCCAAAACGAAGCTAAAAACCGAAATATTTTTCGCTTCGATCGACCAGCGAGACGAGACAGCTGGCGGCGAGAGCGCTTGCACCGCTCTCGTCGCCCTAGTCGCGAATTCTCTCCTCTCCAAAAACCTAATCTCCCCGACGAAACAACAACTCGACGAGCTAATAAAAGACGGCTCGTCCGAGTGGCGAAAACTATGCGAAAACGAAACCCTAATCGCTCGATTCCCGAACAAACATTTCGATCTCGAAACAATCATTCAAGCGAACATAAAACCGATCAAAGTAATCGACGAGAAATCCTTCGTCGGATTCTTCCAACCCGAGAGTTTCGAGTCGTTGATCGGCGCGACTTCATTCGACGATATTTGGCCCGAAATAACGAAAGAAATCCAAGAAGGAGAAATGAGAGTTTACATAGTTAGTTGGAACGATCATTTCTTCGCGTTGAAAATCGAACGCGACGCGTTTTACATCGTGGACACGTTAGGAGAGAGATTATTCGAAGGGTGCAAAAAGGCGTATATTTTAAAATTTGATATCTCGTCGGAGATGTATGTTAAAGTGGACGGGAGAGAGAGGATGGTGGGTAAAGGGAAGGAGGAGTGTTGTCGAGAGTTTATAAAAAGATTTTTGGCGGCGATTCCTTTGAGGGAGGAATTGGAGAGGAGGAACGCGGTGCCGCATTCGAGATTGCAGATCGAGTTTCATTATACCGTTTTGGATGAGGATGGTTCGTATGAGAATGGCGTGGTGAGGGAGATGCGAGAGATCGAGCTAGATAGGACTTGAGTAGGATCTGACAACATTGTAAATGAATTATTTATAGCGCGTGGTTTATTGATTCGGCCGAGTTGAAAAAAGGTCGAGTTCGGCCATTGTAAATTTATATATTTTTTTAAGTATTAATGTGCGTTTTTTAGTTAAATTTTATTTTTATAATGTTTGTCAATTTTCAATAATTTTTTCATTTTATGATGTTTTCATCGTCTCTTTTTTATTCTCATATGATATGATATCTGAGTGTTTTGGACTTCTTATTGATATTTCATTTTAGCTAAGGGGCCGTTTGGCAAACGGAATTAGTAATTCCACAGTTTGTTTGGATTTTCAAATTATGAGATGCTGGAAAATATAATTCTTTGTTTGATTGTTTAAAAATTTCTGGAATTTTGTTATTGAAGTGTAAAAATAATATTTCGTTAAAACCAATGTTTTAAATAGCGTGTAGCGGCACGCAGCGTTTATGACATTTGATTTAGCGGTTAGCGTTAGCGGGCGATATAGCGCCACTTCACCATCGCAGCGGAGTTTGATCAAAATTATTATTTTTATAATACTAAATATGCATATAAATATAATTTAGCGGCCCAATATTATAAACAAAATTATATCAAATGCTTATTTATATCAACCTCACAAACTAACATAAATTAAAAATTCATCTCTAAGATAAATATATTATTATTATTATTATTATTATTATTATTATTATTATTACTTTTATTTTTATTTTATTATCATGTTGTTTGTAATTATAATAATGCTAATAATAGTTGTTGTTGATCTTATTCTTCCTATAATAATAATAATAATAATAATTATTATTATTATTATTATTATTATTATTATTATTATTATTATTTAATAACAATTATTATTATTGTATAATAATAATATTAATTATTATTATTATTATTTAATACACATAATAATAATAACAATAATAATCATTATTATCATTATTATTTATTATTACTATTATTTAATAACAATTATTATTATTGTGTAATGATAATAATGATTATTATTATTGTTATTATTATTTAATAACAATATCAATAATAATAATAATAATAATTATTATTATTATTATTATTATTCGTACTATTACTATTATTATTTTATTATATTTTTATTATTACTATTGTTATTATTAGATTTAACATTATTATGATTTTATAATAATAATAATAATAATAATAATAATAATAATAATAATAATAATAATAATAATAATAATAATAATAATAAGCACGCTATTACGCCGCTACGGCCGTTATATTTGAACGCTTCATGCTATAGAAGTCCACTATAGCGTTGCAGCGGAACAAAATGCTACAGAGCTAAATTCCGAAGCGATGCAGCATTTACCTCCTAAAATCCGCTATAGCGTCGCTGAAGCGCCGCTATTTAAAACACTGGTTAAAACTGATAACAAATATTAGTATTATAGTAATATTATATTATTATAATATTATTATTATATGATTGTAATATTATTATAATAATATTAGTTTGACAAAAATTATTATTATAATATAGCATTATTGCAATATACAATTATAATAATATTATTGTATAAAATAATATTATATTATATGCATACAATATATTATAATAATAATTTAAAAATATTAAATGTACTTTTGTATTATTATAATATTATATTTTATATTGTAATATATATTAAAACTAATATAATTATTTTATTATGTTATTTTTAATATAATTAATGTAATATTATAAATTATATAATAATAATATTAAAATTTTAAATTTACTTTTATATTATTATAATATTATATTAATATATTAATATATAATAAAACTAACATAATTAGTTTAACATAATTTATATAATATAATAAATTATATAATAATAAAATTAAAATATTAATAGTACTTTGATATTATTATATATAATATATATTGCAATTAAAATAATTGTTGTATTATATTAATATAATTTTAGAAATTATATAATAATAATAATATAAAAATATTAAATGTACTTTTATATTATTATTAATATATAATTTCAATTAATATAATTATTTTAATATAATTAATATACTGTTAGAAATTATATAATAATAATATATAAATATTAAATGTACTTTTATATTATTATAATAATATATATTTTATATTAATATATATTACAATTAATATAATTATTTTGTTATTTAAGTATTTTAATATAATATTAGAAATTATATAATAATTATAATATTATTTTAATTATATGGATATAATATGTATATTATTTATAGTAATATACAGTATTATCTTAATTATATGTTTTTAATAATAATTATAATATTAACAATTACAAACCAATTATATTAATAATTAATATATGAGATTCAATATTTATTTATTACCACAAAATTTCATTATAGTTAAAATGAAATTAATTATAACTATTTAATTAATTGTTTGGCTTAATTGAATTTGAGTTTTCCATCATCTTGGCACTCCAAGTTTTTGTGGAATCAAATTTATCCCAAAAAATAAAATAATAGGAACCTCCATTTTTAAATTCACCTCTAATTCAACGTGCCAAACAAAAAATTAAATTTTGCCTCATCTTGAAATTCTAATTCCACCCCTCCAAACATGCCCTAACTTTTTTATTTTCTTCAAAAGAAATCAATTTGAAATCCTCTTGAAAATGGAAAAGAAAAATCATATTGATGAATTTGGATCCTGAAATAAATAGAAAAAACAAAAATTTATTTTTCTTCTCGAGATATCAATTTAATATATATACATATCCATGTAACTATCAAAAAATATTTTATTTTTGTCATAATCAAGAAGAACAACAAATTCGTAAACAGAAAGAATAACGTATTCGTGAATACGAAAAGGCCCGTAAAGAACTCGACCAATAAGATTTAGTAAAATACGGAGTGCATAATTTTGATATTTATACCATTTTGTATTTATTTATGAGGTGCATAATGTTGATATCAATGAGTCTCAAGTAAGTTTGGCTGGCCGAATCCGACTCGTTCAGAACCACGCTGTAGCATGTTCAATCATGATTCCTGACTGGCGAAACTCCTCACCGACATACAATGTGCAAAAATAATTTTCATTAAAATATAATTTTGTCATAAAATGTAATTTAATATGATTCAAATGACAGCAAGGCTGCAATTATTAATCTCATGTTGTTATGTTGTGTTACTTTAATTAATCACCCACACAATGATTAACGTGCCCATCTTTGACTTTCAGACATTAATGAGAAAAAAAAGAAATTTTGTAAAAATTAAACAAATTCTAAATGAAATTTAGAAAAGCAAATTAAATTTCAAGAATATAATCAAATATCCTACACATATTAATTCTTCAAATTTCCAATCCCCCCACATCAAAACAAAAAAAAAATCAAAAAAAAAAAAAAAAATCAAACAAAAAAAGTATTTTACAAACCAATTAAAATTTCAAAGTAATAATAATTTCCCACCCCCCTTAATAATAAAAAATGAATATACATAAACAAAGCCACGTCATCGTCTCCCTCACTTCCATGCAACTTCACTGAATTAAAAAGTCCATTTCCAGATCTTAACTCTAAGCTTGACTTGACAAACCACGTTGGCGGAATTAACGGCACCTGGTTTCCCCTTCACCGGCGCCGCCGCCTGAAACCCTTCACAGTGTACCTTAATCCCAGCTTTCTTCGTCGTTAATTTACCTATCTGAACACCAGCTTTGGTCTCTAAATCCACCACTAATGGCAATTTAGTCTTCTTAAGATCCGAGGTGGAACTTGGGTCGACGCTCTGCTTCGACACTGCTGCTATGGTGGTGATCGTCGTACTATTTTTTGCATCGTGGCGGAATCCAGGTACGGATCCGTCACCGACGTCCACGCCGTTGGTCGAAACCCTGACTGAAATATCGTCGTAAAGGTAAACTAACTTCTTGTTCGGGTTATGAGCAACTACAGTAAGATCGACGCTTGAGGTGAGCAAATTGGCTGCAGTGAGATTGAGAGTAGAAAGACGAACGGAGGAGAGGGTGAAGGTAGGGCGGTGAGGCCGATAGAGGAAGTAGAAAACTCCGCCAGCAACGGCCGCGAGGACAATGAGAAGGATGATAACAAAGACGATCCAAAGACAGCAGCACCGACATACAGAGCGGCCGGAGCGGCGAGATTTGGTCGCGGCCGGACGATACATGGGTCGTTGATACATTTGTGATTTGATGGGTGGTGGCGGAATAGCGCCTCCGGCTGCGGCCGGTTGTGGGTTTGGCTTAGCAGAAGGGTATATTCTTTCGGCCATTGGTAATGGGGTTGTGAGAGAGAGAGAGAGAGAGAGAGAGAGAGAGAGAGAGAGAGAGAGAGAGAGAATGTAGAGAGAGGTAGTGAGAAGAGTGATGATGTATAGAGAGGAGAGGAGAGGAGAGGAGAGGAGAAGGGGGAGAGAAGTGAGGTGGAGAAGAAAGGAACAGAATACCTTACCGAGATAGATCTACTCCAACTACTAGCAGGTTGGTAATTCGGTGTTGTCCTTTTGCAAATACAACCCTAATTATTTTATATATTGTGTGTGAGACCTAGATACCAGTCTTTATTATTTCTCATATTTATAAATGAAACATATATAAAGGAAGGGATTTGCTATCTGTTGTATTGTCAAGTGAAATATTGTGGACGACTCTGCAATGAATTTTGTTCTGGCGAAGGAAATCAATTCTCATATATAAGACATGATAACAAGAAATACTATTGTAACTTTTATTTTATATGATATTAAGTTAAATATGATAATGTTAGTAGGGCGCTGGCTAGTTATTGTTTAAAAATATACATTATTACTATAAATGATTATATTATTAATTTTATATGGATATGGATATTTTCAAAAATATATAATTTCATTTAAAATAGTATAATTTTTCTTTAAAAAGACATAGTGTTATTTAAAAAGTATATTAGGTCTTAAAAAAATTATAATTCATAAAACATACTATAATTAAAAATATGGCGTATCACACATTTTTTAAAATGACCGACATTTATAAAACAGATATAACATACATATAGATATAACATACATATAAAAGATACATTGTACATTTTTTTTTTTGAAAGAAATATTTATTGTAATTCTCACATTTAAAAATGTAGATCTCAGAATGTATGAACCAAATATTTATTGTAATTCTCACATTTAAAAATACATCAATTCCCATAAATAAAACCAAAATACAAGAAATGTATTTATTACTTTTTATTTTAGTATTTTTTTTTATTGTGATAGAATAAAAAAAATATCAATACTGGCATCCAATTTTGTGTTCACGAGATTTTTCCATCAAACTAAATTCGATAAGATAGTGTTAGTAGGGTCATTGACTTGTTATGACATTATTGTCATAATTACATTATTAATTCTCTAAATATATAAGTTTTCTATAATAATATATGTGCAATAAATGAGTTAATTTATACATATCTTAATTTATGACATGAATATGAATTATTGTAGTTTTGATTGTTTTAAAAATGAAGGAGTTTTTTGCAATGTTGCAGAGGTTTCTTGTAACTTCAGCATAGTACAGGGTCATGCTGCAAAAAAATTCAACCTTTTGGTTTCGTCACAATTAAGAAGAAAAATTACGGTATGAATATGATGTTTCTTTTTAATACAGGGGGTGGTTTATTGGGTACCAAAAATTATCTCCAATAATTTATAGAATAATATTGACAGTAAATAAACATTCAGAACAAAAACAAATTAAAGTTTGAAATGATAAATTTAGGATGACGCTATTGCGAGAGCTAGCATGGCTTAATAAAGAGCGATTTTAATTTATTTTTTTATCAAATGACCTGTTTATACCACTATTTATGATGATTGATGTTTATTATATTTATCTATTATTATTTATATCTTTTATAAATCTTGTTAAAATATTTTTTCTATCACGAAGAACCAATATATATTAATTTTCATATGTAATATATGACGGGTTACAATTTGGATGACTTTTTATGATGAGAAAAATTAAGGACAATAATATTTTGCATATATGAAATATTTTGTTTGCATAATTTATGAAATATAATAACAATAATAAATAAGTGAAATAAATATTGATCATCATGAATAGGATATAATGATCATTTGATAAAATAATTTTGAAATCGCTCTTAATTAAGCCATATTAGCTCTTGCAATATCGCAACCCTAAATTTATTCTCGATAAAATTTCATTTTTGAAAGGCTATTTTCTATCCATTTCAGTATCCATAATTTATAGTTGACTATTATAGAGTATTTTGTAGAAAAAAATAATAAAAACAGGAACAAAATGGAGGAGCGTATCATTTATTTCTTAAAAATGATTAATGAATGAATCTATATATGGTTGGTAAGCATTGACAGCCAAGCTATGAAATGAAGGAATAATCAACAATTAAGCCATACAACATTACACAAATGTTATTCTCTATTTCCTCACTTGTCACTTCCTTGGCATTACTAACAAGTGGTAAGCCTAACATTAATTTACTAGTAAACGAAACGAAGCAAAATTTATTGATAAGAAATTTTGAGTATTTTGCTGATTAATAAATGGTGATTGGTGATTGGCCAACTTCCTCATTTAACTCGAGTTAGCTTCAGAAGTGGACTTTGCTTGTTTATTTTATTTGCTAATGAATATTTTCTTATTTAAATTGCGGCTATAACTATTTAAATTTTAATCAAAAAAAGTTACGAAATTATTGATTCGTTGCACATTTGATATTATTCCTATGGACAGAGCATTCAAACTTAGTTACGAAATACATGGTCCAAATCTAGGTATTTTTGGCATTAAATATGAGGAAACATTTGTCAAGTACACACCTTCATTAAAAGTATAGGGTCACTTTGCATTATCTCATTTAAAAATCACTATTTATGATGATACTGTTAGAAAATCATTTTATACACAATCAATTCTAAATTTCAAATTTGTTTTTGTAGCATTTTATCAGGGAATGAAACCAATTTCCTTCGAGTGTAGTTCACATGGCACATGTTAAAACAAAAATATATGTAATAATATATACTGATTGTTTGTCAAAATCAATAATAATGGAAGAAAAAGAGAAGGATCTTTGTACCAACCACCTTTCTACCAATCAACCTTGCAGAAAAAGCCACTAATTTCAAATTTCCAATCATAATTTGATCTATGAAATTAAGAATTTCCATGCATTTTCTTGTATTGTATTAGACATGATAGAGATATTTGCTCTGCTCTTTTTGGCACAAACCAAACAAAGAAGATGGAAACATTTCTCATTAATAATTTGCCATGTGTGGTAAACAAATTAATATCGTCGCCAATTTGTCGGTGAATTTTCTTGAAATCCACCAAAATATTATGTAATTTATGCAAATTTGTGGGTCCTTCGCAAAATTATATGAGTTTCAGTTTTTATCAGCAATTTAATAAGTTGAGAAACAATATCTAATATCTAACAAGTTAAAAGAATAAATCATTATGTTATTTAAACTCACTGAATTATTTGATAACATGCAATCCAGTATTTTTTGAATTTTTAAATTCAATTATACTAAAATATCAGGTTGGAAATCCATCAATTTTTCTGACGGGTATACATAATATTTGGAAATTAAAACTTTCTGATGAGTTTATTTCCAGAACGACCAAAAAACAATAATCTCCATATATCTTTTATTTTTTTTAGATGATCTCCGCAACCCTAGAAACAATATTTCGATGTTTTGCCAGGGTACAAATGAAAATATGCATAAAATTAAAATTACAAAATTGATGGATATTTTTTGGTACCGGACATTTGGAATCTATCTATCTATATACTAATGCAAGGGGATTTGGTGCCTCCTGGTGCAGCCACGTCACCAGGGGCTTATTCGTAAAAAAAAAAAATTTTACATTTTGGTCCTTTTTGATTTATAAATTAGTCTTTTTTTTTAAAAACAAATTACATTTTGGTCCTTTTTTTTTACATTTTGATCTTTTATATTTGCATTTTGGTCCTTCGAAGTTTTAATATTCACATTTTGGTCCTTCTTTATCACATTTTGGTCCTTTTTTACATTTTGGTCTTTTTCGAAAAACAATTACATTTTGGTCCTTTTTTTTACATTTTGGTCCTTTATATTTGCATTTTGGCCCTTCGAAGTTTTGAAATTTACATTTTAGTCCAGGCAGCCACGTCATCAGGGGTCTATTTGTAAAAAAAAATATTTTTTTTATATTTTGGTCATTTTTGATTTACAAATTGGTCCTTTTTTTAAAAAAAAATTACATTTTGGTCCTTCATTTTTACATTTTGGTCCTTTATATTTGCATTTTGGTCCTTCGAAATTTTAATATTCACATTTTGGTCCAGGAGCCTCAAATTGGTCCTGTTTTTTAAAACAAATTACATTTTGGTCCTTTTTTATCACATTTCGGTCCTTTATATTTGCATTTTGGTCCTTCGAAGTTTTAAAATTTACATTTTGGTCCTTTATTATTTTTCTTGCCTGGTGCTGCCACGTCACCAGGGGCCTATTTGTAAAATTTTTATTTTTTTTACATTTTGGTCCTTTTTGATTTACAAATTGGTCCTTTTTTCGAAAAAAATTTACATTTTGGTCCTTTTTTATTTACAAATTGGTCCTTTTTTCGAAAAAAATTAATATTTTGGTCCTTTTTTTCTCATTTTGGTCCTTTATATTTGCATTTTGGCCCTTCGAAGTTTTGAAATTTATATTTTAGTCCAGGTGCCTCAAATTGGTCATATTTTTTAAAAAAAATTATATTTTTGTCCTTTTTTCACATTTTGGTCCTTTATATTTGCATTTTTGTCCTCCGAAGTTTTAAAATTTACATTTTGGTCCTTTATTATTTTTCTTGAAAAACTAAAATAAAATTATAATAAGTTGAACAATATTAATAAAAGAACATCTTGCAAATATTTAAAAATAAAATATCACAAAACTATTAAAAAATACATAAAAAGGAAACTAAAATAAAAAATAGATGTTTAAATAGATATTTTCTATGAATATATTTGCAAGGTGTTTATTTATTATCATTTAATGTTAGTTTTTTTATGAATAAAGAATGTAATATTGAAATTATATAAACAAAATATGTAATAATTTAAATTTTTTTAAATCACTACGTGTTAAGAAGTGTTTATGAATTTTCTTAAAATTAATAAAAAATAACAAAAATAAGTTTTAATTATTACATATGAGATTTGGAGGGTATTTTGGAAAAAAAAAATTAATATCATCCATAAGGAGTATTTTAAAATAAAAGTTTGGTAAAGTGTTTTTTTTTTTGGGAGTTTACGAAAAGATAGAGAATTTTTTATAATATCCAAAAAAAATTAGGGGGTTAAAAATATACCAAATCATGGATGTGCGAATAATCATGACATAATTTAAATTAAAAGATTCGAACGAAACGGTTAGCGATGACATCGTCAAACTTTGTTGTTGGCTGACCACACAAAGGACGAAAAATATTTGTACTAAATATGTAGCGAAATTAAAGATTTGTGAAATTAAAAACACTCTTTTTTTCAGCAATGTTTTCTGAACTATTATGTTCTTAATAAATTTCATGACGACTCATTCGTTCTTTTTCCTTATTTTACTTATGAAGTATAAAATATAGATAATTTTTTTAGCAATAACCGTTTGAATTATTCAAGAAATCCGGCTCTTAAAATTTTCAAACGATTTTTGCTACAAAATTTCACTCGCACACAACACACTAAATTACACATATAATAATGATTACAAAAAGAAAGTCACATACACAAAACGAACAACAATTTTTTTCAACTACATTACTTATAAACCCGAACAGCCCCGCGCAATTGCGCGGGGGTAATGCTAGTATCCCAAAAGGCAATGGGAGGGTCGGTACAAAAGGGCTACAATTTTTTTTATTATCTTCAAAATTTATGTTCATAAATAGTACCCACAATCCCATCGTTACATAATATTTATCAGTAAAAAAACTATTATCACCATACAAAAATAAAATATCTTATATTTTCTCTATCTTGTAGGTGTGTACATGTATTTTAAATTTTTTAACGTTGTTATTAAAAAAAAGGTATATGATATTCCAGTAAGATATATAATATTGAAAAATCATTACATATACCAATACTTAAAAAATGTATAAGTTGCTATTAAAAATATTTAATATATATTTTCGGAAAGATATATCTCTACTAAAAATGAATAATATTTATGTAAAAAACATATTGTTATTGAAAAAGATATGTTATATCAAACATCTAAATAGTTATAATTAAAAAAAAAAAGACAATTAAAAACATATATCACACATTTTCCATAAGATATAAACCAAACATGTATCACACTTTAAATGATGATGACATGATCAATGCTGATATTTCTTCATCTGGAGTAAAAAGTTAGTTTCATTATTTGTGTGTTTGTTTTGGAGAATTAAATGTTTATTTTCGATTTTTATATGATTTATGTTTGGTGGTTATTAATTTTATGTTTTAATTATGGACCATGAACATTTGTGGTATGATGTATTTAATTATAAATAACTAATTTGTCGTATGATATATTTAATTTCAGTAAAAAGTATCTAAGCGTTACAGACCGATGTATCACTATTTAAAACATTACATACAAATAAAATAATATAAACAAAACATGTATTATATTTTAAAAATATTTTTACTTGATCAAAAATCTACATTCGAAAATTGTGGGAATTATTTGTCATTGTCATATGCGTGCATTATGTGATTTATTAATTAATATTGATAATTTTTTGTCTGTAAATTCTATTGAAATCTACCAAATGTAATTTCTGCAAAATTGTGGGTACTTTTGTACGTGCATTTAATTTAAAAACATGTATCCTATTATTATTTACATTTTATTCATTATATATGGTACTTTTGATTTCATTGATAACTCAGCAGTTTCATAAAAGTACAAATATTACAAAATGGAACACATGATCTCTATATAGAATAATGACATTCAAAATCCTCTTAACATAACTAGACTAAATAATAATACACGGCCCTTCTAATCTCGAGAACAAAACCTAACTAACTAACTTACAAAACAACAATATAAATCAAATATCACATATACCATTAAATGGGCGTATACAAATTTGTTTGATGAAATCGACACGATCAAAATTTGGAAGCAAAAATCATTCATCCTCTTCTTCTTCTTCTAAAGGTAATGTAGGACTTTTCGAACACATCGTGTTGTTATGAAGCTCTTTTAATCTCTTAATTGGATTACACAGCCCTAAAAACAACATTTCGATATTTTGTAAGGGCACGAATGAAAATATTCATATTAAAAAAAGAAATTATGAAATTGATGGTATTTTTGGTACCGGAACATTTGGGAATATCCCAAACGGCAATGGAAGTGTCGGTACAAGAAGGGCTACAAATTTCTTTATTATCTTCATAATTTACATTCATCGAAAGCATCCACGATCCTATCGTCACATCCTCATTGCTAAATATCCTCAAACTTGACCCATTTTATTCGCAACAAAAAAAATATTTATTAGTAAAAACCATTTATCACCAAAAACAGGGTATCTCAAATTTTCTAGGTTTTGTAGGGGTATATATGCTATTTCCTATTTTGTAGGGGTATATGTGATATTTTTAAAATTTCAAAATACCTATTATTTTTTGCTAGTGATAAAGCCGCGACAACATTTGAAGAGAGAGCATAAATAGGCCCATATGCGTGCAAGAAATATTCGTTACCAATCAAATCTCCTTTACTCTCATACCTACAAATGAATTAACAAAATTAAATTATCATCACTAAATTCGGTTTATATAAACATTAAAAAGTAATGTTTAAATATTTACGAAACCATTTCAATTTAGGATCGGTAATTACTGGGCCTTTTTTCATGCATCCAATATAAGTCATGTGATTTGATCTATCTTTTGCAAGTAAAGTTGCAAGCCTATCTGAATATAATATAATATACATTACGTTAATTTAATTTAATAGCATGTTAATTAGGTTAAATTAATAATTTAATATACCTGGGCGTAAATAAATATCATCATCGGCTTTTACGTAAAAATCTGCATCGAAAAGATCGAATGCAGCTTGGAAAAATGCTAACCTAGTAAAAATTAAGAAAAAAAGATGAATAAACGGCAATAATATTAGTTTCGAATATTTAATGAGGAATTTTCTTACGATTTTGTAGGGAGGTTCGAATACTCGTCTTCGACGTCGATGAACATGAAATCATGATACAAATCGACTTCTTTTTGAAGCTCGGCATTTTTTTGAGGATCTTTTGATCGACCAATTACAAATCTAAATACCAATCCAGTTGAATGCTCCAAACTGTCAAAATATTACAATTGAACTCAAATTGAGATTCAAATTCAATTAATTAAGTTAAAAATTAACCAATTGAACTAATAAACTAAATAAGGATGGGATCTAGATAAAACTGTACCTGGCGAGTCCATCAGGATGGGGAGGAAACCATGACCTTCTAAGAGCAGCTCTTCGATCACCAGATCCGAATCCAGTCTGAACTCCGACGAGTCCGACTACTTTAGGCCTCCCAACCGCTTCAATTCCGGCCGACCTGGACCGGTGAGTCCTCAAAGAGTCCTCTGATCGGCCACAACGGTAAACAGTAACAACCTTCGCCGGTTTCTTAGATGCGTTAAAGGAGTAAATCAGACTAGAAATGGCGACGAGAAGGCAAAACGAAGAGAATATTATGAGAAAGAGGCGTGATGGGAATGCGGAGGGGGAACTGTAAACACGATTCGATTTGGACCGCTTCGAATTATCGTCGTCGTCGTCTGATTTGTTGTAGTAAGGGAGCTGATGCGAGATCGACCGCATTTGGGCGCGAGATCGAGAAAGCTCACTCGATCAGCAACAATGGCGGAGGAAAGCAATGGACTGACGACTGACGACTGATGAAGTGAAGACTAAGGAAGCTCTGTTTTATTTGAAAATCAGGAATTTCATATTTACCCTTTCCAAAACTTGAAAATATCATATATGTCCCTTAAACTACAAAATAACATATTTACCCCTTCGAATATATGTATTTTGTTAAGTTATATTTATTTGAAAATAAAAATAATCAATGAAAAATATATAAATTTGGAAGATAATACCATGCAATTAATCAACACAAGTTCAGTACATACAATAATAAAAAAAAAAACACTCTAAGAAAGTAAAATTATATAAAAACCAACTAAACTATTTTTTTTTGCTTCATTAACAAAGCAACCCAAAAAAATCTACAAAAAGACCATTATGCCCTCTCGCTCAACACTCAATCAATCTTAACGGAGGAGTAGATCTTCCTGACGAACCAGAAACACGCGTAAAACCCAATCGTACCGGTGAGCACAAAGAAGGCGTAGGATACGATTAACATGTACCCGAAGTACAAAATACCAGACACGAACTTGGTGATCTCCAACTTAGTAAAGAAATAAAACGCTGAGTAAACAAACAAATAAATCGCGCTGGACCCCGCAGTGAGATACGCTCTCCACCACCAATGATAATCCTCGCTGCACAATTGGAAGTAACACAACACGATCGTGATTTCCGCGCAGGTGATGAGTAGAATCACGAACACGATGAAGAGGAACCCGAATATGTAGTAGAATTGGTTGAGCCAGACCGAGGTGAGGATGAAGAAGAGTTCGATGAACACCGCGCCGAACGGCAAAATCCCGCCAATCAGAATCGAGAATTCCGGTTTCATGTACCACGCTTGCTCGGGAATCTGTCTCGGGATTTTATTCGTCTTCACCGGATCTTCGATTCCCGGTTGTTTAAATCCAAGATAACTCCCCACGAAAACGAGCGGTACCGAGATTCCGAACCAGAGTAGCACCAACGCGAACATTGTACCGAACGGTACCGCGCCGGAGGATTTTTCGCCCCAGATGATCGCGTTCAGAACGAAGAAAACCGAGAAAACAATTCCGGGAAACATGAACGCGGTTTTCAAGGTGATCTTTTTCCATTCTGTTCCTTTGAACATTTTGTATAATCGCGCAGAAGAATAGCCGGCGAATAAACCCATGAAAACCCATAACAAAACCATCGCAGTCATTAAACCGCCACGATTCGAAGGGGATAGAAACCCTAATAGCGCGAATATCATAGTCACGAGGGTCATGCCGAAAAATTGCACGCCCGTACCGACATACACGCATAAAAGGCCTGAGTGTACCGGTGGGCGAAACGCGTCGCCGTGTACCAGTTTCCAGCCCGTTTCTTCCTGAGCTTCTTCTTGGGAATCGAGTTGGTTGTAATTGGCAATGTCTTTGTAGAGAGTTCGCATCATGATCATGGCGATCATGCCGGAGAGGAAAAGGACGATCATTAACGAGTTTATTATTGAGAACCAGTGGATTTGATCGTCAGTCATTAGAAGATACGTGTCCCATCTCGATGCCCATTTTATATCGCTTGGCTGGAATAATTATAGGAGTGAGAATTTTTGAAGTTTTCGAGGGGTATTTATGAAATAAATTATTTGGATTACCTGGAAAGTGACGTCGTAAGTGAAAATGATGTATTGGTCGGTTTCGACTTCTTGAGGAGTGGGACTCGCAGGGGTGATTTTAGTATTTTCGTTGCACGTTTTTAGTTTAGGGTTTTTCTCGTCCCATTCACCATCATATTCATGCTTGACACTGTGACATAAAGAAAGTTTAGGGTTTAGGGTTTAAAATGATAAAATAATAATGATGATGATAATAAAGAGGGTTTGAGTGGAAAACCTGGTGGGAATGACTTCGAAACCGACAATACGGGACTCGTCAGACTCGGGTTCGTTATGGTACATGACTTTGAAGCTCAAGTGGTTGTTTATGAAATACTTGTTGTCCTTGCTCTGAATGAGATAAATAATATTAGGGTTTATAAAATGATAAATATGAAATTGTTACGAAGAATTATTTATTACCTTGTAACCAACTCTGAAGCCATGATCGTAGCTTGGAGATTGGCTCATATCTCTTCTTTGTCTAGGTACCGCAACAGGTAGATTATCCAATATCCTAAAATGCCCAAATTTCTCAAATTTTCAATTGAAATGTATAATTACATTTATAAGAAAAGGGATGAAAAGAAAAGACGAATACATGTTGACTCGGTATTCATCATCGATCTTTTCTTTGAAATTCTTAGAAGATTCTTGAGTGAGCTTCAAACGACAACCCACTTTACAAGTCTCGTCTCTTCTCATCTTGAACTGCAATTTTTAACCGTAAATTCAGTACAAAGTGGTAATGGTAATGGTCAATTGATAAAAAATTAAGCACAGTTAGGGATTAATTGGGGCTTCAATTGAAGATTGTTCATTGATTTTGTAATAAATACTCACTGCATAAATAGAGTTTTCAATTCGGTCTCCGTGAAGAACCTCGCCCAAATTCTCTGCACTGTTCATGATCGTGGATGGTTTGCAATAATCCAAGAAATAGTAGTCATATGGAAGCTGAGTCTTGGTCGAAGAAAGTTTGTTCACTTTTACTAGAAGATCATCATCCTATTAAACAATAACCATAGAATTTCACACAATTAAGTCATTACTTATCAATAGATTTATCGAATTATTCTACACAAACAGCCTTTATGTAATTATTTTACATTATTTTCACATTAAATGTTCTGGAAAAAAAAACAATATTCCCAAATCAGAAGAACGAACATGGAGTACTGAATCCTATCTACACAGATCCAATTATTCACTCTCTGGATCTACTCAGATACACAACCTTAACCTCACAAACCACATCAGATCTATACAAAAATCTCTAATCGCATCAACTTGAAGCATCCAGTTCGATCAAAATGGAGAGTGATGAAAAATACTTACCATCAAGAAGTCGCGAGGTGCGACGCCAGGGAGGTAGAAAGCATTCGCTGCCGGAGAAACTACAATCAAGAGGACGCACGTGAGGAGCACGCTGGACGAGATCTCGCCGCGCATTTTCGCCAATGTAATGGAGAGAGAATGAAGGAGATTTGGATCAATGGAAAATATATATATGCAAGAGAAAAGAAAGAAGAAGAGTGAAGAAGAAAGAAGGGAGTTATTATTTTACTATTTACTGACAGAATTGGTTGGATACTCAAATTTTGTGTACCAGGAAAATAATTCACTCCTTGTTTATTATTATACTTATATGAATAGCAAAAATATATTATTATATTATTATATGTATATAATATTTTGAAATGTTTATTTTTTTGTGTGTATTTGTTTTGTTTTTTTTATGCATATTGTACATTTTATGATGAAAAGCTCACCATAAATAATAGTAAAAAATAACTATGTTGTAAATGAAATAAACTTTCAAATTGGGTATCTATTAGGGATAAATTTACTATTTCAGGTGTTAATTTTTAGTTGCATGTATAATTATTTTTTGATAATATGAAAATTTGGTCGACCAAATAATTCCCAAATCATAGATTTGTTGTACTAGTCTTATATCTTGCTTCATTTTGCAAAAAGACCACTTAACTAACAAATAGATTAACTAAAAAATAATTTCCCTAATTGTACTTTGTGTATTTGTTACTCTTTGTTTACCTTTTGGCTTTGCTTAGTTTCGGTCTTTTTTTCTTTTTCCATCCTTTAGATTGGTATCAAAAATATAATAAAATCAAAAAGTAAACTCATTTGAAAAAAATATAAAATCCAAAATATAAACGTAACGAAATTGGGCGAAAATACTCGTCGAAATACAACTCTATAACAAAATTCAGAATTTCAGTCATAAAGCGCGCATAAAACATTACATAACTGAATATAACAGCCAAAAAAATACAACACAAAAGGAAAAACCAACAAAAACAAAACGCTTCAATTTAGGTCATATCACATAAAATCCATTACCAATTTATGAAAATAACCTTATATTATTAATTTATTATTATGCATATGGTTTCGTTAACATTTCTCACGCAGCAGGGACTTTCCTTCCGTCTTCAATAAAGAAAATTGCAGACTCGGGTACCTTAAAAAAATAAATCATTTTCAATAATTCATTAATATAACCATTTTTTATTAATTTTAAAATATATATGAAATAATAATAATAAAAAATGAAGGTAAAAAAAATATTTACATCGGCCCAAGTATCAGTGATGAACTCAACAACGTCATAAGAAATGTCACCTTGTACGTCTATTTGATCTTTCTCGGTTGGTCCCTATAGAATAATTAAATATTAATTTAACTTTTCATGAAACTTAATATTTACAAAAATTAGTCTTGAATTTTGAATAATTATGATATATTTTACCTTAACAACAGAGGCTCCAGTGGCGAATTTCTTTCCGAGCTTCTTCGAAGCATCGCTAAGTTTTATTCCTGAAATTTAAAACCCAAAATTTTTAAAATATAAATTTTAATTATAGGAGAATTAAATAAAAAAAATAAGTATAAATAATATATAAAAGCTAACCAAATAGTTCGAGGCCCTTGACGACAGTAACACATTTGCGCTTGTTGCGTACAATCTTCTCGATAATAACTTCTTGCTTTTCCTACAATAGCGATAATAAATACGGAAAAATTATAATATCATATAATACGAGCTTAATTACTTAATGTGCAAAATATGTTTAATGATTTCAAGATATACCTTTTTCTTAATCTTGCCACCTGGCAGGCGTTTTACTTCTTCTGGCTTAGAAGAGGAAGATCCTGTACCAAAAATCGAGAAAAAAGTAACCAAATTGAAATCAAAACCCTAGTATTTTTACAAATTCGAAGTTATCAAAATCAAATTGAATCAAATCCAATCTCACGAATCAGAAAAAAGGAATTGAAACCATTGTTACGAGAAACAAACCTGACGCACTGGTCGCATCACCACTGGAGATTCCTACCCCTTGCAATGTCTCGGCCACCTTCTCCACCTCTTTTCCCTCTGCACCTAAAACACACAAAAAAGAACCAAAATTTCAGGAAAATAAATCCACAGAGATCGAACTTCCTTCAATTTAAACAGAAACAAAAACCTAAACATACCACCGAACAGAGCAGGATAGAGATTAGGCGCGTAATCGCGAAGCCAGGGTTTACACTTCTCGAAATCGGGCCCGAACTCGCAATACTCGGCTGGGAGTCCACACACGCCGCAGTATAGAACCTTCACCACCTCTAGATTCTCCGACGCCATCAATCCCCGCTCGTTATCGGTCGAATTTCCGAGGTTTACTCCGTCGCCGGAATTATGCGCTGAGAAAGTATTGGCCTTTTCCGCGTAGAGAGAAAAGAATTGAGCAGGATGCGACTGGAGATGTCCAGCTCTCCGAGAATAAAATTTTAATAGGCCTCCAGAAAAAGGCCTATTTAAAAATCTCCATGGGCCTTTAACCAAGATGTAAGGTACTTATAATGACTTAATTAATATTATTTCATAATAAAAAAAAAACATATATATTAACTTCATTGTATTTATCATGTACTGAGTATTGTGTCTATTGTTTCACTAGTTATTTATGAAAAAATCACTGTATATAAAAATAAAATATTATAGAAATTTTTTTATTTAACAATACATGGAAAATTATCAAATTGTGTCGGTAGACCATTTTCACTAACAAGTACACACGGACAAAATGAACCATTAAATAATATATTTGAAACGAAAAATAACTTTCGCAATAAACTCAAAGTTCTTTTGCTATACTTAATTTTTCTATTTTTAAATTTCTATAATTAATACTTTTATATAGTTTTGAATCGCGACGACTTGGGTCTATAAATATCCCATCTGGAAGTATAAATTTCCTTAAAAAACTCGATTGTAAAATTAATCATCATTTCAGTTCCCTCCAATAGCTCTAGTTAATATCGTTTTACTTATTATCGTAAATTAATTCTTACTAAATATAATGATTACGAGGTATTATGCATATATCGATAAAAAAAAATTCTCAACCATGATAACAATAGCAAATATGTACGTTTTTATTGCAGATTTGTATGAACACGACACGATTCATGCGTAATAGATGTTTTCACATGCATTTTGAATGAATGAATCGCTGCTTTCTTTTTTTTAAACATCAATTTTTCATGAGTGCGTCAATTTTCTATACAAATACTCAAATGTTTCTTTTTAAATCACCATTTCATAGTATCGAAAATTCGATATATTATTAAATATTTTGTTTTAGTTCATATAAAACAAAATGAATTTATTTTACGCTTCTAAAATGATAAAGGAAAAAAGTTATGAACATGCTATATTATTTTGAGGATTTTTTTCATTCCCCCCTAGCATTTTTTAATATTATAAAAAAGATCTTTATTTTGTAGCTTTCTTCACAGTCCCCTATATATGCAATATGCATTGCTTTTCTTTATCACCCCTACAATTGAGGATTTTGAGCAATAAGGTTTTAATGGGTCTTCATAAAAAGGTACATTTAAATTTTTGAATGGGCCT
The DNA here is from genome assembly GCA_946800325.1 of Luzula sylvatica. NCBI lineage: Eukaryota > Viridiplantae > Streptophyta > Magnoliopsida > Poales > Juncaceae > Luzula > Luzula sylvatica. The sequence goes on along the minus strand of OX326961.1, from coordinate 59,324,998 downwards.
TTTTGAGCAATATGGATTGTAATTGTAATTGTGTTATTTATTTATTTATGTATGTAATATATTTTTAATGATTAAAAAGGTACATTTAAATTTTTGAATGGGCCTTTTTGAGCAATATGGTCCTATGGATTGTAATTGTAATTGTGTTATTTATTTATTAATTAATTTATGTATGTATGTAATATATTTTTAATGATTATTGATATCATATCATTTCATATTTCATATCATAATAAAAGGATGTCATGATATATGCTATTTACAGTTTAAGTCATGTTAATTAGTATAATATATGTTACTTTTTTATTTGCTTTTTGGGGACATCAATATTTTAGGGGTATATCAATTTTCTTTACAAGACACAATGGCACTTTTTTTCTCTAAAGATTCATTTTATATCTGAATATTTTGGACAATTCCATTTCCATATACTATAAATACTTTATAGTACATATAAGTGGAAATATATTTCTTTAATTTTTACCCTTTTTACAATAATAAATTTAGGATAATCTGGAGAAAAAAAGACCCTATTTAGAATTTAGAATACAACTACATTATTTTATTTTTGTCGCTTTTATGTTTTCATTCTTCTTTAATTTGAGCGAGCCATGTGTTTTTACCAATGTTTTAAATTGCGATATTGCGGTCCATTGCGCTTGAACAATAATTTACACATGATCCCCGATATTGCGTCATATTGCGCCATATTGCGGCGATATTGCGGCGTTATATAGCAGATTGCGGTGTTACGTTTTATGAATATTTATTGCGAATTGCGCTATTGCGGCGCAATTGCGCCGCAATTTAAATCATTGGTTTTTACTGTTACATACGGCAAAATTAAAAATTGTATTAGACAATATTTATGAGTTATCATATTTGCAATGAAGAAAATTCCAGCTACATAGATTATATTAGAGTGTTTAATATGAATTTGAAATCAAATTTTCATTTTAATATTAAATTCAACTCTGTTGGTAAAATTAAACACATTCAACGTTACAGATGTGACTGGTACAAAAAATCGAGCGGAGTGTAGCACCTTCACCGGCTCTGGATTCAGAGAGAAAGTATCGGCTTTGCGCAGTAGAAAGAATCGAGAAGTATGTGACTGGTGATGCCCAGTTCAAATATAATTACACTATAATACGCGTCTATTAAGGAAAAAAACTTTTAGTGGGCCTTGAACAAAATGTATTGTAATTATTTATATTTTTCATTTACGGACTTTTACGACAATAATAATATCATCAAAAAAATTGCCATGATTTACTTAAATTTTAATTATGCAATGGTAGTAATTTTTTTTTCTATAATGACTATTCATAATAGGATAATTATATCAATGCCCCTCAAATTCTCCCAACATTCTTTATATCATCAATAACAATTAATTAACATGATAATTAACAAAAAAATACTGCATTAATGATTAATTGATAAATAATTAAAATACATATGAATTGGTGATTCTTAATCAATATCAATCAATCGTTAATTGAGTTTTGTTGTGTTAATTATCATGTTAATTAGTGATATAAAAGATGTTGGGGAAAATTTCAGAAGCACCACATATGACCTCTTGAGAATAAATGTGACAACGGTGAACCACGCGTGATATCTATGCATGCATACATTTATCAATTCTTGCTATTGGTAATATTTATACAAAAAAGAAAAATGACAATAGAAAATAAAATACAACAAAAACTATAGAACGATAATTTTTTAATAAGAAAGAAGAAATGACTTAATTATCCATACACATGCAGAAGTTGATATTAAAACAACTCAAAACTAGAGGTGGCAAACAGGCGGTTTGGGCGGTTTCGGGTTGAACCCAACAGGTTTCGGGCTAATTTTTGGGTTCGGATCTCATCGGGTTAAGTCAATTCGGATCAAGCTGGGTTCGGATCGGATCATATTTGGTCGGATCAATTTCGAGTTGAAAATTATAGTCGGGTCGGGTTTTCAAGTTCGGGGTGATTAGCGGACGCGGTTTGTTTCGGATTCGGATTTTTTCGGAATTCGGGTTAGTCAAATTCGGGTTATGTCAGATTTTTTTTTTTAATAATTATATAAATCAATTTTGTCATAATATTAATATTAAATTAAACTATTATCCAAATTCAGATCTCTGTTTTTTATTTGAAAGCACCGCCGTCATCTCACCCTCGAAAAATGTAATAAATATAATGTTACATAGATCAGTTAATAAATTGAATTAAAAAAAATAATAACACCGGGTCAATTTGGATTCGGGCATTTGAGTTCGGACTTGTCATAATCGGGTTTATCGGGTTTCGGACAAGTCGGATTCGGGTCGAGTTGGGTCGGGATAATAATTATAATATGTCATGCCGGGTCAATTTTGGGTCGGATTTCTCGGGTTCGGGTCGGACGGGTTCGGTCGTTTGAATTTTCTAATTTTTTCGGGTCACGGGCGAGTCGGACCTCGGACGAGTCGGGCGGTTTTTTCGGGTTCGGGCCGGATTTGCCACCTCTACTCAAAACTGCTTACGGCCTTGTAACAAAAAAAATCAAAATTTCAGAATAAAAAAATATTTTGTAGTTTAAATGTACAATAAACATACCGGAGAAAAATGGACAAATGAACCTCATATTATTTAATTTAATTCTGTTGGATGGTTTATTCCAATTATTGTGATTTATCTTGAATGAACTCAACGAATTAAATCATTATTTTGATTGATTTCCTCCGATATCTCCAATTAATTGTGTTTTACACAATATCATTAATATTTAATGTTAATTCTTAATAAATGTGTTGATTATGAGATAAATGTATTTTACTCGACAACAAGAATAATATCAGATGGACCAGATATATAGTGTTATTTATAGCCGATTTACATGAACATGATTATGGTGTGATTTGTGATGTATTCACAGTTTATGAATGAATCAACAGCTTTTCGTTTTCTTTTTTGTGGACATCAAGTTTGTGTGAGTGCATAAATATTGACACGATGATAATTTTTGTAATGATCCGTTATTTATATGAATATTTTGGACCATTCATATATTATCAAATATTGTATATAGTTCATATATTGTCGAAATGAATTTTTTTCACCTCTATAAAAAAATAAATTTAGGATACTACGAAGAGTAATGCTACAGATACTGAGTTGGCATTAACATGTATGAAATCCCATCTCGCATTACACCACATCATTAAAAAAAAGTTAGCAAGACATCATGCTTTTATCATGTTATGAAACGATTTTGTGTATATTTATCCTACTATGAGCGTGATAACGAAAATATAAATTAGAATATACTCCATTATTTGTTTTTCTCTTTTCTTTTATTTTGCTTTATTTGTTGTTTAATTTGAGTCATATGCTATTTCTATAATATCTGATATTGTCCAACGACATGTATGAATGTTGTCGTCGCATGAAGATACTTTTGTCTTAAGAAAATTTCTATTGCAGAAATTAGAATTTATCCACATTTTAATTTTGGATGTAATTTTATGTAATTTTCTTATGTCACATCAGCACACATTTCCACCCTCAGATTATGATTTGCGATAAAATTTAAACCATTGATTAATCATTGATCTTGATGTGATATATTATTATTTTTTTAAATGTATTTTTCTAATAAAACATACTTAAAAAAAATTGTTGGAATGATCGGTACTGTTTTGAAACAACAACCTTGTTGGCATAACCTTCCTAAACCCGCCGATAAAGATTTCGTCCGTGTTCTTTCGATAAAACCCCGCCGGAATCATTTTAGGACTGGATAGGTTAAGTTCCATGAGAAAAAGGTTCTAATGGGCCTTCATAGAAAGGTACATTTAAATTTGTGAAGGAGCCTTTGAGCAATGTATATTGTAATTATGTTTTATTTATTATTTATGTATTATATTTTTTAATGACTATTGTTATCATCTCATAATGAAAGGATGTCACAGTGTATGCTAATTTCAGTTTAAGTTTAGTACAATTTCTATTATTTTTATCAAATAGTAATATGTTAGTAATTAAATCTCTAGCATCATACTTTTTTTTTTTGAGAAAAGCTCTCGCATCATATACTGTTGATATTTGATAAATGTAGCGATATATAGTCGACTGCAATCATTTTTTTCGCAATAAACTAGTTTAAAAAGATATAGAATGATAACGATAATTTATTTAAGAATACACAAGAACTAACATAATCAACAACACCGATCGATTGTGCGTAAATTAATATTGAAATTTCAATGTAATTTTTACAATTTTGTCAGACCATCATATTCATTAGCTCCATGCATGTATTTATACTATAATTTCCTATAAGAACTCCATTATCGTATTCATTATTGTTTTGATTTTCTTTTTTTTTTGACATCATTTTTTTTATGAGGTACATCAATTTGCTTACATGACACAATGACCTTTTGTGATTTATTATCTAAAATAACTTAATATTTAATGTATTTATTATGTAATGTTAACACATCAATATATTGAGGGATATTAAAGAAAACAAGTACAATTTTTCTAAAAAATATATTTATATAAAAATGGCAATAAAATAAAACAAGAAAAACTTAAGAATGACAACTTTTTAATAATAAATAAAAGATAACTTAACCATCCACATGAATAAATGATATTGAAACCACCAAAAATTCCAAAATAAAAATAGCCATAGCTAGATATATTTTATAATTTAAAAGTACTATAAATAGACTGGATCAAAATGGATAACGTACCTTGTAAGTTAATTTATTTTTGTAGAACGTTTTGAGTAGGCGATTGAGCCTTCTGTGTTTGTTTTTACTGAATTACTGCTTTTGTAAAAACTATGCCTTTTAATTAATAGATTTTGCACCCGCCCTCAATTAAATTCCTCGTGCTTCCATTAAAATATCTTATTATATAATTATTATAATAATATTTATAATTTTATATTAATTATTTCGATATAATTATTATAATATAATTATTTCTATCATTATTATATAATTATTATTAGGGATGTTCATTCGGTCGGTTCTGTTCAAACCGAACCGAATAAGACCAAACCGATTTAAATCGAACCAAACTAAATTCAAACCGAACCGAACTGTTCAAATTTTGATCCGATTAAAAACCGAACCGTATAAACCGATATATTATTCGGTTTATTCGGTTGAACCGAATAAAAAACATTATAATTTTAAAATAATAATAAACTAATAAACAAATTATATTTTATTTATCAAAAATATAAATTCATATTATAAAATATAATAATATGATTTTATAGGATTATTATATCAATTTTTTATATTTTAACATTAACATAATAGGAAAATATGAAAAATGGGAAGCTATTCGGTCGGTTCGGTTTAACTGTTTTCAAAACTCCAAAACCAAACCGAACCGAATAAACCGAACAATGTCATTTTTTGAACCGAACCGAACCAAATAAACCGAAAAACCGAACCGTTTAAACTGAATTCGACCGGTTTGGTTCAGTATCCAAATAAACCGAACCGTTTGAACACCCCTAATTATTATACATTATTATAATAATATTTATAATTTTATATTAATAATATTGATATAATTGTTATAATATAATTATTTTATCATTATAATATAATTATGATACATTATTATAATAATATATAATATTCTATTAATTATATGGATATAATTATTTTATTATTATAATATATTATTATAATAATATTTATTATTTTATATTAATAATGTTGATATAATTGTTATAATATAATTATTATACATTTTTATAATAATATATAATATATTATTTAATTATAATAATATTATAATAATTATATCCATATAATATATTAAATAATAATATTATATGTATTCTTGTATTATTATAAAATTATATTTTATCCATATAATAATATTCTGTATAGTAATAAATATAATATTATATTAATTATAGAGATTTAATAATTATGATACAATTGTTCTTTGATTAATCTTTTGCTCCACTTTGTCACTCCTAAAATTGGGGAACCAAATTTTAATGAAAAAATGAAATTAGAAGATTCCAAGAATTATATATTTCCAATCTTGTACCCACACCAAACAAATAATTTACTTTTGCATCATTTCAAAATGCTAATTCCAACTCAAATTTCATCCTCCAAACAAGCCCTTAAGGAAATTCAATTGTCAAAATAAATTATTTTGTTGGTTTCTACCAATAGCTCCCATTAATTATGATTTTACTCAATATCATTAATATTTAATATCCATTTTTAAGAAATGTGTTTTACTCGGCGACAATAACAATATCAGATACTTATAAATATGTATGGCTATCCATACTTTTATAGCCGATTTACATAAACATGATTATTGGGTGATGTACTTTTATAGCTGCTTTTGGTATTTTTTTTGGTGGACATCAATTTTTTGTGAGTGCATCAATATGATTTACATAACAGAATGATAAAAACTTTAATAATCCATTTTTTATCTGAATATTTCGGACAATTTCCTATATTATTAAATACTAAATAGTATATATATTGTTGAAATGGGTTTCTTTTAACCTTTCAAAAAAAAAAAAAAAAAATTAGGATACTATGACCCGGATAAAGAAAGAAAAAATTACATTATCTTTTTTTCTTTTTTCTTTTAATATTCTTCTTTATTTGTTGTTTAATTTAAGTCATGTGCTGCTACTATACAGGATCGGTCCCATATTTTCAAGTACCCGGGCCTAGTTTGAAAGTGTACCCTTTTATACAATTTGAAAAAAAATTAACATATTTTGTCACAATTATTTGTGTAGTTTATTGGTTGAGACCAAAAATTTTCTCCAATAGATTCTAGGTTCAAATCTCGTCTAGACCAGATTTTTTTCATATTTTCTTTGTGTTTTGAGAAAAAAAAACAAGAATTGTAGCTTCTGAGATTTGAACTCATAACATGTCACAAAAAGATAATTGTTTTACAAATGAGCCATAAGATTTTTTTTATGATATTTAATAGTTTTAGTGTAATTATACTCATTTTTAATTGAATAAATCATGTTTTTCGAAAATTATGGACACTCTAAAATTTTTGATCCGAACTCCGGACATCTTGGGCCTAGGGCTGCAAACGAGCCGAGCTCGAGCGAGCTGTGCCAAGTTCAAGCTCGGCTCATAACTTACTCGAGCTGGCTCGGCTCGTTTAGGATTATGATTCGAGCTAAAAAACCAAGCTCAAGTTCGGCTCGTTCAAATTCGAGCTAGCTCGGCTCGGCTCAACAGTAGCTCAATTAAAAAAACAACTTGGATTTTAATTAAAAAGATTGTAACAATTGCGAATAAATAAAAAATATTCTAAATATCAACATATCTTAAAACATAATAATAATAAATCAAACATACGACACAAAACATAAAAAAATTAAGATTTTGACTTGGTATTATTAATGGGAAGCGCTATTTCTAGAGCTGATATTTCTGAATCTAGAGCAACTATATCAAAATCCCCAAAATACCTTTTTTTAATCACAAGGTTGTTTTTGTATGACTTAAAGTAAATAATTATGATTTTTATTTTATTTGTTTCATTATAATAAATTATTTTTTATAATGCGGATTTTTATTATTGGACATCAAAGAAGTGAGTAAGATTATTTACGGATCAAAGATCATTGCACCTTTTTTATATCGAGTTTAATTAGTTTTAGTAGATTTAGATTTAAGAAAGTTGTTATTTTGTATGAATGAATATTTTTATTGATTTCAATATTATTATTGTTTTGAATTATTTATTTCATTCATTTAAATGAAGGGGTGTTATTTACATTGATATTATTTCAAATATAGAGAACATGATGGACGAAAATAAATCTTTAATTATTTACATTGATGTTAGTTTTTATTATTAACAATTAATTAAGATTGATATAGTTAATATTTTTTTTGTTTTTAACTGATTAATTAAGATCGATATAATTAACAAATTAATAGATGGGAGTCTTATTAATACATTACATGATTAGAAAAGGGTATTTTGGAGATTTTGATATAATTGCTCTAGATTCAGAAATATCAGCTCTAGAAATAGCGCTTCCCTTATTAATTTGTCTCCCTTAGTTAATATTTTTTTTAAGGCCTAAGTTCTAACATGACTTGGAATTATTATGGAAATAAATTTTTTCTTTATAAAATTTTCTAATTATAATAATATATAATATGAATTAATTATGATAAAAGTATTTAATTTTTTAAATCGAGCTCAAATTCTTTTCGAACTTAATACGAGCGAGCTGAGTCTGGCTTAAGCTCGGCTCAATAAGCGTTCGATCTAGCTAAGTTCGGCTCGTTTAATTTCGAGTTAATATCGAGCGAGCTATTATCGAACTATTATCGAGTCGAGATCGAGCGTGCCACGAGCCACGAGCTAAAGTTGCAGCCCTACTTGGGCCTATATCTGGGGCGGACCTGCTACTATAATATATGATATTTCCCGACAACATTTATGAATGCTGCCGAATGAAGATACTTTCTCATTCAGAAAATTTCGATTGCAGATATCAGAATAGAGCGTTTAATATGAAACTGAAATGAAATTTTCAGTATCAAATTAATTCAACACTGTAGTAAAATTAAACCGAGTTTACAAATATTAGAATAGAGTATTATAAGTACAAAGTGGTTCTCATTCATGAAAGTTTATATGTTTCTTAAAATTCCCTTTAATATTAATAATAACTAAACTAAACCCTCCCCACTTTGAAGTTGTTAAATACATAACACAATAAATCATAAATTCTCCCTTTAATATCTAATATGGCAAATTTTACATGGGCAATTAAAATCATTTTTCCCGGCATACTGAAATTAGTCTATTTTGTAATTTAAAAAGTTACAAAATTGAATAAACATTACTTTTAGCTGTGATATCTCTTCCAAAAATATTTATTTTTAATTCGCTTCTACGTACTTCGGCGAAGTTTGTTTCTATATGCCGGTACTTTTAGTCGTCATCTTATCATTCGAGAATGAAAATTAGATATGCCATTGATGTTATTTTTGGTGGCTAATTTGAGAATAATTTTCAACAATTGGTATATTGATGACTAAATTTTAAATAACCGTTATTTCGATTCAACAGCTTATTTCGAAGCTTTACCAATATGTACAAGTGTCAAGCAAAATCGTTTGTTTTGTAGTGAATGCACCTCGTATATTAGTTCATTTAATTTTGTCGGGTCACCCTTTTTGATTTACCTTGAATGAACTCAATTATCAAATTAAATTATTATTTTGATTTCCTCCTGTATCTCCAATTAACTGTGTTTACTTGATATCACTAATATTTAATATTAATTCTTAATAAATGTGTTGATTATGAGATAAATGTATTTTACTCGACAACAAGAATAATATCAGATGGACCAGATATATAGTGTTATTTATAGCCGATTTACATGAACATGATTATGGTGTGATTTGTGATGTATTCACAGGCCCGGCCCGTGGGCAAGCCCATCAAGCCCACGGGCTAGGGCATCAAATGGGCTAGGCGCACCATATTACAAATATTTAATAGTAGGTTGTGTATGAAACAAATAACAAACTTAGCACGGGTGGTGTGGTTTGATCTTGCGGCTCTAAGGGTGCCAGGTTCAAAACTCGTGGGATTTATTTTTTTGTTTTATTTAATTTTCTGTCGTGGGTATACATAATGCATCAAGTTTATACATCAATAAACATGTAAATATGAATTTTACCAAGTTGGACAATATGCATGTGCCAACAACCATTCATAATTTATTTTACTCAGTTTTGAACATCCTAGAATACTTGATTAATCACATTGGAAAACCCGATTCGAATTTAGTCAAAAGTAAATAATGATTTCACACAAACGACAGGCAAAACATGCCTATTAATCAAGACAAATTAAAACCAACCAGGACCTAGTTCTAGTAAAAATATAAAAGAAAATTATTGGTGAAAATAATCCAATTTTTTTTTTCATAAACCTGCTTTATTTTATAGTTACTTCGAGAAATAACTATTATTGACATGCATATGAGAGAACACAAATTATACAACTGATTTGAGTTTTTATTAAAAAAAAAATCTAATTGGTCTTTTCAAATGTAAATTTTGTTCAAAACATGGAAACAAATTATAGTAATTCACCATGTACATACAGAAGCATCATGATAAGTAAACTGTAAAACAATACTAAACATGACTGTGAGACCAACAAAATATAGTTAAATATATAGTTACTAGAAATACCAAATTAAGGATTTTATTCCCACGATCAATTTAAAATTATCTTTAATATTTTTGAAAGTGAGTTTGCTTACGGAAGACAAACGATAATGAAACTATATGCAACAAAATAGACATTATTATTTATATCGATAGGACAACTTGTAACAATTTTGTTCTTTTTTCGTAACATATCATAAAGAGCGATTCCGACTGCAGTTGTAGTAAATTTCCAAAATTTAAATATAATTTTGAATTTTTTTCGTCAACAAATATATAAAATGATTTTGTTGATTTAAAACAATACTTTTTATTATATTCTGATATTACGTAGAAATTCGGGCTAGGGCACCAAAATACACGGGGCCGGCCCTGGTATTCACAGTTTATGAATGAATCAACGGGTTTTGGTTTTCTTTTTTGTGGACATCAATTTTTTGTGTTTTTTTGGGAGTACATCAATATTGACACGATGATAATTGTTTTAGTGATCCACTTTTTATCTGAATATTTTGGACCTTATATTAGTAAATACTAGTCCATATATTCTCCAAATTGATTTCTTTTGACCCTTCTAAAAAATTTAAATTTAGGATACTATTAACATGATAAATAAATTGTTGTGAATAAATGGAGAATTCTCGTTTTTCATCTATCCATTCATTGATAACAATAAAACTTAATTTTTAAGTCAAACACTAAATCAACTGAAATATGAACCTCCTTGGCAAAATTTGAGTCATAAGTTACTATCATAATATCTAGTATTGTTCGACGACATTTATAAATGTTGGCGAATGAAGATATTTTTGTCGTTAAGAAGTTTTCAGTTGCAGAGATTAGATTAGAGTGTTTAATATGAAATTGAAATGCAATATTTATTTATCAATTTTAAAGTTGTTCTAAAACATTCATGAAAGTTAATACGATTTTAAAGATTTAAAAAATCCCTTTAATATTAATAACAAACAGAAAAATAAACCCTCCACCACCCCCTTAATATAAACTATTTTATGAAAAAATAATTGTACATTTTTTTTTCTAATTTATCCTTTCTGTATATATCATAACACCAAACTATTAAGTACATAACACAATAAATCATGAATCGTGAATTAAATTTTCATTAAAATCAAATAATAACAAACGTGAGACAAACAAATTTTTTCATTCAATCAATTTATTTTATTACATTGACATAACCAGAAAATCACAGATTTATATTGTTATTAAATAAATAAGATAAGATTACACAATGCATATTGCAGTGAAATACTATTAGGGCTTGTTTGGATCACAAGAAAATACCAAAAAATTTATAGTTAAGGAAAAAAATCCAAAAAATTTACTAACACGTGTTTGGATGCACATTAGGATATTGTAGTAAATTTTCTAGGCAAGAAATTTATAAACAATTTATATAGAAAAATATCCAAAATATAAACTTGTTATAAATATATTATATATATTAATGTGAATGTATTGTGTATACCATCAATGGTATTGTATGTTGTGGGTACCATCCATGGTATTGTAAGTTGTGGATACCATCCATGGTATTGTGTATGGATCAATGGTATTGAGTAGGCTATAAATATCCCCCCTTCTCATTGTAATAGGAGAGAGAAATAAAATTACTCACTCTCTCACTTCTTTCTTTCATGAATATTTTCTCTCATCATGAGTGTTTATTATTTAGTTTTGCTCCTTTTACAACACGTTATCAGCACGATAATCTCTAGTTTTCGTTGAAAGATTGAAGAATCTAGTGAAATTACAAAATGGCTTCTCTTTGTTAATTCACCAGATCGTTGCAACTTGAAGCCGCAAAAATAACGACGCACCTCACCCATGCCACTCAGTTGTCCTAGTAAGTTATTCAATCAATGGCTTGAAATTTATGTTTGGTGCATATGAAGTTGCTACTAATTTACTGATTGAGTTGTTTTTCTAAAGACAATGACCAAAAATCTGCACGCAATGTGTTAGATATATTGTCTGAAAATAATTTGGTTGTATGGAGTGTCTAGACTCAAATAATTTACTCAGTGCCATCAAAGAAATTTGGAAGAAAACAATTTAACTGTTTAATAAACATGTTAATTGTCCACTCAATACCCCTTCCTCTAAATTATTTACCCTTTCTCTTTTTTCTCTTAAACTATCTGGGGTTTTCATCGATTTACACTTTGGCTTATAAAAGTTAGCTTCGAGCTAAGTATTAGCAATTATCTACGGTTTTGAAAATAAATAAATTTAAAGAGGTATTTTGAAGTTGGCCTCGGTTTATAAAGTTTGGGACCAGGCATATACTCAAGAAAATTAAGGACTTGTTTGTCTCAAGTCATCATTTAACCTATGGACTAAAACATTAATACATTACGGTTAAGGAATCCAAATTTTATGGAAGAATTAAAGAAAGAAGAAAGTATACCTTGTTGATAATGGTACTACGCATGTCATGTTGAAAAATACAATTCGATTATGAACAAGGCAAAAATTGAAATTAAATTCCTCAACATTTCAAGAATGTATGAATGAGGATATTTGTGGACCTGTAGATCCACAATACGAACAATTTTGATATTAATTGATGATTCATCAAGATGGTCTCGTGTTTGCTTATTATTAAGTCGCAACACGGAAATGATCCAGAAGAATCATTTACTACACAAAATGATTTGTGTTTTGTCAATTGCAATAAAGATTGACATCGTGTAGCTCATATTCATACATAAAATGATCTAGAAGAATCATTTACTACATGACTCCAATTGAAAATACGACCACAACTTATGAAATCAATATTCCCAACAATGTTCGAGGCTATGTCATCTTTTGGTCATGAACCAAATATTTTTCATCTTGAAATTTCGGTTGTGCGGTTGTGTGCAAATAGTACCATCACAACGTAATAAAATGGATTCACGAAGAAGGATCAACATATATGTTGGGTTTTCATGATCCTTAATTATTTGATATTTTGAACTCATGAGATTTATTCACAGAATTAATTTCTTGAGTGTCAATTTGATGGGACAAATTTTTCTTTATTATGTACAAAAAGAAAATAAAATTAAGCATGATATTACGTAGAAAGATATCATTGTCTCATTTTGGAGTACAACCGACATTATGCGAACTAGAAGTTCAAAAAGATTATTCATCTAGAAAATATTATGAATCAATTGATCGACACATCTGTTGATTCTATCATATATTCTTGTTGCAAATGTCGCAATTGAATTGATATCCCAGAAGGACCATTCAATATTATTATCAAATGATTCTAAAAGTATGCTTGAAGCGTTGCATACCATCTGCATCTAAAGATGAAAATCCTGGAAGGAGAAAAATTATTAAATAACGAATTTTTAATGCCAATCTAAGTCTTCACTTTCATCCGGAAATTCAGGTAAAAATTATGAATATTTTATTTATTTAAATAATTTATTCAGGGTTTATCTATATGCCATATTTTTTTATTGTTTTGTTTTGTGGATCTTATTCTACTGATATTTTATTAACTGCACTTGAAGTTGCAGTATTATGAGTGAGCAATTGAATCTAACTCCAAAATATTAAAGGATGAATCTCAATGAACATTTCGTGGATAAAAAATATATGAAAATATTCTATATCAATCATTGTCTATTTGTTATGCTTGTCATTTGCTCCCGAAGAGGCAAAGCAAACAAGAGAATTCAAAAATGTTTGAATTCATATTATCTTGTCTTTTTCGATAAATGATTATAATTGAGATATAAGTTTGATTGATCCTAGTCATTTCCAGAAGTGAATGTTGCCTGAAATGATCAAATATATAATTGAAATAAAGGTGATTATAATAAGAAAATCACATGAGAAACAAAATCCGACAAAATATAATATAAAGATATCTCGAAATATATGTTTTCAAGATCTGACTTGAAATGGCTGTACCAGTAGTACAACATATGATTTTAATTAATTTATCAAACCTCTTTAAGAGGAGAATTAAAAAGAATCAAGATGATAACTTTGTCGATCGAAGCAATACAATCATCAATACAAAACTTGTTTTGTATTTACTTTGTTTGTTTAATAAACAAATAGACATGTATATATTTCAATAGTTGAAATCATGAATATGATTATGACTCTTGAAGAGTCGTTGTTTTATTTACTCTAGAAGATTAATTATCTATATGACACTAGAGGATTCATTTTTTTATGATTACTTAGGAAGAGTAATTATCTATAATTTGATGTTATAGTTTTGTTCAGATTCTTCATTCAAGTAGTAGTTTGAATATCCTACTGAAATCCTCAATTAAGTTTGGAAAAATATCATTCAAATTTGATAATTGATTTGGTCAGTTTGTTAATTCATTGCAATAACTATTAAACTTGAATTGTTGCAATAAAGTACTGAGTTCAATAAACAATTGTGGCTCTAGAAATAGATATTATGGTGCACATTTTCTCTACGTCTGGTACGTTGCATACTCCTTTCACTGCAGTGCAATATTGAGTTTTAAAGTAGAAGAGAATAAGATGAATTCTTGAACAAAATTGTGGCCCACATGATAATTATTTGTAAACAATATATTGTTTTTAGTTAACTTTTAATATATGTAGGTTTATGGAATGATTTTTGGGCTTTGAATGGAAATGAAGTTCAAAAGTTGGAGACATAAATTATAGGCCAAATTTCATATGTACCCTTACAAAACCTCATAATTTCACGTATACCCCTGCAAAACGTGAAATATCATGAATACCCCTAGAAAACTACTAAAATTTTATGGATACCCTTTTATTAGATTTCGGTTAGCTATTCGTTAAGATTATCACTAATTTTTGCTTTTCCGATTTTACTCCCTATGTAAATATGGAATAATATTTATGTTGGAAAAATCGAAAAAGCACCAATTAGCGGTAATCTTAGGGAATAGTTAACCGAAATCTAACAAAAAGGGCATATGTGAAATTTTAGTAGTTTTGTAGGGGTATTCATGATATTTCACGTTTTACAGGGGTATACGTGAAATTGTGGGGTTTTGTAGGGGTACATATGAAATTTGGCCTAAATTATATTGAAAAATGAACGATTGATTTTGAATTATAAATAATTAGAGGGTCAAATAGCAATTGTTCGACGAATTCTGGTCATAGCCAAAGATCATGCATATTAGCTTTTTTTTACTTTCGTTATCATTTATTCGATATTTTTTCAGCGATACTTCTTTTATTATTTTTGCATTTTATATTTAATATGTGATATGAATTATTCTTCAGTAATGTAATAGTTGTTTCATTTCTCGGTACATGTAATTGAGTGAGTATATATATTTACTTAATTGTAAATTGATGACTTAAATATGTATAGACTAAATAGCAAATATGATATAATTTATTTGCATTTGTTTTTGGTATTTTTTTTGTTAAAATAATATTGTATTGCGTGTTATTCAATTAGTAGATTAATTAGGTATAAAATAAGCCAATTAATTATGTAATTATGTTAATTGAACTTAATTATAGAAAAAGGATATTTTGGTCATTGTATGTTTATATTATTTTATCTAGTATTTTTATTCCATGAAATTTTGCCGAACACAGTTGGCATAAAATGGAATAGATGGTTTTTTCTTCTTCCGTTAATCCACTATTCCATGTCTTGCCGAACAAGGCCTAGAAGAGTAAACATAAACATATTTGAAATAATTAATATGACCGTTGGCTCTCGAAGAGTCATGATTTGATTACTATAGAAGAGTATTTTGTGGCATGTATAAGTACAACTGAAATTAGTGTTGAACCAGAAGTTCATTATTGATAATAATAATGTGATGCTTTTGTGATTAATAGTTTAAGCATAAGATATGCATGCCACAATAATAATTAGATTAAAACCAACTATTTATTACAAGTACTCCCCAAGTTCCCATTATAACTTTCGATTGGTCTTGGACCAAAAGTACTCATTGAAATTTTAGATGTGTAATAGATGTGCTAGTAGCACTACATATCATACAAGAATGAGTTAAACAAAATTGTCCGACATATAATGGGTTGATTTATTCTCCATGATTCCATATCTTTAACATTTTGTTTAATTGAACCAGAAGTTCAGATGATATGCTTAATTCGGAAGTTTAAATTATATATATAAACAAGAAGTTTACATTTATGAAAATAACAATAGTTAAATATGCATGTTGTAAATATAGTATCCCCGAAGGACTATGTGTTATTTATTATGACAAATAAAATTGAAAAAAAACATGTTTGAAGCATGATAAACATTTGACTATAGATGTACAAAATCATTGAAGGAGAAAAGAAATAAATGACTAAGATGACCAAACATGAGTAAAACAGTTCAATATATAATATACCGTGGAAGTCTCGAAGAACTTCACTAGGTATTATCGATTACTCATGCTTACATTACGGGGAGAGAAAAAACTGGAAAAGTAAGAACTTATATGCATCATCAAATTAGATCCTCGGAAAAGTAAATATGAACTAGGAGTTCATGAATTAATTATTTGCAACAAATTGCAAATAAATGATTTGATGCTAGAATTTTTCAGTGTAAAATGCTCTTAATTGTAAATATAATATTCTTGGATAATTTTAAGTTTTGATATACGCCCGAAGCGTGGTCGACCAATCGGTTCCACCAAGATAAATCAACGAAATAAGAAAGAGCATGATACAATGTTGGTATAATAGAAGTTGTTAATACTTCTAACAAAATACGTCCTTCTGAAAGGATATTGAAAGATTAATCAGTAGATGACATGAATGAATGAATTCAGGTACCTGTCAACATTGAATATGTTGAAAATAATGAGATCTCAAAATCATGTCTCTATTAGAGAAAGATAGAACCGAAATGAAACTATAGTTATTAAGAAATTTGCATATGCACTTACATTTGATAATCAATGAAAACGAGGATCTGATATTAAATCAATTATAAAATGTCGACGAAATCAAAGTATTGGCCAAAACTAAATTCACATGACGATGTGAAATTTATGGACTTGCAGTCTAGAAAAAGATTGTACCTTACAATGGTAATGAAAATGTTTATTCATTTGAATGTCCCTGAAGGACTCAGAATGTATCATGTATACATTATAAAAGATTATTCATATGCTCATTCAATTATTATCATGTAAATAAAAAATGTTACTACTCTTCGAAATTTAATGATAAAATCTTAAACAAATTACCATAACAAAAAAGAAATTCCATCGCCATTATTTAATGTTTTTGTAATATTTGAAATCCTTAACAAAACAGGATACATAAACAAATCAAATTAAGTCATAGTTTTGATGTTTTAATTGGTCAATGTTTTCTTTTTTGAAGAAATTAACCATGGCTATTTTAATCTGACCAATTCTTTTAATTTGTTGTTTGTCATTGAACGCTTTGAATGTATGACACCGTAATAGAGGTCATATATGGTGCCCCCTCAGATTTCCTCTACTATCATCTGTATTACCAATTAACAATTAATTCACATGATAATTAACAAAATATACTTCATTAACGATTAATTGATATATAATTAAAGTACATATGAGTTAACAATTCTTAATAAATATTAATTAATCGTTAATAGGATATCTTTTTGTTAATTATCATGTTAATTAATTGTTAATTAGTGATATAGATGATGTTGGGGGGAATTTGAGGGGCATGGTATAATTATCCGTAATTTTATATGAGGGAGTGGTTGATAATTTAAATTCAATATACTTCTCTGTGAAAATAATAGTTGTCATGAATCTCAAGATTAATGATACAAATAGTACACATCATAAAATATATTATTTTGATTATTGTTTGTAAATAAAGAATGATAAAATATATTGACATTCCTAAAATTTATTCATTTGCATCCAAACATGATTAACTTTTATAATTATAGGCTTTATAACTTTATTGTACATCCAAACAAGCCCTTAGTGTTAATTAATTAATTAATCTATCTCAATCTAACTTGTAATTATATGATGCCTCCTAGTTTGACCCACCCTTGACCATTGAATTTCCACGGCTACTCTTCTTTGGCTGCTCATTACTCCTCCCCTCCTTTTCTTATCTTTATGCCTTCTTGTGTTGTTCATATATTTTCTTATAGACTTGGTATATAAATACAAATATGAGGCCATACATAATGCCCCTCAAATCCGTTTCCACGTCACCAATTAACAATTAATTAACATGATAATTAATAAAAATATATTTTATTAACGATTAATTGATATTGATTAAGAATCATTAATTCATATGTATTTTAATTATATATCAACTAATCATTAATGAAGTATTTTTTTTGTTAATTACCATGTTAATTGGTAGTATAGAGAGTGTTGGGGGAATTTTAGGAGGCATGGTATAATTATCCAAAAAATATTCACCTTCTAGACTGGCCAAAAAAGGGTTCAATTCCATTTCGCTTTTGATCCTATAGACTTGGTCTTTATCCTCACATGTTAAGCTCTTCACTTTCTTTGCTTATATAAATACTAAATCTTACCTCTCTTCATTTGATCTTTTCTCTTCTTCTTATCAAGATGGAAGGTTCCGATCAAGGGAGAGATCAAATCTTTCATGAATGTCAAAAAAATGTATTCTCAGAAGATATGTTTCACCAACCATCCATGTTAGGAGATATTCTTACTCCTACAACCACTTCATCGTCTTCGTCTTTTCGGTCTCTTTCAGTCGGTAGTCCTGAATTCTCGTATCCACCGATAATTCAAAACATTCATTTCAAAATTCCAACGGGCGATCATCACGACGAAGAAGCTATGACTCGTGCAATGATAGCCGTTCTTTCTGCAGACTCCTCCGCACCTTCCTCGTCGGGCTACCAAAATACCCAAAATGCCCAAATTAGACGTCCAGTTGGGGCATTCAGAGAGTACAGATCGGAGGCGCTCAATCCAAGAGTGTTAGGGTTTAAATCGAATGCATGTGGACAAAAAATGATCAAATCGTCTCTTTCCATTTTGCACGGAATGAGACTCGCGCGTCAAGAAACCGAAGAAGTGAGGGCTCCGACGAGCAATCAGTTGCACCATATGATATCAGAAAGGAAAAGGAGAGAGAAGTTGAACGAGAGTTTCGAAGCGCTCAGAGCGTTGCTTCCTCCCGGCTCTAAGGTGCGAAATTTTGGATCGGATAATTGTTTGTTGATAAGATTGTTAAATTAAAACTCGAAATTTAATTTTTTTTTGCAGAAAGACAAAGCATCGGTTCTCATCAAGTCAAGGGAGTACTTGCATGTTTTGAAAGCTCGAATAACGGAACTAGAGGAGAAAAACCAAATGCTCGAGACCCAACTCGATCGAAATGACGAACCAGACCGAATTTGCAGTTCGAACGAAAAATTTGAAATCAAATTGACCGCCGAATCTACGTCAACGTCAGAAACGCAAAAAATTGAACTGACAGTAATAGTCAGAGTAGAATGTGATATGATTCATCTCATTCTTTGCCTTCTTAATTGCATTAAGAAGATTGGAAATTTGAGATTGTTATCGACGGATTCGATCACCGATATTGCAGAATCACATAATTCTGCGAAAGCCAAACTGACATTACTCGTCAAGGTATGTACATTATAAATGCTCTAAAAATATTCAATTTGAAGTCTTCTGTAATAATATTATTATTTATTTTTATTTTTTTTGATGAAATTAGAGAGGGTTTAAACATCCCCCATCTAATATTTTTTATTAATTAAGTAATAATTTACAGATTACCTAACTAAATCTAATATCTCCCCACTTAATATTTCTCATTAGATTTTACTTTTACACCACATCAACCCAACGAAAGAAATTAAAAAAAAAATGATTAAATGTAATATTTATTCGTTATATATTTATCGCAGCGGAGTGATTGGGACGAAGAGAGCTTCAAGGAAGTAGTGGTTATGGCACTTAAAGACGCTATTAACATAATTGATCATGATTAAGACCCTAAAATAACTAATTTATTAGAGCCCATATCTAACACTTAGTCTAATAGATAGATTGTTAACTTTTTGTCTCACAAGAAGTGCTTTCTGAGAAGCAGCCATTAATTTAATCAAAATATATTTTTTTTTTTTTTGAAGGAAATTTAATCAAAATATTCAACATTCATACATCAAACCTCCTAATTTTGAAAAAACAAACAAACATATAATTATATTTTTCAGAATTTTATTTTTAAAGAATCAAAACCAATTTTGAATTAATAAACTATAAACTATTTTCTCAGAAATTCTAAACTAGATTTGATCTGTGAACCAACTAATTAACCTGTGCTCGGAGATGAATACATGATTTTCATCCTTTTCAGTAGCTTTTTTAAGGATATTTTTCATCTTTTCTCAGTAGCCATTGTGTATAGGATTATTGCCCTATGCAATATGTATTTTATTTACCTTTTTGCAAACCAAGTCTACCAAGAAATTTCTTGTGAGATGTATTAATAATAATGGTCCTGTTATTTTTAATTTTGTTTTGAATTGATGGATTTAATTGATTAGATTATTGTAAGCTAGAGCCAGCAAATTTGACTGATTATTTTAACCTCCCTCTTGTTCATGGAGCATGTGCTAATTTTCCTTTTCCTCCATTTCCCTCACATTTCCCCCAAATTCTAATTAACACCTTAATTAACATGACAATTAACGATTAATACATAATAACATCTTTTTAATATTAAATATTATATATCAATTGTTAAATAATATGTTAATTGGAATTTGAGGAAATGTCAGGGAAATGGGGGGCATTAGTAGATGACCTTTTATATTTTTGTGTGTAGTAAATTATCCTGAATTTTCTGGTCAAGATCAAGGACCAAAATTTTGAAGGTACAAAGTATAATCTGTTGAATTATTTGTCAATTTTTTCTTCGACAAAAGTGACAGAACTGAAATACAAAAAAAAAAAAAGATTAATTCGTCCATGAACATATAATCACTGGAAAAATAATCTCTTCTGAAAATGTGTTATTAATTAGAAATGAAGAAGAGAAAATTAGTCCCAATATTTAATATTTCTCACTTAACGCCAACATGAATCCGAGAATATATGCAAAAATATAGTTTTAGCAAGAATTACTAAAAGAGAAAAATTATTTATTGTATAAATAAGAAATTTATTATTTATCGTTCTAATCATTCAAATTAAGAGATGAATACTTTTCTTGCTTCCAAATTAGGAAGACGAGACGTAGACTTTTAATAACGAGATGTTAATGAAAAAAAAATAATATAGTTCATACCTGAGAATTGAGATGTTAATGACTTGCCCGCGACTAAGGCATAATATTTCATTTCAACATGAACAAAATAAATTTTGATTTTTCTAATGCCATAAATTTCAGGTAGCAATTTTCTCTTTTTCAAATCAAATTTTCTGGCACGAATCGAAGAACCAATATTTTAATTCGAATCAAACAAGAAACATCGCGGAAGAAAACTAATCACAAATCACAACAATTCCCATATCCAAATGAAATATTCAATATTCAATTGCTTATTAAATCAAGCTAATTTGAATCGAACAAATCAATTGAACTCAATTACCTACACCGATAATAAAACAACTTTTTTTATTGAATGATATCACAAATTAAATTCACACAAACAGGAAATCACAAATGGAAGTGAAACCAAAACATACAAAAAAGACTAACCGAACAACAACACAAAAATCTAAAAAAAAAAAAAAAACTGATAATGGCCACGCAAAGAAGGCCAATTTTATCAATACACCATTTTTATTGCATGACATGTACAAAATGGTATATCGGTATCCAATACGGCATATTGGCAACGAACGACAATCTTTGCTGCGACCAAAATCATTCTCAAACTAAAATACAAAGAACAAATCTTTTCAAGATCATGTCGTACCAGTTGGTACGTACCACTGCGCCTCCTCATCCATATTCCGCTCATCACTCTTCGTCACCATCGCATGAATCGCAACGACTACGAATCCAATAAACAAACTCACCAATATATTCACCGTTGCATTTGTCAAAAGAAGCAACACCAATGTCACCACCGCAAGCGTCAACAGAATAATCGGATCGCCAATCTCCCTACCAAAGAGTACCAATGGCTCATCCTTCAGGAAGTAGAAGAACAACCATCCAATCATGGTTATGACAAACACGATCAAAGAAACAGGATGCCACAGGAGGGAGAGGAAGACGATAAGCAGGATCACAATGGCGTAATTCATCGCAAAATAGATGGAATTGGCGCGAAGACGGAGATACCCATCGCCTATGGAAGGAGGAAGACCAAAGGAATGAGGATCGACGAGTTCTCGCCATGGACGCCGCGTGGCGAGCGCCGAAGCACCGCGCGCCTTGGCTCTATGGATGTAATCGAGCGGGGATGACGAGGAAGTAGGCAGTCCACCGCCTGAATTGGTCGGGATCGTGCCGTACGTCGTCGTCTTCATTGGGGTTTGGATCGGAGAAGACGATACAAGCGAGACGAAGGAGGAGGGTTTCTCTGAATAAAACAAGCTGGATAATTGCAAGCATGTCCTCCAAAAATCTGAGAATATTATAGAGACCCTTCAATAAAAATTATTATTTCATTGGAGAATTCTATGATAGCCCTGATAGGTCTTTTGAGTAATTTGAATATTTTAGGTTTCTCTTTGTATATATATGATAAATACTTTCTATTTTATGCTTTAATTAATAAAAATACATTTGATTATTACCATTAAAAATACTTGACAAATTTTTAAGACCTACTATAAAAAAAGAACTATCATGAAACTTTCCTATTTCTTTATATGTTGAATTGACATTCATTAGAACTTTTAAATAAGAAAAATTATGATTAATAGCCAACTAATATATTGTTATTTTTAGCCTTTTTATTTTTAGTTTTTTGAGAAATGATTATGCACTACAAGTTCAGTCCATCGATTGTTAGGATTCAATATATATTAATACATTTGTAAATGTATTAATATAGTTTTTAGATGTGTAATATATATTTTTAAATACAATATATGTTATATTTTATATTTTTTTTACGTATGTTATATACATTTATTTGAAAAGGCTGTGAGTGTCTTCCTCCTCTTTTTCCAAGATTTTTTGAAAACAATGCTTATATGTAGTATTTTAATATATTTTATCACTACAACGGTGCAAATGTCTAATAATATATTTTCATAGTTTGTTTCAATGGTTTTATGATTTGACCTCCCTAAACAATATCATCAAGATCCGTCTCACAAGCTAGAGAATTGTATATAGTTATTTCAAGTATTTGAGACTTTTCAACTAGGGCTCATTTTCAAGGATATTTTTTTCTTTATTTAAATTCATGTACACCATCAAAGATTAAAAATTAAGCATTGACTATCAATGACTGAAGAAACCAAAAGCACCAGTTTTAATTAAGATTCAAAATTGGCGTCTGATAAGTAGGCATTTACTACGACACTAAATTTCAAAATTCAAAGTAATAAGTTTGTAAAAAAGGAAATATTATTATTACTCAAGAAAGAGTGAAAACAATGAAACATACGGGCCGTCTTTCTTCTCCGGTGAAACTGGTATTTCATTTTTTAGCTATCCCTTTATTCCTTTCTTTCTCACCCGAATACCCGAAACTAGGAGTTGGTGGTTCGAGTACTGATAGTCTTCTTCGAGGGAACTCTCTTTCTCTAGGCCAGACCTTGGTCTCGAGCGACGGTTTCTATGAATTTGGTTTTTTCAGTTATTGTGGAAAATCTTATTATGCGGGAATTCGATTTGTATATTTATACGAATATGATGATAGTGATGAAAATGTTGTTTGGGTAGCGAGATCACCTGCCCCAACGTTAGATCCAGTACTGAATCTCTCTGAAAATGGTGACCTAGTTCTCGAGGACCTGCATGATCACTCTCAATTTCTCATCTGGTCACCAAATTTTTCGGGCAACGAGACTGTATCGTTAAATCTAGTTCTTCTTGATACTGGAAATCTCATTTTACAAGACGAGAAAAACTCGTCTAGGAAATTCTGGCAGAGTTTTGACCACCCAATTGATACATGGCTCGCCGAAGCACCACTCGGTCCGAACATCTCTCTCACTTCCACGGGTACTTCAGGTACATTTTCTCTTCAGATAGATCCTAATAGAACTCACGGATTTATCATCACACAAATTTCACATGATGCTACTTATTACGGTGCATTTCCCCATTGGATAGAAATCCGCGAAGATGGTGATCATCTATTAACACTTAATGGTACCAATAAACCCCATTTATATGTGCGGTTGTCTTCGTGGCAAGTATCGGTACGACAATGGGTTGATATTTACTACGGTTACTCAGGTTCTTTGGTCCACCGGGGGTAGCCTTTGCGACTTCAATTCCTTATGCGGACCTTATGCATTGTGCAACGATGATAATGTAATACCATGCTCTTGTCCTTATGGTTTCGAACCGATATCTCCTCGAGATTGGCAAAATGGAATCTATAAAAAAGAATGTTCAAGAAGTGTGCCGTTGAGCTGTGAAACATCAAAGGATTCCCGCTATGTTGATACGTTTTATTCAATTGATATTGTCAAAATGTTTCCAAACAATCCCCAATTTTTGCATTTGAATACAAAAGCCGATTGTGAGAATTCCTGTTTGAACAATTGCTCTTGCACTGCTTACTCTTACACTCGTCGCGGATGTGACTTGTGGTTTGGAGAACTATTTAACGGGAGCAACAAGGGCGGTGGTGATGTTATTAATTTTCGAGTTAGAAGTATGAGAAGCCCATTGTTGAGAAATAAAAACCGCACTTCTCTGATTATAATTGGGTGTATTATGGTACTTGTAGTTATTCATACGCTCGGTTAAAGAGCATCACTAAAAATTTCTCGCAGAAACTCGGTGAAGGGGGGTTTGGCATTGTTTTCAAAGGAAATCTATCGAATTACAATATTGTGGCCGTGAAGTATGAAGAAAAGCAATTCAGATCAGAAATTCAAACAATTGGGGTTATTCAGCATGTCAATCTCGTCAGACTCTTTGGATTTTGTGCCGAAGGCACTAAGAGGTTATTAGTCTACGAGTACATGCCAAACGGTTCCTTGAATTCTAATCTTTTCGCAAATAATTCTAAAAAATTAGATTGGGAAACTCGATACCAAATAATGCTCGGAATTGCCAGAGGTTTAGCTTATTTACATGAAGAGTGTAGAGATTGCATTATTCATTGTGACATTAAGCCCGAGAATATACTTCTCGACGCAAATTTTTGTCCCAAAATTGCGGACTTTGGAATGGCTAAATTACTCGGTCGAGATTTTAGCAGAGCATTGACAACGATGAGGGGAACAATTGGGTATCTCGCACCCGAATGGATTTCAGGCCAACCAATCACCGAAAAAGCAGATGTTTATAGTTTCGGCATGATGCTTTTCGAAATAATATCAGGCAAGAGAAACACAGATATAATAAAAAGACGAGAAAGCCCGTACTTCCCTCTTTACGCGGCGATGAAAATTAATGGAGGAAATGTTTTATGCTTGTTAGATGAAGAATTGGATGGGCATTGTAACATTCCGGAACTAGACATGGCATGCAAAGTTGCTTGTTGGTGCATTCAAGATGTTGAAGATCATAGACCATCTATGAGACTAGCTCTTCAAATGCTAGAGGGTCTTGTCAAGATTGAAATGCCTCCAATTCCAAGTTCTCTTCAAAAATTTGACTATAATGAGAATGATTCTATGTATTCTTATGTTGATTAATGATTAGTAGGCAATTTGTCTTCTTTTATCTTTGTAAGGTTAATTAGTTCAAATTATTATTTTTCACTTGGCTTTCAATAAGTTTCTTGCATCAAATCATTATAATTATCTTAATCATTAACCTATAATATGTGACAATTTGAATAATTGATTAACCAATAATTTGCATCCAATTTTGAGCAATTTTAAAAAACCACATCAATGATGTAACATATATACATAATATTATTTTTATTTTTAAATTCATATATTTATAAATAGAACATGATATATACAATTTCCAATTATGTTTTGGCTTACTTAAAATTGATATTAGTTTTGTAATTATTTGTTTTCAAATGTTGTCCATCATCCCATCCCTGAGGTGTGGAGTGAATGATATTACTAACAAATTTGATTTTTTTTTCTGTAAAATGAATTTTTTGTTAGTACTCTATACTCGATGGCGTGCAATTTTATTGTTATATTTTTTGTGAAATTCTATTATATCTCGAATATTAGTATTAGTATAAACATAATTATCATATCTAGTAAAAATGAAATTTCACTATCATAAAATGGGCCCCAATTGTTGAATATTCATTATTCACACAAAGTTGAAACCGAAACCATAGAAAATATTCAAGTGTGGAAATGTATGGCCCAAGATATTCCTCTCTTGCCTTCTCCTCATCCGTTACATAACGCCGTTATCATTAAGTCTTCCTAATTCCCGTTACATAACGCCGTTATTCCGTACCACTCCCACAACACACCACAAACTTCCCTTCCTCTTCAGTAAACAAAAGGAAGAGAGAAAAAAAAGCAAAACAAGGGGAAGAAAATCCTTCTTTTCCTTCGCCGATTTCTTCAAGGGAGGGATTCTCTGAATGATTCTACTTACTTGTCGATAAATAATGGCTGATGGGCTTCTTCGCTCCTGTTCTCAGATTGCTTCGCCTTGCTCAAGTACAACTCTTTTGTCTTCCCTTTTTGTTGTTTCTCGCGCCTGCGAGAGGGTTTCGCGTAAACAGAAATTGAGCGTCTCTATCGGCTCCCTCAGGCTTCAACCTAGCCGTTTTTCTCAGCTCAAGGTAGCGATCCATTCTTCTTTCCGTTCTAAGGATAAGACCCTCGAAATTGAAAACAAAATTGACTCTTAATTACTCCTCAATTGTGCAATTATGCTTCAATTACTTTTATTTTCGTATCAGGCTCGAGCAACTATACAGACTGAAAATGGGGAGCAGCCCAAATGGTGGGAGAGAAATGCGGGGCAAAATATGATCGACGTTCATTCGACGCAAGAATTCATAGACGCGTTACGAGATGCTGGCGAGAGACTCGTCATCGTCGAATTCTACGGTACTTGGTGTGCTTCTTGCCGTGCCCTCTTTCCCAAGGTGATTTCTCGATCTTAATTCGCCATTTAACAACTAATTAAACTTCAGATTTTTGGGCGAAATATTTCAGCTATGTAAGACTGCACAGGATAATCCCGATATACTATTTCTGAAAGTAAATTTCGACGAAAACAAACCGATGTGTAAGCGATTGAATGTTAGGGTTCTTCCTTATTTCCATTTCTACAGAGGCGCCGATGGCCAATTAGAATCCTTCTCTTGTTCCTTAGCTAAGGTTTGCACAAAATTACATTTAAACCCCTACAAAAATGAGAATCTCTCCTAAACCTTTGGTTTTGCGTAGTTTATAAAAATTAAGGATGCGATAGCAAAACATGGGACAGAGAGATGTAGCATAGGACCGCCAGCTGGCGTTGGCGATTTGGATTTGTTGGACGCGCCCGGTCCGCAGGAGAAACCTGCTGAGCCAAGTACTCTATGATACATGTACCATGTAATTAAAAAAGAACATAAAAAGGTCCCTTAAAATATGATGTTTTGTTTGTTAGCGCCCCTGCTATTTTTTATCTATCTTTGACACGACGATGAACGAGTTTTATGTATTTTTGTTTTGTTTTAATTCATCTTATTGTTTTTCTGTTTTTTTTTCCTTTGTTTTTGATTTTTTTTTTTTAATGGGATTTGGGGGCGAATTGAAGTAATCATTCAGATTATAATATTCTAGCTCTTGCATGTTTAGGGTAGAAGATTTGTGTATGTATATATATTTTTCTTTTTCGTGTTTGCTTGTGGTTAAAATGTTGTAATTATTGTGATTTGAATATTCATGTTATGTTTCAAGTCTTTTCTGTTTAATTGATGAATTGTATGGGTTTTTTTTTGCCAGTTCGGGTTAATTTATGTTTTATAATTTTGCTTTAATTAGTTTTTTTGATTTGATGTACTAGTACCAGAGGGCTTTAATTGAAGCAAATATTATGGGAGATAATTGATGTTGTATGAATGTTTTTTTTCAAAAGACAATCCAATTTTCTTCCTTAACTTTTAGTTATCTGAATTATTTATTAATATTTATAGGTTCTCAAGAAATACAATATAATACAACCCTATTTTCTTCCTTAACTTTTAGTTATCTGAATTATTTATTAATATTTGTAGGTTCTCAAGAAATACAATACAATACAATACAATCCTATTTTCTTCCTTAACTTTTAATGAAGGGAGACAAAATGACCTCTCCTTGAGATCTTTAGGGTGTTCAAAGGGTTGGTTTATTCGGATACCGAACCGAACATGTCGAATTCGGTTTAATCGGTTTGGTTTTTCGGTTTATTTGGTTCGGTTCGGTTCAAAAAATGATATCGTTCGGTTTATTCGGTTCGGTTCGGTTTTGAAATTTTGAGAACCGATTAAACCGAACCGACCGATAACATTTTTATTTTTCATTTTTTTAATATGTTAATGTTAAAATATAAAAAATTTGATTTAATAATCTTATAAAATTATATAATTATATTTTATAATATGTACTTATATTATTTTATAAATAAAATATATATTTTTTATAAATATATTTTTATTTTAAGATTGTAATATTTCTTATTCGGTTCAACCGAATAAATCGAATAACAATTCGGTTTTTAATCGGTTCAAAAATTAAAACGGTTCGGTTCGGTTTGAATTTAGTTCGGTTCGGTTTAAATCGGTTCGGTCTTATTCGGTTCGGTTTGAACCGAACCGACCGAATGAACATCCCTAGAGATCTTACTCTTTGTTTGGAAACTAAATTTTATTTTATATATTTCATTATTTTAAATTGTTTTAAATTGTGACATTTTATATTATTATTTACGTGAAAAACTTAATTATAGGAGTCACCGAACAATTTATTTTGTCAAGTAACTCTTCAAAATCAACATTTTAAATCATGAATTACCATCGAGAATCAAACATATGTTTTTTTTTTTTTTTTTTTGCATGATTTTAATTTTTTTAAATATATCTAATAGAATAACTCATGTCGTATGTACTGCTAAATGCATCTATCTCAAATATCCCAAATTAAACATGCCCAAATTAAAAATTTCGAAGTTATTCAAAATATAAAAGATTTAGAATAACACTAGCGTCGTACCCGCGCGATTGCGCGGGTTTTTTTTTTTTACTTTTTGTTGTATTGCGGTTTTATTTATTTCGTAGTATGCTTTCGTACACAAATGTCGTGAGATTTCGTATTTCGTATTCGTATTTTAATTTTAATTTATATTTATATATTTTTTATGGATATTTGTATTTCGTATTCATATTTAGTACTCATATTCGCATTCGTGTTAATGCACTTGTATTTGTATTTGTATTCATCTTTGTTTTTTTATTTGTATTTGTGTTGGCATTTCTTATTTCGTCACACAACTATTTCGTAAGGTATCGCCATACTTTCTTTTAGTATCCAAATTTGTATTTTTTTTAAATACCATTTAGAACGTACGGAATAATTTTGTTTCTCGTAGATTTTTTTAATTACAGCAAACAATTTTGAAATCAGCTTGCTCATAATAATATCCAATGAATCGAAATTTTGTTTAATTGTTTAAGTTAATGATATGATCATTTGTGTGTATTTTGGCATGCAATGTATCGTCACAATTCTTTTCTTTGTTTCAATTTTTTTCTACATCAAATATAATATCATCCGGAGCAGTATGCATATATTTTGGTAAGATTATGTGTATTCATTTTTTTCCAAGCCAAGAAATTCAACAATGCCAATAGATTCAAAGGACTGAACCAAAATCAAATCCAACACACTATGATTCCAAATTATAACACACTTATTTCCAACACGAACACGAATATTTGATAGAAAGCAAAACCGGCAAAATCAAATCCAACACACGATGAATCCAAATCATAACACACTTCTTTCCAACACGAACACAAATATTTGATAGAAAGCAAAATCAGAGCTCAAAACATGGAGAGAAATTAAAAAAATCCTAATAGTCCCTTGCCCATTTTCCAAAGATCACAAAATGAGACCAATTCAATTTGACCCCTCGATCTGCTAAACTTTCCCTATTAGTCCTCACAGGTTTATCAAAAATCCTAATGGTCCCTTGCCCCTTTTCCAAAGAACACGAATAAGAAAGAAGAGAGCGAGAAAATAGTTGAACAGCAAGAGAGAAAAATGAAAATTATCGATATAGCACAATTTCAAGAGATTGGATTAACCGACTCTTGTCAACATCATCCGACAATTCCGTCCCAATCAATTAACCTCTCTGACCCGAATAGTCTCATTTAAGCCAACAACCTCAACAATAACAGTAATTCTAACACTTGAACCTAGACCCAATCCAGTCCCCAATGAACCCGTGAGACAAACCCGCAATTGCGAACAAACACAACCAGCACTTGAACTTGAACAACCAATTCAAATGAGAACATAATTGCACGGTAATTATGAATCAATCAAAACAAATACACTATGACGCAAATTTGGACCAAAAACAAAGTGATGTAACTAAAATCACAACAAACACAACAACAATAAAGAGAAATGAAGCAATTTTAGACTCAAAACACAGAAAGAATAACTAAAATCACAACATAAACAGCACCAGTAAAGAGAAAGGAGGCAAATTTAGACCAGAAACATAGAAAAATAACTAAAATCACAACAAACACAACACCAGTGAAGAGAAATGAGGCAAATTGACCAAAACAGATAGCAATAACTGATGCTGTTTGTACCAAGCATGAAAAGAATTACCTTAAAATCAATTGTTCACTAATTAGAGAATATTTACAAAAATGAAAAAGTACCTTAAAATCACAAACGAATCGCAGTTTGTACCAATAGAGTCAAGATCGATGAGACAGATTGAAGACTGCACTGAATCATGCACAAATTGAAGACGAATCAAACAAAAATCAACAACACAACAAACCGAAGCTAAAAAATCGAAGCCAAACAGGATTACCTTCAGCCGAGCCGAAATCTGCGCGAACCCTAGAAATCGCCGTACTTGTCGGCCGTGCAACCCCGAGAAATGGAAGTGCTCATCTTAGCAAACCCCAGGAATCGCCAGAAATCACCTTGCTCGTCGCGCGCCCAAACCCTAGAAATCATTTTTTTTTTCGCCGTGGAAAAGGTTGTCGAGCTGAGAAAGAAAAATGAAGAGAGAGAAAGAATTGGCATCTTATACATGATATGGTCTCAAGGACTTGGTCCATTATGGACCATGCCAAGTAATAACACTAGTGTACAAACACCGAGCGCATGCAGAAACGAACGGGTGAGATCGAGAGCAAAAATTTGAAGGCTGATCTGACGGCCGAGAATCACCGAGTGACGTGGCAGCACGAAATGCTGCTTGCATTAGTATTCTGCATTAGTATTCTCAAGGACTAAAATCCGCAGTGGTGGATTTTGTTCCATATCAATGAGGAAACGATAATTTAAGAAAAATTACATCGAGATATTTCAAAAAAAAAAAAAATTATTGAAAAAGATAATACATAAATTTACAATTTTATCCCAAAATACAATAGCATAATTATGTATATAGGCTAAAAGAAAGGAAGGCTTTATTTTATTTTTTTGTTGTTACAAGCCCGTAGGCAGCGGAAGGCCTTATTCAATTACAGACGAATTGATGATTCTTAGTCTACAAAATCAATAAAATCCGCAACAATAAAGAATCTTTGAATAAACAAAAGATATGCATGAAACACGATGCAAATGTCAATGGCAAGTTTGCCAGTATATCACAACCACAAATAATAATAATAATTATTATTATAATTGCACATGATTTTATCGGATTTTAGTCTTAATAATTGTTCTTATTCGATTCGAGAGATTATGGGAGATTGTCAGTTGTATCATGTATTTTTCAACATCTTTTTTTTTTGCTTGCATTTGCACTCCCAAAAAATAATTACAAAATATTATTTTCTTGCTCTCTCTTAATTATCCAACTACTTTTTTTTCTTCTTTACTCTCGGCGGAAAATACAAGTCAAGTGCACGCCCAGTTCTCCTTTCCGACCACAAGACTTCAATGGATATTTCCATTTGACATATTTGCTACAATATCTCCTCAAATTAAATTATATTAATTTTCATTTGACATATTTACTCAAAACTAAAATTCAGATAATAGATGTAGCTAGAAAATATGAATCAAAACTAATTATTTACGATATGATTTATTAATTTTGTATAGCTCACCATAATTGCCAAATCATATAGTTTATTATGATATAAAACCTTTTTATTTTCACTGAATATTAATATGGCTCTAATATTTTGTCAAACTACCACGCGACAAGTTGAATATCAATTCGAAGTAAAATCACGGCCACTCATTTCTTCATTCTTAATTTTTTTCCTAGTCAATGATATGTGGCTCCGTGTACATTAATATTTGCAAAAGATGAAAATAAATGTTATTTTTTAAAAGTAGTTACATAATCACTTATAAATTCCGAATGCGAGAGGAAAATATGAAAATAAATGTTAATTTTTAATTTTTTGTTATTTCTTTGAATTGTAATAAGTAATTTTTTTATTTAGTTAAATGTATTTGATTAGTCATTCGCATATCACAACTTTTTTTTTTTCTGGTTTTATCATTTTGTTAAAAATAAAAAGAAAAAAAACTCATTTTTGCCTCCTAAGCTGTTCAGAAAAGTGCAAGTTGCCCCCCGTACTATAATTTGCTCACTTTTGCCCCTCAAACTCTCCATTTTGCTTAATTTTGACCATTCCATCAGTTAAGTGCCCAGTCAGCAGTTAAGTACTGACGTGGCACGATGACGGGGCAATGACGTGACAAATATATTATTTTTAAATTGAATATCCAATAAGAATGAAATTAAACCCAATAACCCTTCTCTCTCAAATCCCTCCCTCTCTCTCACAGCCAGTAAGTAATCAAAAAAAAAAAAGCCTCTTCCTCTCGCCAGAAAAGAAAAGAAGATTCAGCGCCCCGCCTCTCTCGCCTCCCCTCTCGCACTGACGCCGCCGCCAGCAGGCGACCCGGGTTCAAATCCCGGCAATGGAATTACTTTTATTCTTTTCTTTTTTGGCTTTTCTACAAAAACAAGAAGGAACAGAAAAGGGAAAAATTATCAGAGCGAGGTTTCGATCCTCGTACCTGTGGGTTATGGGCCCACCACGCTTCCGCTGCGCCACTCTGATTTGTAGTACTTTGTATGCTATTTATTCCCAATCCCAAATGGAATAAAAAACCCTCACGACGTCCTGCTTTCTCTGTTTCTATGCCTACCGCCATTAAATCTCCGATCAAATGATTGTGTTAAACAATGACGTTCGTGCAGTTTGGTGTGTGTGGGGATCTTGTTGGCCATGGATGAACAGGATAACTAAGGACCGGTAAAGGAGTAAATAATCAAATGAAGCGCCCACAACCTGTTTGATGTTATGCCTGCAAGATCCATGGGTGAGAATGAGATCACATTCTCGAATCATGCATACCACCTGTTTGTTGTAATTCCTGCAAGAATGAAGAACCATGCAGCATATTTCGAATTTATTATTTATAGGCTACTTGTTTGCAAAATCTCCTACAATTACATTAAAGGCCTCGCAAAGAACCAAGCTTTCAAAATCTTACTTTCGTTTTCGTGAGAGGAGAACTTCGTGAGAGGAGAACTTAGGAGAGCTTCGTGAGAGAGTTTCGTGAGGAGAGCTTCGTGTGGGGTCGTGAGGAGAGCTTCGAGAGAGAGAGAGGGGACGCGTGAGGAGAGCTTCGAGAGAGAGAGGGAGCGTGAAAATGGCTCCTGTGAGAGAGGGAGGGATTTGAGAGAGAAGGGTTATTGGGTTTAATTTCATTCTTATTGGATATTCAATTTAAAAATAATATATTTGTCACGTCATTGCCCCGTCATCGTGCCACGTCAGCACTTAACTGCTGACTGAGCACTTAACTGATGGAATGGTCAAAATTGAGCAAAATGAAGAGCTTAGGGGGCAAAAGTGAGCAAATTATAGTACGGAAGACAACTTGCACTTTTTCTGAACAGCTTAGGAGACAAAAGTGAGTTTTTTTTCAAATAAAAAATGTACAAATATTAAAATTCAATAGATAAAGAGAGAGTACACAAATATTATCTTTAAATTGTCCAGTTTTTCAATAAATGGAGAGGACTCAAAATCTTACTTCCAGATCCCACATATTCCTTCGACATTCCCCTTCCTTTCCACCGAAGCTCAAAACTTTCTCCTCCAATGGGTATTCTCTCCCTCTCCCTCACATCTCCCCCTTCTTCCCCGACCAAGCTCCCAGACACAGATCCTCTACTCGCAGCCCCTCTACCTTCTATTACTTCCCAACCTTGCCGTCCATTCCTCTTCTCATGTCTCCTCATTACCACTTGCATTTCCCTCGCCACTTCATTCGCCTTCGCTTTTCTCTTCTTCACCCACTTACAAACCGTTTCCAGTTCATCGAGTTCCGTTAAGCAAGAATTTTCACGCCCACTATCCACTTTACCTCATCCAGTCGTGATCCTCATTTCTTCAGATGGGTTCAGATTCGGATACCAGTTCAAAACGGATACGCCCAACATCCACAGACTAATCAACAATGGAACTGAGGGCGAAACAGGTTTGATCCCCGTTTACCCCACTCTTACTTTCCCTAATCATTACTCCATTGTTACCGGCTTGTACCCTCCTTATCATGGTATAATCAACAACCAGTTTACTGACCCATTAACTGGAGATAAATTCAACATGTCGAGCCACGAACCCAAATGGTGGCTCGGCGAACCCTTGTGGGAAACCGTGGTAAATCAGGGTAAAAAGGCCGCAACTTATTTCTGGCCTGGTTCAGAGGTGCATAAAGGGAACTGGACATGTCCAGATGGTTATTGTCAGGCCTATAACGGGTCCGTGCCGTTCGAGGAACGTGTCGAGACCGTTCTGAGTTATTTCGACAAACCGCTCGATGAAATGCCAGTGTTCATTACTCTTTATTTCGAGGACCCCGATCATCAAGGGCATCAAGTTGGTCCTGACGATCCTGCAATTACTGACGCAGTTGCAAATATCGATTCGTTAATCGGGAAATTAATAACGGGTTTGGAGAAAAGGGGAATTTTTGAGGATGTCAGTATAATCATGGTGGGTGATCATGGTATGGTGGGTACGTGCGATACGAAAATAATTTATTTACAAGATTTAACTCCTTGGATCGAAATCAAATCTGATTGGGTGCAATCAACAACGCCGATTCTAGCAATAACCCCAAAAAATACAAGCCTTTCGAATTCTGAAATCGTTTCGAAAATGAACGAGGGTTTGAATTCGGGGAAAATCAAGAAAGGGTCGTATTTGAAAATGTATTTGAAAGAGGATTTGCCAGAAAGGCTTCACTATTCGGATAGTTACAGAATTCCTCCTATAATCGGGTTGGTACAAGAGGGCTACAAAGTGGAGAAGAAAAAATCGAGTAGTAAAGAATGTGGAGGAGCTCATGGATATGATAACGCCTATTTTTCTATGCGAACTATATTTATCGCGCATGGGCCGCAATTTGAGAAGGGGAGAAAAATAACCTCTTTTGAAAATGTGCAGATTTATAATGTGATTGCGAAAATATTGAATTTGGAGGGAGCGCCAAATAACGGGTCGGATTCGTTTGTTGATACGATTCTTTTATCAGATGTTTAAATGTTGTTATGTCGTTTCGTGGTTGTGTTGTTTTATGGATTCATTTGTGAATAAATGGTTCGATTGCAAGTTGCTTTTGAGTCGAAATGTAGTGATTTTTTTTAAAATAAAGAGTTTATTTGGTGGATTTAATTTGGTTACTTTTTGGGTATTGATTCATTTGATGCTTAAATGTTGTGTTTTTGTCAAAGTCATATTGTTAGCTTTGATAAGAAAAAATGTGAAGTAAACTATGTGTTAAGTATAGTTCTGATTTGGGTAATTAAGACATAATATGAGTTTAAAATATGTATTAATCGAATAGCTTTAAATCAACTCAAATTATCCAATAACAGCTTTAGGGCTTGTTTGGATGACTAGTAATTTACTAGTTTATGATTGGTTATTTCTAGGGTTGAGGATTTCCAAATCATGAAACCTATAAGACAAGAAATATGTACAATAATCAATGAAAATTAATTAGGGCTGAGGATTGGTTGTTCTTTTAGGAAAATTAAGGAATACAATAAATTATATATTTTCTTGATTGTTCCTAGACAAAAGTTTTAACATGCACAATAATCAATGAAAGAGAGAAGATAATTAACACAAACTTGAAATTCCTAAAAAAACTTATGTTTTTGATGAATTTTTATTTTGACAAAATTTATATACAAATTTACTAGGATTTCCTAACCACAAATTATCCTCATAATTACTAAAAAACAATCCAAACATGTCATAGTAATATTTTGATATTCTTTTCCTTAACTTCAACTAAACTCCTAATTCATTAACATCCATACAAGCCCTAAGGAAGTATTAATAGGCCCTAAAGAAAGGCCGATCAGATCATCTCATGGGCCTCAAAAGATCAAGGCCCATTAAAATTTATAGTCTAGGCTTTTTTATTTGAACACAAAAATATTGGAATTCATGTGAAGTTGATTTGGATCCACATATTATTATTTCGAGTTTGGATTTGTATTCAGATATTTGACAATTTTAAGTCTACTTATTTGGATATACTGTATTTTGCATCAGTAAAAAAAAAAAAATAGAAAATAAATGACCAATCTGAAATATAAGCACCTCCCTCAAACTCCAACCATTATACAGAAGAAATAAGAAATTATCAGTGTCTAGATTTATCTTGTGTTTATATTCGAGATACAAATATGAACCACAACACTCAAATTTTTTTTATACATACATTATATATGGATTATATGACAGGATCTTTAATTTTGGTATTTTCAATTTATTATAATTTTTCATTATATGTATGATAATTCTTCCCTATTTTGTCTAGCATTAATTGACAAAAACAAATTTGAATATTATTATTAATTATTAAATACATAAATTACCAAAATATCTTTTTAAAAAATCTATCATAAGAAATATCCTATCATAGAATCACCCATTATATATTGTACATAATTTTGATACCACATATAAAATATTATATCATACAACTAAAATAAAAATTATAATTCTGTAACACCTAATTTATTGTATCATAACACAAATTTCATTACGGCTCCGTATACAGTTAGGGATGTGAGTAGGGACGAAACCAGAATAGAATGATAGGGAATTCGGACCAAGTAATTTAATACAATTTTACATATTCAATATAAAAATATACATATTTTGTAAGGGTATTCTTGTTTTTTTTTTTTTATTTCTTAGGGAGGCTCGAGTCCTTGCCTGCCCCTCTAGTTCCGTCAATGGATGTGAGTTCTGTTTGAAGTTCAGTGTTTGTTCGAATTTTATTCGGGTTTACTCGCCAATTAAAAACGAACATGTTTGATTAAAAACGAACTTTTCTTGAAGTAGAATTTTTTGTTCGAGTGTTCAATAAGAAAAAACCACGAGCCATATAAATCAAAGCCCGTATAACTGTATAAGTTATAATATATGGCATATAAATCAATGTCCACTTGATCCCTTAATTCATATCGAGCTCATTAATATATTTTTCTCATATTTTCTTAAAACTATTGGTTAAGGTTTTACTTTTGTTTAGATATATGTTTTGTGGAATTGTGAATGTTATTTTGTTTTTTTGATGTTAAATAGTTATAATTTTAATTCATGTTTTAGGGATATTTTTAAGGTTTTAATTTGATTATTGTTTTTATTAAAATATAAATGTAATTTGAAATTTTATAAATTTTCGAACTAATTTCAAACGACCCGAACTATTCAAAATTTTAACGAACCACAGTGAAAAAATATTTGAAACTATTAACGAAACGAATCAAACATGTTCAATAAAATTTCGATCCGAACTCGAACATGATTTGGTTCGTTCGAGTTCGATTCGTAAAGAGATAATATTCGAACCACAATCATATCCATTTAACAAATTTCTCTCTCTCTCTAATATCCTATTTGTTTGGGGAAATAAGCTATTTAGCCTTTGCACTTGTCCGGTACACCAGACAAATAGTATGGTACCAGTTTGACTCCCCTATCTGCCGGTCTGTGAAGAGTGAAGACAGATGAAAAGAACTGACTGAATCCAAGTTCCAAGTGATTCTTTTTTCTTCTCCTCAAAGTCAATATTAACTCGGTACCATACACTAACATTAGGGCCATGACATTGTTCATTCATTCATTCATTC
Organism: Luzula sylvatica; assembly: GCA_946800325.1. Classification (NCBI taxonomy): domain Eukaryota; kingdom Viridiplantae; phylum Streptophyta; class Magnoliopsida; order Poales; family Juncaceae; genus Luzula; species Luzula sylvatica. The sequence continues at coordinate 59,286,327 of OX326961.1, read as the reverse complement.
ATTCATTCATTCATGAATATGAATGAACATGGTCTCTCACTGGCTTCGAATAGTTGCATGAACAGCATTTTTGTCGCTCGATTCCTGTTATCAAACAGAGAATTTTGTTTTCATGCAAGTGTGGCAATGCACTTAATGAAGTGATCTTGATCTATGCTTCAAAACTGTTCAATGTACTGTGTACATGTAACAATTCATTAAAACCTAATTCAGAAATAAATAAATAATTGAGGGATCAAATTGGCATGTTTCTCTTAATTAATACAAGGCAAAATTTCATATGTACCCCTAGAAAACTCTATAATTTCACGTATACTCCCGCAGAACGTGAAATATCATGAATATCGCTACTAAACTACTAAAATTTCATGGATGTTTTTTTTTGTTAGATTTCGGTTAACTATTCCTTAAGATTATCACTAATTTTTGTTTTTTTCGATTTTACTCCCTATGTAAATATGGAATAATATTTATATTGAAAAAATCGAAAAAATACAAATTAGCGATAATCTGAAGGAATAGTTAATCGAATATAACAAAAAGATTATATGTGAAATTTTAGTAGTTTTGTAGGAGTATTTATGATATTTTACGTTTTACAGAGATATACGTGAAATTATGGAGTTTTGTAGGGATACATATGAAATTTGGTCTTGATACAATTAGGTAACTGATCAGATCATAGTTAAGTGCCCAAAAAAGCTATAAATAATAAAACTAAAGCCCCCATCAATCCTTGAATTAATTAATTAACAAATCTCTCTCAAAGTCACAACTTTAATGAGTTTGAATAATAATTCCTCCCACCAATCTAATCATTAATCCATGCGGTCTTGCTGGTATTCGATCAAATCATTCCAATTTCTTATTCAAAAGTTTGGATGCTTGCATTAGAGCTATCTTAATTTAATTAAATTAAGATACCTCTTTATAAACTTTTGAACCCCGTTTTGGGGTCTTTTGAACAAATGTGTACAAATTAAGTGAGGGTTATATAGGAGAACGTATTATTAACGTCATGTTGTTGATATTCTACCAAACCATGAATCTATAATTAAAATGGTACATCACAATACTTCGATGCTGAAATGTTCCACGCACTAACTAAGAACATGTCATTGTTTCAAGAAATTAATTAGGAAAATGATATGATTATAAGTTCCAAGAAAAAAAACGAGAAAATGTTTTACTATACAATTGACCTAAATTTTCTTTTATGGGAAATTTCAAGAAAATGTAAGGATTGTTTTGGTTTTAGTAAGGAAAATTAAAGTTATTGCGTTATGAGGAAATATCATATTTTATTTCATTTTTTTATGCTTAATAAAATAAGAAAAAGATACAATACAAGCAATGGACACCACATGGGTGCCTATGTATTATTAATAAATACAAAGAAGATATGTATATAATTAAACAGTCAAGGTTGGCTTTAATTATTCTTCGGTGGAATTCAATGTAGTGAACATGAGAGAGATTTAGATAAACAAATTTGGTGGGAAAAGATTGGGAAAATTCATCAAATATTTACACAAAACAATGGATTTTAATTTGAAAACTTTTGTGTCGTTGTTGGGTTTCCATGACAAAATCAACATCAACATAAATGAAAAGATCAAGCAGATCCAGTATTTTTTTTTTTTTTTTACTTTTCAAACAATTTTCAAAATCAACATAAATGTATTGTTCTATTTTATTATGCAAAAACTAATGATAGGAAATGTCTAGTACCGAATAAAGAATTTCTTTGTTGTTGAGGGGTTGGCAAATGCCAACCAATAAGTTTGTATTTAAAAAAAATATATATATATATATAGATGATACATTTAAAAAAATATATTATATATGTAAAAAGGTATAACATTGTACTTAAAAAATTATATAATATTAATATATAACATATATTGTGTTTCAAAAAAATATCATACATCCAATAGGTATACGATATATCTAAAAATGTATAAAATATAAAACTATGTCATACATGTAAAAACATGTAACGTATTTAATAAATGTATAGAATAATTTAAAAACATATGATGAATCTGAAAAATATATAAATTATAAAGATATATCATACATACATAAAAATGTATAACATTTAATATATTCAAAATAGAGCTCAGTTGGATGAAGGCCGGCGTGCAAAAGACGCAAAATAAAAAATACATAAAGATAGCAAATAAATATCTTGAATATTTTATACAGAAATTTCTAACGTAAAATAAAAATGACATGCATTAGACGTGCATTCAGTCAATTTTATACAGAAATTTCTAACGTATCTTATAAAGAAATTATTTTTCCGTTAATAACAATTAAATATCTTGAATATTTTCCAAAATATCATCAATCTTTAATTTATTTTACAATGAAACGAAAACCCGTTGCATTAACATAAAATAAAAAAAAAAAGATTATCTCAAATTTGTTCCTAAATATGTTTCATGCAAAGAATGCCATTTGAATGCACAAAAATGACAATTACTATAGGCCGGATCGATCCGAGTCATATTCTTTGATTTTTAAAAATTATATTTAATCAAATCGAATGAGGCTTCAAATTACTCGCATTATCTCCCCTTAGTCCTATTGAAATCTCGCTGTAAGATTTCAAGTTGGTCGGGTCCAATATATAGTTTATAGAAACTTTTTAATATCTAGCATAAAAAAAAGTAAAATTTAAAAAACAAACCCCTAATTTGTTTGGATATAGTAAAAAAATCCTATTTTTTTGAAAACTCCAAAAAATTTCTTCTACTAAATTTTTATTTTCAAATCCCTTATAGGGATTAAAACTAACCATGCATGATAATATATATATTTTACCAAAATACCCTTCAATTTTCAGATGTAGTCATTAAAAAAATATTTTTGTTATTTTTTATTAATTTTAAGAAAAATCATAAATATTTTTTAACATGTGGTGATTTCGAAAAAAATAAAATTATTGCATGTGTTTATATAATTTTAATATTTTATTTATTATTCATGAAAAATTAACATCAAATAATAATAAAATAAATAACAATACATAAACACCTTGCAAATATATTGATACAAAAATATATGTTTAAACATCTACATTTTTATTTTTATTTTCTTTTATGTATTTTTTTTTTAATAATTTCATGATATTTTATTTTTTAAATATTTGCAAGGTATTTTTTTAATATTGTTGTTCATCTCATTATTATCATCTTATGTTAATTTTTCAGGACTTTTTTAAATTATATAAATATAACTTATAATAAAAAAAATTTAAAATTATTATATGCTAAAAGAAATTAGGAATTTTTAAAATTAATAAAAAATATATTTTTTTTAATTATTACATATGTAAATAGAAAGGTATTTTGGTCAAAATAAAATTGTAACACTATCCGTGGTTAGTTTTAAGTTTTAACTCCTATAAGGAACATTTGATAATAAAAGTTTGGTAGAGGGATATTTTTGGAGTTTCCAAAAAGATAGGAGATTTTTTACAATATCCAAAAATGTTAGGATTTTTTTGAAAAATTCCCAACAAAAAATCCGATTTGCAAAACTAGCATGAAACTTTTTCAATTTACATAACTAGCAAACAGACTTTCGCCAAGAGGCCTGAAAAAAAAATGGTTAAAGTGGATTTATGACCGTTAATCAGGACCAAAATATAATCAACGGGGTAAAGAGTACAAAATCCTGGATTTGGTGACTTCCACCGGCTACCTTGGCGAAAGTAAATAAAACCAGGATTTTGTATTCTTTACCAAGCTAATTGTATTTTTTGACCCTGTTACAATTTAAAATCAACTTTAAGCATTTTTGCCCGTACCTTTGGCGAAAGTGTATGTTGCTTGATTTTTTATGTTTTAAATTCAACATGGACAATGTTTTTCGACAAATTTACATTGAAAATTAGAGAATTATATATATATATATATATATATATATATATATATATATATATATATATATATATATATATATATATATATATATATATATAATCAGTTTAATAAGCCCCAAGGCAAGTCCGTTCTCAGGTTTTCAAGTACCCAAATCCTAGCTAGTTTGAAAGTTGACCCGTATCCAATTAATTTATTCAAAGAGAAATTAACGTATTTCGTCACGTGTCAAAACTTATTGGTTTAGGCTCTAGATTTTTTACAACATATTCAAAGTTCAAATCTCACATCGATCACCAATTTTTTTTTCATAGTTTCGTTGTATTTTGGAAAAAGAATCTTAAATTAAATTATATAAAATTATATATTGTGGGAATTTGAACTCATAATCTCTCATGAGAGACATGAGAGATAATTATTCAATTAATGAACTTTGAAATTTCTTATGATATTTAATAATTTTATTGTATTTGTAATTATTTTTATATAGGTTGTGGGAATTTTAAAATTTTGGACTCGAAGCAGGAGTCTCTTTGACCTGTATCTGACCTATAACTGAGGCCGGCATATAGGGGTGTCAACGGTTCGGATCCTGTTCGGACAGTGGTCATATCAGATCCATATCCATATTATTTTTCGAATACGGATCCGGATTGTAAACGGATACGGTTCGGATATTGTCGGATACAGATACGGATACGGATACGATTCTTTTACGTATATTAAAATGAATACTATGCTATGATAATATAACTTATTTTTTTAACAATAAACATATATAATTTGTGACATGAATGATATATATGATTATATTTAAACGTGATTTTACAATTGTGATATCACTCACAAATCATTAACATATATATAATTTTTCAACTAATATTAAATAAAATACATACAAAAAAAAAAAAAAAAAAAAAAAAAAAAATATATATATATATATATATATATATATATATATATATATATATATATATATATATATATATATAATATACAGATCCGGATATTCGCATTCGGTTCCGAGTATTCGAATCCTAAAAATATCCGGATCCGGCCCCGACACCAAAACCGAATATCGAATTCGGTTGCGAATCCAAAAAAATTATCCGTACAGGGTCCGGCGTTTTTGGTGGCCTTTGCCAAAAAAATTAATGAGCAGTAAGAAATTATCCATTGTGTAGTTCGAGCAGTAAGAAATTAGCGAGAAAACAGACATAAATTAACCAGAGAATGGCTAAAAATGGACAATTTCGAGCAGCTAGAAACATCAAAAAAATTTGACAAAAAACAGCCAGAAATTGGCCAAAAAGCATGCAGTACAGCAGGGGCGTCGTCGTTGTGCATCTTCTTGGTTAGGCGTTCCAGAAGTTTGGTTTGTCGCACTTGGTAGTGGGTTACGCCGTCGTGGTGGGTCGTGATGTGCACGGACGTCATCGTTGTGCGTCTTCTTGGTTAGGCGTTCCAGAAGTTTGGTTTGTCGCACTTGGTAGTGGGTTACGCCGTCGTGGTGGGTCGTGACGTGCACGGGCGTCATCGTTGTGCGTCTTCTTGGTTAGGCGTTCCAGAAGTTTGGTTTGTCGCACTTGGTAGTGGGTTACGCCGTCGTGGTGGGTCGTGACGTGCACGGGCGTCATCGTTGTGCGTCTTCTTGGGTAGGCGTTCCAGAAGTTTGGTTTGTCGCACTTGGTAGTGGGTTACGCCGTCGTGGTGGGTCGTGACGTGCACGGACGTCATCGTTGTGCGTCTTCTTGGGTAGGCGTTCCAGAAATTTGGTTTGTCGCACTTGGTAGTGGGTTACGCCGTCGTGGTGGGTCGTGACGTGCACGGGCGTCATCGTTGTGCGTCTTCTTGTGTAGGCGTTCCAGAAGTTTGGTTTGTCGCACTTGGTAGTGGGTTACGCCGTCGTGGTGGGTCGTGACGTGCACGGACGTCATCGTTGTGCGTCTTCTTGTGTAGGCGTTCCAGAAGTTTGGTTTGTCGCACTTGGTAGTGGGTTACGCCGTCGTGGTGGGTCGTGACGTGCACGGACGTCATCGTTGTGCGTCTTCTTGTGTAGGCGTTCCAGAAGTTTGGTTTGTCGCACTTGGTAGTGGGTTACGCCGTCGTGGTGGGTCGTGACGTGCACGGACGTCATCGTTGTGCGTCTTCTTGGTTAGGCGTTCCAGAAGTTTGGTTTGTCGCACTTGGTAGTGGGTTACGCCGTCGTGGTGGGTCGTGACGTGCACGGGCGTCATCGTTGTGCGTCTTCTTGGTTAGGCGTTCCAGAAGTTTGGTTTGTCGCACTTGGTAGTGGGTTACGCCGTCGTGGTGGGTCGTGATGTGCACGGGCGTCATCGTTGCGCGTCTTCTTGGTTAGGCGTTCCAGAAGTTTGGTTTGTCGCACTTGGTAGTGGGTTACGCCGTCGTGGTGGGTCGTGACGTGCACGGGCGTCATCGTTGTGCGTCTTCTTGGATAGGCGTTCCAGAAGTTTGGTTTGTCGCACTTGGTAGTGGGTTACGCCGTCGTGGTGGGTCGTGACGTGCACGGGCGTCATCGTTGTGCGTCTTCTTGTGTAGGCGTTCCAGAAGTTTGGTTTGTCGCATTTGGTAGTGGGTTACGCCGTCGTGGTGGGTCGTGACGTGCACGGGCGTCATCGTTGTGCGTCTTCTTGTGTAGGCGTTCCAGAAGTTTGGTTTGTCGCACTTGGTAGTGGGTTACGCCGTCGTGGTGGGTCGTGACGTGCACGGACGTCATCGTTGTGCGTCTTCTTGTGTAGGCGTTCCAGAAGTTTGGTTTGTCGCACTTGGTAGTGGGTTACGCCGTCGTGGTGGGTCGTGATGTGCACGGACGTCATCGTTGTGAGTATTCTTGGTTAGGCGTTCCAGAAGTTTGGTTTGTCGCACTTGGTAGTGGGTTACGCCGTCGTGGTGGATCGTGATGTGCACGGACGTTATCGTTGTGCGTCTTCTTGGTTAGGCGTTTGAGAAGTTTGGTCTGTCGTACCTATAGCTTATAAGGAAATTTAGGGGTGGATCGTGATCTGCAGTGAGAGAGGAGTGAGGAAATTTATTCTTTTTTTTTCATTTACTTTGTGGTCGCTAGTCATTTGTTGGGCTCATTTAAATGTTTCTATGTTAGTTTTTAATATATAAGAAATATATTTTCTTGAATTTTTTTTTAAATCGGTGGCTTTTGTCCCTCGCCAACTGGGCCATGTAGACGGACCGAACCTGTATCCATATCCGGATTCACTCGGATCCGAATATTTTTTTGACGTCGGATACGATACGGGTCGGTTTAGGCAATATCCACACAATTCACACCCCTACCGGCAGAGCACATAAATACAATTTCAAGCACGCACCATTCACCAATACAACATGCAACACGACACAACCATGTTTTTAACAAAACAAAAAAAGTTTTACGAGTAAAATATGATAAACTCATTTTTATTGTGGGCTCACTCTCCTCACCCTTTTCAAATGGTCCTCTGTACTTTGCCGTCTCAACCCCCCTCCCTCTCTCTCTCCATATAATAAAGCCCAACTCCAAGAACACCGAAATCAATATCAGAGCCATGGTGATGATGATCATGAATTGGTTTCATACCATGTGGGTTATGGTCCCTATCGTAGCCATGGTTGTCATCATCACAAGCCCTCTCCTCCTCTGTTATAGAAAATCATTCCTAGATAGAAGAAGTGTTGCCAGACTGCCACGCGGCACTCTCGGTTGGCCTCTTATCGGCGAGACACTCGACTTCATCTCCTGCGCCTATTCTTCCCGGCCTGAAAGCTTCATGGAGAAACGCTGTCTCTTGTCAGTCTCTCTCTCTCTCATTGTTATTCTTCTCTCTTTCTCTCTCTGATTGTTTTTTCTTCAAACATCTCAGATATGGAAAAGTATTCAAGTCGCACATCTTCGGCGGGCCGGCGATCGTGTCGACGGATGCAGAAGTGAGTCGGTACGTGCTGCAAAGCGATGCGAAAACATTCGTGCCGTCGTACCCGAAATCTCTGACAGAGCTAATGGGGAAATCATCCATTCTGTTGATCAACGGAAGCTTGCAAAAGAGGGTTCATGGTTTGGTGGGTTCTTTCTTCAAATCATCGCAATTCAAGTCTCAAATAACACGAGACATGCAAGACTACGTAGAGACCTCCATGAATGATTGGAGAGATGGAGAACTCGTCCTTATCCAAAATCAAGCTAAATCGGTCAGTCAAATATAGTGCAATTAACTAGAAAAACTATAATATTTCTTCTTATTTTTCTTTTCATCATTTTTGTCCATAAATTAATATTTCTATTTCCGAGGGAAACTATACAGAGGCCATATACACTACCTCTCATTTTCCCAACACTCTCCATTTCTTAATTAATGGTTAATTATTGAAATAATTAACAAAAAAAAACACTTCATTAATAATTAATTAATATATAATTAAAATACATATGCATTAACCATTTTTAATTAATATCAATTAACTGTTAATTAAATGTATTTTTGTTAATTATCATTTTAATTAATTATTAATTAATGATTAATTATTGGTACAGAGGATATGGTTGTGAAAATGAGTGTGCATAATATAATTATCCAACTATATATATATGGTGGTGATAGAGACCAAAAAAAAATGTATAATTTGGATGATTAGAAAACCAAGGAATTTGGCACGGATATCAAAGAGTGCACACGTGCGAACACTCGTGTGTGCAGAGAGTAGGGGGTGTAGTAGGGGGGGTAGACACTTAATTTTAAAAAAGAGTGTAGAGGCACAGTGGATGGGTTTAATGAGCTTGGCTTGGCTCACTGGCCACTGCTTTTGCCTACCCATTTCTTTTCCTTTCATTTATTTTGTGGGGCTCTATAATACCATTTACCCTTCAAATTACCAATATTCTAGAAAGGAAAATTATACCGTGCCACCCTCGTCCCTTCACTCAATTAATTATATTTTAAATTAACAGTTAATTTTGATGTAATTAACAATTAATACAAAATTTTTATAATTAATTATTTCAATTGACAATTAATTCAAAACATTATTAATTGAGTGGGAGATTTTTGGGAGACGGAAAGAAGCCCCCATAGATGATGACCTCATCACCATGAGTCGGGGGCACCATATATCCCCTCGTTGTGTTTAATAAAAAAATTAACATAATATATTGGAAGATTCTGAATTCAAGTCTGATTAACATCATTAATGATAGAATGGATAGAAGACAAACAATTTCTCTACGTTTATTCGTTTTATTTTTTATTTTTTTTATATTTCAGTATTTCACTCAGCTTTGACACAATCATAAAAAGTTATGTCATCAATGTTTGGCTAGCTAATGTGATTGATAGATGTTTTGATCTGATTCATTGAGTATTAGCTTAGACTTGTATTTGCATGTCATCATTTTTAATTTTTTATAACATTATTTTTAGTAATTTTGAATTTTTTTTATTGACATAACATCATTTTTTTTAATATACCGATACATATGATTAAAATAGGCTGTTTGATATAGTAACTTACAAGCATAGTGATATAAGTGAAATATATATATCTTATATTTAAGACAATTTTTATTGAAGTATCTATTTTTTCGACCAAAAAATCTTCCCGATAAATATTATTCCATGTAATATGTCAATCTAAAATATGCTATTTCTTCTTTTGTTTGGAGTTTTTTTTAAGAATTGGAAAGTATAAAGATATATATTTTTTAAATGAGAAAATATCGACTTATTTTAAAAAAAAAATCCTTATATTTATTTATAAGTTGAAAAATAGCCTACACAAACTAAATTATTATTTATTTTCATGCAGATTGTATTTCAAGTGCTAGTTAGAGGATTGATTGGGCTAGAACCAGGAGAAAAAATGCAGTTTCTAAAGCAACAATTTCAAGAGTTCATTGCTGGCCTTATGTCATTACCAATCAAATTACCGGGAAGTCGGCTTTATCGATCACTAAAGGCATGTTAATGTTAATAATTAACTTAATTTTCTTATTCTCGTAATCAACTTCTTTTAAATATTAAATTGATGAATATAATGATTAATTATATATTTATAGGCGAAGAAAAGAATGGCAAATCTTATACAAGAGTTAATACAAGATAAGCGAAGGAATAATAGCAAAATTCGCAATCCTCAGGATGCGATAGACGTGCTCATGGATTACAGTGACGATGAATTAACCGATGATTTAATATCAGATAATATGATTGATTTAATGATACCAGCCGAGGACTCCGTACCGGTATTAATCACTCTTGCTATAAAGTATTTAAGCGAGTCCCCCCCAGCTCTACAACAACTAGAGGTAATATTTAACATTTATTTTATTTTTTGTTATACATAATTAATCCTATCAATTTTATTAGTTGTCAAATTTGAGAAAGATGTCTGAAAAAATAGAATCAAAAGGTTTTGAGTGAAATTTACTATGTTGTGAATTCATTTTCAACTATATACTTTTTGAGGTTTATTTTCATAAGATATTTTTGTGAGGTAAATCATAAATGTTATAGTATGATAGAGAAAAGTATGGAACATGGCAAAGAGAAAGAATATGAGCAAAAAAAAACAGGGGAAATGGATGATGCCAACATTGGTCCATGCTTTGGATAGGTGGCATCTTTAAATGAATACATTTTAAATTGAGTGGCTCTTTATTTGATTTGGGATATTTTTTAACAAAAGAAATTTGTCACTTGTCAAGTCTTCTTGTACTTAATCCCACTTTGCAATTGCAATAAAAACAATTTTAATCAATTTATGCATAATAGTCCATTAAATGGTTGACATGGCCAATAATAGTGGGACTTTTGGATATATATAGTTATTTATTATTTGGTTTATATATATGTACTAATTCATTAAAATATGCTCTTTAATGTAGTGTAACAAAAAATACCCAAAACTATGTATTGAAATAGATTAACTTGAATTATGGTGCTTATACATACATTATGCGCATATATATATATATATCTTAGGAAGAAAACAAGCAATTGAAGGAATACAAGGCGAAGATGGGCGAACCTCTGCAATGGACGGACTATATGTCATTATCGTTCACGCAACATGTAATTACGGAGACATTGCGAATGGGGAACATAATAAGCGGGATAATGCGAAAAGCGGTGCGAGATGTGGAAATTAAGGGTCATTTAATCCCGAAAGGATGGTGTGTTTTTGTTTACTTCCGATCGACTCATCTAGACGAAGCCTTCTACGAGGACGCCTACAAGTTCAATCCATGGAGATGGAAGGTGAGTTCGACATATTTTCATTTATTGAAAGAAAATTCGACCTAACATAATTAATCATCTGAATTAATAGGAAAGGGATATCAATACAAGTAGTTTTACACCGTTCGGTGGTGGCCAACGACTGTGTCCCGGATTGGATCTCGCACGATTGGAGGCAGTCATTTTTCTCCACCACTTTGTCACGAATTTTTCGTAAGTACTTTTTCTGGAAATTATATATTTTTTCCATTTTCTTTTAATAACAAAGTCATAATTTATCTATATTCTAGAACTTTTAGTATAGAAAAATACAACATTGTGCATTTTTATTGATTAAATCTTAGTATGGGTCGGGAGGGGTCTTAGCCCCTCTGAATTTTTGCCGAACAATATATATATTAAGTGATTTAATATATTTTATCATTATAACAGTTCAAATTTTGTTGTTGGCTCCCAATTTTTTTTTTTGTAGAGTAATTTCAATAGATTTTTTTTATCAGATTTCTTAAAAAAATCCGTCAAGATCTGTCACTGGATAAAAATAAAATGATCTTTCATATCTTACATGCATATTTTTTAGTGTCTTTAAACTTGCAAAAATAGACGATGCTTTTTGTAATGTTAAAATTTATGTTTTATAGAAGTACACACTAGATATTTTCCATTTTCATTAGAAGATAGTTGGTAGATGTGAAATAATTTGCATAAAAGATCAAGGTGACATAGAGAATACACGTGCATGGTATATGGGAGCCACATAGGAGTTTAGGGATCAGACTTCATGGTAAGTGTATCGTACAATAAGGGGGGCAAAATTGGAATAGACCACACGTGTGTACCACCACTGTACCGAGAAGAGATGCTCTGTCTCTCTGGGTATATTTTATCTTCTCATTTGATGTGACATAGACATACACAAAAATGATCTATGAACAAACTAAATTTCATTTATCAGTAAATTATATGTTTTCTTACCACATCTAGCACATTAGTTTTATGAAGGGTGAATCTGAGGAGGACCTCGAAAAGAATTATACTAAAATTGTGTGAGCATCAAAGATTCCTTGTGTCGGTCATTTATCCAATTTTATATTATACTTTTGACTCTAGAAATAATAAGAAATATCATGCATACAATAATCATAGTTATTTTATTACTTTTAACATAATAAAAAGTTTGAAATTTGTTTAAAATATATCATGAATTTTGTGAACATGCATGACTAGGTTTCACGTGAAATGCCCATCAAGCATGTGAATCCATTTGCATGAGTCGCATTCTTGATGTTTATGTATCAAATATCAAAAAACTGATATGTGTCTCCTCTGTGTCCACAGGTGGGTTTCTGAGCCTGATCAAATCATCAATTTTCCTACTGTGAGGATGAAAAGAGGAATGCCGATTCGAGTAACGAGAAAGAACATCACATAAGAAGTATTCCGTCTCGCTATGGAATGTACCGAAGAAAATATCGAAAATGCTCGGTGAAACTCGATCACGAGATGTAAAAAAAAGGCATAAAGGAAGAGAAAATTAGCAATCAGCGTAAACAAGGTGGTATTAATCCTACGTGACGCGGTTCGGCACCTCGTGGAGTTCCAGTCCAATATTTTTTAATATTATATATAGGTTATGTTGATATATTTATTCAAAACTTGTATACATAATAATATCGAGTAGCAATATAACCGGAACGACAGACGATCTATGGTTAAAATGAATGTTATGATTCGGGTCGAAATTTGGAGGGAGATTGTTAGTGTAAATATATTATTAATTCATAGATCTATATGTATCCAATATCAGTGGGGATATATATGAGTTATGGCATATATAGATTATATATTATCTTTTGTGCTTTCTTATTTATAAAGACTTATTTTGATCATGATGGGTGCCTCTCTAAAAAATATCGAAGTATCATGCAAGGATTAAACACATGAAAGTTTTGGAAACTTGAAGATTAAAGATAATTAGTGAAGACAGAGTATCCATGATGATCAATTTGCATTTAATTTATTTGGTTCAATTTTATATGGGTGACGCTATCGCCGGAGCTAACATTACTTAATTAAGATCGGATTCAAATTTTTTTTTATCAAATGACCACTATACCCCTATTTATTGTGATTAATATTTATTTCATTTATTTTTTATTGTTATTATCTTCCATAAATTATGCAAACAAAATATTTCATATACAAAAAAATATTATCGTCCTTAATTTTTCTCATCATAAAAAATCACTCAAATTGTAATCAGTCATATATATTGGTTTTTCATGATATTAGAAAAAAAAAAGTTTACATGATTTATGGAAGATAAAAATAATAGTAGATAAGTACAATAAATATCAATCATCATAAATAAGTATAGTGATTATTTGATGAAAAAAAAATTGAAATCATTTTTAATTAAATCAGGATAACTCTTGCAATAGCGCCACCATTTTATATCTTGGGGTATGAAATGTTGCAAGGGGTAGACATAAATTTGCCCCTAATAAAGAAGAAAGATGTGATCTGTACAGTAGAATTGTTTAGGCTGTATAAAGCTACAGCAATAAATATAAGAACCTTTGACAGAAACAACCCTACTGCCCTCTCATTTTTCTTTCCATATACTTATCAATTATCATGATAAACAAAATATAGTTTAGAAACTATTCTGTTTCTACAAAAATTTCAAAAACTGCCCACAAAAACACAATTTTTTAAAAAAGTCCATGAAATAATACATTCAGCACCTGGAAAAAGTGCCAAATTGTCCCTTTTTCAACTTTTGTAATGCAATGTAGTCCATTGTACTGCCTCATCCTAGTTTTGGTCTAACCTCTATTTCCTTTGTGGTGTTGTTGCTTTGTCATTGGTTCTCTCATGACTTCACTTTACCTACTGCCATTCACTGTTTCTCTTCATCTCCAAACATTCTCCTGTACCATTCCTTCCAAATTTCATAATTAATATTTTCTTAAAAAGAATGTAGAAAATATATAATTTAGCAATATAAATGTTTTACTTATTAAGAAAAACATATCACACTGGAGTGATTTCTATATTTTGGTTAACTATAAGCATAGATTCCATTGGAGTTGCCGTCATGCTACAAGGAAATTCGTGTAGGGGCCCAACTACCAACTACCTCAATTTAAAGCTTGGTGTGGGCTCCCAAATTTTGATTCAGTCCAAATAAGATCTATGACTTTGACCATTACAAACTTATAAATAGTATAGCAAGTGCATTATCAAAAGAATCATATCATATCACCTCATTCAATTTTTCATTTCTTTTCACTTGCTAACTACTACTCATTTTATTTCATTTAATTTATGGGGAAATATATAGAAATTTTTTGTGATGAAAGGGATGGATATCTGCCCCAATATTTTTGATGAAATACTAACGGCTTACATTCTCCATTAGTGCTATAGGTAATTCTAGTCCCCAAAAGCAACAAAATGAGGGCCCATAGATCCACCACTCTTTGAGTGGGCCCTTGCTAGGTTAAATTTTGAGTTCCATTTTTTATCCAACATAACTCTTTCTAATGTAAATATAAAATTATTCTGATTGATCTTTTTTTAGAGACATGAAAATGGAGTTCTAAAATTGGGGCCAAATAATGGAAGATACAAAAGTTCTGACAGAGTGCAGTTCAATCCATGCATGATCTTCAGATCAGATCAGAATTCTCAGATCAGATCAGATCAGACCAGAATGAGAAAGCCTAACTGCAGCGATGTCGATATTTCAACCGCAACCACCTTCTCCTTCTACATTGTAGGCCACATATTACTATTATTATCTCTCGCAACAACAACAAGATCATATCGTATCGAATTATTAACCATGTGGTCCATTAATTTGCAATAAAGCTTTAATATAACAAAATAATACATCTTACATATCATCGTGTCAAAACTTCCATACAACACAATCATGTTACATTCAAACGCAACTCTAATCAACTCCACGGACGTCCGCTGCCGAAGGTCCGATACCTATCTCGTCCGCCTGAAATCATTCGTTCAGTAATTAATTAAGCAATATTTAAATTTAATAATCAACCAACAAAAAATTAATATACCTGACGAGGGGAGGGCGCCGCGGCCCATCTTAGAAAGTTCCGGACTGATTTTCTGTCCCGCCTCCTCTAAAATCGCAATCAATTCCTTTGCAAACCGAGCATTCGTAGCCGTAAAAAACGTATATGCCGTTCCTTTCGCGCCGGCTCTCCCCGTCCTTCCGATCCTATGCACGTAATCCTCTAACGATCCGGGGAAGTCGTAGTTTATCACGTACTTCACGTCCTTCACGTCTAAAAACACATTCCTCATTTCACAAATTCAAAAAAAAAAAAAAAAAAATGTGGATATTTATATACCTAATCCTCTGGCGGCGACGTCGGTGGCGGTCATGATGGGGCTTTTGCCGGATTTGAACTCGGAAAGAACCCAATCTCGTTCGGCTTGGCTCTTGTCGCCGTGGATGGAGAGAGCGGGCCAACCGTCGGTTCGTAATTGGCGTGTTACTTGGTCGCAACCTTTTTTCGTGTCCATGAATATTAGTATTCGGCTCCCGTCCATTATATCCTCCAATAAATTGACTAACCTGATCAGGAAGATAACATATAATTAAATTAGTAAAAAAAATATGAATTTTAGTTTTTATAAAAATTTAAATAACGTACTTGTTGTATTTCTGACTCTCTGACATTATGTCGACATGTTGGCGAATAGCGTGGTTGGCTTTCAAGTCTTCCGAACCGATAATGACCTGCGTTCCAATTTTTTAATTTTAAAAAAGTTTATGAAATATTTCGTGCAATGAATAATGTAAAATTGATTATACAATATACCTTGTAAGGGTTGTAGAGAAATTGCCTGGCCAGTTGTTCGACTTCCTTTGGCCACGTTGCGCTCCATAATAATGTCTGGCGATCTGGCCGTATCTACAATTTAAAAAAAAAATTACATTAAATTAAACTTTACGAAAACAGTATATTCAATTCAAAAATGGTATAACTAAGATTAATTAAAAAGTACTTGAGAAACAATTTTTCTAATCTGAGGCTCGAAACCCATATCGAGCATTCGATCAGCTTCGTCCAATACAAGATAAGTAACCCTTCTTAAATTCGTGTTATGCGACTCTAACATGTCGATTAATCTACCTGGCGTCGCTATCACGATTTCAACCCCTGCATAAACCCCAAAAAAATATTGCGTCAAAAAATAATTATATAATAAAAAAATGTATAAATTAAATTAAAAGTTAAACGAACCTTTTTGAAGATCACGAACTTGAGGGCCTTTGGGAACACCACCATAAATACAAGTATTTTTAATCTTAGAAGAAGATCCAAATTTCGAAGCTTCTTGTTGTATTTGTACCGCTAGTTCTCTCGTCGGTGCCAATACCAGTACAATCGGTCCATCTCCAGGAGCTTCACCAAAAAATTAAAAATAAATAAATAAAAATAAATGATTAAAACAAATGTTAAGGCGTACATAAAATAGGTTGGGCATTGACGTGAACAATAGCGGGTATGAGATAAGCCAAAGTTTTGCCCGATCCAGTCTCGGCAATGCCCATTAAATCTCGGCCCTTCATCGCCATCGGCCATCCTTGAGATTGGATCGGAGTCGGCTCCACGAATCCCGCTTTCGTTATTTCTTCCAGCACATATTCTACGAATTTACAATCAATTTAAATTATTTAATTTTATTTTATTCGGGGTATTTAATTGGAGTGTACCGGGAAGGCCGACATCTTGGAAATGTTTGATGGGTTTGGGGATGTCTTTGCCTTCGACGGTTATGTCGCGTTTT
The DNA here is from genome assembly GCA_946800325.1 of Luzula sylvatica. Taxonomy (NCBI): domain Eukaryota; kingdom Viridiplantae; phylum Streptophyta; class Magnoliopsida; order Poales; family Juncaceae; genus Luzula; species Luzula sylvatica. The sequence continues at coordinate 59,269,361 of OX326961.1, read as the reverse complement.
TTTCTGTATGCGTCCACTTCTTGTTCTGTCATTGATGACACGGAGGAAGATTCCACGTAGAAGTTTTTTTCGAATCTCGGCAAACCGTCGAGTTCTGCTGATGTGGCGGCTTCCTCGTCGCTGAAATGAAGTGACAATGTCAAATTTACCATACAAATGCCTTTAACCTAGAAAAATTTAATAGCACAATCATAGTGTGCTTAGTGTTTTCGATGTTCTTTTTAAGTGTGTTTTCAAGGGTAATTATCGAAATGGTAACAAAAAAAGTACATCTCAACACACAGAGGCATGTAAATTGAATCAAATTCGACTGAATTTGATCAATTTCCAACCAGTTCCAACAATTTTCATCTTCATTTACAAGTTATTTCCTAGCAATTCCGACATTTCGGAGAAAAAATTGAACTGAGTTCGAGCAATTACCAAGAAATTCTAACAATTTAACTCCTCTCGTTCTATTATTTCCTAGCAATTACCCATCATTGTTCAATGATTTAACTAACGGTTGCTTAGTAAATTCCGAAGAAACAGTAGTTAAAAGGGTAATTGACCTAGAGATGGAGAAGGGAACTATAGTTGCGTACCTTTTACGCCCACGATAGGGAACCGAGTCGCCGGCGCGGCCATCGTTGCTGCTCATACTAAACTGGACGAGGGTTTTGCGACAAGTACTTGTGAAACTAGGACAAGGAAAGAACCCGACTTCGAATAGCTGAAAGAAAAAAATGTGCATAATTTCATGCGTAACCCTATAAATTACAGTATATTAAACGTTTACTTATACACCCTCATAAAGTTAATATTTTAACTTCAGGATCAAGAAGATTTTGGTAGGACTGACATAGTGACATTATATAAGAATGATTATTTTTTAGTCATGAATTCTGTAGAATAAATAAATTTGTATATATTTTTTCTTTAAATTATGTATATGAATTATGTATATGTGTACGACAAAATAAATATAAATTTGTATGTTATTCAAATTAATTTACACAAATATATAAATGAAGTTTATGAAATTACTTGACAATAATTACATATAACTATGAACTGAAGCTATGACTTAAACTATGTTTGTTAGATATTTTTGATACCAACATCTATAATTAATGAATATCAATGAATATATATTTTATATGTTAATAATTTTGTATATATTTTGACATTATACTCAATTCTCTAATTTTAAATAACTTTAACAATTATTATTATTGTGCATGTGAGATTATAATAATCATTTCTTTTTTTATCCATTTGCGGATGATGAATTAGAGTACGACTGAGTTACATGATATCAATATTTATAGTTTATATATTACGTGTGAAATAAAAACCTTATAAATATGGAGATTTTTGATAATCGCCTATGAGTTTAAATGTAAGACTTAATTTTATTACATACAATCTTACATATATATTTTTTATAGTCATCAATATATTTTAATTTTACATGTATATCGGACAATTTTTTGTAGAGAAAAATATGATTTTGGTCCTGAAGTATTAGTTTTGTTCATTTACCTCCTTGAACTATTTTTTTATTTTTTTTGTTCATTTGTTCCCTTCAATTATTGAGATGTAAGTATTTTAGTCTCTCCATCCAATTAAATGATGACAGAGATGTTAACCGATGACGTGACTTGATGATTATACACAATGACATGTCAATAACAATGAAATTAAAATTAACAAAAATTAATAAATATTTTCTTCTGAAAATATATTTATATGTGAAAAATTGGAACCAATTAATTGTATTCATGACGATTAGTCTCTCCATCCTATTTTTAGAACCAATTAATTTTATTTATTTATTTTTTTGAAAAATTGGATTATTTTTTCCACAAGAGAGAGAGAGAGAGAGAGAGAGAGAGAGAGAGAGAGAGAGAGAGAGTTCAAATAATAGAATGGTAAAAGGATCATATCACATATAAACGTTTTTCAGAAAAAAAATATTATTATTTTGTTAATTTTAATTTTAAAAAATCATCAATGTTATTGACATATCATTGTATCTCATCATATATACTACATCATCAGTTAACATTCAAGTCATCACTTGCTTGAAAGGAACAAATGAACAAAAAAATAATTGAAGGGATAATCGAACAAAATTAATACTCCAGGGATCAAAATCATATTTTTCTCTTTTATATAAAAAGTATTTATTTTTGTATTATATTTTAATATTAATATTAATAAACGTAGTTCACAAAATGCAAAACAAAAGCATGCGCATAAAATAAGGGTTCGGAGCTTGTCCGATGATCATGGACAAGATTTTGTACTCATACTTTCATGGCCGTTCGGAGCTTGTTGTTGTAACTAAATTAGAAATAAATCCTATGTTACCGATAACGGAGAAAATCTTCCCTAGTTCACCTATGAGGCTATGAGCTCTCTCTCTCTCTCTCTCTCTCTCTCTCTCTCTCTCTCTCTCTCTCATCTCATACTCTCCCCCTTCAGCCCCAATAATCCCTATTTGACGTCACGTGCGATTTCGAGAAAGGGTGCTGCTTCACCTTGTGATTAGAATCACTAGATAATTCAACTTTTATTTATTTTCAGTTCTTGCAGATCTGAAATCTTCAGATTTCGTTTATACTCGAGTTTGTGCAATTTGATAATGATATTCAAAGTTGTAGTATCAATTAATTAAAAATTAGCGATCATTGGATGCTTAATTGATGTATTTGATTAAAAAAGAATATCATTTTTCCATCTTGGATATTAGGTCCAACATAATTTGATTGTTGATTATATTTTAAATTTATATCTGTGAAATTAGATTAGTTTAGTGGATGAAATGAACAACAAGATAGAAGGATTTCTTACATTTTGGCATCGAGGACATTTTATTTCTTGTTTGAGACAACATATTTGTGAGTGGGATCGAAACAGAAAAGAAATATGATTCATTATTACATGATTGTGGTAGTAATTTTTTGTTTTCTTTGAAGAACCGAAGTTGCATTTGTGACCATCACAAGCTCGGTTATGCCATTAACAGTACTAACTGACATGTTAGAAGATGTTGTCCGATATTTTTTTTTATCAAGAAGCCCCGAATCCTTATCAAAGGGGGATAAAGAAGAGACACGTTCCTCCACCATCTATGAAACTCATATACTCAGATGTGCCAATTCACGAGAATATCTGAATATGTGCACAAGACTCATGAGAGGGACTAGGGTTGAGGGGGAGAGAGATGGAGAGCCTGATAGGTGTGGGAGCCGGAGAAGAAATCAGTTAGTAAAGGGAGAGAGAGGATCCATAGGTGGAAAAGGGAATCTTCTTGATTATCTGATAAGATATTTCATTGAAATCCTTTTCCAATAAAGGAGTATCTTTCTGATTTTGTCAGATGGAAGAATAAACGTTGGATTAATTTTGATGGAGCAATAATATATCAAGATTGCAATCGAACAGTTGTAAAAATAAGTGGATACAATCTTGTCCGGTGGGCATCGGACCAGCTCCGAACCCATAAAATAATACCTGATGTCTCTTCAACAAATACCAGAAGTATGAAGGACTATTCTGCAATTTATTCAACAGATATCTGAAACGTGTAAGGATCTTTCTACAATTTTACCACGAAATATCCCTTCACTCCAATTATCCACACTCGCAGAGAGAAGCATAAACCGCAGTAGCTCAGCCATGTCCATCTCTTCCTCCTCTCTCTTCCGAGTTCGAGCCTCGTGGGACCTCAGTCCCGGTCCTAAACCCACTCGCGTTCCTAGCAAACCCCCACGTGTCAAGAAGCCTCCACCCATGCCCAAGAAGACCGTGTTTCATGCTCGCTCTCCCGCCCCTACCAGTACATCTCTCTTAGAAAGAGACGACAAGCCTCTTTTCTCTCACACTGGTATTTCTCATCTCAATTTCTTAGTTAAATGCCTTAAAAAGAGGCAATTGAGCTTTAATTTGACTGCGAAACTAATCCAAATTGAATTTTGTGATTTTTAGAAGGAAAAATGGTGGAGGAGGATAGTTACATGGGATTTGAGAGATGGTGGATGCCAAGTCCACCCGAGGTGAAAAAACCACGTTCGGTATATAATGCGGCTTCCTTAGCTTATCTTGGTGATTGCATTTACGAGGTATATATTATATATCATTATAGTTTATTTTGCCAATTTTTATTCTTTTCATGACTTGAATATTAATTTCTTTTTTCGCGAAGCTATATGCGAGGAGGCATTTTATTCATCCGCCACTGAATATAAACGAATATAATGCACGGGTTACCAAAGTTGTAATGTGTGAGTCTCAGGTACGCCTCGATCACTATTTTTGAAATTTTAATTAGGTTTAATTTGTGCAAATAAGATTTAGTAATAATCATTCAATTGACCTTTCAATTTGTGCAATTAAGTTCTCAGTTTCTAGCTCAATTTAGCCTCCACTGACCACTGATTATTAATTGAATTCAGCCCCAAATAAGACTCAGCAATTCTCAATTATGCAATTTGATCATTATTTTTATTGGGAAATTCACATGTTTTCTCTATGCTTTTTCAGGATATTTTGGTCAAGAAACTTCTGCAAGAGCAGTATTTAACCGAGGAAGAAAGGTTAACTAAAAATTCGTAACTAAATGCATTTCAAACATAATAAAATTATAAATTATAAATTTTAATTTAATTTATAATTTCTTTTTTAATTTCTGGATGATTAAGGGATGTATTGAGATGGGGGAAAAACATTATGACGCAGAAATCGAAAACAAGAAAAAGAGCTGGTTCTGCAGTTTATAGCCGAGCCTCCTCCCTTGAAACTCTGGTTAGTCTACTATTCAGTTTTTTACAGTTTGGTCCGAATTTTTATCAAAATTGCAAATATGACCTTTCATTATTTATTTTTATTAGATTGGGTATTTGTACTTGACGAACCCGGAGAGATTAGACGAACTTATGTTCCGGCTCGGTTTCTCGGTTGGCATTTCTTCTCAGAGTATATGTGACGAACTTCGAACTAGTTTTCAGTTAGTCTTCTCTCTATTTATTTATTCTAAATATATATATTAAATATAATTTAATAATATGAAATGTGAATGTAATGTTTACAGGAAAAAGGACCAGCAAGTTACGCAAGTTCAGACTAACGGTGTTGCCTTAAATGCTTGAAGCATGAATTTAAATATGATATGATATTCATTATACTTTTCTTTTGATTTGCTAGTATCGAAATTCGAAAATATCATTTTTAGTGTATACTAGAGTTGGATGAGTGTAATTAATTTATGGTATCAAGAATTTTGGAACTAATTTTGAATGTAGCATCTAAGTTAAGGGGGATTAATGCTTATGTTTTAAATATTTTGAGAATTGTTTTTTAGTTATGATTTGTTCACATGTAAATTAAACGTACTGCATGGTAGATTGTTCTTTTTTAATTTGTTGTTTTAGAAAAATAATTTTGATATTGAGATAAGCAAACGCTTCTTGGGTGCTGTTCATATTTTAGTTGTTGATATTTGATCTTACAATAAATATTGTATTCACACTAGAAACTAGTTTAATTTATTTCAATTATAATTTTACACATTCTTATTTTGTTGTCAATCATGCAGTGATAACATGTTGTGTAAAATTACTCAGTAAATATTATAACATGTGTAAAATTACTCAGTAAATATTGATATTTATTAGACAAATCATTTAGTATTACTATTTGATATACTTACGGTTGTCACATGTTATATTATGGACAACATGATTAAGGATTCTTGTATTTGTATATGTATTATACAGCATGTTTATGTTTTATATGTATGCACTTAGGTCAGATCCATACTCGGATAATATTGAAATTGATCAGAACTGTTTTTGAAAAAATATTCGAACTAAAATAAAAATATTCAGCTTTTTTTTTGGATCCAGGCCATATCCATATTCGCTTGTTCTAATTCGGATCCAGAAATTAAGGAGGTGTTTGGATGCATGGAATTAGAGGTGGAATTGGATCTTAAAATTTTTCAAATATAAATTTTTGTTTGCCATCTAAAATTAGTTTTTTAATGACACATTATTTTTATATTTCCAATAACGAAATTTTAAAATTTCGTAAACAACCAAACAAAAAATTATATTTTCCAACATCTTATAATTTGGGCATCCAAACAAACTGTGCAATTACTAATTCCAAAATTTTTTACTCGTCCATCCTATAATCCAATTCCACTCTACTAATTCCGCTGCCGATTAGCCCCTAATATAATTAGTCGGAATCGGATTCGGATAATAACCCGATTCGGGAGTCACAACACAATCACTATTGGTTTATTTTTTTGAATATTATATTTTAGATCCGAACGAGAGACCTATCTCCTCCTCCACCCGAACCCGAACCCCTTTTTTTTTTTTTTGATTAAAAGCCCTTGGACAAGAACAGAAAAATGAGGCAAATTTTGGTCTGTAGACCAAATAGGTTTGGTATTACTCAAAATAGCAACCAAGTTTTGTAATTTGTGAAATAACACTATCGACTTTTCTAAGGTCGAGCATTTTTAAAATTTCCCGACTTTTCAAATGTCGGACGATTTAGTCCTGCAACAAACCCTAAACTTCTCGCTAATTGCTTAAATGCCATCGACTTTTGAAAGGTCGAACGATTTCTGTCACCTCCTCGGGAACCAACACACCATTATTACGCACCTCCCAACTTCCACCCCCCAACCACCAGCATTGAAAATCGTCCGACCTTTGAAAGGTCGATCATTTTTCCGTATTTATACCCCCCAATTTCTGTCCCCACTCTCTCTCTCTCTCTCTCTCTCTCTCTCTCTCTCTCTCTCTCTCTCTCTCTCTCTCTAAATTCTGTCCCCCCCTCTCTCCCTCACGAGTTTCACAAACAATTTAATCGTTCTGTTTTGAAGATTGCTTATCATCATAGAAAGACTATGATCGTCAGTGATATCGATAACATCACCGGTTCCATCACCAAAATGCCAATTACATTTTATTGATAAATCGTAAATTTGCGGATTTATTTCAATAGTTTGAGAAATTAAATATTTTAGATCGTTATATGTACTATAAACGGGTATATTTATCATTTTTCGATTACCACCTTCATAACGGGAAATTGGACCATTCAAATTAACGGTCACGTTCCAATAAACAACTAAGTTTTGCATATTGTACTACAACGTATAAAAAATAAAAACCACTACAAACTATAAATACGAAATTATTTAATAAACAATAATAATAATAACAAAATTATCTTGAGAATAAAGAAGATGAAAATGAGGGATCAATTACACCAAATGGAAAGAAGACGATGAAAATGAAAGAGGCAAGGGGTGGCTTAAATAGGTAAATTTATCGACTTTTGAAAAGTCGAAAATATCACCGAAACCTAGACCACGGGCCAATAATGTGTTCGACTTTTGAAATGTAGAGAAATCCACCGAATTTTTGATGCTCTCGACCTTTCAATGGTTGAGCATTTTTGTTGAAAAGGTTGAAACCTTTTTTGTAAGATAATTAACATCGGTAAGAACGAATTAAGGACTGAAAACGCTCGACTTTTGAAAGGTCGGCCATTTTTAAAATCTCTCGATTTTTGAAATGTCGAGAGTGTTATTTTCCAAATTTTTGAACTTTGATGAACATTTTGAGTAATACCAAAGTTATTTGGTCTACAGTCCAAAATTTTCCAAAAAAGAACTTCTAAAATTTGAAATTGGTTTAATGAAGAAAATTCTAAAAAAATAATAAATGAAAAAAATGATTATAAAAATTAATTGTACAAAATACAAATAAATATTTAAATATTTAAATATAACATACATTATTTATATATTAAATTATGTATATATATAATTAAAAAATAATATAATATCATCATTTGTCTTTTAATAATGTTTTTTTAAAAGTTAGATTAAGTGAAAACCTGAGGAGGAGACTTTCTTCCTTTCGGCTCCTTCATATCCCTTCCCTCGCACGGATTCCCACTCTCCTCCTCCTCCTCTCTCTCTGTAATGACGAGCACGCATCAATGGAGCTCACATTTTCACACTCCCTTGCAGTAATTACCACCATTCTTCTCAACTTCTCTCTCTGCCTCCTCTTTCTCCTCCTCAAAATCCACAAAAAGAAACAATCTCTTCGACAAGAAAACCTCATACACAGTGACCCACTTCGTCAAAACCCTCACTCTAACTTAACCGAAGAAAACGAAAAAGAAAAAGAAAAAGAACAGGTGAAAGAGAAGGAAACCCCAACTAAAGAAGAAGAAAAGAAGAGGAAGAAAAGAACGAGGAAGAAGAAACAGGAGGGTGCTTCGGAAGATTCTAAAGAGAAGACATTGGGGGTATGGGACGATGGTAAGGTCGGAAAAGAAACTGGTACCAGTACCGGCACCGGTACAGGCGGAGGAAGTACGGATAATCCTTTCCCATTCTCTTCATATGCTAGTGCCATGCAGAGGAGAATTAAATTGAAGTACGACGAGCTTGTTAGCTCAAATCAGGCTATGTCATTGACGTCTACTCAGGTCTCTCTCTTTCTATATTTGTGAAATTCATGCTCAGATTTCAAATTTAGTTGAAATTCATACTCAGATTAAATGAATATTGTATTTCGACAGTGATTTGTTTTGTTTATACTGTACAATAATCTGAGAATTTCTTTTGCATTCTCAAATTTTCAGGTTACTCAGTTTATTGATTGTTTGATCGAGGCAAGAAACGAGCTACAACACAAGTACGCTTCTTTTCCCTTTTATGAACAAAAACTAATATTTATGAATTAAAACTAATATTTAGTTTTCTTTTTTCTTTTTTCAGGTCAGAAGTGATACAGCGTAGTTTTAAAATAAAGAAGGCATTGTTGTCCAAAGCCAATAGGTCCTCATTTGATCGCCTTTGCAATCAGGTTTTGCGTGTTTCCCATTTTTAAAATTACATTTATACGCTTTTAATTTATAAATTTGCATGAACTCTGATACCCAAATTATCCTTGATTTACGTCAATTGATCCCAATTTTGCCTCAATTAACTCTTAATTCTTCAATATTGCATCAATTGAACCCAATTAAGTCCATATTTCACTCAAATGATATTAAAACAAATTTTAACTGCGGCAAAAATGAAAATATGAAGGTATTCAAGTTAGAAACGGAGCATAAGAAATTACAGGAAGATGCGGCTGTGTATAATGTTCTGCAGGAACAGCTTAAGCTTTCACCCGCTTACAAAACGGTACCAATTCAAAATTAAATCGTCCGAGAAATATTTTAAATGCAATGCTACATTGCCTTTGTGCAACTTAAATATTTTAATTTATTCTTTTTCATTATAGATGCTTGACATTAGTGCGAAAATGAAATCAGAAGTAAATGAAGAGCAAATGCCAGATTTTTCTGACATTTCTTTTGAAGAGTTACTTGCCCAAGAAAAGAAGGATTCTTTTTGGTACGTTTCAAGAAATTTGTGATTACTGCAGAATCGTTTTATTTGTATGGTATAAAAAGGAAAGAAGAAAAGTATATGAAACAAAAAATATTTTCGGGGTCATCAATGCATAAAAGCAATATAACACCTAATTGTCACTGTAGCAAATTTTTATTTTTACGGATAATTGAGGAACAATGAATTGTAGGGAGATAAAATTTCTTCATAAATTATATTATTTGAATTTAATTTATTTTTTATTTTCTTTTTTCAGGCAAAAGAATGGGAAAATGAGGTCTTTTGGGAACTAACAAAAACAGAATGCATCCCACCTTCGGCGTGAGGAGTTTTTTTTTTCTTTTTCAAAAACTATGTTTTTTTAAAAATTTTTTTAAGCTATGTTTTAGTTTTATGTTTTGAGTTTTAGTGTGCTAATCTTCGACTTAATTAGGAATTTTAAGTATTATATTATGTTTTCATCATCATTAACTTGGCTTCAACATGACTAATTTTGAGGAATTTGCATAAGAATATGAAAAGCTATGGCGAAAGACCAAAACACGTGACTACAATTAACTAATTAAGGGCAATATATACAAATGTGGTATGTAATAAATAAATTTTACATATAAAATTAATGCTCATCTTTTTCGAAACACGATTACAATTCACTCAATAACAAAAATAAATTAACGCACCCAAATCGAAATTGCGGTGCCTTTGCTAATGCTATCATTAAATTTTCCATCAGAAAAAATTATAAATCAATTGAGTTTTTAAAACTCGATCAATCAAGAATCCCTGCACACAAGAAATAAATAATTAGTACAATACAAACAAATAAATCCACCAAAAATTAAATATATATATTAATAATTATAATACCTTGAGATTCTTATACTTCTAAAAGATAACATTAATGTGAGAATAAAAGTAACTGTGGCGAGACATAGATGCTCCAATGAATGGCCACTTATAAAGTACCCATTTGCATTATACACTTTTCTATCTGCAAATCCTTCGAATTTCGCCAATAGATAAAAACCTACCCAAAATTATATATTAACATTTTTTGAAATTAAAAAATAAATAAATGTATATTTCATCAACATACCTGTAGCTAAGAACCAAAATCTGGAGAAAGTATATTTAGGAGGAAGAAAGAAAACCATTGAAGGAATTGCGAAACAAGGCATTACATACATCATCATGCATAACCGCAAATCATCAAAAACCCTACAATCAATTACATTTTAATTCTCTACAATAAAATAATATTCGAAATTTAATTAGAAATTGTGCGAGTACCTTTCGCATGTAATACTGAGAATTGCGAGGACTAGCAGTGAAAATAAGCAAGACAATCCGAGCCGTTCATCTACCCTCTCTATAACTAGAAGAGATACAAATGAACACGACGAAACCATCATCTGAATTTATAAGAACAAAAATTACAATTACATACATTGTGAAAATAAAAATGATTGTTTTAAGAATGAAGGAATTGGTTTCTAGGATTTGGAAATGAAGAATATGAATACCGGTAACCTGTCCCAAATGATCCTGTCATCATCTGGCTTCAAGTGATAATATGCCGAACCAAATCCTGCAATTGCATTTGCTGCAAAGTAAAACGCCCATGCAACCACCTCTCCTCTCAAACTACATCCAAATTAAAAGAATGAATAAGTGAATTAATTAATAATCCTCTCAAATTTACTCAAAAAAAAATAATCCTCTCATTGAAAAGTATTAAATTTTGAGAAATTGGAAATTAACAAATTGATTTAAGAGAAACGAACCTAATTCCGAACCATCCACCGAAGAGGCAAAGAACCAAACCAGGTACGCCGAAAAGCAACAAAGGATATGTTGTAAGCACGTTAAGTGTATTTGGCACCCCTACAAAATAAATCCCAAAATAAAAAAGGTCAATTCGACAATCGAGCCAATCGAAAATTTGTTGGTGAATAAGCAATATGCCTCTTATTGAGGCTTTTTTTTTTATCAAACACCTTGTGAATAAACTCATAAAACTTGATAATTTAATTGATTACTATATCAAAGGTCGTCATTTTGATTGAATACTCTCGGAAAGATCCTAATTACAGCCAAACAGTCGTAATTTTCATCCAATACCCACAAAATGGTCCTAATTACAGGTTTACGACCAAACTAACCAAAAGTAAATTGAACCATCAATCAAAATAAGTCTGAAATCGGAACCTGCTAAGAGGGTGCGCATGTCGGCGAACAGATGGAGAGACGGGTTATGAGGGACGCGAGGGGTAACGAGAAGAAGAATGAGAAAAAGGAGACCAACGGAGAAGGAGAGGCGAAGACGATTCTCGCGGCGGAGGAGGTGACGAAGGTGGTGGTAATTGTCCCCGCCGTCTACCGGCGAGTGGAGCTGAATTGGTTTCCTTTCCCATAATGGGCGCAGCATTGTTGCCGTGTTAATCTCTGTGCTGCTTCGTTTTTAATCTGATTATTGATCTTCTGTATTTTGTTCTTTTGTTTTGTTTGAGGTTTTGGTTAACAAATATACTGTTTATGATGTCAACAAAATATATGTGTATACATTCTATTCTTTTTTTGTTATTTAAATTATTGTTGCTATATTTATTGGATTAATTTCTTAATACATAAAATTAATATTAATAATGATGCTTAGTAATGACGAAAAAATTCGGATAGATATAAATTAAAAAATCAACACAAACTAAAAAATCGGAGGATTGTATTACCAAACGAAATATCATGTGCTGCATGTTATGAAGAAAAGTCTATGTTGTACGGATATATATACGAGTATCATATTCGATACGACACTAATACGAAGATAGGGTAATTTAAAGAAAAATCTCGGATACGGATATAGATTTATAGTTATTATTTTAATATATTAATATTGTATATAATACATAAATAAATAATATTTTTAAATTAAACTAGGTGCTTTCCTCGCTCCGCAGAAATTTTCGAAAAAATTGAAATTCGTGTGTGTTAGTCTTCAATTACGGAGTATTTTGAGTACAACATGAAAATTAAGTATTTTGCTTGTGTTACACTTCAATTTTAACATTTTTTAAGAAAATATCTTAATTGAATTTTTTGAAGGTGTTAAACTTCAGTTTTTGCATTTTTAAGAAATTTTTTAAAAAATTGAAGTTTGTGTGTGTTAGTCTTCAATTACGGAGTATTTTAAGTACGACATGAAAAATGAGTATTTTGCTTGTGTTATACTTCAATTTTAACGTTTTTTAAAAATATATCATAATTGAATTTTTCAAGGTGTTAGACTTCTGTTTTTGCATTTTTAAGAAATTTTTGAAAAAATTGAAATTTCTGTGAGTTAGACTTCAATTACGGAGTATTTTCAGTACGACAAGAAAATTGAGTATTGTGCTTGTGTTAAACTACAATTTTAAGATTTTTTAAAAAATATCATAATTGAATTTTTTGGAGATGTTAGATTTTTGTTTTTGCAGTTTTACGAAATGTTTGAAAAAATTAAAATATCTGTATGTTAGTCTTCAACTACGGAGTAATTTTGAGTACGGAATAAAAATTGAGTATTTTGCTTGTGTTACACTTCACATAATTTTTTTGAAGGTGTTGGACTTCTGCTTTTGCATTTTTCAGAAATTTTCGAAAAAATTGAAATTTGTGTGTGTGTTAGTCTTCAATTACAGAGTATGTTGAGTACGACATGAAATTGAGTATTTGGCTCGTGTTACACTTCACTTTTAACACATTTTTAAAAAAATACCATAACTGATTTTTTTGAAGATGTCAGACTTCAGATTTTGCATTTTTAAGAAATTTCGAAAAAATGAAATTTGTGTGTGTTAAGTCTGCAATTACGGAGTATTTTGAGTACGACATGAAAATTGAGTATTTTGCTTGTGTTACACTTCAATTTTGACATTTTTATAAAAAATATCTTAATTGAATTTTTTGAAGGTGTCAGAATTCAGTTTTTGCTTTTTTAAGAAATTTTTGAAAAAAATAAAATTTGTGCGTGTTAGTCTTTAATTATGGAGTATTTTGAGTACGACATGAAAATTGAGTATTTTTCTTGTGTCAAGTTTCAATTTTAACTTTTTTTAAAATATATCTTAATTGAATTATTTGAAGGTGTTAGACTTCAGGTTTTGCATTTTTAAGAAATTTTTGAAAAAATTGAAATTTGTGTGTGTTAGGCTTCAATTACGGAGTATTTTGAGTATGACATGAAATTGAGTATTTTGCTTGTGTTATACTTCAATTTTAACATTTTAAAAAAAATTTCTTAATTGAATTTTTTGAAGGAGTTAGACTGTAGTTTTTGCATTTTTAAGAAATTTTTGAAAAAATTGAAATTTGTATGTGTTGGTCTTTAATTATGGAGTATTTTGAGTATGACATGAAAATTGAGTATTTTGTCTGTGTTACATTTCAATTTTAACATTTTTAAGAAATATATCCTAATTAAATTTTTTGAAGGAGTTAGACTACAATTTTTGCATTTTTTAAGAAATTTTTGAAAAAATGAAATTTGTCTGTGTTAGTCTTCAATTACGGAGTATTTTGAATACGACATGAAAATTGAGTATTTTGCTTGTGTCATACTTCAATTTTAACATTTTAAAAAAAATATCTTAATTGAATTTTTTGAAGGTGTCAGACTTCAGCTTTTGCATTTTTTCGAAATTTTGGAAAAAATTGAAATTTGTGTGTGTTAGTCTTCAATTACGGAGTATTTTCAGTACGACAAGAAAATTGAGTATTTTGCTTGTGTTACAGTTCAATTTTATCATTTTTTAAAAAAATATCATAACTGAATTTTTTGAAGGTGTCAGATTTCTGTTTTAGCACTTTTACGAAAGTTTTAAAAAAATTCAAATTTTTGTGTGTTAGTCTTCAATTACGGAGTAATTTGAGTACGGAATAAAAATTGAGTATTTTGCTTGTGTTACACTTTACTTTTAACATTTAAAAAAAATGTCATAATTGATTTTTTTGAAGGTCTTAGACTTCTGTTTTTGCATTTTTATGAAATTTTCGAAAAAATTGAAATTTGTGTGTGTTAGTCTTCAATTACAAAGTATTTTGAGTACGACATGAAAATTGAGTATTTTGCTTGTGTTACACTTCAATATTAACATCTTTTTGAAAAATATCATAACTGAATTTTTTGAAGTGACTTCAGTTTTTACATTTTTAAGATATTTTTGAAAAAATTGAAATTCGTGTGTGTTAGTCTTCAATTATGGAGTATTTTGAGTACGCCATGAAAATTGAGTATTTTGCTCGTGTTACACTTCAATTTTGACATTGTTTTAAAAAATATCATAATTGAATTTTTTGAAAGTATTAGACTTCTGTTTTTTCTTTTTTACGAAATTTTGAGAATATAGAATATTCTGTGTGTCAGTCTTCAATTACGGAGTAATTTGAGTACGGAATAAAAATTGAGTATTTTGATTGTGCTACACTTCACTTTTAACATTTTTGAAAAAATGTCATAATTGAATTTTTTGAAGGTGTTAGACTTGTGTTTTTGCATTTTTAAGAAATTTTCGAAAAAATGAAATTTGTGTGTGTTAGTCTTCAATTACGGAGTATTTTGAGTACGCCATGAAAATTGAGTATTTTGCTTCTGTTACACTTCAATTTTAGCATTTTAAAAAAAGAATATCATATCATAATAGAATTTTTTGAAGGTGTTTGATTTCTGTTTTTGCAGTTTTACGAAATGTTTGAAAAAATTGAAATTTCTGTATGTTAGTCCTCAATTACGGAGTAATTTGAGTGTGGAATAAAAATTGAGTATTTTGCTTGTGCTACACTTCACTTTTGACATTTTTAAAAATTGTCAAAATTGAATTTTTTGATGGTGTTAAACTTCTGTTTTTGCATTTTTCAGAAATTTTCGAAAAAATTAAAATTTGTGTGTGTTAGTCTTCAATTACAGAATATTTTGAGTACGACATGAAAATTGAGTATTTTGCTTGTGTTACGTTTCAATTTTAACATTTTTAAAAAAAATATCTTAATTGAATTTTTTGAAGGTGTTAGAGTTCAATTTTTGCATTTTTAAGAAATTTTCGAAAAAACTGACATTTTTATCTGTTAGTCTTCAATTACGGAGTATTTTGAGTACGACATAAATATTGAGTATTTTACTTGTATACAACTTCAATTTTAACATTTTTTAAGAAAATATCTTAATTGAATTTTTTGTAGGTGTTAGACAGTAGTTTTTGCATTTTAAGGATATTTTTGAAAAAACTAAAATTTGTGTGTGTTAGTGTTCAATTACTGAGTATTTTGAGTACAACATGAAAATTGAGTATTTAGCTTGTGTTATATTTCAATTTTAACATTTTTAAGAAATATGTCTTAATTGAATTTTTTGAAGCTGTTAGACTTCAGTTTTTGCATTTGTAAGAATTTATTTAAAAAATTGTAATTTCAGTGTGTTAGTCTTCAATTACGGGGTAATTTGAGTACGGAATAAAACTTGAGTATTTTGCTTGTGTTATATTTCAATTTTAACATTTTTAAAAAATGTGATAATTGAATTTTTTGAAGGTGTTAGACTTGTGTTTTTGCATTTTTAAGAAATTTTTGAGAAAATTGAAATTTGTGTGCCTTAGTCTTCAATTACGGAGTATTTTGAGTACGTCATGAAAATTGAGTATTTTGCTTGTGTTACACTTCAAATTGAACATATTTTAAAAAATAACATCACTGAATTTTTTGAAGATGTCAGACTTCAGTTTTTGCATTTTTAAGAAAGTTTTGAAAAAATTAAAAAATTTGTGTGTTAAGTCTTCAATTACGGAGTATTTTGAGTACGACATGAGAATTGAGTATTTTGCTTGTGTTACACTTCAATTTTAACATTTAAAAAAAAATCATCTTAATAGAATTTTTTTGTAGGTGTTAGACTGTAGTTTTTGTATTTTTAGAAATTTTTTGAAAAAATTAAAATTTGGGTGTGTTTGTCTTCAATTACTAAGTATTTTGAGTACCACATGAAAATTGAGTATTTCGTTGTGTTATATTTCAATTTTAACATTTTTAAGAAATATATCTTAATTGAATTTTTTGAAGGTGTTAGACTTCAGTGTTTGCATTTGTAAGAAATTTTTGAAAAAATTAAAATTTCTGTGTGTTAGTCTTCAATTACGGAACAAAAATTGAGTATTTTGCTTGTGTTACATTTCAATTTTAACATTTTTAAAAAATGTGATAATTGAATTTTTTGAAGGTGTTAGACTTGTGTTTTTGCATTTTTAAGAAATTTTTGAGAAAATTGAAATTTGTGTGCGTTTGTCTTCAATTACGAAGTATTTTGAGTACGGCATGAAAATTGAGTATTTTGCTTGTGTTGCACATCAAAATTAACATATTTTTTAAAAATAAAATAGCTGAATTTTTTTAAAGGGGTCAGACTTCAGTTTTGCATTTTTAAGAAATTTTTGAAAAAATTGAAATTTGTGTGTGCTAGTCTTCAATTACGGAGTCTTTTGAGTACGACATGAAAATTGAGTTTTTTTTGCTAGTGTTACACTTCAATTTTAACATTTTAAAAAAAAAATATCATAATTGAATTTTTTGAAGGAATCAGATTTCTGTTTTTGCATTTTAACTAAATTTTTGAAAAAATTGAAATTTCTGTGTGTTGGTCTTCAATTACGGAGTAATTTGAGTACAGAATGAAAATTGAGTATTTTTCTTATGTTACATTTCAATTTTAATATTTATAAAATATTTGATAATTGAATTTTCTTCTGTTTTTGCATTTTTGAGAATTTTTCGAAAAAATTGAAATATGTGTGTGTTAATCTTCAATTATGGAGTATTTTGAGTACGACTTGAAGATTGAGTATTTTGCTTGTGTTACACTTCAATTTTAACATGTTTTTAATAAAATATCATAACTGAATTTTTTGAAGGTGTCAGACTTCAGTTTTTGCATTTTTAAGAATTTTTTGAAAAAATTTAAATTTGTGTGTGTTCGCCTTCAATTATGGAGTATTTCGAGTACGGCATGAAAATTGAGTATTTTGATTGTGTTACACTTCAATTTTAACATTTTTAAAAAAATATCTTAGTAGAATTTTTTGAAGGTGTTATACTTCAGTTTCTGCATTTTTAAGAAATATTTGAAAATAATAAAATTTGTGAGTGTTAGTATTTAATTAAGGAGTATTTTGCTAGTGTTACGTTTCAATTTTAAATTTTAAAAAAAAATATCTTAATTGAATTTTTTGAAGGAGTTAGACTACAGTTTTTGAATTTTTAAGATATTTTTGAAAAAAATAAAATTTGTGTGTGTTAGTCTTCCATTACGGAGTATTTTGACTACGACATAAAAATTGAGTATTTTGCTTGTGTTACGTTTCAATTTTAACATTTAAAAAAAAATATCTTAATTGAATTTTTTGAAGGGGTTAGACTTCTGTTTTTGCATTTTTTAAGAAATATTTGAAAACAATGAAATTTGTGTGTGTTAGTCTTCAATTACGGAGTATTTTGAGAGGACATGAAAATTGGGTATTTTGGTTGTGTTATACTTCAATTTTGACATTTTTTATGAAAATATCTTAATTGAATTTTTTGAAGGTGGACTTCAGCTTTTGCATTTTTATGAAATTTTGGAAAAAATAGAAATTTGTGTCACACTTCAATTTTAACATTTAAAAAAAAATTCCATAAATGAATTTTTCGAATGTGTTAGATTTTTTTTTTGAAGTTTTACGAAATTTTTGAAAAAATTGAAATTTCTGTGTGTTAGTCTTCAATTACGGAGTAATTTGAGTACGGAATAAAAATTGAGTATTTTTCTTGTGTTCCACTTCACTTTTAACATTTTTTTTAAAATGTCATAATTGATTTTTTTGAATGTGTTAGACTTCAGTTTTTGTATTTTTAAGAAACTTTCGAAAAAATTGAAATTTGTGTGTGTTAGTCTTCAATTACGGAGTAGATTGAGTACGGAATAAAAATTGAGTAATTTTCTTGTGTTACACTTCAATTTTAACATATTTTTAAAAAATATCATAACTGAATTTTTTGAAGGTATTAGACTTCTGGTTTTGCATTTTTACGAAATTTTTGAAAAAATTGAAATTTCTGTGTGTTGGTCTTCAATTACGGAGTAATTTGAGTACGGAATGAAAATTGAGTATTTTTCTTGTGTTACATTTCAATTTTAATATTTATAAAAAATGTGATAATTGAATTTTTTGAAGGTGTTAGACTTCTGTTTTTGCATTTTTGAGAATATTTCGAAAAAATTGAAATTTGTGTGTGTTAATCTTCAATTATGGAGTATTTTGAGTACGACATGAAAATTGAGTATTTTTCTTGTGTTACACTTCAATTTTAACATGTTTTTAAAAAATTTCATAACTGCATTTTTTGAAGGTGTCAGACTTCAGTTTTTGCATTTCTAAGAATTTTTTGAAAAAATTTAAATTTGTGTGTGTTCGTCTTCAATTACGGAGTATTTTGAGTACGGCATAAAAATTGAGTATTTTGCTTGTGTTACACTTCAATTTTAACATTTTTTAAAAAATATCTTAGTTGAATTTTTTGAAGGTGTTATACTTCAGTTTCAGTATTTTTAGAAATTTTTGAAAAAAATAAAATTTTGTGAGTGTAAGTGTTAAATTAAGGAGTATTTTGACTACCACACGAAAATTGAGTATTTTGCTTGTGTTACGTTTCAATTTTGACATTTAAAAAAAAAATATCTTAATTGAATTTTTTGAAGGTGTTAGACTTCAGTTTTTCCATTATTATGAAATTTTTCAAAAAAATGAAATTTGTGTGTTTTAATCTTCCATTACGGATTATTTTGACTACGACATGAAAATTGAGTATTTTGCTTGTGTTATGTTTCAATTCTAACAATTTTTTAAAAAATATCTTAATTGAATTTTTTGAAGGGGGACTTCAGTTTTTGCATTTCTTAAGAAATATTTGAAAAAAATGAAATTTGTGTGTGCTAATCTTCAATTACGGAGTATTTTGAGTACGACTTGAAAATTGAGTATTTTTCTTGTGTTACACTTCAATTTTAACATATTTTTTAAAAATATCATAACTGAGTTTTTTTGAAGGTGTCAGACTTCAGATTTTGCATTTTTAAGAAATTTTTGAAAAATGAAATTTGTGTGTGTTAGTCTTCAATTACGGATTATATCGAGTACAACATGAAAATTGAGCATTTTTGTTGTGTTACACTTCAATTTTAACATTTTTTAAAAAAATATCTTAATTGAATTTTTTGAAGGTGTTAGACTTCTGTTTTTGCATTTTTTAGAAATTTTTGAAAAAATAAAATTTGTGTGTGTTAGTCTTTAATTATGGAGTATTTTGAGTACGACATGAAAATTGAGTTTTTTTGCTTGTGTTACGTTTCAATTTTAAAATTAAAAAAAAAAATCATAATTGTTATAACATAAAGAACAAAAGAGAATGAGAATTGGAGGAGACAATGTTTCTTGTTGAAATGAGTTGCCCGAATACAATAGCCACTACCCTCTTTATATAATAGAGGCTGAGTGCAGGTCAAGAAACCTCTTGCCATATAAAACGCTACAATACAAGGAAATAATTCTATATCAAATATTCTAAATATCCTATAATTAATGCCTCCATCTTCACAAGATTTGTTGCTTGATATCCATATTATCCTTGTCAGGAACGCGCGTCATTTAAAACCTCGCCAGGAAAACCCATTGGGATAAAACCATGGC
Organism: Luzula sylvatica; assembly: GCA_946800325.1. Taxonomy (NCBI): domain Eukaryota; kingdom Viridiplantae; phylum Streptophyta; class Magnoliopsida; order Poales; family Juncaceae; genus Luzula; species Luzula sylvatica. The sequence continues at coordinate 59,249,192 of OX326961.1, read as the reverse complement.
TAAAGAAAAATAGTGCGGTGCGTACTAAATCTCCCACTCATATATGCAAATCTCCTTGAGAAGACGAAGTCACATATTGTAAATCAAGTTCTAGAAAGATGCAATGACAATGACTTGGTGAAGAGATCATCCAGGTTATCATTCGAGCGAATTTGTTGGACGTTTATCTCACCATTATTTTGGACCCGTGAAGTGCCTCTTGTTAGGACCAATAATACTCAAATGTGGTACTTCTGGACCAACACAAATTTCATTATCTTCTCTGTGACGAAAATAATTATTCTTCATATCAATGGATTGATCACAATAAGAGAAATTAATGTGTGAGACTTGTCAGTTTTAAAACGTTTCAAGATATTCTCTTCATAAATAGATTGGTGAACAAATACCATATTTCTTATATACTCGATTAGCAGACAAAGAGAAAACATTTTCTTTTCTGGGTCTTTATGCAGTTCTTGCAACTTCTTCAGGAGTTTCAATGATATTCAAATCATCGACGTATACTGCAAATCCATAATTTAATCTCTTGACAAAGACACATTGATTTTAATCCTTCTGGGATTTTTATAACATTGTAAAGTGATCCATATTTTGTTATAACGTCCACGAGAAGTAAATGGAGTCCTCGAAGATTGCCAATCTAATCAAAAATTTGAGTGTGATTTCATTTCTCATTGAAAATTTTCTTATACATACATTTTTGTAATTCGTATGTTGCATATAATAGTTGTTTGGACTACATATCCAAAATCTTTACTTTTTTCAAGTAAATTTGATTCTTCTTGAATTGCTTTAGTCACTTTGAATATAAATGGAGAAATGGCTACGGAGTTTTCTTTTGGATATTTATATCATAAAAATATGCCTCGTTAAAACCTTACTAGGTAAAATCCAATGGGACTAAAATTCTAGTGAAGGAAAAAAGAGTGCATGTTTCATACGATTCATAATTTGCCTCGTTAAAAACTTTGTCAGGAAAACCCAGTGGGACAAAACCATGATCAAGGACAAAAAAAGTGAATTGCGTATTATTTCTCCCCCTCATGGATACAAATATTGTATGACTAAGAAGTTCAATCTTTTGCACTAGCTGTTTTGAAATTTTAGTTCCCACCGACAAACTAATTTCTTCAGGAAATATTTATTATATTTGTAATCCATGAACAATAATGTTTCACATTCGATATCTTTCACGTCAAATTTCTTCTTTTAGTACTTGTCTTTTAGAACTCCCCGGGAGTTCAAATAATTATAAATTAAACACTATTTATATATAATAAATATGCATCTGCGAATATGATCATTCATACCGGTATATATATTCTTACTTATTACATCGATTATATCTTAGGGCTCAAATTACTATTCTTGCAAAGATCTTTGTAATTTAATATAATATATCTCTCGAGAGTTTAAATTGTATGCTTCAGGCATACTAAATCCTTCGGAGATTTTCATGAATATCGTAGCAAAATGAGTCATGTGAATAATCTGATATGATAAATACAAGAAACAATGTTAGTCCTTCAGAGTTCTTTAAACAAATTAAAAACATAAATACAATTTGTATCACCATGTAAGGTGGTTTTCGGACTTCAAGTCCATCAATTTCAATTTCTTATGTGATTTATGTTATTGGCCAATTATTTTTAAATGTCGACATTCCACAATTGATTTAATTTCAGATCCTAGTTTTATTAATTATAAATTGAAAGCGCACCCATGCCAACTTTCTAATAACTATAGTTTTATTTCGGTTCCATCTTCTTCTAATAGAGACATTATTTTGAGATCTCATTATTTTCAACAATTTCGACATTGTCAGGTACCTGAACCTTTTGAAGGAAATACAGTTCCGGATCAACCGTAAAAGTGTACACAAGGATAAACGAATGTAAGCGTACATTCGTGGTCATATCTTTCAGTAGGAAAATCCAATTTGAATGGTTCAAATTGGGTTAGATAGATAATAAGATTATCTACAACCTTTATGTAGAAATATATTTCATATGAACGAAGTATCAGTATCGTTTCTATGAAATACCGAAAGGGTGCAACAGTATGACATACAGTTAATAAAACAGTCATAACTTTTGAATACGAACTCTAATGGGGACATACCAAATTGGGTTGGGTAGATAATAAGATTATATACAACTTTCGTGTAGGTTGATTTTCTGTCAGAGGAATTTACCAATTTAGTATGGACAGAATACTGAACAGGTTCATGCAACTTTCTGTGTGAAAGAGTGTATATTGGATATACATGTCTTTTGGCCAGTCCTAATCCTATATGATATAAATATGATAATTCTCTCTCATCTCAGATAATTGATTCAGTCCAATCATTCGGATTATTCAGAATATTCCAGAATTATAGAGAGACATCTTTCTAGTGAGTGAAAGGGTGTAAAGAGAGAGAACTGAGAAAAAGAGTTTTTTCGGTATAGAAAATCAACCAATCGAGCAAGTTCGCCGGTGCTTCGTCTAGGCAGTTGCACCCGCGACCGACGAACTCCGACTCACGGTGGATACAAGTAGAGGAGCGACACTTGTGGCTCTTCGGTTGTGATCAACCCGAAGGAGAGAGAGAGGACGGTCAACGAGTGGTGAAAGACGCGTGGTGTGGGACGCGCGGATTGTCATCAACGTGACAGAAGAAAGAAGACTAGTAATCAACCCTTCGTGTGCAATCAATTTTGCACTGGTATAAATCTAGTCTTCTTATTTGCATCGTACCCTTCGAAGTCATGGCGTGATCTTGGATTAAGGGAACCGGACCGGGCCTACACATCCGCTGCGCGGGCCCGGGGACGGAAATAATTCCCAACAGTGGTATCAGAGCGATCGCCATCAATTCGAGGGTCGAATCACAGTCGTATATATGATATACGCACGGGTTATCAAAGTTCGTACCCGTTTGCATGATGTTACGTATAGAGAAACTCAAATTCCGTTAAAATCACAAGTAGAATTCGCTAGAGATCGATCAAAAGTTGATTGAGAGTATCTAGGAATGATCGTGAAAAGGTTTCATGATTAATCGTTTTGGAAATGAGCGAAAACAGAAGAAACAGCAGAAAAATCGCATAGTCCATTATAACGGACTGGTTGATCCGTTATAACGGACACTGTATGAGATACAGGAAATTGGGAATTTCTGTGAAAATTACATAGTCCGTTATAACGGACTTGTTGATCCGTTGTAACGGACACTGTATAAGATACATAAATTGGGGAAAATCTGTGAAAATCACATAGTCCGTTACAACGGACTGGTTCATCCGTTGTAACGGACCCTGTATAGGATACAGGGATGTGAGGAGGACTGTGAATAAACGCATAGTCCGTTGTAACGGACATTGGTCCGTTGTAACGGACCTTGTATGTGATACGAGGATGCGGGGATGCCTTTGGCTTCTTTTGGAGTCCGTTGTAACGGATATGATCCGTTGTAACGAACCCTAGGTTGCGTTACAACGGACATGTTTCTGGCAATTTTGGCCAATCTCCGAAATAAAATAGCGTTGTAACGGACATGTGTTCCGTTGTAACGTAGTGAAGAAATCTGGGGTTCCGTTGTAACGGACTAAGGTGCGTTACAACGGACTAGTTTCTGTTTGCTGATTTTGTTTTCGTGATAACTTTGGCTACACAACTCGGAATTTTGAGTTCTTTATATCGATATGATCGGCATCAATCATTCTAGCATTTAAGTTAATTAATTATTTAGAATAATTAGTCTCCCTAAATAAATCATATGCATTTTTGAAAAATCTTGTGATAGTGATATAATATGATTATGTCACGAATTATTTAAACATGAATGTCACGATCCCTCATAATATTCAAGTCATGGCAATGCCTTCCATGTCCACATCCATCGAGATTGGTATGACATAATGCGTGGTTTCAGGCCATAGTCGGGCACGTATTATTGTATGTATTGATGCGGGTGGTAAGCGTTAATTGGGGATTCACGTGGGTTCAGGCCATAGTCGGGCACGTGAGTAGTTCAATTGAACGATACATTGGATATGGTTGTGACTTAACCGTCCAAGCTAATCCGATTAGAGTTCGGGGCATAGATAGAATGCACACACGGAATTGGGACTGTATATGATACGATCCATCACTGAAATTCTATAAAGATTCAAGAGTCGTATATGATACGATTGGATAATAATCCTACCTAAATAAGCGAGATCCCATTTGTCGGCCATAGTCACTTATGGGAGGATTGCGAAATATGGATCTTGAGTGTTATGGACTTGGAGTCCCGTATCGGTATGAGGGTTATCAATTCGATAAAATAACACTATCATATAATCATCATATAAGCCTATAGGATAAGTACGCAACGTTAGTAATCAATCTTTTATTTCATTTGTCGAATATGTCTTCTAGTAACACCAACACCATGTCGATTAGATCGACGTTAGAAAAGGATAAGCTAGTGGGTCGGAACTACTTGGACTGGCACCGAAACCTGAGAATAGTTCTCAGGCAAGAGGGCAAAAGTCACGTATTGGATACGGAACTAGTGGAACCGGGCCCCGATGCTACGGCCGATGAAAAGGCCGCATTTGAGAAACTTAAGAAGGAATCAAATGACGTTATGTGCCTCATGTTGGCATGTATGGATGCTAGTCTTCAAAAGCAATTTGAGGACTCGGATGCGCACATAATAGACGTTGTGGTCAAGGAAATGTTCCAAGAGCAGGAGCGTATTGAACGGTTCAGTACACTCAAAGAGTTGGTGAACTGTAAGATGCCTTATGGGTCTTCGGTGAGCACTCACGTTTTGAAAGGGCAAGCTCTCATAGACCGTCTAGAGAAGCTAGGAGAGAAATTGTCTAAGATTATGCAACAAGATTTGATCTTATGTGCACGTCCTCCAATGTTTTCTCCGTTTGTGACTAACTATCACATGCATTCGATGAATAAGACGATCCCTGAGCTTCACGGAATGCTCAAGAATTATGAGTCGGAGATGTTGAAGACATCCCTGGAGAACAAGGCAAAAGTTGCCGGGAATGTTCTCACGATTCAGAATAAGAATCGTAAGAGATCAATGTCCAAGGACAATTCGGCTAAGAAACGTTCTAAGCCAAATAAAAAGGGAATGAAGAAATCCAAGGATGCGACGTGCTACCATTGTCACAAGACTGGACATTGGAAGCGCAATTGCAAGGCTTACCTTGATGAGGTAAAGAAGGGCAATACGGCTTCGGAAGCCGGTCCATCAGGTATTAACGTTATCGAAGTTAATCTTTCAACTATGACTAATTGGGTATTGGATACCGGTTGTGGGACTCATATTTGTCGAAATATGCAGGTTCTTCAAAATAGTCGAAGGTTGGAGAAAGGCGAAGTTGATCTACGAGTCGGGAATGGAGCAAGAGTTGCTGTGTTTGCCGTAGGAGTAGTTAATCTGACTTTGCCGAGTGGACTTATATTAGTACTAAATAATTATTATGATGTACCGACATTGTGTAAGAACATAATAAGTGTGTCGAAATTAGCCAAGGATGGCTATGAATTTGTTATTAGGAATAATGAATTTACAATATGTAAGAATTCTATTATCTATGGAAATGTTCTATTAGAAAATGGTCTTTGTGTGTTGGATTTTGATCACGGAAATAATGAGTCTATCTATAACGTTAATGCGAAAAGGATTAAACCTAAAGTTGATAATCGGACTTTCTTTTGGCATTGTCGTCTCGGTCATGTGAATGAGAAACGCATTGCTAGACTACATAAAGATGGAATGCTAGACTCATTTGAATTCGATTCATATGGGAATTGCGAATCTTGTTTGCTTGGCAAGATGACAAGGGCACCGTTCTCCAAGGTTGGAGAGCGGTCCAACGACTTATTGGAACTCATACATTCAGATGTGTGTGGACCGATGAGCATCGAGGCAAGAGGAGGCTATCGATACTTTGTTACGTTTACGGACGATTATAGTAGATATGGACATATCTACTTAATGCGTGCTAAAGCGGAGACCTTTGAAAAGTTCAAAGAGTTTCAAAACAAAGTTGAAAATCAGCTAGGCAAGAAAATTAAAGCCATTCGATCAGATCGAGGAGGCGAATATTTGAGCTATGAGTTTGAGGACCATCTAAAAGATTGTGGAATAGTTCCACAATGGACTCCGGCAGGAACGCCACAATGGAATGGTGTATATGAGAGGAGGAATCGGAGCTTGTTGGACATGGTTCGATCCATGATGAGTCAAACTTTCCTTCCAAAATCGTTTTGGGGATTTGCCCTAGAGATAGCGGCTTTCTTATTGAACCGCATACCTTCTAAATCGGTACAAAAGACGCCATATGAGATGTGGTTTGGAAATGTTCCGACGTTGTCTTTTGTTAAGATTTGGGGTTGCGAAGCATATGTTCGAAAATTAATGTCGGACAAGCTCGAACCCAAGTCTGATAAATGTTTATTTGTCGGGCATCCTAAAGAAACGAATGGATATTATTTCTATCTTCCAAACGAAAATAAAGTTTTCGTAGCTCGAAGAGGTGTCTTCCTTGAGGAGGATTTTATCTCTAGGCGAGTTATTGGGAATGAAATAGATCTCGAAGAAGTTCGAGACCCGCAAACGAATGTTGAACCAATGAATGTTGATCCGGTTTCGTCAAATGTTGATGATCCGGAGTCAAGTGCACAAGGCGCAATTCGTAGATCGGGTAGGATTCGTCAAGAGCCTATACGATATGATTTTATCGTGGCAAATGACGAAGAAGTCGAATTCATAGATGATGAACCGACATCTTATCTCGAGGCTATGGAAAGCGAGGATTCCAAAAAGTGGCAAACTGCCATGAAATCCGAGATTCAATCCATGTACGATAATCAAGTTTGGAACTTGATTGATCCACCTCCCGGGGTGAAACTAGTGGGATGTAAGTGGGTCTTCAAGAAGAAGACCGACATGGATGGGAATGTAAACACTTATAAGGCACGGATTGTGGCGAAAGGTTTCAAACAAATTCATGGTGTAGACTATGAAGAAACGTTTTCTCCCGTAGCAATGCTTAAATCCATACGGATCTTACTTGCTATCTCTGCGTATTATGACTACGAGATTTGGCAAATGGATGTCAAAACCGCATTCCTTAACGGGAACTTAGAAGAGGATGTGTACATGACACAGTCCGAGGGTTTTGTCGATTCAAAGAGTCCGGATAAAGTGTGCAAGTTGCAACGATCCATTTATGGATTGAAGCAAGCTTGTCGGAGTTGGAACATATATTTTGATGAGGTTATAAGCGAATATAACTTCGTGAAAAATGTAGAGGAACCTTGTGTATACAAGAAGGTTAGTGGGAGCTGCGTAGTATTTCTTGTACTATATGTAGACAACATCTTGATCATAGGAAACGACATTCCGATGCTTACAGATGTTAAGAAGTATTTAAATACTCGTTTCTCTATGAAAGATTTGGGCGAGGCCGCTTATATATTAGGCGTGAGGATTTATAGAGATAGATCCAAGAAGTTACTCGGCTTGAGTCAAAGCACGTACATCGACAAAGTGTTGAAACGGTTTTCAATGCAAGATTCAAAGAAAGGACTTCTTCCAATGTCGAGTGGCATATCGTATTCTAAAGCTCAATGTCCGACATCGAGTAAGGATAAGAGTGCGATGAGTATTGTTCCATATGCTTCGGCGGTTAGATCAATTATGTATGCCATGATTTGTACGCGCCCCGATGTGTCCTATGCATTGAGCGTCGTTTCGCGTTACCAATCTAATCCAGGGGATATGCATTGGATCGCGGTTAAGAACATCCTTAAGTACTTACGAAGAACTAAGGATCAATTTCTAATTTATGGTGGAAAGACATCAGGGTTGATTATTGATGGATATACCGACGCCAGTTTCCAAACATGTATCGATGACTTTCGATCACAAAGTGGATACGTGTTTTGTCCAAATGGTGGAGCGGTAGTATGGAAGAGTTCCAAACAACCCACAATAGCAGACTCTACAACTGAATCGGAGTATATTGCGGCTTCAGAAGCAGCAAAGGAGGCGGTATGGATCAAGAAATTTGTGTCAGAACTTGGAGTAGTCCCGAGTATCTCGGAACCTGTGATTGTGTATTGCGACAATACGGGAGCGATAGCACAGTCCAAGGAACTAAGGGCACATCATCGCTCCAAACACATACTCAGAAAATTTCACTTGATCCGTGAGATTTTAAAACGAAAAGATGTGATCATAGAAAAGATTGATACTGACAGGAATGTTGCGGACCCGTTTACTAAACCATTCTCGCAAGCTAAGCACGATTACCATGCGAAAGCTATAGGTTTGAGATACCTAGAGGAGGAAGAGAGTAGTTAGTTATCTAAAACGATAGTTTCGTAGGACGAGATTAGTCTAATAGATTAGTAAACGTTGTATCACCCCAAACTTATCTTATATTAATGCAATTTCGATATTTTAAAATTTTTTCATTCGCATTTACCTTATATGAAAACTGTGTGCGGGTTGTGTAATTTGATTACATGAACCCTGATTTCAACTTGTGTGAACGTCGGCATAATACGTGATTATGTGCAGCGAAACCGTCACACTTAAAGTTTCATTTCTAAACATTCCTAGTCATGATTCAGTTTGCTTAAGAGTGAAGCATTTACATTATCAGATAATAGACTGAACATGTACACTAGTACGTTAGCCGAGGAGATGATTATGTTTTGCTAATCATAGGACAAATGTGTTTGTCGAATCGGGAACGTAGATATATGCTAGGTGACATATATTGGATATGACCGAAGCCGCGAGACCATGACATGGTTTAGTCATTATGGATGGACTCGCAACGAGTAGGGTATTAGGTTCTTCATACTTGAGGGGACCATCGATTGCGTTACGTGCGTAACACAATACTTTGATATGACCTTACGCTCACCGTAACAGGGAGCTAAAACGGTCATCATTGGGTATTGTCCGAAACACGGAATTCAATATGAGTCTCCAAGATAGGAATTGTTTATTCCGAAAGGAAGAGATATCTCTTAGGCCACTCGATGAATTGATTAACGAAAACCATGGCCATGGTCAATGATATTAACGGTTAATATCGATTGAATTTGTTAAATCAGTTCGGAAACGAGGAATAAGTATAGTTAATCAAAATATAAGGATGACTACCACCATGCCTTTTGATTAACGGATATCGCTAACAAGAGAACTAATAATCGCTATTCGAGATAGGCACAATGATCACAATCATTCTTCGTGTTAACATGGGTAGCCATGATGGAGTCTCTAGATCCTGCTCATGGGCTTGTAGTGCTTTGGAAACAGCCTACTGCCATCGTTAACCGAACCTACATGGTCACACAATGAGTCGTACTAAGTCGGGCTTGATTATAAAGTTGGCACATAAGATGTGCATAGCTTGGTATTTGATACGCGAGCTATATTCTCTAAAATAGTGCATATTGGATATGCATGAGTACCTTTTAGGTAGATCTGAAATTGAGTGGGAGACTGAAGGAAATACAGTTTCGGATCAACCGTAAAAGTGTACACAAGGATAAACGAATGTAAGCGTACATTCGTGGTCATATCTTTCAGTAGGAAAATCTAATTTGAATGGTTCAAATTGGGTTAGATAGATAATAAGATTATCTACAACCTTCATGTAGAAATATATTTCATATGAACGAAGTATCAGTATCGTTTCTATGAAATACCGAAAGGGTGCAACAGTATGACATACAGTTAGTAAAACAGTCATAACTTTTGCATACGAACTCCAATTGGGCCAGGCCAAATTGGGTTGGGTAGATAATAAGATTATCTACAACTTTCTTGTAGGTTTATTTTCTGTCAGTGGAATTTACCAATTTCGTATGGACAGAATACTGAACAGGTTCATGCAACTTTCTGTGTGAAAGAGTGTATATTGGATATACATGTTTTTTGGCCAGTCCTAATCCTATATGATATAAATAGGATAATTCTCTCTCATCTCAGATAATTGATTCAGTCCAATCATTCGGATTATTAAGAATATTCCAGAATTATAGAGAGACATCTTTCTAGTGAGTGAAAGGGTGTAAAGAGAGAGAACCGAGAAAATGAGTTTTTTCGGTATAGAGAATCAACCAATCGAGCAAGTTCGCCGGTGCTTCGTCTAGGCAGTTGCACCCGCGACCGACGAACTCCGACTCACGGTGGATACAAGGAGAGGAGCGACACTTGTGGCTCTTCGGTTGTGATCAACCCGAAGGAGAGAGAGAGGACGGTCAACGAGCGGTGAAAGACGCGTGGTGTGAGACGCGCGGATTGTCACCAACGTGACAGGAGAAAGAAGACTAGTAATCAACCCTTCGTGTGCAATCAATTTTGCACTGGTATGAATCTATTCTTCTTATTTGCATCGTACCCTTCGAAGTCATGGCGTGATCTTGGATTAAGGGAACCGGACCGGGCCTACATATCCGCTGCGCGGGCCCGGGGATGGAAAGAATTCCCAACACCTTTTCTAAAGGTTATATATTTATTTATGTCAAATCTACTAATTAATCTTTCTTCTAGTTTACAAATACAATTTTAAACTTTTAGTTTGTGTATATCATTTGAACTTCTGGTTCAAATAAATAAATGTTCATGATATACAATTTTACAGAATAAATAAACCATATATATACCAAACACTTCTTTTAACTCGTCCATGTGTTATCACACATCTACTACACATAAAAAAATAAATTGAGTGAATACTTTTTGCTCAGATCACTCACAAGTTATAAAAAATGGGGAGTACTTATGATAAATAGTTGGTCTTAATCGAGTCATGATCGTGACATTCATATTCTATGTCTAAGCAATTAATCCAAATCATAGTTGTTTCATAAATTGAACTTCTGGTTCATAATAACATAATTTCAATTTTACTAATATAATTGCAGGTCATAAAAATAAACTGATATGGTTCTATTAACATAATGACTCTTTTGAGAGCAATATAAATAATGTATTTCATAGAGCAATCAAATAAAAACTCTTCAAGAGTCACCAAGCATAAACATACGCTCTTATAATTTAATATACACATCTATTGAATAAATAATTTGACACAAAATACACTTTGTCTTGATAGATAAGAAAACCATCCCTTTTTCTTCGTATTTTTCTCTGCAAGTGGTTTCATAAACAATATAGGATTTATGGTGTACTACTGGTACAACTATTTTCAAACCATATCTTGAAGAATATATTTTCGGACTCTTTGTAAACATATTTTCACGAGTCTTTTTATTTATTATGTGATTTTGTTATCATGATCAATAATTGTGTCAGATATAATTTAGACTTCAGCCTTCGAGACAACATTCACTTCTGGGAATGGAATAAATCAATCATCAATATAATTTGTTTTTCAATAAAGAAGACATGATAGTATTAACACTACAACACAACACTTAATTTGGGTCGGTTTAAACCGTCCCTAAATAACCTCAAAACCGTCCCTAATCAATTTGGGGTCGGTTAACCGTCCCTGTAGAACCGTCCCTGAAGCCTCCGACCCTGACAGGGTCGGGCCGTCCCGAACTGTCTTTTGGGTCGGTCTATTTTGTGTCAGGCCGTCCCTAAATGAGTTCTGGTCAAAGAGTACACTGCCATTTGCTGAATAAAGGATTGTTGCAGGTGTAGGGACGGGCAGTCCTTATCACAGAAAAGTACGTGCAGGTTTCGGGACGGCCAGTCCCAACAGGGCTTTTAGGGACGGTGAACTTAGCGACGGGCTGTCCCTAAAGCTTTTTAGCGACGGTTACTTTAGCGACGGGCTGTCCCTAAAGCGTTTTAGCGACGGTGAATTTAGCGACGGGCTGTCCTTAAAGCTTTTTAGCGACGACCAGTCCCAGTATATTATTAATAGTATTATAATATCAATATTATATATATTAATATTATTAATATTATTATTTAATTAAATTATATATTAATTAAATTATATTAATATTATATATTATTTATTTCGGAAAACTATATATTATATATTAATATTACATATTGTACAAAAATTATATATTATATATTAATTAAATTAATATTATTTTATTTCGAAATAATTTTTTTGCATTTATAATTTATAAAAAACCTAATAGAAATCCTACAATAGAAAATAAGTCTAACAACAATTCAACGATACATAATAACACACATAATTATCGCGGCATAAAAAGAACACACATAATTAAATTTGCACACAAATAATTATACAAACAAATAAACAAACACACATCAATTTCAAAAGTATACCCTAGTCCCCTCCCCCCCCCCTCCCCCAACCACCTATAGAACCCCCTCCACATCCCTCCTATAGCTTCCTTCCATGGCCCCTCAGTAGCTCAACCACCTTCCTCATCATCTTCCATTTGACCCATCTAATCCTAAAATAAAACACAAACAATTAATAAAGGAGAATTTACATTTTTACCATTCTAAAACCCAAAATATTACATTAATCATTTGAAATATATAAACATCATATTTATCCTTAGGAAATAATTTAAAAAAGATAAAATTATCAGAAAACTGAAAAATGATTTTGTAAAATGTTTTTTTGAAATGATTAGTACTATAATTTTATTTAATAACAATAAAACAAGTTAATATAAATTTATTATCCAGATAATATAGCCTAGCAAAAATAAAAAATAGTAATAAATTTTAGTAAGTATTACAAAATTAATATAGCCTTGCAAAAAGAAATCAGAAAAACATTACAAAAATCTTTAATAAACACAAAATAATTAGAAAACAGTGGAAATATTTAATAATAACAAAAAATATATAGCTTGCAAATTGATAATAATTATAATATAATATTAAAGCAAATTCATTAGAAAAAGCACATAATATTTAAAAACAGTAACAAAAAATAAAAAAATGAATACAAATTTTTTTATTTAAAAAGATCAATAAAACACAATAAAAAAACCAGAAATCATTTAATAGAAGTAGTTAACAAAAATTCCGTGAAGAAATACTTAATAAAACCCTAAAAAAGTATTTAAAAAAAAAAAAAAACAGTGAAAAAATTGAGTAAAAAAAATGGCTATAAAAAATTAGAAAAAACAATTTAAAAAAAATGGTACTGAAAAGAAAAATTAGTTGAAACAAAAACAGTAAAAAAATAAGACCAACATGCAGTAAAAATAAATTAGTAAAAATACAACAATAAATAAATTGGGATTAAAAAATGGATAAAATTAACAGGGATTAAAAATAACAGGCACTAAACTGTCAAAAATGGTCAAAATCGACTAAAAAACAGTACAGAAAAATGGAATCAATTCATAAAACAAGTTCAACAAATTTACACTTTGAAAGACAACTTGAGAGGGGAGAAAACAGGAGAGGGTAGGGTTCTTCTTCACGAGTTGCTTCTTCAGGGGTTGACTTCACGAAATTTTAAACACAAAAAGTTAAAACAAGATCTAAAATCGTCAAATAATTATGAAAAAAGCAAATCCAACCTTCTTCAGGAGTTGCTCCATGGTTCACGAGTTGCTTCTTCAAGAAAATTCTTCGTGCTAAAAAAAATCTTATAATGAAGAAAAGAACTAGTTTAAATTACAAAAAAGAAAATAATAGAGAGAAATCCAACCTTCTGCGGTCGACAAAAATTCAACCTCCCGCTTCTTCTCTCCTTATCGAAAAAATGAAAGGCAGAAAAGAGCGAGAGAGAGAGAGAGAGAGACTGAGAGAGAGATAGAGGGAAAGAAGAGAGCGAGAGAGAGAGAGGGGAGAAGTATTAAAAGAAGAGAGAGGAAAAGGGGGGACGGGTGTGTGGAAAGAAGAGAGAGGGGAAGTGTGGCAGGGGGGTATGACAGAGAATTAGCGACGGCCCGTCGCAAACAAAAAATAGGGACGGTGGAGAGGACAGTGACGGGCCGTCGCTAACTATTTGCGACGGTTTAGTGGACAACGACGGGCCTACGAGTGTGTGGAAAGAAGAGATAGAGGGGACGTGTGGCAAGGGGTGTGGCAGAGCATTAGCGACGGCCCGTCGCAAACATAGAATAGGGACGGTGGAGAGCACAGCGACGCGCCGTCGCTAATGGTTTGGGACGGTACGAATGACAGCGACGGGCCGACGCTAATTGATTGGGACGGTAGGAACTACATGATAACGGGTTTTTGGCTAACACTTAGGTTATATCGTTGAATAAAAATACCGTAAATCAAACAAGAAACATGTGAATACTAAAGATTGTATAGACTAAGTATGTAAGGATTCGTTCCACAGGGAGCTATTGCGTCAAAATATGATTAAACTTCAGATCGTTAAAATAATTATTTCTAAGTTTCCAAAATTAATGAAAATTTTTCTAGAGAGAGGTCTGAATATTATGAAACTCATCCTAAAATTTCAAACAATTTGGACAACGGAATAAAAAGTTATTAACGAATTACAATCAGGTCTCTAAAAAACAATCTCTGGAAACAGCAGGTTTTCAGTTTAAGTGACAGTTTTCAAAAATTCATATCAATTCAAATATTTCATGAAATTCAATGATTCAAAAAGTTCCCGAAACTAGAAATCAAGATCTACGCAATGAAAGAATTGGTTTTTAGCATATTTGGAAGGAGATCGTGAAAATGGACAAGTTTAGAAGGTTTTAAAAACAAGATTCAAGGACAATCAAGGCAGTAATTTAAATAAGAAAATCGAATTAACAACTAAAATTCTCGAGTTTATTAATCAACGCAAGAAATATTCAAAACAAACACAACCAAAAGAATTAAAGTAAAAGAAGGGTAACACCTATGCAAGTCCTCGAACGCCTAGAACTCGTTGTCGATGATGCCCCGTGAACCCGGCTAAACGCTAGCTCGAATTTCCGTTTTCTTCTACGTCGATCCTCCCGAATTGCCGAAGAACGCCTTCCGCAATACGATAGATCTAGTTCGTGTCGAGGTGGAGCAAGCACGCCTTCCTCCAAATCTTCACGTTGCACTCCTAGAGTTGAGAACGCCTCCACCCAAAGAACGGCTCTTGAAGATTTACTCTTTTCGGTTGTATTCTTGAATTTCTGGATGAGTTTGTAGAGAGAGAGAGAGTCGAAAATATGATAGAGAGCTTGCCCCCAAAGGGGAGAGAAAAGGGGGGGGGGGGGGGAGAGATGATTTGCCCTTGGCCTTAGGGTCTTATTTATAGGCTTGATACTCCTCTTGATTGGAAAGAGTAATTATGGAAGGTTTAGAGGAGCAACAAATCAACTAAGAAGGCAACAAATTAATCTAAAGGAGGCCACAAATCAATCTAAAGAAGGCAACAAATTAGCTTGTTGGGGCTTGTGCATGGGCTAAGAGCTGGGGCTAGGCGTGGGCTGTGAGATTTGCCTGCGCGGGCTGTGAATTCTGCCTCTGCGGCCAGGCCCATTGTTGTCCCTGTGCGTTGCAGCAGTTTGGTGATCTTCTTCTTTTGTTTTTGCCTTTCCCGCCTCGATCTTTCACCGAATATATCGATGTGATATATCGTTTTGACTGTCTTCGGTGTGCCGGAGGCAATGGTGCTGACCAAATTCCCAAATTATTCCTCTATCTCCTGAAAATGGGCAATGAACACATTAGTGTAGAAATATTCATGATGTTTGAAATATGTATCATAAAAGCATAGAATATAACTTCACAAGGGCTAAAATCCCTAAATAAGATTCTTAAAACGTGTTCCATTTGCCTCACATCACTACAGCGACGGGCCGACGCTAATTGTTTGGGACGGTAGGAACGACAACGACGGGCCGGCGCTAATTATCTGGGACGGTAGGAACGACAGCGACGGGCCGACGCTAATTATTTGGGACGGTTTGTGCTTATTGGGTCGGCAGACCCAAAAAATAGGGCCGAGCAGACCCAAACTAACCGTCCCTAACTGTTTGGGTCAATTTTTTTCGGGACGGCCGGTACCAGTAGGCCTGATATGTTGTAGTGTAATCCAAATACTTCTTAAAGTATATTATTTCTATTTTCTTTTGCATGAGCGTATTTCTAAAATATCTTAAATTATTTATTTTATGCCAATATTTATTCATATCAAGTCTTTAATATTGGGTAAATATATTATATATTTTGTGCTCTTGCAACTCCAGGTGTTTTCAATAACATTATCAACTTTACTAGATGCTTTTTAACTTCGAACATCGCAATTTTATATTGAAACTCCAGGTTTCAATAAGATGAAATTGCAAACTTTGTGTGTATTAATAAACTGGATTGTAACTATAGGTACGTATATAAATAATAATAAATGTGCGAAAAAAAATGTACAAAAAAAATAAGTATGCAATAATAAATATAAATATGCTCGCAACTTCTGGTGCGTATTTTCAATGAGCAACTACGGGTTCATTAATATACACTTCTGGTGTATACAACAAATTTCATTAAATTTAAAATTATAAACTTAAAGTACATATTCTAGACTGCATGTCCAAAACATGAAACATAAACTCTTATCATCATAATATATACTTGCAACATATACTCTTATGGAGTATTATGTTTCCAACATTAATATTATAATTCTTACTATATTAATATCATGCTTCTAGCATTATACTATTATGCTTATTTCATTGGTATCATGCTTCTGGCATTAATAATGTTTCATATTTTAAATATTAATACTCTTTCAATGAGAATACTACTACGAGTATATATCTTTTAAACAAACAAATATGTGTATGCGTCAATAAAAATAATTTACCAACTTCAAGTGTATCGATGAATATATTTTCAATTACATAAGCATTAATAAATTTACAACTTCAAATACATAAAGAAAAATAAACTTGCAATTCTTGATACGTCAATAGACTTGCAACTTCTGGTGCATAATTTGAACGAGCAACTCCGGGTGCATTAATAAACAAAATTGCAACTTCAGGTGCATAAATAATTAGAATTAAATGTGCCAAAATAAATGTACGAGAAAAATAAACGTACGGAAATAAAATTAAATTTATTTGCAACTTCTGGTGCATAAATTTAAACCCCGCTACTTCTGGTGCGTTAATAAAATAAACATGCAACTTCTAGTTGCAAATAGATAAGAATAATTAAACGAATAATCCAATATATGAATATACAACCTTCGGTGTACATTTTTCTGTTTCGGTATATAACTTCTGGTTAAATAATAAAATTAAAATAACTTTTGATACAAAATAACTTTTGGTTATACAAATGATTTCAATAACTTATAGTTATATAATTTATTTTGAATTCATACAACTTCTGGTTGCGTTCCGACCAAAAAAAAAATTCTTCAAATTTACAGAACTAAAATAATAAGCATAAACAAGGAATAAAGAAAAATCATGCATGCATGACTTTATAAAACAACTGTATAATGGAAGTCCTAAATTTGATTAAGCATAAATGGATAAATGGATAGTACACAATTATTTGATTAAGCATGGGTGGAATACATATCTACTAAAGGCATGAAATATAACAGGGAAATAAAGGCATAAGATTACACAAGACATGAAATATACAGATCTACGAAAAAGGATATTTGTCTGACATGAAATAAAGGCATGGAATATGTACTTATACATTACACAAGACATGAAATACAATACACATGGTATGAAATATAACAGGGGCGTAGATATACATGAATGAAATGAAGGCATAAAATATGGGCTTATACAAATGCATGAAATAGGTTTATCATTCATCGAAAGAATGAAAATATAGATCTACGAACTAGATGTAAAGTAAAGCAATACCTTCTACTGAAATTTTGAGAGCTTTGCGTAGTTGAAAGATCTCAGTCGGTTTAGAGTCTCGTGCTGATAACGTGTTATAAAATAAAGAAAAAGAGAGAAAGAGAATTGGAGGAGAAAATGCTTTTGATTGAAAAGAGTTGCCCGAATACAATAGCCACTACCTCCTTTTTATAATAGAGGGTGAGTGCAGGTCAAGAAACCTCTTGCCATATAAAACGCTACAATACAAAAAAATAATACAATATCAAATATACTAAATATCCTATAATTAATGCCTCCATCTTCACAAGATTTGTTGCTTGACATCCATATTATTATATTCATAACATTAATTGAATTTTTTGAAGGTGTTAGACTTCAGTTTTTGCATTTTTAAGAAATTTTTGAAAAAAAAGAAATTTGGGTGTGTTAGTCTTCCATTACAGAGTATTTTGAGTACGACAAGAAATTGAGTATTTTGCACGTGTTCCACTTCAATTTTAACATATTTTTTAAAAATACCATAACTGAATTTTTTGAAGGTGTGAGACCTCTGTTTTTGCATTTTTGAGAAATTTTTGAAAAAATTGAAATTTGTGTGTGTTAGTCTTCAATTACGGAGTATTTTGAGTACGACATGAAAATTGAGTATTTTGCTTGTGTTATATTTCAATTTTAACATTTTAAAAAAAAATATCTTAATTGAATTTTTTGAAGGTGTTAGACTTCAGCTTTTGCATTTTTATGAAATTTTTGAAAAAATTGAAATTTTTGTGTGTTAGTCTTCAATTATGGAGTATTTTGAGTACGACATGAAAATTTAGTATTTTGCTTGTGTTCTACTTCAATTTTAACATTTTAATATTTTTTTTGATAATTGAATTTTTCGAAGGTGTTAGATTTCCATTTTTGAAGTTTTACGAAAATTTTGAAATAATTGAAATTTCTGTATGTTAGTATTCAATTATTGAGTAATTTGAGTACGGAATAAAAATTGAGTATTTTGCTTGTGTTACACTTCACTTTGAACATTTTTTTAAAAATGTCATAATTGGATTTTTTGAAGGTGTTAGACTTCTGTTTTTGTATTTTTAAGAAATCTTCGAAAAAATTGAAATTTGTTTGTGTTAGTCTTCAATTACGGAGTATTTTGAGTACGACATGAAAATTAAGTATTTTGCTTGTGTTGCACTTCAATTTTAACATATTTTTAAAAAATATCAAAACTCAATTTTTTTGAAGGTGTCAGACTTCAGTTTTTGCATTTTTATGAAATTTTTGCTAAAATTGGAATTTGTGTGTTAGTCTTCAATTACGGAGTATTTTGAGTACGACATGAAAATTGAGTATTTTGCTTGTGTTGTGCTTCAATTTTGACATTGTTCAAAAAAATGTCATAATTAAATTTTTTGAAGGTATTAAACTTCTGTTTTTGTTTTTTTACGAAATGTTGGAAAAAATTGAAATTTCTATGTGTCAGTCTTCAATTACGGAGCAATTTGAGTACGGAATAAAAATTGAGTATTCTTCTTGTGTTACACTTCACTTTTAACATTTAAAAAAATGTCATAACTGAATTTTTTGAAGGTATCAGACTTCAATTTTTGTATTTTTAGGAAATTTTTGAAAAAATAAAAATTTGTTTGTGTTAGTCCTCAATTACAGAGTATTTTGAGTACGACATGAAAATTGAGTATTTTTCTTGAGTTACTATTCAATTTTAGCATTTAAAAAAATATCTTAATTGAATTTTTTGAAGGTGTTAGACTTCAGTTTTTGTAGTTTTAAGAAATTTTTGAAAAAAATAAAATTTGTGTGTGTTAGTCTTTAAATATGGAGTATTTTGAGTACGACATGCAAATTGAGTATTTTGCTTGTGCTACGTTTCAATTTTAACATTTAAAAAAAAAAGTCTTAATTGAATTTTTTGAAGGTGTTAGAATTCAGTTTTTTCTTTTTAATGAAATTTTTGAAAAAATTATAATTTGTTTGTGTTAGTCTTCAATTACGGAGTATTTTGAGTACGACAAAAAGATTGAGTATTTTGCTTGTGATAAACTTAAATTTTAAAATTTTTAAGAAAATATCTTAATTGAATTTTTTTGTATGTGTTAGACTGTAGTTTTTGCAATTTTAGCAAAGTTTCGAAAAAATTGAAATTTGTGTGTGTTAGTCTTCAATTACGGAGTATTTTGAGTACGGCATGAAAATTAAGTATTTTCCATGTGTTATACTTCTATTTTTACAATTTTAAGAAATATATCTTAATTGAAGTTTTTGAAGGTGTAAGACTTCAGTTTTAGCATTTTTAAGAATTTTTTTAAAAAAATAAAATTTGTGTGTGTTAGTATTTACTTATGGACTATTTTGAGTACGACATGAAAATTGAGTATTTTGCTTGTGTTACGTTTCAATATTAACATTTTTTTAAATAAAAGTTTTAATTGAATTTTTTGAAGGTGTTAGAGTTCAGTTTTTGCTTTTTAAAGAAATTTTAGAAAAAAATATAATTTGTGTGTGTTAGTCTTCAATTACGGAGTATTTTGAGTACGACAAAAAAATTGAGTATTTTGCTTGTGTTAAACTTCAATTTTAAATTTTATTAAGAAAATATCTTAATTGAATTTTTTTGTAGGTGTGCGACTGTAGTTTTTGCATTTTTAGAAAATTTTCGTAAATATTGAAATTTGTGTGTGTTAGTCTTCAATTACGGAGTATTTTGAGTACAACATGAAAATTAAGTATTTTTCTTGTGATATTCTTCAATTTTAACATTTTTAAGGAATATATCTTAATTGAATTTTTTGAAGGTGTTAGACTACAGTTTTTGCATTTTTATTAAATTTTTGAAAAAATTGAAATTTGTGTGTGTTAGTATTCAATTATAGAGTATTTTTTGTACGACATGAAAATTGAGTGTTTTGCTTGTGTTACACTTCAATTTTAACATATTTTTAAAAAATGTCATAACTAAATTTTTTGAAGGTGTTAGACTTCAGTTTTTGCATTTTTATGAAATTTTGGAAAAAATTGAAATTTGTGTGTGTTAGTCTTCAATTACGGAATATTTTCTGTACGACTAAAAGATTGAGTATTTTGCTTGTGTTACCATTCAATTTTAATATGATTTAAAAAATATCATAATTGAATTTTTAGAAGGTCTTATATTTTTGTTTTTGCAGTTTTACGAAATGTTTGGGAAAATTGAAATTTCACTGTGTTAGTCTTCAATTACGGAGTAATTTGAATACGGAATAAAAATTGAGTATTCTGCTTGTGTTACACTTCACTTATAACATTTTAAAAAATGTCATAATTGAATTTCTTGAAGGTGTTAGACTTCTGTTTTTTCATTTTGAAGAAATTTTCGAAAAATTCAAATTATGTGGGTGTTAGTCTTTTACGGAGTATTTTGAGTACGACATGAAAATTGAGTATTTAACTTGTGTTACACTTCAATTTTAACATATTTTTTAAAAATATCTTAATTGAATTTTTTGAAGGCGTAATGCTTCCGTTTTTGCATTTTTTAGAAATTTTTGAAAAAATTGAAATTTGTGTGTGGTAGACTTCAATTACGGAGTATTTTGAGTACGACATGAAAATTCAGTATTTTTCTTTTGTTACAATTCAATTTTTACATTTAAAAAAAATAACTTCATTGAATTTTTTGGAGGTGTTAGACTTCAGCTTTTGCATTTTTAAGAAATTTTGGAAAAAATTGAAATTTGTGCGTGTTAGTCTTCAATTACGGAGTATTTTCAGTACGACAAGAAAATTGAGTATTTTTATTGTGTTACACTTCAATTTTAACTTTTAAAAAAAAACATAATTGAATTTTTTGAAGGTGTTAAATTTCTTTTTTGCAGTTTTACGAATTTTTTGAAAAAATTGAAATTTCTGTGTGTAAGTCTTCAATTACGGAGTAATTTTAGTATGGAATAAAATTGAGTATTTTCCTTGTGTTACACATCACTTTTAACATTTTAAAAAAAATGTCACAATTGAAATTTTTCGAAGGTGTTAGACTTCTGTTTTTGCATTTTTAAGAAATTTTCGAAAGATTTGAAATTTGTGCGTGTTAGTCTTCCATTACGGAGTATTTTTAGTACGACATGAAAATTGAGTATTTTTCTTGTGTTACATTTCATTTTTAACATTTTAAATAAAATATTTTAATTGAATTTTTTGAAGGCGTAAGACTTCTGTAATTGCATTTTTTTAAAAAATTTCGAACAAATCGAAATTTGTGTGTGTTAGTCATCAATTACGGAGTACTTTGAGTACGACTTGAAAATTCAGTATTTTGCTTGTGTTACACTTCATTTTTGACATTTTTTTAAAAATATCTTAATTGAATTTTTTGAAGGTTTTATACTTTCGTTTTTGCATTTTTAGGAAAGTTTTGAAAAAATTGAAATTTGTGTGTGTTAGTCTTCAATTACGGAGTATTTTGAGTACGACATGAAAATTGAGTATTTTTATTGTGTTACAATTCAATTTTAACATTTTTTTAAAAAAATATCTTAATTGAATTTTTTGAAGGTGTTAGACTTCTGTTTTTGCATTTTTGAAAAAATTTCGAAAAAATTGAAATTTGTGTGTGTTAGTCATCAATAACGGAGTATTTTGAGTACGACATGAAAATTGAGTATTTTGCTTGTGTTACACTTCATTTTTAAAATTTAAAAAAAAAATATCTTAATTGAATTTTTTGAAGGTGTTAGACTTCTGTTTTTGCATTTTTAAGAAAAGTTTCGAAATAATTGAAAATTGTGTGTGTTAGTCTTCAATTACGGAGTATTTTGAGTACGACATGAAAATTTAGTATTTTTGTTGTGTTACACTTAAATTTGAACATTTTTTAAAAAAAATATTTTAATTGAATTTTTTGAAGGTGTTAGACTTCTGTTTTTGCATTTTTAAAAATTTTTCGAAAAAATTGAAATTTGTGTGTGTTAGTCATTAATAACGGAGTATTTTGAGTACGACATGAAAATTGAGTATTTTGCTTGTGTTACACTTCATTTTTAACATTTCTTTAAAAAATATCTTAATTGAATTATTTGAAGGTGTTAGACTTCTGTTTTTGCATTTTTACGAAATTTTCGAAAGAATTGAAATTTGTGTGTGTTAGTCTTCAATTACGGAGTATTTTGAGTACGACAAGAAAATTGAGTATTTTTCTTTTGTTACAATTCAATTTTAACATTTAAAAAAAATACATAATTGAATTTTTTGAAGCTGTTAAATTTCCTTTTTGCAGTTTTACGAATTTTTTGAAAAAATCGAAATTTCTGTGGGTTAGTCTTCAATTACGGAGTAATTTGAGTATGGAATAAAAATTGAGAATTTTCCTTGTGTTACACTTCACTTTTGACATTTTTAAAAAAATGTCATAATTGAATTTTTTCGAAGGTGTTAGACTTCTATTTTTCCATTTTTAAGAAATTTTCGAAAGAATTGAAATTTGAGTGTGTCCGTCTTCAATTACGGAGTATTTTGAGTACGACATGAAAATTGAGTATTTTTCTTGTGTTACACTTCAATTTTAACATTTAAAAAAAAATATTTTAATTGAATTTTTTCAATGTGTTAGACTTCTATTTTTGCATTTTTTAAAAAAATTTCGAAAAAATTGAAATTTGTGTGTGTTAGTCATCAATTACGGAGTATTTTGAGTACGACATGAAAATTGAGTATTTTGCATGTGTTACACTTAATTTTTAACATATTTTTAAAAAATATATTTATTGAATTTTTTGAAGGTGTTAGACTTCTGTTTTTGCATTTTTATGTAATTTTCGAAAGAATTGAAATTTGTGTGTGTTAGTCTTCAATTACGGAGTATTTTGAGTACGACATGAAAATTGAGTATTTTGCATGTGTTACACTTCATTTTTGACATTTTAAAAAAAATGTCTTAATTGAATTTTTTGAAGGTGTTAGACTTCTGTTTTTGCATTTTTATGAAATTTTCGAATGAATTGAAATTTGTGTGGGTTAGTCTTCAATTACGGAGTATTTTGAGTACGACATGAAAATTGAGTACTTTTCTTGTGTTACACTTCAATTTTGACATTTTAAAAAAAAAATATTTTAATTGAATTTTTTGAAGGTGTTAGACTTCTGTTTTTGCATTTTTTAAAACAATTTCGAAAAAAATTCAAATTTGTGTGTGTTAGTCATCAATTACGGAGTATTTTGAGTACGATATGAAAATTGAGTATTTTGCTTGTGTTACAATTCATATTTAACATTTTTTTAAAAATATCTTAATTCAATTTTTTGAAGGTGTTATACATCTATTTTTGCATTTTTATTAAATTTTTGAAAAAATTGAAATTTGGGTGTGTTAGTCTTCAATTACGGAGTATTTTATGTACAACAAGAAAATTGAGTATTTTTCTTGTGTTACCCTTCAATTTTAAAATTTTTTAAAAAAAATATCTTAATTGAATTTTTTGAAGATGTTAGACTTCTGTTTTTGCATTTTTTAGAAATTTTCGAAAGAATTAAAATTTGTGTGTGTTAGTCTTCAATTACGGAGGATTTTGAGTACGACATGAAAATTGAGTATTTTTCTTGTGTTACACTTCAATTTTAACATTTTTAAAAAAAAATATTTTAATTGCATTTATGAAGGAGTTAGACTTCTATTTTTGCATTTTTTAAAAAGATTTCGAAAAAATCGATATTTGTGCGTGTTAGTCATCAATTACGGAGTATTTTAAGTACGACATGAAAATTGAGTATTTTGCTTGTGTTACACTTCATTTTAAACATATTTTTAAAAAATATCTTCATTGAATTTTTGGAAGGTGTTATACTTCCGTTTTTGCATTTTTAAGAAATTTGTGTGTGTTAGTCATCAATTACGGAGTATTTTGAGTACGACATGAAAATTTAGTATTTTTCTTTTGTTACACTTCAATTTTAACATTTTAAAAAACTATCTTTATTGAATTTTTTGGAGTTGTTAGACCTCAGCTTTTGCATTTTTAAGAAATTTTGGAAAAAAATGAAATTTGTGTGTGTTAATCTTAAATTACGGATTATTTTTAGTACGACAAGAAAATTGAGTATTTTTCTTGTGTTACACTTCAATTTTAACATTTTTAAAAAAAATATCTTAATTGAATTTTTTGAAGGTGTCAGACTTCTGTTTTTGCATTTTTAAGAAATTTTCGAAAGAATTGAAATTTGTGTGTGTTAGTCTTCAATTACGCAGTATTTTGAGTAAGACATGAAAATTGAGTATTTTTCATGTGATACACTTCAATTTTAACATTTATTAAAAAAAATATTTTAATTGAATTTTTTGAAGGTGTAGGACTTCTGTTTTTGCATTTTTTAAAACATTTTCGAAAAAATTGAAATTTGTATGTGTTAGTCATCAATTACGGAGTATTTTGAGTACGACATGAAAATTGAACATTTTTCTTATGCTACACTTCATTTTTAACATATTTTTAAAAAATATCTTCATTGAATTTTTTGAAGGTGTTATACTTCCGTTTTTGCAGTTTTAAGAAATTTTTGAAAAAATTGAAATTTTTGTGTGTTAGTCTTCAATTACGGAGTATTTTGAGTACGACATGAAAATTCAGTATTTTTCTTTTGTTACACTTCAATTTTAACATTTTAAAAAAACATCTTAATTGAATTTTTTGGAGTTGTTAGACTTCAGCTTTTGCATTTTTAAGAAATTTTGGAAAAAAATGAAATTTGTGTGTGTTAATCTTCAATTACGGAGTATTTTAATTACGACAAGAAAATTGAGTATTTTTCTTGTGTTACACTTCATTTTTAACATTTTAAAAAAAATATCTTAATTGAATTTTTTGAAGGTGTTAGACTTCTGTTTTTGCATTTTTATGAAATTTTCGAAAGAATTGAAATTTGTGTGTGTTAGTCTTCAATTACGGAGTATTTTGAGTACGACATGAAAATTGAGTATTTTTCTTGTGTTACACTTCAATTTTAACATTTTGAACAAATAATATTTTAATTGAATTTTTTGAAGGTGTTAGACTTCTGTTTTTAGATTTTTTAAAAAAATTTCGAAAAAATTGAAATTTTTGTGTGTTAGTCATCAATTACGGATTATTTGGAGTACATCACGAAAATTGAGTATTTTGCTTGTGTTAACCTTCATTTTTAAATTTTTTTAAAAAAATATCTTAATTCAATTTTTTTATGGCGTTATACTTCCGTTTTTGCATTTTTAAGAAATTTTTGAAAAAAATTGAAATTTGTGTGTGTTAGTCTTCAATTACGGAGTATTTTAAGTACGACAAGAAAATTGATTATATTTCTTGTGTTACACTTCAATTTTAACATTTTTAAAAAAAAAAATCTTAATTGAATTTTTTGAAGGTGTTAGACTTCTGTTTTTGCATTTTTAAGAAATTTTCAAAAGAATTAAAATTTGTGTGTGTTAGTCTTCAATTACGGAGTATTTTTATTACGTCACAAAAATTGAGTATTTTGCTTGTGTTACACTTCATTTTGAATATTTTTTTAAAAAATATCTTGATTCAATTTTTTGATGGTGTTATACTGCCGTTTTTGCATTTTTAAGAAATTTTTGAAAAAAATTGAAATTTGTGTGTGTTAGTCTTCAATTACGAAGTATTTTAAGTACGACAAGAAAATTGAGTATTTTTCTTGTGTTACACTTCAATTTTAACTTATTCAAAAAAAAATATCTTCATTGAATTTTTTGAAGGTGTTAGACTTCTCTTTTTGCATTTTTAAGAAATTTTCGAAAGAATTGAAATTTGTGTGTGTTAGTCTTCAATTACGGAGTATTTTCAGTACGACATGAAAATTGAGTATTTTTCTTGTGTTACACTTCAATTTTAACATTTTAAAAAAAAATATTTTAATTGAATTTTTTCAAGGAGTTAGACTTCAGTGTTTGGATTTTTTTAAAAATTTTCGAAAAAATTGAAATTTGTGTGTGTTAGTCATCAATAACGGAGTATTTTGAGTACATCACGAAAATTGAGTATTTTGCTTGTGTTAACCTTCATTTTTAAATTTTTTTAAAAAAAATCTTAATTCAATTTTTTTATGGCGTTATACTTCCGTTTTTGCATTTTTAAGAAATTTTTGAAAAAAATTGAAATTTGTGTGTGTTAGTTTTCAATTACGGAGTATTTTAAGTACGACAAGAAAATTGATTATTTTTCTTGTGTTACACTTCAATTTTAACATTTTTTAAAAAAAAAATCTTAAGTGAATTTTTTGAAGGTGTTAGACTTTTGTTTTTGCATTTTTAAGAAATTTTCGAAAGAATTAAAATTTGTGTGTGTTAGTCTTCAATTACGGAGTATTTTTATTACGTCACAAAAATTGAGTATTTTGCTTGTGTTACACTTCATTTTGAATATTTTTTTAAAAAATATCTTAATTCAATTTTTTGATGGTGTTATACTGCCGTTTTTGCATTTTTATGAAATTTTTGAAAAAATTGAAATTTGTGTGTGTTAGTCTTCAATTACGGAGTATTTTAAGTACGACAAGAAAATTGAGTATTTTTCTTGTGTCACACTTCAATTTTAACTTATTTAAAAAAAAATATTTTCATTGAATTTTTTGAAGGTGTCAGACTTCTGTTTTTGCATTTTTAAGAAATTTTCGAAAGAATTGAAATTTTGTGTGTTAGTCTTCAATTACGGAGTATTTTCCGTACGACATGAAAATTGAGTATTTTTCTTGTGTTACACTTCAATTTTAACATTTTAAAAAAAAAATATTTTAATAGAATTTTTTCGAGGAGTTAGACTTCAGTGTTTGGATTTTTTTAAAAATTTTCGAAAAAATTGAAATTTGTGTGTGTTAGTCATCAATAACGGTGTATTTTGAGTACGACATGAAAATTGAGTATTTTGCTTGTGTTACACTTCATTTTTAACATTTTTTAAAAAAATATCTTAATTGAATTTTTTGAAGGTGTTAGACTTCTGTTTTTGCATTTTTACGAAATTTCGAAAGAATTGAAATTTGTGTGTGTTAGTCATCAATTATGGAGTATTTTGAGTACGACATGAAAATTCAGTATTTTTTTTGTGTTAACACTTCAATTTTAACATTTTTAAAAAAAAATATTTTAATTGAATTTTTGTAGGAGTTAGACTTCTATTTTGGCATTTTTTTTTAAAATTTTCAAAAAAATTGAAATTTGTGTGTGTTTGTCATCAATTACGGAGTATTTTGAGTACGACATGAAAATTGAGTATTTTGGTTGTGTTACACTTCATTTTTAACATATTTTTACAAAAATATCTTCATTGAATTTTTTGAAGGTGTTATACTTCCGTTTTTGCATTTTTAAGAAATTTGTGTGTGTTAGTCATCAATTATGGAGTATTTTGAGTACGACATGAAAATTCAGTATTTTTCTTTTGTTACACTTCAATTTTAACATTTAAAAAAAATATCTTAATTGAATTTGTTGGAGTTGTTAGACTTCAGCCATTGCATTTTTAAGAAATTTTGGAAAAAAATGAAATTTGTGTGTGTTAGTCTTCAATTACGGAGTATTTTAAGTACGACAAGAAAATTGAGTATTTTTCTTGTGTTGCACGTCAATTTTAACATTTTTTTAAAAAAATATCTTAATTGAATTTTTTGAAGGTGTTAGACTTCTGTTTTTGCATTTTTAAGAAATTTTCGAAAGAATTGAAATTTGTGTGTGTTAGTCTTCAATTACGGAGTATTTTGAGTACGCCATGAAAATTGAGTATTTTTATTGTGTTACACTTCAATTTTAATATTTATTAAAAAAACTATTTTAATTGAATTTTTTGAAGGTGTTGGATTTCTGTTTTTGCATTTTTTAAAACATTTTCGAAAAAATTGAAATTTGTGTGTGTTAGTCATCAATAACGCAGTATTTTGAGTACGACATGAAAATTGAATATTTTTCTTGTGCTACACTTCTTTTTTAACATATTTTTAAAAAATATCTTCATTGAATTTTTTGAAGATGCAGTACTTCCGTTTTTGGATTTTTAAGAAAGTTTTGAAAAAATTGAAATTTTTGTGTGTTAGTCTTCAATTACGGAGTATTTTCAGTACGACATGAAAATTCAGTATTTTTCTTATGTTACACTTCAATTTTAACATTTTAAAAAAATATCTTAATTGACTTTTTTGGAGTTGTTAGACTTTAGCTTTTGCATTTTTAAGAAATTTTGGAAAAAAATGAAATTTGTGTGTGTTAGTCTTCAATTAGGGAGTATTTTAATTACGACAAGAAAATTGTGTATTTTTCTTGTGTTACACTTCATTTTTAACATTTTAAAAAAAAATATCTTAATTGAATTTTTTGAAGGTGTTAGACTTCTGTTTTTGCATTTTTATGAAATTTTCGAAAGAATTGAAATTTGTGTGTGTTAGTCTTCAATTACGGAGTATTTTGAGTACGACATGAAAATTGAGTATTTTTCTTGTGTTACACTTCAATTTTAACATTTTGAAAAAAAAATATTTTAACTGAATTTTTTGAAGGTGTTAGACTTCTGTTTTTAGATTTTTTAAAAAAATTTCGAAAAAATTGAAATTTGTGTGTGTTAGTCATGAATTACGTAGTATTTTGAGTACGTCACGAAAATTGAGTATTTTGCTTGTGTTACACTTCATTTTGAACATTTTTTTAAAAAATATCTTAATTCAATTTTTTGATGGTGTTATACTTCCGTTTTTGCATTTTTATGAAATTTTTGAAAAAATTGAAATTTGTGTGTGTTAGTCTTCAATTACGGAGTATTTTAAGTATGACAAGAAAATTGAGTATTTTTCTTGTGTTACACTTCAATTATAACTTTTAAAAAAAAAAATATATTCATTGAATTTTTTGAAGGTGTTAGACTTCTGTTTTTGCATTTTTAAGAAATTTTCGAAAGAATTAAAATTTGGGTGTGTTAGTCTTCAATTACGGAGTATTTTGAGTACGACATGAAAATTGAGTACTTTTTTGGGTTAACACTTCAATTTTAACATTTTTTAAAAAAAATATTTTAATTGAATTTTTGAAGGAGTTAGACTTCTATTTTTGCATTTTATTAAAAAATTCCGAAAAAATTGAAATTTGTGTGTGTTAGTCATCAATTCCGGAGTATTTTGAGTACGACATGAAAATTGAGTATTTTGTTTGTGTTACACTTCATTTTTAACATATTTAAAAAAAATATCTTCATTGAATTTTTTGAAGGTGTTATACTTCCGTTTTTGCATTTTTAAGAAATTTGTGTGTGTTATTCATCAATTACGGAGTATTTTGAGTACGACATAAAAATTCAGTATTTTTCTTTTGTTACACTTCAATTTTAACATTTAAAAAAAATATCTTAATTGAATTTTTTGGAGTTGTTAGACTTCAGCTTTTGCATTTTTAACAAAATTTGGAAAAAAATGAAATTTGTGTGTGTTAGTCTTCAATTACGGAGTATTTTAAGTACGACAAGAAAATTGAGTATTTTTCTTGTGTTGCACTTCAATTTTAACATTTTTTAAAAAAAATATCTTAATTTAATTTTTTGAAGATGGACTTCTGTTTTTGCATTTTTAAGAAATTTTCGAAAGAATTGAAATTTGTGTGTGTTAGTCTTCAATTACGGAGTATTTTGAGTACGCCATGAAAATTGAGTATTTTTCTTGTGTCACACTTCAATTTTAACATTTATTAAAATAACTCTTTTTATTGAATTTTTTGAAGGTGTTGGACTTCTGTTTTTGCATTTTTTAAAACATTTTCGAAAAAATTGAAATTTTTGTGTGTTAGTCATCAATTACGGAGTATTTTGAGTACGACATGAAAATTGAATATTTTTCTTGTGCTACACTTCATTTTTAACATATTTTTAAAAAATATCTTCATTGAATTTGTTGAAGGTGTTATACTTCCGTTTTTGCATTTTTAAGAAATTTTTGAAAAAATTGAAAATTTTGTGTGTTAGTCTTCAATTATGGAGTATTTTCAGCACGACATGAAAATTCAGTATTTTTCTTTTGTTACACCTCAATTTTAACATTTGGAAAAAATATCTTAATTGAATTTTTTGGAGTTGTTAGACTTCTGCTTTTGCATTTTTAATAAATTTTGGAAAAAAATGGAATTTGTGTGTGTTAGTCTTCAATTACGGAGTATTTTAATTACGAAAGGAAAATTGAGTATTTTTCTTGTGTTACACTTCATTTTTAACATTTTTTAAAAAAAATATCTTAATTGAATTTTTTGAAGGTGTTAGACTTCTGTTTTTGCATTTTTATGAAATTTTCGAAAGAATTGAAATTTGTGTGTGTTAGTCTTCAATTACGGAGTATTTTGTGTACGACATGAAAATTGAGTATTTTCCTTGTGTTACACTTCAATTTTAACAATTAAAAAAAAAAATATTTTGATTGAATTTTTTGAAGGTGTTAGACTTCTGTTTTTGCATTTTTTAAAAAATTTTCGAAAAAATTGAAATTTGTGTGTGTTAGTCATGAATAACGGAGTATTTTGAGTATGACACGAAAATTGAGTATTTTTCTTGTGTTACACTTCATTTTTAACATTTTTAAAAAAATATATCCTAATTCAATTTTTTGAAGGTGTTATACTTCCGTTTTTGCATTTTTAAGAAATTTTTGAAAAAATTGAAATTTGTGTGTGTTAGTCTTCAATTACGGAGTATGTTAAGTACGACAAGAAAATTGAGTATTTTTCCTGTGTTACACTTCAATTTTAACATTTAAAAAAAAATGTCTTAATTGATTTTTTTGAAGGTGTTAGACTTATGTTTTTGCATTTTTAAGAAATTTTCGAAAGAATTAAAATTTGTGTGTGTTAGTCTTCAATTACGGAGTATTTTGAGTACGACATGAAAATTGAGTATTTTTCTTGTGTTACACTTCAATTTTAACATTTAAAAAAAATATTTTAATTGAATTTTTTGAAGGTGTTGGACTTCTGTTTTTGCATTTTTATGAAATTTTCGAAAGAATTGAAATTTGTGTGTGTTAGTCTTCAATTACGGAGTATTTTGAGTACGACATGAAAATTGAGTATTTTTCTTGTGTTACACTTCAATTTTAAAATTAAAAAAAAAATATTTTAATTGAATTTTTTGAAGGTGTTAGACTTCTGTTTTTGCATTTTTTAAAACAATTTCGAAAAAATTGAAATTTGTGTGTGTTAGTCTTCAATTACGGAGTATTTTGAGTACGACACGAAAATTGAGTATTTTGCTTGTGTTACACTTCATTTTTAACATTTTTTTAAAAAATATCTTAATTCAATTTTCTGAAGGTGTTATACTTCCGTTTTTTCATTTTTAAGAAATTTTTGAAAAAATTGAAATTTTTGTGTGTTAATCTTCAATTACGGAGTATTTTAAGTACGACAAGAAAATTGAGTATTTTTCTTGTGTTACACTTCAATTTTAACATTTTTAAAAAAAAATATCTTAATTGAATTTTTTGAAGGTGTTAGACTTCTGTTTATGCATTTTTAAGAAATTTTCGAAAGAATTAAAATTTGTGTGTGTTAATCTTAAATTACGGAGTATTTTGAGTACGACATGAAAATTGTGTATTTTTCTTGTGTTACACTTCAATTTTAACATTTTTTAAAAAAAATATCTTAATTGAATTTTTTGAAGGTGTTAGACTTCTGTTTTTGCATTTTTAAGAAATTTTCGAAAGAATTAAAATTTGTGTGTGTTAGTCTTCAATTACGGAGTATTTTGAGTACGACATGAAAATTGTGTATTTTTCTTGTGTTACACTTCAATTTTAACATTTAAAAAAAAAATATTTTGATTGAATTTTTTGAAGGTGTTAGACTTCTGTTTTTGCATTTTTTAAAAAATTTTCGAAAAAATTGAAATTTGTGTGTGTTAGTCATGAATAACGGAGTATTTTGAGTATGACACGAAAATTGAGTATTTTTCTTGTGTTACACTACATTTTTAACATTTTTAAAAAAATATATCCTAATTCAATTTTTTGAAGGTGTTATACTTCCGTTTTTGCATTTTTAAGAAATTTTTGAAAAAATTGAAATTTGTGTGTGTTAGTCTTCAATTACGGAGTATGTTAAGTACGACAAGAAAATTGAGTATTTTTCCTGTGTTACACTTCAATTTTAACATTTAAAAAAAAAATGTCTTAATTGAATTTTTTGAAGGTGTTAGACTTATGTTTTTGCATTTTTAAGAAATTTTCGAAAGAATTAAAATTTGTGTGTGTTAGTCTTCAATTACGGAGTATTTTGAGTACGACATGAAAATTGAGTATTTTTCTTGTGTTACACTTCAATTTTAACATTTAAAAAAAATTATTTTAATTGAATTTTTTGAAGGTGTTGGACTTCTGTTTTTGCATTTTTATGAAATTATCGAAAGAATTGAAATTTGTGTGTGTTAGTCTTCAATTACGGAGTATTTTGAGTACGACATGAAAATTGAGTATTTTTCTTGTGTTACACTTCAATTTTAAAATTAAAAAAAAAATATTTTAATTGAATTTTTAGAAGGTGTTAGGCTTCTGTTTTTGCATTTTTTAAAACAATTTCGAAAAAATTCAAATTTGTGTGTGTTAGTCATCAATTACGGAGTATTTTGAGTACGACACGAAAATTGAGTATTTTGCTTGTGTTACACATCTTTTTTAACATTTTTTTAAAAAATATCTTAATTCAATTTTTTGAAGGTGTTATACTTCCGTTTTTTCATTTTTAAGAAATTTTTGAAAAAATTGAAATTTGTGTGTGTTAGTCTTCAATTACGGAGTATTTTAAGTACGACAAGAAAATTGAGTATTTTTCTTGTGTTACATTTCAATTTTAACATTTTTTAAAAAAAATATCTTAATTGAATTTTTTGAAGGTGTTAGACTTCTATTTTTGCATTTTTAAGAAATTTTCGAAAGAATTAAAATTTGTGTGTGTTAGTCTTCAATTACGGAGTATTTTGAGTACAACATGAAAATTGTGTATTTTTCTTGTGTTACACTTCAATTTTAACATTTAAAAAAAAAATATTTTAATTGAATTTTTTCAAGGAGTTAGACTTCAGTTTTTGGATTTTTTAAAAAAATTTCGAAAAAATAGAAATTTGTGTGTGTTAGTCATCAATAACGGAGTATTTTGAGTACGACATGAAAATTGAGTATTTTGCTTGTGTTACACTTCATTTTTAACATTTTAAAAAAAAAAATCTTAATTGAATTTTTTGAAGGTGTTAGACTTCAGTTTTTGCATTTTTACGAAATTTTCGAAAGAATTGAAATTTGTGTGCGTTAGTCTTCAATTACGGAGTATTTTGAGTACGACATGAAAATTGAGTATTTTTCTTGTGTTACACTTTAATTTTAACATTTTTTAAAAAAAATATTTTAATTTAATTGTTGAAGGAGTTAGACTTCTATTTTTGCATTTTTTAAAAAAATTTCGAAAAAATTGAAATTTGTGTGTGTTAGTCATCAATTACGGAGTATTTTGAGTACGACATGAAAATTGAGTATTTTTCTTGTGTTAGACTTCATTTTAAAGATATTTTAAAAAAATATCTTCATTGAATTTTTTGAAGGTGTTATACTTCCGTTTTTGCATTTTTAAAAAATTTTTGTGGGTTAGTCATCAATTACGGAGTATTTTGAGTACGACATGAAAATTCAGTATTTTTCTTTTGTTACACTCCAATTTTAACATTTAAAAAAAATATCTTAATTGAATTTTTTGGAGTTGTTAGACTTCAGCTTTTGCATTTTTAAAAAATTTTAGAAAAAAATGAAATATGTGTGTGTTAGTCTTCAATTACGGAGTATTTTAAGTACGACAAGAAAATTGAGTATTTTTCTTGTGTTACACTTCAATTGTAACATTTTTTTAAAAAAACATCTTAATTGAAATTTTTGAAGGTGTTAGACTTCTGTTTTTGCATTTTTAAGAAATTTTCCAAAGAATAGAAATTTGTGTGTGTTAGTCTTCAATTACGGATTATTTTGAGTACGACATGAAAATTGAATATTTTTCTTGTGCTACACTACATTTTTAACATATTTTTAAAAAATATCTGCATTGAATTTTTTGAAGGTGTTATACTTTCGTTTTTGCCTTTTTAAGAAATTTTTGAATAAATTGAAATTTGTGTGTGTTAGTCTTCAATTACGGAGTATTTTGAGTACGACATGAAAATTCAGTATTTTCTTTTGTTACACTTCAATTTTAACATTTAAAAAAAATATCTTAATTGATTTTTTTGGAGTTGTTAGACTTCAACTTTTGCATTTTTAAGAAATTTTGGAAAAAAATGGAATTTGTGCGTGTTAGTCTTCAATTACGGAGTATTTTAATTACGACAAGAAAATTGAGTATTTTTCTTGTGTTACACTTCATTTTTGACATTTTAAAAAAAAATATCTTAATTGAATTCTTTGAAGGTGTCAGACTTCTGTTTTTGCATTTTTATGAAATTTTCGAAAGAATTGAAATATGTGTATGATAGTCTTCACTTACGGGTTATTTTGAGTACGACATGAAAATTGAGTACTTTGCTTGTGTTATACATCATTTTTAACATAGTTTTAAAAAAATATCTTCATTGAATTTTTTGAAGGTTTTATACTTCCGTTTTTGCATTTTTATGAAATTTGTGTGTGTTAGTCATCAATTACAGAGTATTTTGAGTACGACATGAAAATTCAGTATTTTTCTTTTGTTACACTTCAATTTTAACATTTTAAAAAAAATATCTTAATTGAATTTTTTGGAGTTGTTAGACTACAGCTTTTGCATTTTTAAGAAATTTTGGAAAAAAATGAAATTTGTGTGTGTTAGTCTTCAATTACGGAGTATTTTAAGTACGACAGGAAAATTGAGTATTTTTCTTGTGTTACACTTAAATTTTAACATTTTTTGAAAAAAACATCTTCATTGAATTTTTTGAAGGTGTTAGACTTATGTTTTCGCATTTTTAATAAATTATCGAAAGAATTGAAATTTGTGTGTGTTAGTCTTCAATTACGGAGTATTTTGAGTACGACATGAAAATTGAGTATTTTTCTTGTGTTACACTTCAATTTTAACATTTATTAAAAAAAATATTTTAATTGAATTTTTTGAAGGTGTTGGACTTCTGTTTTTGCATTTTTTAAAACATTTTCGAAAAAATTGAAATTTGTGTGTGTTAGTCATCAATTACGGAGTATTTTGAGTACGACATGAAAATTGAATATTTTTCTTGTACTACACTTCATTTTTAACATATTTTTAAAAAATATCTTCATTGAATTTTTTGAAGGTGTTATACTTCCGTTTTTGCATTTTTAAGAAATTTTTGAATAAATTGAAATTTTTGTGTGTTAGTCTTCAATTACGGAGTATTTTGAGTACGACATGAAAATTCAGAATTTTTCTTGTGTTACACTTCAATTTTAACATTTTTTGAAAAAAACATCTTCATTGAATTTTTTGAAGGTGTTAGACTTACGTTTTTGCATTTTTAAGAAATTTCGGAAAGAATTGAAATTTGTGTGTGTTAGTCTTCAATTACGGAGTATTTTGAGTACGACAAGAAAATTGAGTATTTTTCTTGTGTTACACTTTAATTTTAACATTTATTAAAAAAAATATTTTAATTGAATTTTTTGATGGTGTTGGGCTTCTATTTTTGCATTTTTTAAAAAAATTTCGAAAAAATTGAAATTTGTGTGTGTTAGTCATCAATTACGGAGTATTTTGAGTACGACATGAAAATTGAGTATTTTTCTTGTGTTAGACTTCATTTTAAAGATATTTTAAAAAAATATCTTCATTGAATTTTTTGAAGGTGTTATACTTCCGTTTTTGCATTTTTAAAAAATTTTTGTGGGTTAGTCATCAATTACGGAGTATTTTGAGTACGACATGAAAATTCAGTATTTTTCTTTTGTTACACTCCAATTTTAACATTTAAAAAAAATATCTTAATTGAATTTTTTGGAGTTGTTAGACTTCAGCTTTTGCATTTTTAAAAAATTTTAGAAAAAAATGAAATATGTGTGTGTTAGTCTTCAATTACGGAGTATTTTAAGTACGACAAGAAAATTGAGTATTTTTCTTGTGTTACACTTCAATTGTAACATTTTTTTAAAAAAACATCTTAATTGAAATTTTTGAAGGTGTTAGACTTCTGTTTTTGCATTTTTAAGAAATTTTCCAAAGAATAGAAATTTGTGTGTGTTAGTCTTCAATTACGGATTATTTTGAGTACGACATGAAAATTGAATATTTTTCTTGTGCTACACTACATTTTTAACATATTTTTAAAAAATATCTGCATTGAATTTTTTGAAGGTGTTATACTTTCGTTTTTGCCTTTTTAAGAAATTTTTGAATAAATTGAAATTTGTGTGTGTTAGTCTTCAATTACGGAGTATTTTGAGTACGACATGAAAATTCAGTATTTTCTTTTGTTACACTTCAATTTTAACATTTAAAAAAAATATCTTAATTGATTTTTTTGGAGTTGTTAGACTTCAACTTTTGCATTTTTAAGAAATTTTGGAAAAAAATGGAATTTGTGCGTGTTAGTCTTCAATTACGGAGTATTTTAATTACGACAAGAAAATTGAGTATTTTTCTTGTGTTACACTTCATTTTTGACATTTTAAAAAAAAATATCTTAATTGAATTCTTTGAAGGTGTCAGACTTCTGTTTTTGCATTTTTATGAAATTTTCGAAAGAATTGAAATATGTGTATGATAGTCTTCACTTACGGGTTATTTTGAGTACGACATGAAAATTGAGTACTTTGCTTGTGTTATACATCATTTTTAACATAGTTTTAAAAAAATATCTTCATTGAATTTTTTGAAGGTTTTATACTTCCGTTTTTGCATTTTTATGAAATTTGTGTGTGTTAGTCATCAATTACAGAGTATTTTGAGTACGACATGAAAATTCAGTATTTTTCTTTTGTTACACTTCAATTTTAACATTTTAAAAAAAATATCTTAATTGAATTTTTTGGAGTTGTTAGACTACAGCTTTTGCATTTTTAAGAAATTTTGGAAAAAAATGAAATTTGTGTGTGTTAGTCTTCAATTACGGAGTATTTTAAGTACGACAGGAAAATTGAGTATTTTTCTTGTGTTACACTTAAATTTTAACATTTTTTGAAAAAAACATCTTCATTGAATTTTTTGAAGGTGTTAGACTTATGTTTTCGCATTTTTAATAAATTATCGAAAGAATTGAAATTTGTGTGTGTTAGTCTTCAATTACGGAGTATTTTGAGTACGACATGAAAATTGAGTATTTTTCTTGTGTTACACTTCAATTTTAACATTTATTAAAAAAAATATTTTAATTGAATTTTTTGAAGGTGTTGGACTTCTGTTTTTGCATTTTTTAAAACATTTTCGAAAAAATTGAAATTTGTGTGTGTTAGTCATCAATTACGGAGTATTTTGAGTACGACATGAAAATTGAATATTTTTCTTGTACTACACTTCATTTTTAACATATTTTTAAAAAATATCTTCATTGAATTTTTTGAAGGTGTTATACTTCCGTTTTTGCATTTTTAAGAAATTTTTGAATAAATTGAAATTTTTGTGTGTTAGTCTTCAATTACGGAGTATTTTGAGTACGACATGAAAATTCAGAATTTTTCTTGTGTTACACTTCAATTTTAACATTTTTTGAAAAAAACATCTTCATTGAATTTTTTGAAGGTGTTAGACTTACGTTTTTGCATTTTTAAGAAATTTCGGAAAGAATTGAAATTTGTGTGTGTTAGTCTTCAATTACGGAGTATTTTGAGTACGACAAGAAAATTGAGTATTTTTCTTGTGTTACACTTTAATTTTAACATTTATTAAAAAAAATATTTTAATTGAATTTTTTGATGGTGTTGGGCTTCTATATTTGCATTTTTTTTAACATTTTCGAAAAAATTGAAATTTGTGTGTGTTAGTTATCAATTACGGAGTATTTTGAGTACGACATGAAAATTGAATATTTTTCTTGTGCTACACTTAATTTTTAACATATTTTTAAAAAATATCTTCATTGAATTTTTTGAAGGTGTTATACTTCCGTTTTTGCATTTTTAAGAAATTTGTGTGTGTTAGTCTTCAATTACGGAGTATTTTGAGTTCGACATGAAAATTCAGTATTTTTCTTTTGTTACACTTCAATTTTAACATTTTAAAAAAATATCTTAATTGAATTTTTTGGAGTTGTTAGACTTCAGCTTTTGCATTTTTAAGAAATTTTGGAAAAAAATGAAATTTGTGTGTGTTAGTCTTCAATTACGGAGTATTTTAATTACGACAAGAAAATTGAGTATTTTTCTTGTGTTACACTTCATTTTTAACATTTTTAAAAAAAAATATCTTAATTGAATTTTTTTGAAGGTGTCAGACTTCTGTTTTTGCATTTTTATGAAATTTTCGATAGAATTGAAATTTGTGTGTGTTAGTCTTCAATTACAGAGTATTTTGAGTACGACATGAAAATTGAGTAATTTTCTTGTGTTACACTTCAATTTTAACATTTTAAAAAAACATATTTTCATTGAATTTTTTAAAGGTGTTAGACTTCTGTTTTTGCATTTTTTAAAAAAATTTCGAAAAAATTGAAATTTGTGTGTGTTAGTCATCAATAACGGAGTATTTTGAGTACAACATGAAAATTGAGTATTTTGGTTGTGTTACACTTCATTTTTAACATTTAAAAAAAAAACATCTTAATTGAATTTTTTGAAGGTGTTAGACTTCTGTTTTTGCATTTTTACGAAATTTTCGAAAGAATTGAAATTTGTGTATGTTAGTCTTCAATTACGGAGTATTTTGAGTACGACATGAAAATTGAGTATTTATCTTGTGTTACACTTCAATTTTAACATTTATTAAAAAAAATATTTTCATTGAATTTTTTGAAGGTGTTGGACTTCTTTTTTTGCATTTTTCAAAACATTTTCGAAAAAATTGAAATTTGTTTGTGTTAGTCATCAATAACGGAGTATTTTGAGTACGACATGAAAATTGAGTATTTTTCTTGTGTTACACTTCATTTTTAACATATTTTTAAAAAATATCTTGATTGAATTTTTTGAAGGTGTTATGATTTCGTTTTTGCATTTTTAAGAAATTTGTGTGTGTTAGTATTCAATTACGGAGTATTTTGAGTACGACATGAAAATTCAGTATTTTTCTTTTGTTACACTTCAATTTTAACATTTAAAAAAAATATCTTAATTGAATTTTTTGGAGTTGCTATATTTCAGATTTTGTATTTTTAAGAAAATTTGGAAAAAAATGAAATTTGTGTGTGTTAGTCTTCAATTACGGAGTATTTTAATTACGACAAGAAAATTGAGTATTTTTCTTGTGTTACACTTCATATTTAACATTTTTAAAAAAAAATATCTTAATTGATTTTTTTGAAGGTGTTAGACTTCTGTTTTTGCATTTTTATGAAATTTTCGAAAGAATTGAAATTTGTGTGTATTAGTCTTCAATTACGGAGTATTTTGAGTACGACATGAAAATTGAGTATTTTTGTTGTGTTACACATCAATATTAACATTTAAAAAAAAAATATTTTAATTGAATTTTATGAAGGTGTTAGACTTCTATTTTTACATTTTTTAAAAAAATTTCAAAAAAATTGAAATTTGTGTGTCTTAGTCATCATTTACGAAGTATTTTGAGTACGACACGAAAATTGAGTATTTTGCTTGTGTTACACTTCATTTTTAACATTTTTTTAAAAAATATGTTAATTGAATTTTTTGAAGGTGTTATACTTCTGTTTTTGCATTTTTACGAAATTTTCGAAAGAACTGAAATTTGTTTGTGTTAGTCTTCAATTACGGAGTATTTTGAGTACGACATGAAAATTGAGTATTTTTCTCGTGTTACACTTCATTTTTAACATTTTTGAAAAAAATATCTTAATTGAATTTTTTGAAGGTGTTATACTTCCGTTTTTGCAGTTTTAAGAAATTTTTGAAAAAATTGAAATTTTTGTGTGTTAGTCTTCAATTACGGAGTATTTTGAGTACGACATGAAAATTCAGTATTTTTCTTGTGTTACACTTCATTTTTAACATTTAAAAAAAATATATATTAATTGAATTTTTTGATGGTGGTATTCTTCCGTTTTTGCATTTTTATGAAATTTTTGAAAATATTGAAATTTTTGTGTGTTAGTCTTCAATTACGGAGTATGTTGAGTACGGCATGAAAATTCGGTATTTTCTTTTGTTACAATTCAATTTTAACATTTAAAAAAAATATCTTAATTGAATTTTTTGGAGTTGTTAGACTTCAGCTTTTGCATTTTTAAGAAATTTTGGAAAAAAATGAAATTTGTGTGTGTTAGTCTTCAATTACAGGGTATTTTAAGTACGACAAGAAAATTGAGTTTTTATCTTGTGTTACTCTTCAATTTTAACATTTTAAAAAAAAAATAACTTCATTGAAATTTTAGAAAGTGTTAGACTTCTGTTTTTGCATTTTTAAGAAATTTTCGAAAGAATTGAAATTTGTGTGTGTTAGTCTTCAATTACGGAGTATTTTGAGTACGATAAGAAAATTGACTATTTTTCTTTTGTTACACTTCAATTTTAACATTTTTTCAAACAAATATTTTAATTGAATTTTTTGAAGGTGTTAGACTTCTGTTTTTGCATTTTTTTAAAAAGTTTCGAAAAAATTAAAATTTGAGTGTGTTAGTCATCAATTACGGATTATTTTGAGTAGGACATGAAAATTGAGTATTTTGCTTGTGTTACACTTCATTTTTAACATTTTATAAAAAATATATTAATAGAATTTTTTGAAGGTGTTATTCTTCGGTTTTTACATTTTTAAGAAATTTTTGAAAAAATTGAAATTTTTGTTTGCTTGTCTTCAATTACGGAGTATTTTGAGTGCGACATGAAAATTCAGTAGTTTTATTTTGTTACACTTCAATTTTACAATTTTAAAAAATATCTTAATTGAATATTTTGGTGTTGTTAGACTTCAGATTTTGCATTTTTATGAAATTTTGGAAAAAAATGAAATTTGTGTGTGTTAGTCTTCAATTACGGAGTATTTTCAGTACGACATGAAAATTGAGTATTTTTCTTGTGTTACACTTCAATTTTAACATTTTAAAAAAAAAATATCTTCATTGTATTTTTTGAAGGTGTTAGACTTCTCTTTTTGCATTTTTAATAAATTTTCGAAAGAATTGAAATTTGTGTGTCTTAGTCTTCAATTACGGAGTATTTCGAGTACGACATGAAAATTGAGTATTTTTCTTGTGTTACACTTCAATTTTAACATTTTAAAAAAAAAATATCTTAATTGCATTTTTTTAAGGTGTTAGACTTCTGTTTTTGCATTGTTTAAAAAAATTTCGAAAAAATTGAAATTTGTGTGTGTTTGTCTTCAATTACGGAGTATTTTGAGTACGACATGAAAATTCAGTATTTTTCTTTTGTTACACTTCAATTTTAACATTTAAAAAAAATATCTTAATCGAATTTTTTGAAGTTGTTAGACTTCAGCTTTTGCTTTTTTAAGAAATTTTGGAAAAAATGAAATTTGAGTGTGTTAGTCTTCAATTACGGAGTATTTTGAGTACGACATGAAAATTGAGTATTTTTCTTGTGTTACACTTCAATTTTAATTTTGCTTGTGTTACACTTCATTTTTAACATTTTCAAAAAAAATATCTTAATAGAATTTTTTGAAGGTGTTATTCTTCCCTTTTTGCATTTATAAGAAATTTTTGTGTGTTAGT
Source organism: Luzula sylvatica (assembly GCA_946800325.1). NCBI lineage: Eukaryota > Viridiplantae > Streptophyta > Magnoliopsida > Poales > Juncaceae > Luzula > Luzula sylvatica. The sequence continues at coordinate 59,206,641 of OX326961.1, read as the reverse complement.
CTTCAATTACGGAGTATTTTGAGTACGACGTGAAAATTTAGTATATTTCTTTTGTTACACTACAATTTTAACATTTTAAAAAAATATCTTAATTGAATTTTTTGGAGTTGTTAGACTTCAGCTTTTGCATTTTTAAGAAATTTTGGAAAAAAATGAAATTTGTGTGTGTTAGTCTTCAATTACGGAGTATTTTAAGTACGACAAGAAAATTGAGTTTTTATCTTGTGTTACACTTCAATTTTAATATTTTTTTAAAAAAATATCTTAATTGAATTTTTTTGAAGGTGTTAGACTTCTGTTTTTGCATTTTTAAAAATTTTTCCAAAAAATTGAAATTTGTGTGCGTTAGTTATCAATAACGGAGTATTTTGAGTACGACATGAAAATTGAAATTTTAGATTGTGTTACACTTCATTTTTAAAATTTTTAAAAAAAATATCTTAATTGAATTTTTTGAAGGTGTTAGACTTCTGTTTTTGCATTTTTACGAAATTTTCGAAAGAATTGAAATTTGTGTGTGTTAGTCTTCAATTACGGAGTATTTTGAGTACGACATGAAAATTGAGTATTTTTCTTGTGTTACACTTCATTTTTAACATTTCAAAAAAAAAATATCTTAATTGAAATTTTTGAAGGTGTTATACTTCCGTTTTTGCATTTTAAAGAAAGTTTTGAAAAAATTAAAATATTCGTGTGTTAGTCTTCAATTACGGAGTATTTTGAGTACGACATGAAAATTCAGTATTTTTCTTGTGTTACACTTCATTTTTAACATTTTTGAAAAATATATATTAATTGAATTTTTTGAAGGTGTTATACTTCCGTTTTTTGCAGTTTTAAGAAATTTTTGAAAAAATTGAAATTTTTGTGTGTTAGTCTTCAATTACGGAGTATTTTGAGTACGACATGAAAATTCAGTATTTTTCTTGTGTTACACTTCATTTTTAACATTTTAAAAAAATATATATTAATTGAATTTTTTGATGGTGGTATTCTTCCGTTTTTGCATTTTTATGAAATTTTTGAAAAAATTGAAATTTTTGTGTGTTAGTCTTCAATTACGGAGTATGTTGAGTACGGCATGAAAATTCGGTATTTTCTTTTGTTACAATTCAATTTCAACATTTAAAAAAAATATCTTAATTGAATTTTTTGGAGTTGTTAGACTTCAGCTTTTGCATTTTTAAGAAAGTTTGGAAAAAAATTAAATTTGTGTGTGTTAGTCTTCAATTACGGAGTATTTTAAGTACGACAAGAAAATTGAGTTTTTATCTTGTGTTACTCTTCAATTTTAACATTTTAAAAAAAAAATATCTTCATTGAATTTTTTGAAAGTGTTAGACTTCTGTTTTTGCATTTTTAAGAAATTTTTGAAAGAATTGAAATTTGTGTGTGTTAGTCTTCAATTACGGAGTATTTTGAGTACGACAAGAAAATTGAGTATTTTTCTTGTGTTACACTTCAATTTGAACATTTTTTCAAACAAATATTTTAATTGAATTTTTTGAAGGTGTTGGACTTCTGTTTTTGCATTTTTTTAAAAATTTTCGAAAAAATTGAAATTTGTGTGTGTTAGTCATCAATTACGGAGTATTTTGAGTAGGACATGAAAATTGAGTATTTTGCTTGCGTTACACTTCATTTTTAACATTTTTTAAAAAAATATCTTAATAGAATTTTTTGAAGGTGTTATTCTTCCGTTTTTGCATTTTTAAGAAATTTTTGAAAAAATTGAAATTTTTGTTTGTTTGTCTTCAATTACGGAGTATTTTGAGTACGACATGAAAATTCAGTAGTTTTATTTTGTTACACTTCAATTTTACAATTTTAAAAAATATCTTAATTGAATTTTTAGGAGTTGTTAGACTTCAGCTTTCGCATTTTTAAGAAATTTTGGAAAAAAATGAAATTTGTGTGTGTTAGTCTTCAATTACGGAGTATTTTAAGTACGACAAGAAAATTGAGTTTTTATCTTGTGTTACACTTCAATTTTAATATTTTTTTAAAAAAATATCTTAATTGAATTTTTTTGAAGGTGTTAGACTTCTGTTTTTGCATTTTTAAAAATTTTTCCAAAAAATTGAAATTTGTGTGTGTTAGTTATCAATAACGGAGTATTTTGAGTACGACATGAAAATTGAAATTTTTGATTGTGTTACACTTCATTTTTAAAATTTTTTAAAAAAATATCTTAATTGAATTTTTTGAAGGTGTTAGACTTCTGTTTTTGCATTTTTACGAAATTTTCGAAAGAATTGAAATTTGTGTGTGTTAGTCTTCAATTACGGAGTATTTTGAGTACGACATGAAAATTGAGTATTTTTCTTGTGTTACACTTCATTTTTAACATTTCAAAAAAAAATATCTTAATTGAAATTTTTGAAGGTGTTATACTTCCGTTTTTGCATTTTAAAGAAAGTTTAGAAAAAATTAAAATATTCGTGTGTTAGTCTTCAATTACGGAGTATTTTGAGTACGACATGAAAATTCAGTATTTTTCTTGTGTTACACTTCATTTTTAACATTTTTGAAAAATATATATTAATTGAACTTTTTTGAAGGTGTTATACTTCCGTTTTTGCAGTTTTAAGAAATTTTTGAAAAAATTGAAATTTTTGTGTGTTAGTCTTCAATTACGGAGTATTTTGAGTACGACATGAAAATTCAGTATTTTTCTTGTGTTACACTTCATTTTTAACATTTTAAAAAAATATATATTAATTGAATTTTTTGATGGTGGTATTCTTCCGTTTTTGCATTTTTATGAAATTTTTGAAAAAATTGAAATTTTTGTGTGTTAGTCTTCAATTACGTAGTATGTTGAGTACGGCATGAAAATTCGGTATTTTCTTTTGTTACAATTCAATTTCCACATTTAAAAAAAATATCTTAATTGAATTTTTTGGAGTTGTTAGACTTCAGCTTTTGCATTTTTAAGAAAGTTTGGAAAAAAATGAAATTTGTGTGTGTTAGTCTTCAATTACGGAGTATTTTAAGTACGACAAGAAAATTGAGTTTTTATCTTGTGTTACTCTTCAATTTTAACATTTTAAAAAAAAAATATCTTCATTGAATTTTTTGAAAGTGTTAGACTTCTGTTTTTGCATTTTTAAGAAATTTTTGAAAGAATTGAAATTTGTGTGTGTTAGTCTTCAATTACGGAGTATTTTGAGTACGACAAGAAAATTGAGTATTTTTCTTGTGTTACACTTCAATTTGAACATTTTTTCAAACAAATATTTTAATTGAATTTTTTGAAGGTGTTAGACTTCTGTTTTTGCATTTTTTTAAAAATTTTCGAAAAAATTGAAATTTGTGTGTGTTAGTCATCAATTACGGAGTATTTTGAGTACCACATGAAAATTGAGTATTTTGCTTGTGTTACACTTCATTTTTAACATTTTTTAAAAAAATATCTTAATAGAATTTTTTGAAGGTGTTATTCTTCCGTTTTTGCATTTTTAAGAAATTTTTGAAAAAATTGAAATTTTTGTTTGTTTGTCTTCAATTACGGAGTATTTTGAGTACGACATGAAAATTCAGTACTTTTATTTTGTTACACTTCAATTTTACAATTTTAAAAAATATCTTAATTGAATTTTTTGGAGTTGTTAGACTTCAGCTTTCGCATTTTTAAGGAATTTTGGAAAAAAATTAAATTTGTGTGTGTTAGTCTTCAATTACGGAGTATTTTAAGTACGACAAGAAAATTGAGTTTTTATCTTGTGTTACACTTCAATTTTAATATTTTTTTAAAAAAATATCTTAATTGAATTTTTTTGAAGGTGTTAGACTTCTGTTTTTGCATTTTTAAAATTTTTTCCAAAAAATTGAAATTTGTGTGCGTTAGTTATCAATAACGGAGTATTTTGAGTACGACATGAAAATTGAAATTTTTGATTGTGTTACACTTCATTTTTAAAATTTTTTAAAAAAATATCTTAATTGAATTTTTTGAAGGTGTTAGACTTCTGTTTTTGCATTTTTACGAAATTTTCGAAAGAATTGAAATTTGTGTGTGTTAGTCTTCAATTACGGAGTATTTTGAGTACGACATGAAAATTGAGTATTTTTCTTGTGTTACACTTCATTTTTAACATTTCAAAAAAAAATATCTTAATTGAAATTTTTGAAGGTGTTATACTTCCGTTTTTGCATTTTAAAGAAAGTTTAGAAAAAATTAAAATATTCGTGTGTTAGTCTTCAATTACGGAGTATTTTGAGTACGACATGAAAATTCAGTATTTTTCTTGTGTTACACTTCATTTTTAACATTTTTGAAAAATATATATTAATTGAATTTTTTGAAGGTGTTATACTTCCGTTTTTGCAGTTTTAAGAAATTTTTGAAAAAATTGAAATTTTTGTGTGTTAGTCTTCAATTACGGAGTATTTTGAGTAGGACATGAAAATTCAGTATTTTTCTTGTGTTACACTTCATTTTTAACATTTTAAAAAAATATATATTAATTGAATTTTTTGATGGTGGTATTCTTCCGTTTTTGCATTTTTATGAAATTTTTGAAAAAATTGAAATTTTTGTGTGTTAGTCTTCAATTACGGAGTATGTTGAGTACGGCATGAAAATTCGGTATTTTCTTTTGTTACAATTCAATTTCAACATTTAAAAAAAATATCTTAATTGAATTTTTTGGAGTTGTTAGACTTCAGCTTTTGCATTTTTAAGAAAGTTTGGAAAAAAATGAAATTTGTGTGTGTTAGTCTTCAATTACGGAGTATTTTAACTACGACAAGAAAATTGAGTTTTTATCTTGTGTTACTCTTCAATTTTAACATTTTAAAAAAAAAATATCTTCATTGAATTTTTTGAAAGTGTTAGACTTCTGTTTTTGCATTTTTAAGAAATTTTTGAAAGAATTGAAATTTGTGTGTGTTAGTCTTCAATTACGGAGTATTTTGAGTACGACAAGAAAATTGAGTATTTTTCTTGTGTTACACTTCAATTTGAACATTTTTTCAAACAAATATTTTAATTGAATTTTTTGAAGGTGTTAGACTTCTGTTTTTGCATTTTTTTAAAAATTTTCGAAAAAATTGAAATTTGTGTGTGTTAGTCATCAATTACGGAGTATTTTGAGTACCACATGAAAATTGAGTATTTTGCTTGTGTTACACTTCATTTTTAACATTTTTTAAAAAAATATCTTAATAGAATTTTTTGAAGGTGTTATTCTTCCGTTTTTGCATTTTTAAGAAATTTTTGAAAAAATTGAAATTTTTGTTTGTTTGTCTTCAATTACGGAGTATTTTGAGTACGACATGAAAATTCAGTACTTTTATTTTGTTACACTTCAATTTTACAATTTTAAAAAATATCTTAATTGAATTTTTTGGAGTTGTTAGACTTCAGCTTTTGCATTTTTAAGGAATTTTGGAAAAAAATTAAATTTGTGTGTGTTAGTCTTCAATTACGGAGTATTTTAAGTACGACAAGAAAATTGAGTTTTTATCTTGTGTTACACTTCAATTTTAATATTTTTTTAAAAAAATATCTTAATTGAATTTTTTTGAAGGTGTTAGACTTCTGTTTTTGCATTTTTAAAATTTTTTCCAAAAAATTGAAATTTGTGTGCGTTAGTTATCAATAACGGAGTATTTTGAGTACGACATGAAAATTGAAATTTTTGATTGTGTTACACTTCATTTTTAAAATTTTTTAAAAAAATATCTTAATTGAATTTTTTGAAGGTGTTAGACTTCTGTTTTTGCATTTTTACGAAATTTTCGAAAGAATTGAAATTTGTGTGTGTTAGTCTTCAATTACGGAGTATTTTGAGTACGACATGAAAATTGAGTATTTTTCTTGTGTTACACTTCATTTTTAACATTTCAAAAAAAAATATCTTAATTGAAATTTTTGAAGGTGTTATACTTCCGTTTTTGCATTTTAAAGAAAGTTTAGAAAAAATTAAAATATTCGTGTGTTAGTCTTCAATTACGGAGTATTTTGAGTACGACATGAAAATTCAGTATTTTTCTTGTGTTACACTTCATTTTTAACATTTTTGAAAAATATATATTAATTGAATTTTTTGAAGGTGTTATACTTCCGTTTTTGCAGTTTTAAGAAATTTTTGAAAAAATTGAAATTTTTGTGTGTTAGTCTTCAATTACGGAGTATTTTGAGTACGACATGAAATTTCAGTATTTTTCTTGTGTTACACTTCATTTTTAACATTTAAAAAAAATATATATTAATTGAATTTTTTGATGGTGGTATTCTTCCGTTTTTGCATTTTTATGAAATTTTTGAAAAAATTGAAATTTTTGTGTGTTAGTCTTCAATTACGGAGTATGTTGAGTACGGCATGAAAATTCGGTATTTTCTTTTGTTACAATTCAATTTCAACATTTAAAAAAAATATCTTAATTGAATTTTTTGGAGTTGTTAGACTTCAGCTTTTGCATTTTTAAGAAAGTTTGGAAAAAAATGAAATTTGTGTGTGTTAGTCTTCAATTACGGAGTATTTTAAGTACGACAAGAAAATTGAGTTTTTTATCTTGTGTTACTCTTCAATTTTAACATTTTAAAAAAAAAATATCTTCATTGAATTTTTTGAAAATGTTAGACTTCTGTTTTTGCATTTTTAAGAAATTTTTGAAAGAATTGAAATTTGTGTGTGTTAGTCTTCAATTACGGAGTATTTTGAGTACGACAAGAAAATTGAGTATTTTTCTTGTGTTACACTTCAATTTGAACATTTTTTCAAACAAATATTTTAATTGAATTTTTTGAAGGTGTTAGACTTCTGTTTTTGCATTTTTTTAAAAATTTTCGAAAAAATTGAAATTTGTGTGTGTTAGTCATCAATTACGGAGTATTTTGAGTACCACATGAAAATTGAGTATTTTGCTTGTGTTACACTTCATTTTTAACATTTTTTAAAAAAATATCTTAATAGAATTTTTTGAAGGTGTTATTCTTCCGTTTTTGCATTTTTAAGAAATTTTTGAAAAAATTGAAATTTTTGTTTGTTTGTCTTCAATTACGGAGTATTTTGAGTACGACATGAAAATTCAGTAGTTTTATTTTGTTACACTTCAATTTTACAATTTTAAAAAATATCTTAATTGAATTTTTTGGAGTTGTTAGACTTCAGCTTTTGCATTTTTAAGAAATTTTGGAAAAAAATTAAATTTGTGTGTGTTAGTCTTCAATTACGGAGTATTTTAAGTACGACAAGAAAATTGAGTTTTTATCTTGTGTTACACTTCAATTTTAATATTTTTTTAAAAAAATATCTTAATTGAATTTTTTTGAAGGTGTTAGACTTCTGTTTTTGCATTTTTAAAAATTTTTCCAAAAAATTGAAATTTGTGTGCGTTAGTTATCAATAACGGAGTATTTTGAGTACGACATGAAAATTGAAATTTTTGATTGTGTTACACTTCATTTTTAAAATTTTTAAAAAAAATATCTTAATTGAATTTTTTGAAGGTGTTAGACTTCTGTTTTTGCATTTTTACGAAATTTTCGAAAGAATTGAAATTTGTGTGTGTTAGTCTTCAATTACGGAGTATTTTGAGTACGACATGAAAATTGAGTATTTTTCTTGTGTTACACTTCATTTTTAACATTTCAAAAAAAAATATCTTAATTGAAATTTTTGAAGGTGTTATACTTCCGTTTTTGCATTTTAAAGAAAGTTTAGAAAAAATTAAAATATTCGTGTGTTAGTCTTCAATTACGGAGTATTTTGAGTACGACATGAAAATTCAGTATTTTTCTTGTGTTACACTTCATTTTTAACATTTTTGAAAAATATATATTAATTGAACTTTTTGAAGGTGTTATACTTCCGTTTTTGCAGTTTTAAGAAATTTTTGAAAAAATTGAAATTTTTGTGTGTTAGTCTTCAATTACGGAGTATTTTGAGTACGACATGAAAATTCAGTATTTTTCTTGTGTTACACTTCATTTTTAACATTTTAAAAAAATATATATTAATTGAATTTTTTGATGGTGGTATTCTTCCGTTTTTGCATTTTTATGAAATTTTTGAAAAAATTGAAATTTTTGTGTGTTAGTCTTCAATTACGGAGTATGTTGAGTACGGCATGAAAATTCGGTATTTTCTTTTGTTACAATTCAATTTCAACATTTAAAAAAAATATCTTAATTGAATTTTTTGGAGTTGTTAGACTTCAGCTTTTGCATTTTTAAGAAAGTTTGGAAAAAAATGAAATTTGTGTGTGTTAGTCTTCAATTACGGAGTATTTTAAGTACGACAAGAAAATTGAGTTTTTATCTTGTGTTACTCTTCAATTTTAACATTTTAAAAAAAAAATATCTTCATTGAATTTTTTGAAAGTGTTAGACTTCTGTTTTTGCATTTTTAAGAAATTTTTGAAAGAATTGAAATTTGTGTGTGTTAGTCTTCAATTACGGAGTATTTTGAGTACGACAAGAAAATTGAGTATTTTTCTTGTGTTACACTTCAATTTGAACATTTTTTCAAACAAATATTTTAATTGAATTTTTTGAAGGTGTTAGACTTCTGTTTTTGCATTTTTTTAAAAATTTTCGAAAAAATTGAAATTTGTGTGTGTTAGTCATCAATTACGGAGTATTTTGAGTACCACATGAAAATTGAGTATTTTGCTTGTGTTACACTTCATTTTTAACATTTTTTAAAAAAATATCTTAATAGAATTTTTTGAAGGTGTTATTCTTCCGTTTTTGCATTTTTAAGAAATTTTTGAAAAAATTGAAATTTTTGTTTGTTTGTCTTCAATTACGGAGTATTTTGAGTACGACATGAAAATTCAGTAGTTTTATTTTGTTACACTTCAATTTTACAATTTTAAAAAATATCTTAATTGAATTTTTTGGAGTTGTTAGACTTCAGCTTTCGCATTTTTAAGAAATTTTGGAAAAAAATGAAATTTGTGTGTGTTAGTCTTCAATTACGGAGTATTTTAAGTACGACAAGAAAATTGAGTTTTTATCTTGTGTTACACTTCAATTTTAATATTTTTTTAAAAAAATATCTTAATTGAATTTTTTTGAAGGTGTTAGACTTCTGTTTTTGCATTTTAAAAAATTTTTCCAAAAAATTGAAATTTGTGTGCGTTAGTTATCAATAACGGAGTATTTTGAGTACGACATGAAAATTGAAATTTTTGATTGTGTTACACTTCATTTTTAAAATTTTTTAAAAAAATATCTTAATTGAATTTTTTGAAGGTGTTAGACTTCTGTTTTTGCATTTTTACGAAATTTTCGAAAGAATTGAAATTTGTGTGTGTTAGTCTTCAATTACGGAGTATTTTGAGTACGACATGAAAATTGAGTATTTTTCTTGTGTTACACTTCATTTTTAACATTTCAAAAAAAAATATCTTAATTGAAATTTTTGAAGGTGTTATACTTCCGTTTTTGCATTTTAAAGAAAGTTTAGAAAAAATTAAAATATTCGTGTGTTAGTCTTCAATTACGGAGTATTTTGAGTACGACATGAAAATTCAGTATTTTTCTTGTGTTACACTTCATTTTTAACATTTTTGAAAAATATATATTAATTGAATTTTTTGAAGGTGTTATACTTCCGTTTTTGCAGTTTTAAGAAATTTTTGAAAAAATTGAAATTTTTGTGTGTTAGTCTTCAATTACGGAGTATTTTGAGTACGACATGAAAATTCAGTATTTTTCTTGTGTTACACTTCATTTTTAACATTTAAAAAAATATATATATTAATTGAATTTTTTGATGGTGGTATTCTTCCGTTTTTGCATTTTTATGAAATTTTTGAAAAAATTGAAATTTTTGTGTGTTAGTCTTCAATTACGGAGTATGTTGAGTACGGCATGAAAATTCGGTATTTTCTTTTGTTACAATTCAATTTCAACATTTAAAAAAAATATCTTAATTGAATTTTTTGGAGTTGTTAGACTTCAGCTTTTGCATTTTTAAGAAAGTTTGGAAAAAAATGAAATTTGTGTGTGTTAGTCTTCAATTACGGAGTATTTTAAGTACGACAAGAAAATTGAGTTTTTATCTTGTGTTACTCATAAATTTTAACATTTTAAAAAAAAAATATCTTCATTGAATTTTTTGAAAGTGTTAGACTTCTGTTTTTGCATTTTTGAGAAATTTTTGAAAGAATTGAAATTTGTGTGTGTTAGTCTTCAATTACGGAGTATTTTGAGTACGACAAGAAAATTGAGTATTTTTCTTGTGTTACACTTCAATTTGAACATTTTTTCAAACAAATATTTTAATTGAATTTTTTGAAGGTGTTAGACTTCTGTTTTTGCATTTTTTTAAAAATTTTCGAAAAAATTGAAATTTGTGTGTGTTAGTCATCAATTACGGAGTATTTTGAGTACCACATGAAAATTGAGTATTTTGCTTGTGTTACACTTCATTTTTAACATTTTTTAAAAAAATATCTTAATAGAATTTTTTGAAGGTGTTATTCTTCCGTTTTTGCATTTTTAAGAAATTTTTGAAAAAATTGAAATTTTTGTTTGTTTGTCTTCAATTACGAAGTATTTTGAGTACGACATGAAAATTCAGTAGTTTTATTTTGTTACACTTCAATTTTACAATTTTAAAAAATATCTTAATTGAATTTTTTGGAGTTGTTAGACTTCAGCTTTTGCATTTTTAAGAAATTTTGGAAAAAAATTAAATTTGTGTGTGTTAGTCTTCAATTACGGAGTATTTTAAGTACGACAAGAAAATTGAGTTTTTATCTTGTGTTACACTTCAATTTTAATATTTTTTTAAAAAAATATCTTAATTGAATTTTTTTGAAGGTGTTAGACTTCTGTTTTTGCATTTTTAAAAATTTTTCCAAAAAATTGAAATTTGTGTGCGTTAGTTATCAATAACGGAGTATTTTGAGTACGACATGAAAATTGAAATTTTTGATTGTGTTACACTTCATTTTTAAAATTTTTTAAAAAAATATCTTAATTGAATTTTTTGAAGGTGTTAGACTTCTGTTTTTGCATTTTTACGAAATTTTCGAAAGAATTGAAATTTGTGTGTGTTAGTCTTCAATTACGGAGTATTTTGAGTACGACATGAAAATTGAGTATTTTTCTTGTGTTACACTTCATTTTTAACATTTAAAAAAAAAATATCTTAATTGAAATTTTTGAAGGTGTTATACTTCCGTTTTTGCATTTTAAAGAAAGTTTAGAAAAAATTAAAATATTCGTGTGTTAGTCTTCAATTACGGAGTATTTTGAGTACGACATGAAAATTCAGTATTTTTCTTGTGTTACACTTCATTTTTAACATTTTTGAAAAATATATATTAATTGAATTTTTTGAAGGTGTTATACTTCCGTTTTTGCAGTTTTAAGAAATTTTTGAAAAAATTGAAATTTTTGTGTGTTAGTCTTCAATTACGGAGTATTTTGAGTACGACATGAAAATTCAGTATTTTTCTTGTGTTACACTTCATTTTTAACATTTTAAAAAAATATATATTAATTGAATTTTTTGATGGTGGTATTCTTCCGTTTTTGCATTTTTGTGAAATTTTTGAAAAAATTGAAATTTTTGTGTGTTAGTCTTCAATTACGGAGTATGTTGAGTACGGCATGAAAATTCGGTATTTTCTTTTGTTACAATTCAATTTCAACATTTAAAAAAAATATCTTAATTGAATTTTTTGGAGTTGTTAGACTTCAGCTTTTGCATTTTTAAGAAAGTTTGGAAAAAAATGAAATTTGTGTGTGTTAGTCTTCAATTACGGAGTATTTTAAGTACGACAAGAAAATTGAGTTTTTATCTTGTGTTACTCTTCAATTTTAACATTTTAAAAAAAAAATATCTTCATTGAATTTTTTGAAAGTGTTAGACTTCTGTTTTTGCATTTTTAAGAAATTTTTGAAAGAATTGAAATTTGTGTGTGTTAGTCTTCAATTACGGAGTATTTTGAGTACGACAAGAAAATTGAGTATTTTTCTTGTGTTACACTTCAATTTGAACATTTTTTCAAACAAATATTTTAATTGAATTTTTTGAAGGTGTTAGACTTCTGTTTTTGCATTTTTTTAAAAATTTTCGAAAAAATTGAAATTTGTGTGTGTTAGTCATCAATTACGGAGTATTTTGAGTACCACATGAAAATTGAGTATTTTGCTTGTGTTACACTTCATTTTTAACATTTTTTAAAAAAATATCTTAATAGAATTTTTTGAAGGTGTTATTCTTCCGTTTTTGCATTTTTAAGAAATTTTTGAAAAAATTGAAATTTTTGTTTGTTTGTCTTCAATTACGGAGTATTTTGAGTACGACATGAAAATTCAGTAGTTTTATTTTGTTACACTTCAATTTTACAATTTTAAAAAATATCTTAATTGAATTTTTTGGAGTTGTTAGACATCAGCTTTTGCATTTTTAAGAAATTTTGGAAAAAAATTAAATTTGTGTGTGTTAGTCTTCAATTACGGAGTATTTTAAGTACGACAAGAAAATTGAGTTTTTATCTTGTGTTACACTTCAATTTTAATATTTTTTTAAAAAAATATCTTAATTGAATTTTTTTGAAGGTGTTAGACTTCTGTTTTTGCATTTTTAAAAATTTTTCCAAAAAATTGAAATTTGTGTGCGTTAGTTATCAATAACGGAGTATTTTGAGTACGACATGAAAATTGAAATTTTTGATTGTGTTACACTTCATTTTTAAAATTTTTAAAAAAAATATCTTAATTGAATTTTTTGGAGTTGTTAGACTTCAGCTTTTGCATTTTTAAGAAAGTTTGGAAAAAAATGAAATTTGTGTGTGTTAGTCTTCAATTACGGAGTATTTTAAGTACGACAAGAAAATTGAGTTTTTATCTTGTGTTACTCTTCAATTTTAACATTTTAAAAAAAAAATATCTTCATTGAATTTTTTGAAAGTGTTAGACTTCTGTTTTTGCATTTTTAAGAAATTTTTGAAAGAATTGAAATTTGTGTGTGTTAGTCTTCAATTACGGAGTATTTTGAGTACGACAAGAAAATTGAGTATTTTTCTTGTGTTACACTTCAATTTGAACATTTTTTCAAACAAATATTTTAATTGAATTTTTTGAAGGTGTTAGACTTCTGTTTTTGCATTTTTTTAAAAATTTTCGAAAAAATTGAAATTTGTGTGTGTTAGTCATCAATTACGGAGTATTTTGAGTACCACATGAAAATTGAGTATTTTGCTTGTGTTACACTTCATTTTTAACATTTTTTAAAAAAATATCTTAATAGAATTTTTTGAAGGTGTTATTCTTCCGTTTTTGCATTTTTAAGAAATTTTTGAAAAAATTGAAATTTTTGTTTGTTTGTCTTCAATTACGGAGTATTTTGAGTACGACATGAAAATTCAGTAGTTTTATTTTGTTACACTTCAATTTTACAATTTTAAAAAATATCTTAATTGAATTTTTTGGAGTTGTTAGACTTCAGCTTTTGCATTTTTAAGAAATTTTGGAAAAAAATTAAATTTGTGTGTGTTAGTCTTCAATTACGGAGTATTTTAAGTACGACAAGAAAATTGAGTTTTTATCTTGTGTTACACTTCAATTTTAATTTTTTTTTAAAAAAATATCTTAATTGAATTTTTTTGAAGGTGTTAGACTTCTGTTTTTGCATTTTTAAAAATTTTTCCAAAAAATTGAAATTTGTGTGCGTTAGTTATCAATAACGGAGTATTTTGAGTACGACATGAAAATTGAAATTTTTGATTGTGTTACACTTCATTTTTAAAATTTTTAAAAAAAATATCTTAATTGAATTTTTTGAAGGTGTTAGACTTCTGTTTTTGCATTTTTACGAAATTTTCGAAAGAATTGAAATTTGTGTGTGTTAGTCTTCAATTACGGAGTATTTTGAGTACGACATGAAAATTGAGTATTTTTCTTGTGTTACACTTCATTTTTAACATTTCAAAAAAAAATATCTTAATTGAAATTTTTGAAGGTGTTATACTTCCGTTTTTGCATTTTAAAGAAAGTTTAGAAAAAATTAAAATATTCGTGTGTTAGTCTTCAATTACGGAGTATTTTGAGTACGACATGAAAATTCAGTATTTTTCTTGTGTTACACTTCATTTTTAACATTTTTGAAAAATATATATTAATTGAACTTTTTGAAGGTGTTATACTTCCGTTTTTGCAGTTTTAAGAAATTTTTGAAAAAATTGAAATTTTTGTGTGTTAGTCTTCAATTACGGAGTATTTTGAGTACGACATGAAAATTCAGTATTTTTCTTGTGTTACACTTCATTTTTAACATTTTAAAAAAATATATATTAATTGAATTTTTTGATGGTGGTATTCTTCCGTTTTTGCATTTTTATGAAATTTTTGAAAAAATTGAAATTTTTGTGTGTTAGTCTTCAATTACGGAGTATGTTGAGTACGGCATGAAAATTCGGTATTTTCTTTTGTTACAATTCAATTTCAACATTTAAAAAAAATATCTTAATTGAATTTTTTGGAGTTGTTAGACTTCAGCTTTTGCATTTTTAAGAAAGTTTGGAAAAAAATGAAATTTGTGTGTGTTAGTCTTCAATTACGGAGTATTTTAAGTACGACAAGAAAATTGAGTTTTTATCTTGTGTTACTCTTCAATTTTAACATTTTAAAAAAAAAATATCTTCATTGAATTTTTTGAAAGTGTTAGACTTCTGTTTTTGCATTTTTAAGAAATTTTTGAAAGAATTGAAATTTGTGTGTGTTAGTCTTCAATTACGGAGTATTTTGAGTACGACAAGAAAATTGAGTATTTTTCTTGTGTTACACTTCAATTTGAACATTTTTTCAAACAAATATTTTAATTGAATTTTTTGAAGGTGTTAGACTTCTGTTTTTGCATTTTTTTAAAAATTTTCGAAAAAATTGAAATTTGTGTGTGTTAGTCATCAATTACGGAGTATTTTGAGTACCACATGAAAATTGAGTATTTTGCTTGTGTTACACTTCATTTTTAACATTTTTTAAAAAAATATCTTAATAGAATTTTTTGAAGGTGTTATTCTTCCGTTTTTGCATTTTTAAGAAATTTTTGAAAAAATTGAAATTTTTGTTTGTTTGTCTTCAATTACGGAGTATTTTGAGTACGACATGAAAATTCAGTAGTTTTATTTTGTTACACTTCAATTTTACAATTTTAAAAAATATCTTAATTGAATTTTTTGGAGTTGTTAGACTTCAGCTTTTGCATTTTTAAGAAATTTTGGAAAAAAATTAAATTTGTGTGTGTTAGTCTTCAATTACGGAGTATTTTAAGTACGACAAGAAAATTGAGTTTTTATCTTGTGTTACACTTCAATTTTAATATTTTTTTAAAAAAATATCTTAATTGAATTTTTTTGAAGGTGTTAGACTTCTGTTTTTGCATTTTTAAAAATTTTTCCAAAAAATTGAAATTTGTGTGCGTTAGTTATCAATAACGGAGTATTTTGAGTACGACATGAAAATTGAAATTTTTGATTGTGTTACACTTCATTTTTAAAATTTTTAAAAAAAATATCTTAATTGAATTTTTTGAAGGTGTTAGACTTCTGTTTTTGCATTTTTACGAAATTTTCGAAAGAATTGAAATTTGTGTGTGTTAGTCTTCAATTACGGAGTATTTTGAGTACGACATGAAAATTGAGTATTTTTCTTGTGTTACACTTCATTTTTAACATTTCAAAAAAAAATATCTTAATTGAAATTTTTGAAGGTGTTATACTTCCGTTTTTGCATTTTAAAGAAAGTTTAGAAAAAATTAAAATATTCGTGTGTTAGTCTTCAATTACGGAGTATTTTGAGTACGACATGAAAATTCAGTATTTTTCTTGTGTTACACTTCATTTTTAACATTTTTGAAAAATATATATTAATTGAACTTTTTGAAGGTGTTATACTTCCGTTTTTGCAGTTTTAAGAAATTTTTGAAAAAATTGAAATTTTTGTGTGTTAGTCTTCAATTACGGAGTATTTTGAGTACGACATGAAAATTCAGTATTTTTCTTGTGTTACACTTCATTTTTAACATTTTAAAAAAATATATATTAATTGAATTTTTTGATGGTGGTATTCTTCCGTTTTTGCATTTTTATGAAATGTTTGAAAAAATTGAAATTTTTGTGTGTTAGTCTTCAATTACGGAGTATGTTGAGTACGGCATGAAAATTCGGTATTTTCTTTTGTTACAATTCAATTTCAACATTTAAAAAAAATATCTTAATTGAATTTTTTGGAGTTGTTAGACTTCAGCTTTTGCATTTTTAAGAAAGTTTGGAAAAAAATGAAATTTGTGTGTGTTAGTCTTCAATTACGGAGTATTTTAAGTACGACAAGAAAATTGAGTTTTTATCTTGTGTTACTCTTCAATTTTAACATTTTAAAAAAAAAATATCTTCATTGAATTTTTTGAAAGTGTTAGACTTCTGTTTTTGCATTTTTAAGAAATTTTTGAAAGAATTGAAATTTGTGTGTGTTAGTCTTCAATTACGGAGTATTTTGAGTACGACAAGAAAATTGAGTATTTTTCTTGTGTTACACTTCAATTTGAACATTTTTTCAAACAAATATTTTAATTGAATTTTTTGAAGGTGTTAGACTTCTGTTTTTGCATTTTTTTAAAAATTTTCGAAAAAATTGAAATTTGTGTGTGTTAGTCATCAATTACGGAGTATTTTGAGTACCACATGAAAATTGAGTATTTTGCTTGTGTTACACTTCATTTTTAACATTTTTTAAAAAAATATCTTAATAGAATTTTTTGAAGGTGTTATTCTTCCGTTTTTGCATTTTTAAGAAATTTTTGAAAAAATTGAAATTTTTGTTTGTTTGTCTTCAATTACGGAGTATTTTGAGTACGACATGAAAATTCAGTAGTTTTATTTTGTTACACTTCAATTTTACAATTTTAAAAAATATCTTAATTGAATTTTTTGGAGTTGTTAGACTTCAGCTTTTGCATTTTTAAGAAATTTTGGAAAAAAATTAAATTTGTGTGTGTTAGTCTTCAATTACGGAGTATTTTAAGTACGACAAGAAAATTGAGTTTTTATCTTGTGTTACACTTCAATTTTAATATTTTTTTAAAAAAATATCTTAATTGAATTTTTTTGAAGGTGTTAGACTTCTGTTTTTGCATTTTTAAAAATTTTTCCAAAAAATTGAAATTTGTGTGCGTTAGTTATCAATAACGGAGTATTTTGAGTACGACATGAAAATTGAAATTTTTGATTGTGTTACACTTCATTTTTAAAATTTTTAAAAAAAATATCTTAATTGAATTTTTTGAAGGTGTTAGACTTCTGTTTTTGCATTTTTACGAAATTTTCGAAAGAATTGAAATTTGTGTGTGTTAGTCTTCAATTACGGAGTATTTTGAGTACGACATGAAAATTGAGTATTTTTCTTGTGTTACACTTCATTTTTAACATTTCAAAAAAAAATATCTTAATTGAAATTTTTGAAGGTGTTATACTTCCGTTTTTGCATTTTAAAGAAAGTTTAGAAAAAATTAAAATATTCGTGTGTTAGTCTTCAATTACGGAGTATTTTGAGTACGACATGAAAATTCAGTATTTTTCTTGTGTTACACTTCATTTTTAACATTTTTGAAAAATATATATTAATTGAACTTTTTGAAGGTGTTATACTTCCGTTTTTGCAGTTTTAAGAAATTTTTGAAAAAATTGAAATTTTTGTGTGTTAGTCTTCAATTACGGAGTATTTTGAGTACGACATGAAAATTCAGTATTTTTCTTGTGTTACACTTCATTTTTAACATTTTAAAAAAATATATATTAATTGAATTTTTTGATGGTGGTATTCTTCCGTTTTTGCATTTTTATGAAATTTTTGAAAAAATTGAAATTTTTGTGTGTTAGTCTTCAATTACGGAGTATGTTGAGTACGGCATGAAAATTCGGTATTTTCTTTTGTTACAATTCAATTTCAACATTTAAAAAAAATATCTTAATTGAATTTTTTGGAGTTGTTAGACTTCAGCTTTTGCATTTTTAAGAAAGTTTGGAAAAAAATGAAATTTGTGTGTGTTAGTCTTCAATTACGGAGTATTTTAAGTACGACAAGAAAATTGAGTTTTTATCTTGTGTTACTCTTCAATTTTAACATTTTAAAAAAAAAATATCTTCATTGAATTTTTTGAAAGTGTTAGACTTCTGTTTTTGCATTTTTAAGAAATTTTTGAAAGAATTGAAATTTGTGTGTGTTAGTCTTCAATTACGGAGTATTTTGAGTACGACAAGAAAATTGAGTATTTTTCTTGTGTTACACTTCAATTTGAACATTTTTTCAAACAAATATTTTAATTGAATTTTTTGAAGGTGTTAGACTTCTGTTTTTGCATTTTTTTAAAAATTTTCGAAAAAATTGAAATTTGTGTGTGTTAGTCATCAATTACGGAGTATTTTGAGTACCACATGAAAATTGAGTATTTTGCTTGTGTTACACTTCATTTTTAACATTTTTTAAAAAAATATCTTAATAGAATTTTTTGAAGGTGTTATTCTTCCGTTTTTGCATTTTTAAGAAATTTTTGAAAAAATTGAAATTTTTGTTTGTTTGTCTTCAATTACGGAGTATTTTGAGTACGACATGAAAATTCAGTAGTTTTATTTTGTTACACTTCAATTTTACAATTTTAAAAAATATCTTAATTGAATTTTTTGGAGTTGTTAGACTTCAGCTTTTGCATTTTTAAGAAATTTTGGAAAAAAATTAAATTTGTGTGTGTTAGTCTTCAATTACGGAGTATTTTAAGTACGACAAGAAAATTGAGTTTTTATCTTGTGTTACACTTCAATTTTAATATTTTTTTAAAAAAATATCTTAATTGAATTTTTTTGAAGGTGTTAGACTTCTGTTTTTGCATTTTTAAAAATTTTTCCAAAAAATTGAAATTTGTGTGCGTTAGTTATCAATAACGGAGTATTTTGAGTACGACATGAAAATTGAAATTTTTGATTGTGTTACACTTCATTTTTAAAATTTTTAAAAAAAATATCTTAATTGAATTTTTTGAAGGTGTTAGACTTCTGTTTTTGCATTTTTACGAAATTTTCGAAAGAATTGAAATTTGTGTGTGTTAGTCTTCAATTACGGAGTATTTTGAGTACGACATGAAAATTGAGTATTTTTCTTGTGTTACACTTCATTTTTAACATTTCAAAAAAAAATATCTTAATTGAAATTTTTGAAGGTGTTATACTTCCGTTTTTGCATTTTAAAGAAAGTTTAGAAAAAATTAAAATATTCGTGTGTTAGTCTTCAATTACGGAGTATTTTGAGTACGACATGAAAATTCAGTATTTTTCTTGTGTTACACTTCATTTTTAACATTTTTGAAAAATATATATTAATTGAACTTTTTGAAGGTGTTATACTTCCGTTTTTGCAGTTTTAAGAAATTTTTGAAAAAATTGAAATTTTTGTGTGTTAGTCTTCAATTACGGAGTATTTTGAGTACGACATGAAAATTCAGTATTTTTCTTGTGTTACACTTCATTTTTAACATTTTAAAAAAATATATATTAATTGAATTTTTTGATGGTGGTATTCTTCCGTTTTTGCATTTTTATGAAATGTTTGAAAAAATTGAAATTTTTGTGTGTTAGTCTTCAATTACGGAGTATGTTGAGTACGGCATGAAAATTCGGTATTTTCTTTTGTTACAATTCAATTTCAACATTTAAAAAAAATATCTTAATTGAATTTTTTGGAGTTGTTAGACTTCAGCTTTTGCATTTTTAAGAAAGTTTGGAAAAAAATGAAATTTGTGTGTGTTAGTCTTCAATTACGGAGTATTTTAAGTACGACAAGAAAATTGAGTTTTTATCTTGTGTTACTCTTCAATTTTAACATTTTAAAAAAAAAATATCTTCATTGAATTTTTTGAAAGTGTTAGACTTCTGTTTTTGCATTTTTAAGAAATTTTTGAAAGAATTGAAATTTGTGCGTGTTAGTCTTCAATTACGGAGTATTTTGAGTACGACAAGAAAATTGAGTATTTTTCTTGTGTTACACTTCAATTTGAACATTTTTTCAAACAAATATTTTAATTGAATTTTTTGAAGGTGTTAGACTTCTGTTTTTGCATTTTTTTAAAAATTTTCGAAAAAATTGAAATTTGTGTGTGTTAGTCATCAATTACGGAGTATTTTGAGTACCACATGAAAATTGAGTATTTTGCTTGTGTTACACTTCATTTTTAACATTTTTTAAAAAAATATCTTAATAGAATTTTTTGAAGGTGTTATTCTTCCGTTTTTGCATTTTTAAGAAATTTTTGAAAAAATTGAAATTTTTGTTTGTTTGTCTTCAATTACGGAGTATTTTGAGTACGACATGAAAATTCAGTAGTTTTATTTTGTTACACTTCAATTTTACAATTTTAAAAAATATCTTAATTGAATTTTTTGGAGTTGTTAGACTTCAGCTTTCGCATTTTTAAGAAATTTTGGAAAAAAATGAAATTTGTGTGTGTTAGTCTTCAATTACGGAGTATTTTAAGTACGACAAGAAAATTGAGTTTTTATCTTGTGTTACACTTCAATTTTAATATTTTTTTAAAAAAATATCTTAATTGAATTTTTTTGAAGGTGTTAGACTTCTGTTTTTGCATTTTTAAAAATTTTTCCAAAAAATTGAAATTTGTGTGCGTTAGTTATCAATAACGGAGTATTTTGAGTACGACATGAAAATTGAAATTTTTGATTGTGTTACACTTCATTTTTAAAATTTTTTAAAAAAATATCTTAATTGAATTTTTTGAAGGTGTTAGACTTCTGTTTTTGCATTTTTACGAAATTTTCGAAAGAATTGAAATTTGTGTGTGTTAGTCTTCAATTACGGAGTATTTTGAGTACGACATGAAAATTGAGTATTTTTCTTGTGTTACACTTCATTTTTAACATTTCAAAAAAAAATATCTTAATTGAAATTTTTGAAGGTGTTATACTTCCGTTTTTGCATTTTAAAGAAAGTTTAGAAAAAATTAAAATATTCGTGTGTTAGTCTTCAATTACGGAGTATTTTGAGTACGACATGAAAATTCAGTATTTTTCTTGTGTTACACTTCATTTTTAACATTTTTGAAAAATATATATTAATTGAATTTTTTGAAGGTGTTATACTTCCGTTTTTGCAGTTTTAAGAAATTTTCGAAAAAATTGAAATTTTTGTGTGTTAGTCTTCAATTACGGAGTATTTTGAGTACGACATGAAAATTCAGTATTTTTCTTGTGTTACACTTCATTTTTAACATTTTAAAAAAATATATATTAATTGAATTTTTTGATGGTGGTATTCTTCCGTTTTTGCATTTTTATGAAATTTTTGAAAAAATTGAAATTTTTGTGTGTTAGTCTTCAATTACGGAGTATGTTGAGTACGGCATGAAAATTCGGTATTTTCTTTTGTTACAATTCAATTTCAACATTTAAAAAAAATATCTTAATTGAATTTTTTGGAGTTGTTAGACTTCAGCTTTTGCATTTTTAAGAAAGTTTGGAAAAAAATGAAATTTGTGTGTGTTAGTCTTCAATTACGGAGTATTTTAAGTACGACAAGAAAATTGAGTTTTTATCTTGTGTTACTCTTCAATTTTAACATTTTAAAAAAAAAATATCTTCATTCAATTTTTTGAAAGTGTTAGACTTCTGTTTTTGCATTTTTAAGAAATTTTTGAAAGAATTGAAATTTGTGTGTGTTAGTCTTCAATTACGGAGTATTTTGAGTACGACAAGAAAATTGAGTATTTTTCTTGTGTTACACTTCAATTTGAACATTTTTTCAAACAAATATTTTAATTGAATTTTTTGAAGGTGTTAGACTTCTGTTTTTGCATTTTTTTAAAAATTTTTGAAAAAATTGAAATTTGTGTGTGTTAGTCATCAATTACGGAGTATTTTGAGTAGGACATGAAAATTGAGTATTTTTCTTGTGTTACACTTCATTTTTAACATTTTTTAAAAAAATATCTTAATAGAATTTTTTGAAGGTGTCATTCTTCCGTTTTTGCATTTTTAAGAAATTTTTGAAAAAATTGAAATTTTTGTTTGTTTGTCTTCAATTACGGAGTATTTTGAGTACGACATGAAAATTCAGTAGTTTCATTTTGTTACACTTCAATTTTACAATTTTAAAAAATATCTTAATTGAATTTTTTTGAGTTGTTAGACTTCAGATTTTGCATTTTTATGAAATTTTGGAAAAAAATTAAATTTGTGTGTGTTAGTCTTCAATTACGGAGTATTTTCAGTACGACATGAAAATTGAGTATTTTTCTTGTGTTACACTTCAATTTTGACATTTTTTAAAAAAAATATCTTCATTGAATTTTTTGAAGGTGTTAGACTTCTCTTTTTGCATTTTTAATAAATTTTCGAAAGAATTTAAATTTGTGTGTCTTAGTCTTCAATTACGGAGTATTTTGAGTACGACATGAAAATTCAGTATTTTTCTTGTGTTACACTTCAATTTTAACATTTTTTAAAAAAAATATCTTAATTGCATTTTTTGAAGGTGTTAGACTTCTGTTTTTGCATTTTTAAGAAATTTTCGAAAGAATTGAAATTTGTGTGTGTTAGTCTTCAATTACGGAGTATTTTGAGTACGACCTGAAAATTGAGTATTTTTCTTGTGTTACACTTAGATTTTAACATTTAAAAAACAAAATATTTTAATCGAATTTTTTGAAGGTGTTAGACTTCTGTTTTTGCATTTTTACGAAATTTTCGAAAGAATTGAAATTTGTGTGTGTTAGTCTTCAATTACGGAGTATTTTGAGTACGACATGAAAATTGAGTATTTTTCTTGTGTTACACTTCATTTTTAACATTTAAAAAAAAAATATCTTAATTGAAATTTTTGAAGGTGTTATACTTCCGTTTTTGCATTTTAAAGAAAGTTTTGAAAAAATTAAAATATTCGTGTGTTAGTCTTCAATTACGGAGTATTTTGAGTACGACATGAAAATTCAGTATTTTTCTTGTGTTACACTTCATTTTTAACATTTCAAAAAAAAATATCTTAATTGAAATTTTTGAAGGTGTTATACTTCCGTTTTTGCATTTTAAAGAAAGTTTAGAAAAAATTAAAATATTCGTGTGTTAGTCTTCAATTACGGAGTATTTTGAGTACGACATGAAAATTCAGTATTTTTCTTGTGTTACACTTCATTTTTAACATTTTAAAAAAATATATATTAATTGAATTTTTTGATGGTGGTATTCTTCCGTTTTTGCATTTTTATGAAATTTTTGAAAAAATTGAAATTTTTGTGTGTTAGTCTTCAATTACGGAGTATGTTGAGTACGGCATGAAAATTCGGTATTTTCTTTTGTTACAATTCAATTTCAACATTTAAAAAAAATATCTTAATTGAATTTTTTGGAGTTGTTAGACTTCAGCTTTTGCATTTTTAAGAAAGTTTGGAAAAAAATGAAATTTGTGTGTGTTAGTCTTCAATTACGGAGTATTTTAAGTACGACAAGAAAATTGAGTTTTTATCTTGTGTTACTCTTAAATTTTAACATTTTAAAAAAAAAATATCTCCATTGAATTTTTTGAAAGTGTTAGACTTCTGTTTTTGCATTTTTAAGAAATTTTTGAAAGAATTGAAATTTCTGTGTGTTAGTCTTCAATTACGGAGTATTTTGAGTACGACAAGAAAATTGAGTATTTTTCTTGTGTTACACTTCAATTTGAACATTTTTTCAAACAAATATTTTAATTGAATTTTTTGAAGGTGTTAGACTTCTGTTTTTGCATTTTTTTAAAAATTTTCGAAAAAATTGAAATTTGTGTGTGTTAGTCATCAATTACGGAGTATTTTGAGTAGGACATGAAAATTGAGTATTTTGCTTGTGTTACACTTCATTTGTAACATTTTTTAAAAAAATATCTTAATAGAATTTTTTGAAGGTGTTATTCTTCCGTTTTTGCATTTTTAAGAAATTTTTGAAAAAATTGAAATTTTTGTTTGTTTGTCTTCAATTACGGAGTATTTTGAGTACGACATGAAAATTCAGTAGTTTTATTTTGTTACACTTCAATTTTACAATTTTAAAAAATATCTTAATTGAATTTTTTGGAGTTGTTAGACTTCAGATTTTGCATTTTTATGAAATTTTGGAAAAAAATTAAATTTGTGTGTGTTAGTCTTCAATTACGGAGTATTTTCAGTACGACATGAAAATTGAGTATTTTTCTTGTGTTACACTTCAATTTTGACATTTTTTAAAAAAAATATCTTCATTGAATTTTTTGAAGGTGTTAGACTTCTCTTTTTGCATTTTTAATAAATTTTCGAAAGAATTGAAATTTGTGTGTCTTAGTCTTCAATTACGGAGTATTTTGAGTACGACATGAAAATTCAGTATTTTTCTTGTGTTACACTTCAATTTTAACATTTTTTTAAAAAAATATCTTAATTGCATTTTTTGAAGGTGTTAGACTTCTGTTTTTGCATTTTTAAGAAATTTTCGAAAGAATTGAAATTTGTGTGTGTTAGTCTTCAATTACGGAGTATTTTGAGTACGACCTGAAAATTGAGTATTTTTCTTGTGTTACACTTAGATTTTAACATTTAAAAAAAAAATATTTTAATCGAATTTTTTGAAGGTGTTAGACTTCTGTTTTTGCATTTTTACGAAATTTTCGAAAGAATTGAAATTTGTGTGTGTTAGTCTTCAATTACGGAGTATTTTGAGTACGACATGAAAATTGAGTATTTTTCTTGTGTTACACTTCATTTTTAACATTTTAAAAAAAAATATCTTAATTGAAATTTTTGAAGGTGTTATACTTCCGTTTTTGCATTTTAAAGAAAGTTTTGAAAAAATTAAAATATTCGTGTGTTAGTCTTCAATTACGGAGTATTTTGAGTACGACATGAAAATTCAGTATTTTTCTTGTGTTACACTTCATTTTTAACATTTTTGAAAAATATATATTAATTGAATTTTTTGAAGGTGTTATGCTTCCGTTTTTGCAGTTTTAAGAAATTTTTGAAAAAATTGAAATTTTTGTGTGTTAGTCTTCAATTACGGAGTATTTTGAGTACGACATGAAAATTCAGTATTTTTCTTGTGTTACACTTCATTTTTAACATTTTAAAAAAATATATATTAATTGAATTTTTTGATGGTGGTATTCTTCCGTTTTTGTATTTTTATGAAATATTTGAAAAAATTGAAATTTTTGTGTGTTAGTCTTCAATTACGGAGTATGTTGAGTACGGCATGACAATTCGGTATTTTCTTTTGTTACAATTCAATTTCAACATTTAAAAAAAATATCTTAATTGAATTTTTTGGAGTTGTTAGACTTCAGCTTTTGCATTTTTAAGAAAGTTTGGAAAAAAATGAAATTTGTGTGTGTTAGTCTTCAATTACGGAGTATTTTAAGTACGACAAGAAAATTGAGTTTTTATATTGTGTTACTCTTCAATTTTAACATTTTAAAAAAAAAATATCTCCATTGAATTTTTTGAAAGTGTTAGACTTCTGTTTTTGCATTTTTAAGAAATTTTTGAAAGAATTGAAATTTCTGTGTGTTAGTCTTCAATTACGGAGTATTTTGAGTACGACAAGAAAATTGAGTATTTTTCTTGTGTTACACTTCAATTTGAACATTTTTTCAAACAAATATTTTAATTGAATTTTTTGAAGGTGTTAGACTTCTGTTTTTGCATTTTTTTAAAAATTTTCGAAAAAATTGAAATTTGTGTGTGTTAGTCATCAATTACGGAGTATTTTGAGTAGGACATGAAAATTGAGTATTTTTCTTGTGTTACACTTCATTTTTAACATTTTTTAAAAAAATATCTTAATAGAATTTTTTGAAGGTGTCATTCTTCCGTTTTTGCATTTTTAAGAAATTTTTGAAAAAATTGAAATTTTTGTTTGTTTGTCTTCAATTACGGAGTATTTTGAGTACGACATGAAAATTCAGTAGTTTCATTTTGTTACACTTCAATTTTACAATTTTAAAAAATATCTTAATTGAATTTTTTTGAGTTGTTAGACTTCAGATTTTGCATTTTTATGAAATTTTGGAAAAAAATTAAATTTGTGTGTGTTAGTCTTCAATTACGGAGTATTTTCAGTACGACATGAAAATTGAGTATTTTTCTTGTGTTACACTTCAATTTTGACATTTTTTAAAAAAAATATCTTCATTGAATTTTTTGAAGGTGTTAGACTTCTCTTTTTGCATTTTTAATAAATTTTCGAAAGAATTTAAATTTGTGTGTCTTAGTCTTCAATTACGGAGTATTTTGAGTACGACATGAAAATTCAGTATTTTTCTTGTGTTACACTTCAATTTTAACATTTTTTAAAAAAAATATCTTAATTGCATTTTTTGAAGGTGTTAGACTTCTGTTTTTGCATTTTTAAGAAATTTTTGAAAGAATTGAAATTTGTGTGTGTTAGTCTTCAATTACGGAGTATTTTGAGTACGACCTGAAAATTGAGTATTTTTCTTGTGTTACACTTAGTTTTTAACATTTAAAAAACAAAATATTTTAATCGAATTTTTTGAAGGTGTTAGACTTCTGTTTTTGCATTTTTACGAAATTTTCGAAAGAATTGAAATTTGTGTGTGTTAGTCTTCAATTACGGAGTATTTTGAGTACGACATGAAAATTGAGTATTTTTCTTGTGTTACACTTCATTTTTAACATTTTAAAAAAAAATATCTTAATTGAAATTTTTGAAGGTGTTATACTTCCGTTTTTGCATTTTAAAGAAAGTTTTGAAAAAATTAAAATATTCGTGTGTTAGTCTTCAATTACGGAGTATTTTGAGTACGACATGAAAATTCAGTATTTTTCTTGTGTTACACTTCATTTTTAACATTTTTGAAAAATATATATTAATTGAATTTTTTGAAGGTGTTATGCTTCCGTTTTTGCAGTTTTAAGAAATTTTTGAAAAAATTGAAATTTTTGTGTGTTAGTCTTCAATTACGGAGTATTTTGAGTACGACATGAAAATTCAGTATTTTTCTTGTGTTACACTTCATTTTTAACATTTTAAAAAAATATATATTAATTGAATTTTTTGATGGTGGTATTCTTCCGTTTTTGCATTTTTATGAAATATTTGAAAAAATTGAAATTTTTGTGTGTTAGTCTTCAATTACGGAGTATGTTGAGTACGGCATGACAATTCGGTATTTTCTTTTGTTACAATTCAATTTCAACATTTAAAAAAAATATCTTAATTGAATTTTTTGGAGTTGTTAGACTTCAGCTTTTGCATTTTTAAGAAAGTTTGGAAAAAAATGATATTTGTGTGTGTTAGTCTTCAATTACGGAGTATTTTAAGTACGACAAGAAAATTGAGTTTTTATATTGTGTTACTCTTCAATTTTAACATTTTAAAAAAAAAATATCTCCATTGAATTTTTTGAAAGTGTTAGACTTCTGTTTTTGCATTTTTAAGAAATTTTTGAAAGAATTGAAATTTCTGTGTGTTAGTCTTCAATTACGGAGTATTTTGAGTACGACAAGAAAATTGAGTATTTTTCTTGTGTTACACTTCAATTTGAACATTTTTTCAAACAAATATTTTAATTGAATTTTTTGAAGGTGTTAGACTTCTGTTTTTGCATTTTTTTAAAAATTTTCGAAAAAATTGAAATTTGTGTGTGTTAGTCATCAATTACGGAGTATTTTGAGTAGGACATGAAAATTGAGTATTTTGCTTGTGTTACACTTCATTTTTAACATTTTTAAAAAAAATATCTTAATAGAATTTTTTGAAGGTGTTATTCTTCCGTTTTTGCATTTTTAAGAAATTTTTGAAAAAATTGAAATTTTTGTTTGTTTGTCTTCAATTACGGAGTATTTTGAGTACGACATGAAAATTCAGTAGTTTTATTTTGTTACACTTCAATTTTACAATTTTAAAAAATATCTTGATTGAATTTTTTGGAGTTGTTAGACTTCAGATTTTGCATTTTTATGAAATTTTGGAAAAAAATTAAATTTGTGTGTGTTAGTCTTCAATTACGGAGTATCTTCAGTACGACATGAAAATTGAGTATTTTTCTTGTGTTACACTTCAATTTTGACATTTTTAAAAAAAAATATCTTCATTGAATTTTTTGAAGGTGTTAGACTTCTCTTTTTGCATTTTTAATAAATTTTCGAAAGAATTGAAATTTGTGTGTCTTAGTCTTCAATTACGGAGTATTTTGAGTACGACATGAAAATTGAGTACTTTTCTTGTGTTACACTTCAATTTTAACATTTTTTAAAAAAAATATCTTAATTGCATTTTTTGAAGGTGTTAGACTTCTGTTTTTGCATTTTTAAGAAATTTTCGAAAGAATTGAAATTTGTGTGTGTTAGTCTTCAATTACGGAGTATTTTGAGTACGACCTGAAAATTGAGTATTTTTCTTGTGTTACACTTAGATTTTAACATTTAAAAAAAAAATATTTTAATCGAATTTTTTGAAGGTGTTAGACTTATGTTTTTGCATTTTTTTTTAAAAATTTCGAAAAAATTGAAATATGTGTGCGTTAGTCTTCAATTACGGAGTATTTTGAGTACGACATGAAAATTCAGTATTTTTCTTGTGTTACACTTCATTTTTAACATTTTTGAAAAATATATATTAATTGAATTTTTTGAAGGTGTTATACTTCCGTTTTTGCAGTTTTAAGAAATTTTCGAAAAAATTGAAATTTTTGTGTGTTAGTCTTCAATTACGGAGTATTTTGAGTACGACATGAAAATTCAGTATTTTTCTTGTGTTACACTTCATTTTTAACATTTTAAAAAAATATATATTAATTGAATTTTTTGATGGTGGTATTCTTCCGTTTTTGCATTTTTATGAAATTTTTGAAAAAATTGAAATTTTTGTGTGTTAGTCTTCAATTACGGAGTATGTTGAGTACGGCATGAAAATTCGGTATTTTCTTTTGTTACAATTCAATTTCAACATTTAAAAAAAATATCTTAATTGAATTTTTTGGAGTTGTTAGACTTCAGCTTTTGCATTTTTAAGAAAGTTTGGAAAAAAATGAAATTTGTGTGTGTTAGTCTTCAATTACGGAGTATTTTAAGTACGACAAGAAAATTGAGTTTTTATCTTGTGTTACTCTTCAATTTTAACATTTTAAAAAAAAAATATCTTCATTGAATTTTTTGAAAGTGTTAGACTTCTGTTTTTGCATTTTTAAGAAATTTTTGAAAGAATTGAAATTTGTGTGTGTTAGTCTTCAATTACGGAGTATTTTGAGTACGACAAGAAAATTGAGTATTTTTCTTGTGTTACACTTCAATTTGAACATTTTTTCAAACAAATATTTTAATTGAATTTTTTGAAGGTGTTAGACTTCTGTTTTTGCATTTTTTTAAAAATTTTCGAAAAAATTGAAATTTGTGTGTGTTAGTCATCAATTACGGAGTATTTTGAGTAGGACATGAAAATTGAGTATTTTTCTTGTGTTACACTTCATTTTTAACATTTTTTAAAAAAATATCTTAATAGAATTTTTTGAAGGTGTCATTCTTCCGTTTTTGCATTTTTAAGAAATTTTTGAAAAAATTGAAATTTTTGTTTGTTTGTCTTCAATTACGGAGTATTTTGAGTACGACATGAAAATTCAGTAGTTTCATTTTGTTACACTTCAATTTTACAATTTTAAAAAATATCTTAATTGAATTTTTTTGAGTTGTTAGACTTCAGATTTTGCATTTTTATGAAATTTTGGAAAAAAATTAAATTTGTGTGTGTTAGTCTTCAATTACGGAGTATTTTCAGTACGACATGAAAATTGAGTATTTTTCTTGTGTTACACTTCAATTTTGACATTTTTTAAAAAAAATATCTTCATTGAATTTTTTGAAGGTGTTAGACTTCTCTTTTTGCATTTTTAATAAATTTTCGAAAGAATTTAAATTTGTGTGTCTTAGTCTTCAATTACGGAGTATTTTGAGTACGACATGAAAATTCAGTATTTTTCTTGTGTTACACTTCAATTTTAACATTTTTTAAAAAAAATATCTTAATTGCATTTTTTGAAGGTGTTAGACTTCTGTTTTTGCATTTTTAAGAAATTTTTGAAAGAATTGAAATTTGTGTGTGTTAGTCTTCAATTACGGAGTATTTTGAGTACGACCTGAAAATTGAGTATTTTTCTTGTGTTACACTTAGTTTTTAACATTTAAAAAACAAAATATTTTAATCGAATTTTTTGAAGGTGTTAGACTTCTGTTTTTGCATTTTTACGAAATTTTCGAAAGAATTGAAATTTGTGTGTGTTAGTCTTCAATTACGGAGTATTTTGAGTACGACATGAAAATTGAGTATTTTTCTTGTGTTACACTTCATTTTTAACATTTTAAAAAAAAATATCTTAATTGAAATTTTTGAAGGTGTTATACTTCCGTTTTTGCATTTTAAAGAAAGTTTTGAAAAAATTAAAATATTCGTGTGTTAGTCTTCAATTACGGAGTATTTTGAGTACGACATGAAAATTCAGTATTTTTCTTGTGTTACACTTCATTTTTAACATTTTTGAAAAATATATATTAATTGAATTTTTTGAAGGTGTTATGCTTCCGTTTTTGCAGTTTTAAGAAATTTTTGAAAAAATTGAAATTTTTGTGTGTTAGTCTTCAATTACGGAGTATTTTGAGTACGACATGAAAATTCAGTATTTTTCTTGTGTTACACTTCATTTTTAACATTTAAAAAAAATATATATTAATTGAATTTTTTGATGGTGGTATTCTTCCGTTTTTGCATTTTTATGAAATTTTTGAAAAAATTGAAATTTTTGTGTGTTAGTCTTCAATTACGGAGTATGTTGAGTACGGCATGAAAATTCGGTATTTTCTTTTGTTACAATTCAATTTCAACATTTAAAAAAAATATCTTAATTGAATTTTTTGGAGTTGTTAGACTTCAGCTTTTGCATTTTTAAGAAAGTTTGGAAAAAAATGAAATTTGTGTGTGTTAGTCTTCAATTACGGAGTATTTTAAGTACGACAAGAAAATTGAGTTTTTATCTTGTGTTACTCTTAAATTTTAACATTTTAAAAAAAAAATATCTCCATTGAATTTTTTGAAAGTGTTAGACTTCTGTTTTTGCATTTTTAAGAAATTTTTGAAAGAATTGAAATTTCTGTGTGTTAGTCTTCAATTACGGAGTATTTTGAGTACGACAAGAAAATTGAGTATTTTTCTTGTGTTACACTTCAATTTGAACATTTTTTCAAACAAATATTTTAATTGAATTTTTTGAAGGTGTTAGACTTCTGTTTTTGCATTTTTTTAAAAATTTTCGAAAAAATTGAAATTTGTGTGTGTTAGTCATCAATTACGGAGTATTTTGAGTAGGAGATGAAAATTGAGTATTTTGCTTGTGTTACACTTCATTTTTAACATTTTTTAAAAAAATATCTTAATAGAATTTTTTGAAGGTGTTATTCTTCCGTTTTTGCATTTTTAAGAAATTTTTGAAAAAATTGAAATTTTTGTTTGTTTGTCTTCAATTACGGAGTATTTTGAGTACGACATGAAAATTCAGTAGTTTTATTTTGTTACACTTCAATTTTACAATTTTAAAAAATATCTTAATTGAATTTTTTGGAGTTGTTAGACTTCAGATTTTGCATTTTTATGAAATTTTGGAAAAAAATTAAATTTGTGTGTGTTAGTCTTCAATTACGGAGTATTTTCAGTACGACATGAAAATTGAGTATTTTTCTTGTGTTACACTTCAATTTTGACATTTTTTTAAAAAAATATCTTCATTGAATTTTTTGAAGGTGTTAGACTTCTCTTTTTGCATTTTTAATAAATTTTCGAAAGAATTGAAATTTGTGTGTCTTAGTCTTCAATTACGGAGTATTTTGAGTACGACATGAAAATTCAGTATTTTTCTTGTGTTACACTTCAATTTTAACATTTTTTTAAAAAAATATCTTAATTGCATTTTTTGAAGGTGTTAGACTTCTGTTTTTGCATTTTTAAGAAATTTTCGAAAGAATTGAAATTTGTGTGTGTTAGTCTTCAATTACGGAGTATTTTGAGTACGACATGAAAATTGAGTATTTTTCTTGTGTTACACTTAGATTTTAACATTTAAAAAAAAAAATATTTTAATCGAATTTTTTGAAGGTGTTAGACTTATGTTTTTGCATTTTTACGAAATTTTCGAAAGAATTGAAATTTGTGTGTGTTAGTCTTCAATTACGGAGTATTTTGAGTACGACATGAAAATTGAGTATTTTTCTTGTGTTACACTTCATTTTTAACATTTTAAAAAAAAATATCTTAATTGAAATTTTTGAAGGTGTTATACTTCCGTTTTTGCATTTTAAAGAAAGTTTTGAAAAAATTAAAATATTCGTGTGTTAGTCTTCAATTACGGAGTATTTTGAGTACGACATGAAAATTCAGTATTTTTCTTGTGTTACACTTCATTTTTAACATTTTTGAAAAATATATATTAATTGAATTTTTTGAAGGTGTTATGCTTCCGTTTTTGCAGTTTTAAGAAATTTTTGAAAAAATTGAAATTTTTGTGTGTTAGTCTTCAATTACGGAGTATTTTGAGTACGACATGAAAATTCAGTATTTTTCTTGTGTTACACTTCATTTTTAACATTTTAAAAAAATATATATTAATTGAATTTTTTGATGGTGGTATTCTTCCGTTTTTGCATTTTTATGAAATATTTGAAAAAATTGAAATTTTTGTGTGTTAGTCTTCAATTACGGAGTATGTTGAGTACGGCATGACAATTCGGTATTTTCTTTTGTTACAATTCAATTTCAACATTTAAAAAAAATATCTTAATTGAATTTTTTGGAGTTGTTAGACTTCAGCTTTTGCATTTTTAAGAAAGTTTGGAAAAAAATGAAATTTGTGTGTGTTAGTCTTCAATTACGGAGTATTTTAAGTACGACAAGAAAATTGAGTTTTTATATTGTGTTACTCTTCAATTTTAACATTTTAAAAAAAAAATATCTCCATTGAATTTTTTGAAAGTGTTAGACTTCTGTTTTTGCATTTTTAAGAAATTTTTGAAAGAATTGAAATTTCTGTGTGTTAGTCTTCAATTACGGAGTATTTTGAGTACGACAAGAAAATTGAGTATTTTTCTTGTGTTACACTTCAATTTGAACATTTTTTCAAACAAATATTTTAATTGAATTTTTTGAAGGTGTTAGACTTCTGTTTTTGCATTTTTTTAAAAATTTTCGAAAAAATTGAAATTTGTGTGTGTTAGTCATCAATTACGGAGTATTTTGAGTAGGAGATGAAAATTGAGTATTTTGCTTGTGTTACACTTCATTTTTAACATTTTTTAAAAAAATATCTTAATAGAATTTTTTGAAGGTGTTATTCTTCCGTTTTTGCATTTTTAAGAAATTTTTGAAAAAATTGAAATTTTTGTTTGTTTGTCTTCAATTACGGAGTATTTTGAGTACGACATGAAAATTCAGTAGTTTTATTTTGTTACACTTCAATTTTACAATTTTAAAAAATATCTTAATTGAATTTTTTGGAGTTGTTAGACTTCAGATTTTGCATTTTTATGAAATTTTGGAAAAAAATTAAATTTGTGTGTGTTAGTCTTCAATTACGGAGTATTTTCAGTACGACATGAAAATTGAGTATTTTTCTTGTGTTACACTTCAATTTTGACATTTTTTTAAAAAAATATCTTCATTGAATTTTTTGAAGGTGTTAGACTTCTCTTTTTGCATTTTTAATAAATTTTCGAAAGAATTGAAATTTGTGTGTCTTAGTCTTCAATTACGGAGTATTTTGAGTACGACATGAAAATTCAGTATTTTTCTTGTGTTACACTTCAATTTTAACATTTTTTTAAAAAAATATCTTAATTGCATTTTTTGAAGGTGTTAGACTTCTGTTTTTGCATTTTTAAGAAATTTTCGAAAGAATTGAAATTTGTGTGTGTTAGTCTTCAATTACGGAGTATTTTGAGTACGACATGAAAATTGAGTATTTTTCTTGTGTTACACTTAGATTTTAACATTTAAAAAAAAAAATATTTTAATCGAATTTTTTGAAGGTGTTAGACTTATGTTTTTGCATTTTTACGAAATTTTCGAAAGAATTGAAATTTGTGTGTGTTAGTCTTCAATTACGGAGTATTTTGAGTACGACATGAAAATTGAGTATTTTTCTTGTGTTACACTTCATTTTTAACATTTTAAAAAAAAATATCTTAATTGAAATTTTTGAAGGTGTTATACTTCCGTTTTTGCATTTTAAAGAAAGTTTTGAAAAAATTAAAATATTCGTGTGTTAGTCTTCAATTACGGAGTATTTTGAGTACGACATGAAAATTCAGTATTTTTCTTGTGTTACACTTCATTTTTAACATTTTTGAAAAATATATATTACTTGAATTTTTTGAAGGTGTTATGCTTCCGTTTTTGCAGTTTTAAGAAATTTTTGAAAAAATTGAAATTTTTGTGTGTTAGTCTTCAATTACGGAGTATTTTGAGTACGACATGAAAATTCAGTATTTTTCTTGTGTTACACTTCATTTTTAACATTTTAAAAAAATATATATTAATTGAATTTTTTGATGGTGGTATTCTTCCGTTTTTGCATTTTTATGAAATATTTGAAAAAATTGAAATTTTTGTGTGTTAGTCTTCAATTACGGAGTATGTTGAGTACGGCATGACAATTCGGTATTTTCTTTTGTTACAATTCAATTTCAACATTTAAAAAAAATATCTTAATTGAATTTTTTGGAGTTGTTAGACTTCAGCTTTTGCATTTTTAAGAAAGTTTGGAAAAAAATGAAATTTGTGTGTGTTAGTCTTCAATTACGGAGTATTTTAAGTACGACAAGAAAATTGAGTTTTTATATTGTGTTACTCTTCAATTTTAACATTTTAAAAAAAAAATATCTCCATTGAATTTTTTGAAAGTGTTAGACTTCTGTTTTTGCATTTTTAAGAAATTTTTGAAAGAATTGAAATTTCTGTGTGTTAGTCTTCAATTACGGAGTATTTTGAGTACGACAAGAAAATTGAGTATTTTTCTTGTGTTACACTTCAATTTGAACATTTTTTCAAACAAATATTTTAATTGAATTTTTTGAAGGTGTTAGACTTCTGTTTTTGCATTTTTTTAAAAATTTTCGAAAAAATTGAAATTTGTGTGTGTTAGTCATCAATTACGGAGTATTTTGAGTAGGACATGAAAATTGAGTATTTTGCTTGTGTTACACTTCATTTTTAACATTTTTAAAAAAAATATCTTAATAGAATTTTTTGAAGGTGTTATTCTTCCGTTTTTGCATTTTTAAGAAATTTTTGAAAAAATTGAAATTTTTGTTTGTTTGTCTTCAATTACGGAGTATTTTGAGTACGACATGAAAATTCAGTAGTTTTATTTTGTTACACTTCAATTTTACAATTTTAAAAAATATCTTGATTGAATTTTTTGGAGTTGTTAGACTTCAGATTTTGCATTTTTATGAAATTTTGGAAAAAAATTAAATTTGTGTGTGTTAGTCTTCAATTACGGAGTATCTTCAGTACGACATGAAAATTGAGTATTTTTCTTGTGTTACACTTCAATTTTGACATTTTTAAAAAAAAATATCTTCATTGAATTTTTTGAAGGTGTTAGACTTCTCTTTTTGCATTTTTAATAAATTTTCGAAAGAATTGAAATTTGTGTGTCTTAGTCTTCAATTACGGAGTATTTTGAGTACGACATGAAAATTGAGTACTTTTCTTGTGTTACACTTCAATTTTAACATTTTTTAAAAAAAATATCTTAATTGCATTTTTTGAAGGTGTTAGACTTCTGTTTTTGCATTTTTAAGAAATTTTCGAAAGAATTGAAATTTGTGTGTGTTAGTCTTCAATTACGGAGTATTTTGAGTACGACCTGAAAATTGAGTATTTTTCTTGTGTTACACTTAGATTTTAACATTTAAAAAAAAAATATTTTAATCGAATTTTTTGAAGGTGTTAGACTTATGTTTTTGCATTTTTTTTTAAAAATTTCGAAAAAATTGAAATATGTGTGCGTTAGTCTTCAATTACGGAGTATTTTGAGTACGACATGAAAATTCAGTATTTTTCTTGTGTTACACTTCATTTTTAACATTTTTGAAAAATATATATTAATTGAATTTTTTGAAGGTGTTATTCTTCCATTTTTGCATTTTTATGAAATTTTTGAAAAAATTTAAATTTTTGTGTGTTAGTCTTCAATTACGGAGTATTTTGAGTACGACACGAAAATTCAGTATTTTTTTTTTGTTACACTACAATTTTAACATTTAAAAAAAAAAAATCTTAATTGCATTTTTTGATGGTGTTAGACTTCTGTTTTTGCATTTTTAAGAAATTTTCGAAAGAATAGAAATTTATGTGTGTTAGTCTTCAATTACGGAGTATTTTGAGTACGACATGAAAATTGAGTATTTTGCTTGTGTTACACTTCATTTTTGACATTTAAAAAAAAAAATCTTAATTGAATTTTCTGGAGTTGTTAGACTTCAGCTTTTGCATTTTTAAGAAATTTTAGAAAAAAATTAAATTTGTGTGTGTTAGTCTTCAATTACGGAGTATTTTATGTACGACAAGAAAATTCAGTATTTTTCTTTTGTTACACTTCAATTTTAACATTTTTAAAAAATATCTTAATTGAATTTTTTGAAGTTGTTAGATTTCAGCTTTTGCTTTTTTAAGAAAGTCTGGAAAAATATGAAATTTGTGTGTGTTAGTCTTCAATTACGGACTATTTTTAAGTACGACTAGAAAATAGAGTTTTTATCTTGTGTTACACTTCAATTTTAACATTTAAAAAAAAATATATTAATTGCATTTTTTGAAGGTGTTAGACTTCTGTTTTTGCATTTTTAAGAAATTTTCGAAAGAATTGAAATTTGTGTGTGTTAGTCTTCAATTACGGAGTATTTTGAGTACGACATGAAAATTGAGTATTTTGCTTGTGTTACACTTGATTTTTAACATTTTTTTAAAAAATATCTTAATTGAATTTTTTGAAGTTGTTAGATTTCAGCTTTTGCTTTTTTAAGAAAGTTTGGAAAAAAATGAAATTTGTGTGTGTTAGTCTTCAATTACGGACTATTTTTAAGTACGACTAGAAAATAGAGTTTTTATCTTGTGTTACACTTCAATTTTAACATTTAAAAAAAAAATATATTAATTGCATTTTTTGAAGGTGTTAGACTTCTGTTTTTGCATTTTTTAAAAAAATTTCGAAAAAATTTAAATTTGTGTGTCTTAGTCATCAATTACGGAGTATTTTGAGTACGACATGAAAA
Organism: Luzula sylvatica; assembly: GCA_946800325.1. Lineage (NCBI taxonomy): Eukaryota > Viridiplantae > Streptophyta > Magnoliopsida > Poales > Juncaceae > Luzula > Luzula sylvatica. Next base: position 59,169,334 of record OX326961.1, on the reverse strand, counting down.
TTGAGTATTTTGCTTGTGTTACACTTCATTTTTAACATTTTTTAAAAAAATATCTTAATTGAATTTTTTGAAGGTGTTATTCTACCGTTTTTGCATTTTTAAGAAATTTTTGAAAAAAATGTAATTTTTGTGTGTTAGTCTTCAATTGTGGAGTATTTTGAGTACGACTTGAAAATTCAGTATTTTTCTTTTGTTACACTTCAATTTTAACATTTAAAAAAAATATCTTAATTGAATTTTTGAGAGTTGTTAGACTTCAGCTTTTGCATTTTTAAGAAATTTTGGGAAAAGATTAAATTTGTGTGAGTTAGTCATCAATTACGGAGTATTTTGAGTACGACTTGAAAATTGAGTATTTTTCTTGTGTTAAACTTCAATTTTAAAATATGTTTAAAAAAAATATCCTAATTGAATTTATTTGAAGGTGTTAGTCTTCTGTTTTTGCATTTTTTAAAAATTTTTCAAAAAATTGTAATTTGTGTGGGTTAGCCACCAATAACGGAGTTTTTTGAGTACGACATGAAAACTGAGTATTTTGCTTGTGTTACACTTAATTTTTAACATTTAAAAAAAAATATCTTAATTGAATTTGTTGAAGGTGTTAGACTTCTGTTTTTGCATTTTTACGAAATTTTCGAAAGAATTGAAATTTTTGTGTGTTAGTCTTCAATTACGGAGTATTTTGAGTACGACATGAAAATTGAGTATTTTTCATGTCTTAAACTTCAGTTTTAACATTTAAAAAAAAAATATCTTAATTGAATTTTTTGAAGATGTTATACTTTCGTTTTTGTATTTTTAAGAAATTTTTGTGTGTTAGTTTTCAATTTCGGAGTATTTTGAGTACGACATGAAAATTCAGTATTTTTCTTTTGTTACACTTCAATTTTAACATTTAAAAAAAATATCTTAATTGAATTTTTTGGAGTTGTTAGACTTCAACTTTTGCATTTTTAAGAAATTTTGGAAAAAAATGAAATTTCTGTGTGCTAGTCTTCAATTACGGAGTATTTGAAGTACGACAAGAAAATTGAGTATTTATCTTGTGCTACACTTCAATTTTAACATTTTTTAAAAAAAATATCTTAATTGAATTTTTTTAAGGTGTTAGACTTCTGTTTTTGCATTTTTAAGAAATTTTCGAAAGAATTGAAATTTATTTGTGTTAGTCTTCAATTACGGGGTATTTTGAGTACGACATGAAAATTGAGTATTTTTCATGTGTTACACTTCAATTTTAACATTTTTAAAAAAAAATATTTGAATTGAATTTTTTGAAGGTGTTAGACTTCTGTTTTTGCATTTTTTAAAAAAATTTCGAAAAAATTTAAATTTGTGTGTGTTAGTCATCAATAACGGAGTATTTTGAGTACGACATGAAAATTGAGTATTTTTCTTGTGTTACACTTCATTTTTAACATTTTATAAAAAAATATCTTAATTCAATTGTTTGAAGGTGTTATTCTTCCGTTTTTGCATTTTTAAGAAATTTTTGAAAAAATTGAAATTTTTGTGTGTTAGTCTTGAATTACGGAGTATTTTGAGTATGACATGAAAATTCAGAATTTTTATTTTGTTACACTTCAATTTTAACATTTAAAAAAAATATCTTAATTGAATTTTTGGGATTTTTTAGACTTCAGCTTTTGCATTTTTAAGAAATTTTGAAAAAAATGATATTTGTGTGTGTTAGTTTTCAATTACGGGGTATTTTAAGTACGACATGAAAATTGAGTATTTTTCTTGTGTTACACTTCAATTTAAAATTTTTTTGAAAAAAATATCTTAATTGTTTTTTTTGAAGGTGTTAGACTTCTGTTTTTGCATTTTTAAAAAAAATTTGAAAAAATTAAATTTGTGTGTGTTAGTCATCAATAACGGAGTATTTTGAGTACGACATGAAAATTGTGTATTTTTCTTGTGTTACACTTCATTTTTAACATTTTATAAAAAAATATCTTAATTGAATTTTTTGAAGGTGTTATACTTCCGTTTTTGCATTTTTAAGAAATTTTTGAAAAAATTGAAATTTTTGTGTGTTAGTCTTCAATTATGGAGAATTTTGAGTACGGCATGAAAATTGAGTATTTTTCTTGTGTTACACTTCAATTTTAAAATTTTTTTATAAAAAATATCTTAATTGAAATTTTTCGAAGGTGTTAGACTTCGGTTTTTGCATTTTTAAAATTTTTTCCAAATAATTGAAATTTGTGTGTGTTAGTCATCAATAACGGAGTATTTTGAGTACGACATGAAAATTGAGTATTTTTCTTGTGTTACACTTCACTTTTAACATTTTAAAAAAAAATATCTTAATTGAATTTTTTGAAGGTGTTAGACTTCTGTTTTTGCATTTTTACGAAATTTTCGAAACAATTGAAATTTGTGTGTGTTAGTCTTCAATTACGGAGTATTTTGAGTACGACATGAAAATTGAGTATTTTTCTTGTGTTACACTTCATTTTTGACATTTTATAAAAAAATATTTTAATTGAATTTTTTGAAGGTGTTAGACTTCTGTTTTTGCATTTTTACGAAATTTTCGAAAGAATTGAAATTTGTGTGTGTTAGTCTTCAATTACGGAGTATTTTGAGTACGACATGAAAATTGAGTATTTTTCTTGTCTTACACTTCATTTTTAACATTTTAAAAAAAAATATCTTAATTGAATTTTTTGAAGGTGTTATACTTCCGTTTTTGCATTTTTAAGAACTTTTTGAAAAAATTAAAATTTGTGTGTGTTAGTCTTCAATTACGGAGTATTTAAAGTACGACAAGAAAATTGAGTTTTTATCTCGTGTTACACTTCAATTTTAACATTTTTTAAATAAAATATTTAAATTGAATTTTAAGAAGGTGTTAGACTTGTACTTTAGCATTTTTTAAAAACATTTCGAAAAAATTGAAATTTGTGTGTGTTATTTCATCAATTACGGAGTATTTTGAGTACGACATGAAAATTGAGTAATTTGCTTGTGTTACACTTAATTTGTAACATTTAAAAAAAAATATCTTAATTGAATTTTTTGAAGGTGTTATTCTTCCGTTTTTACATTTTTAAGAATTTTTTGAAAAAATTGAAATTTTTGTGTGTTAGTCTTCAATTACGGAGTATTTTGAGTACGACATGAAAATTCAGTATTTTTCTTTTGTTACACTTCAATTTAAACATTTTAAAAAAATATCTTAATTGAATTTTTTGGAGTTGCAAGACTTCAGCTTTGGCATTTTTAAGAAATTTTGGAAAAAAATGAAATTTGTGTGTGTTAGTCTTCAATTACGGAGTATTTTGAGTACGACATGAAAATTGAGTATTTTTCTTGTGTTACACTTCAATTTTAACATTTAAAAAAATTATCTTAATTGAATTTTTGGGAGTTGTTAGACTTCAGCTTTTGCATTTTTAAGAAATTTTTGAAAAAATTAAAATTTTTGTGTGTCAGTCTTCAATTACGGAGTATTTTGAGTACGACATGAAAATTTAGTATTTTTCTTTTGTTACACTTCAATTTTAACATTTAAAAAAAATATCTTAATTCAATTTTTTGGAGTTGTTAGACTTCGGCTTTTGCATTTTTAAGAAATTTTGGAAAAAAATGAAATTTGTGTGCGTTAGTCTTCAATTACGGAGTATTTTAAGTACGACAAGAAAGATGAGTTTTTATCTTGTGTTACACTTCAATTTTAACATTTTTTAAAAAAAATATCTTAATTGAATTTTTTGAAGGTGTTAGACTTCTGTTTTTGCATTTTTAAGAAATTTTCGAAAGAATTGAAATTTGTGTGTGTTAGTCTTCAATTACGGAGTATTTTGAGTACGACATGAAAATTGTGTATTTTTCTTGTGTTACACTTCAATTTTAACATTTAAAAAAAATATCTTAATTGAATTTTATGGAGTTGTTAGACTTCAGCTTTTGCATTTTTAAGAAATTTTGAAAAAAAATGAAATTTGTGTGCGTTAGTCTTCAATTACGGAGTATTTTAAGTACGACAAGAAAGTTGAGTTTTTATCTTGTGTTACACTTCAATTTTAACATTTTAAAAAAATATCTTAATTGAATTTTTTGGAGTTGTTAGACTTCAGCTTTTGCATTTTCAAGAAATTTTGGAAAAAATGAAATTTGTGTGTGTTAGTCTTCAATTACGGAGTATTTTAAGTACGACATGAAAATTCAGTATTTTTCTTTGGTCACACTGCAATTTTAACATTTTAAAAAAATATCTTAAATGAATTTTTTTGAGTTGTTAGACTTCAGCTTTTGCATTTTTAAGAAATTTTGGAAAAAAATGAAATTTGTGTGTGTTTCTCTTCAATTACGGAGTATTTTAAGTACGACATGAAAATTGAGTTTTTATCTTGTGTTACACTTCAATTTTAACATTTTAAAAAAATATCTTAATTCAATTTTTTGGAGTTGTTAGACTTCGGCTTTTGCATTTTTAAGAAATTTTGGAAAAAAATGAAATTTGTGTACGTTAGTCTTCAATTACGGAGTATTTTAAGTACGACAAGAAAGTTGAGTTTTTATCTTGTGTTACACTTCAATTTTAACATTTTAAAAAAATATCTTAATTGAATTTTTTGGAGTTGTTAGATTTCAGCTTTTGCATTTTCAAGAAATTTTGGAAAAAAATGAAGTTTGTGTGTGTTAGTCCTCAATTACGGTGTATTTTAAGTACGACATGAAAATTCAGTTTTTTTCTTTTGTTACACTTCAATTTTAACATTTTAAATAAATATCTTAAATGAATTTTTTGGAGTTGTTAGACTTCAGCTTTTGCATTTTTCAGAAATTTTGGAAAAAAATGAAATTTGTGTGTGTTTGTCTTCAATTACGGAGTATTTTGAGTACAACATGAAAATTGAGTATTTTCCTTGTGTTACACTTCAATTTTAAATTTTTTAAAAAAAAAATACCTTTATTGAGTTTTTTGAAGGTGTTAGATTTCTGTTTTTGCATTTTTAAAAAATTTCCAAAAAATTGAAATTTATGTGTGTTAGTCATAACGTAGTATTTTGAGTACGACATTAAAATGGAGTATTTTGCTTGTGTTACACTACATTTTTAACATTTTTAAAAAAAATATCTTAATTGAATTTTTTGAAGGTGTTAGACTTCTGTTTTTGCATTTTTACGAAATTTTCGAAAGAATTGAAATTTGTGTGTGTTAGTCTTCAATTACGGAGTATTTTGAGTACGACAAGAAAATTGAGTATTTTTCTTTTGTTACAATTCAATTTTAACATTTAAAAAAAATACATAATTGAATTTTTTGAAGCTGTTAAATTTCCTTTTTGCAGTTTTACGAAATTTGTGTGTGTTAGTCTTCAATTACGGAGTATTTTAAGTACGACAAGAAAATTGAGTTTTTATCTTGTGTTACTCTTAAATTTTAACATTTTAAAAAAAAAATATCTCCATTGAATTTTTTGAAAGTGTTAGACTTCTGTTTTTGCATTTTTAAGAAATTTTTGAAAGAATTGAAATTTCTGTGTGTTAGTCTTCAATTACGGAGTATTTTGAGTACGACAAGAAAATTGAGTATTTTTCTTGTGTTACACTTCAATTTGAACATTTTTTCAAACAAATATTTTAATTGAATTTTGTGAAGGTGTTAGACTTCTGTTTTTGCATTTTTTTAAAAATTTTCGAAAAAATTGAAATTTGTGTGTGTTAGTCATCAATTACGGAGTATTTTGAGTAGGACATGAAAATTGAGTATTTTGCTTGTGTTACACTTCATTTTTAACATTTTTTAAAAAAATATCTTAATAGAATTTTTTGAAGGTGTTATTCTTCCGTTTTTGCATTTTTAAGAAATTTTTGAAAAAATTGAAATTTTTGTTTGTTTGTCTTCAATTACGGAGTATTTTGAGTACGACATGAAAATTCAGTAGTTTTATTTTGTTACACTTCAATTTTACAATTTTAAAAAATATCTTAATTGAATTTTTTGGAGTTGTTAGACTTCAGCTTTTGCATTTTTAAGAAATTTTGGAAAAAAATGAAATTTGTGTGTGTTAGTCTTCAATTACGGAGTATTTTAAGTACGACAAGAAAATTGAGTTTTTATCTTGTGTTACACTTCAATTTTAATATTTTTTAAAAAAAATATCTTAATTGAATTTTTTTGAAGGTGTCAGACTTCTGTTTTTGTTTTTTTAAAAATTTTCCAAAAAATTGAAATTTGTGTGCGTTAGTTATCAATAACGGAGTATTTTGAGTACGACATGAAAATTGAAAATTTTGATTGTGTTACACTTCATTTTTAACATTTTTTCAAAAAATATCTTAATTGAATTTTTTGAAGGTGTTAGGCTTCTGTTTTTGCATTTTTACGAAATTTTCGAAAGAATTGAAATTTGTGTGTATTAGTTTTCAATTACGGAGTATTTTGAGTACGACATGAAAATTGAGTATTTTTCTTGTGTTACACTTCATTTTTAACATTTTAAAAAAAAATATCTTAATTGAAATTTTTGAAGGTGTTATACTTCCGTTTTTGCATTTTTAAGAAATTTTTGAAAAAATTGAAATATTTGTGTGTTAGTCTTCAATTACGGAGTATTTTGAGTACGACATGAAAATTCAGTATTTTTCTTGTGTTACACTTCATTTTTAACATTTTTGAAAAATATATATTAATTGAATTTTTTGAAGGTGTTATTCTTCCATTTTTGCATTTTTATGAAATTTTTGAAAAAATTTAAATTTTTGTGTGTTAGTCTTCAATTACGGAGTATTTTGAGTACGACACGAAAATTCAGTATTTTTCTTTTGTTACACTACAATTTTAACATTTAAAAAAAAAAAATCTTAATTGCATTTTTTGATGGTGTTAGACTTCTGTTTTTGCATTTTTAAGAAATTTTCGAAAGAATAGAAATTTATGTGTGTTAGTCTTCAATTACGGAGTATTTTGAGTACGACATGAAAATTGAGTATTTTGCTTGTGTTACACTTCATTTTTGACATTTAAAAAAAAAAATCTTAATTGAATTTTCTGGAGTTGTTAGACTTCAGCTTTTGCATTTTTAAGAAATTTTAGAAAAAAATTAAATTTGTGTGTGTTAGTCTTCAATTACGGAGTATTTTATGTACGACAAGAAAATTCAGTATTTTTCTTTTGTTACACTTCAATTTTAACATTTTTAAAAAATATCTTAATTGAATTTTATGGAGTTGTTAGACTTCAGCTTTTGCATTTTTAAGAAATTTTGAAAAAAAATGAAATTTGTGTGCGTTAGTCTTCAATTACGGAGTATTTTAAGTACGACAAGAAAGTTGAGTTTTTATCTTGTGTTACACTTCAATTTTAACATTTTAAAAAAATATCTTAATTGAATTTTTTGGAGTTGTTAGACTTCAGCTTTTGCATTTTCAAGAAATTTTGGAAAAAATGAAATTTGTGTGTGTTAGTCTTCAATTACGGAGTATTTTAAGTACGACATGAAAATTCAGTATTTTTCTTTGGTCACACTGCAATTTTAACATTTTAAAAAAATATCTTAAATGAATTTTTTTGAGTTGTTAGACTTCAGCTTTTGCATTTTTAAGAAATTTTGGAAAAAAATGAAATTTGTGTGTGTTTCTCTTCAATTACGGAGTATTTTAAGTACGACATGAAAATTGAGTTTTTATCTTGTGTTACACTTCAATTTTAACATTTTAAAAAAATATCTTAATTCAATTTTTTGGAGTTGTTAGACTTCGGCTTTTGCATTTTTAAGAAATTTTGGAAAAAAATGAAATTTGTGTACGTTAGTCTTCAATTACGGAGTATTTTAAGTACGACAAGAAAGTTGAGTTTTTATCTTGTGTTACACTTCAATTTTAACATTTTAAAAAAATATCTTAATTGAATTTTTTGGAGTTGTTAGATTTCAGCTTTTGCATTTTCAAGAAATTTTGGAAAAAAATGAAGTTTGTGTGTGTTAGTCTTCAATTACGGTGTATTTTAAGTACGACATGAAAATTCAGTTTTTTTCTTTTGTTACACTTCAATTTTAACATTTTAAATAAATATCTTAAATGAATTTTTTGGAGTTGTTAGACTTCAGCTTTTGCATTTTTCAGAAATTTTGGAAAAAAATGAAATTTGTGTGTGTTTGTCTTCAATTACGGAGTATTTTGAGTACAACATGAAAATTGAGTATTTTCCTTGTGTTACACTTCAATTTTAAATTTTTTAAAAAAAAAATACCTTTATTGAGTTTTTTGAAGGTGTTAGATTTCTGTTTTTGCATTTTTAAAAAATTTCCAAAAAATTGAAATTTATGTGTGTTAGTCATAACGTAGTATTTTGAGTACGACATTAAAATGGAGTATTTTGCTTGTGTTACACTACATTTTTAACATTTTTAAAAAAAATATCTTAATTGAATTTTTTGAAGGTGTTAGACTTCTGTTTTTGCATTTTTACGAAATTTTCGAAAGAATTGAAATTTGTGTGTGTTAGTCTTCAATTACGGAGTATTTTGAGTACGACAAGAAAATTGAGTATTTTTCTTTTGTTACAATTCAATTTTAACATTTAAAAAAAATACATAATTGAATTTTTTGAAGCTGTTAAATTTCCTTTTTGCAGTTTTACGAAATTTGTGTGTGTTAGTCTTCAATTACGGAGTATTTTAAGTACGACAAGAAAATTGAGTTTTTATCTTGTGTTACTCTTAAATTTTAACATTTTAAAAAAAAAATATCTCCATTGAATTTTTTGAAAGTGTTAGACTTCTGTTTTTGCATTTTTAAGAAATTTTTGAAAGAATTGAAATTTCTGTGTGTTAGTCTTCAATTACGGAGTATTTTGAGTACGACAAGAAAATTGAGTATTTTTCTTGTGTTACACTTCAATTTGAACATTTTTTCAAACAAATATTTTAATTGAATTTTGTGAAGGTGTTAGACTTCTGTTTTTGCATTTTTTTAAAAATTTTCGAAAAAATTGAAATTTGTGTGTGTTAGTCATCAATTACGGAGTATTTTGAGTAGGACATGAAAATTGAGTATTTTGCTTGTGTTACACTTCATTTTTAACATTTTTTAAAAAAATATCTTAATAGAATTTTTTGAAGGTGTTATTCTTCCGTTTTTGCATTTTTAAGAAATTTTTGAAAAAATTGAAATTTTTGTTTGTTTGTCTTCAATTACGGAGTATTTTGAGTACGACATGAAAATTCAGTAGTTTTATTTTGTTACACTTCAATTTTACAATTTTAAAAAATATCTTAATTGAATTTTTTGGAGTTGTTAGACTTCAGCTTTTGCATTTTTAAGAAATTTTGGAAAAAAATGAAATTTGTGTGTGTTAGTCTTCAATTACGGAGTATTTTAAGTACGACAAGAAAATTGAGTTTTTATCTTGTGTTACACTTCAATTTTAATATTTTTTAAAAAAAATATCTTAATTGAATTTTTTTGAAGGTGTCAGACTTCTGTTTTTGTTTTTTTAAAAATTTTCCAAAAAATTGAAATTTGTGTGCGTTAGTTATCAATAACGGAGTATTTTGAGTACGACATGAAAATTGAAAATTTTGATTGTGTTACACTTCATTTTTAACATTTTTTCAAAAAATATCTTAATTGAATTTTTTGAAGGTGTTAGGCTTCTGTTTTTGCATTTTTACGAAATTTTCGAAAGAATTGAAATTTGTGTGTATTAGTTTTCAATTACGGAGTATTTTGAGTACGACATGAAAATTGAGTATTTTTCTTGTGTTACACTTCATTTTTAACATTTTAAAAAAAAATATCTTAATTGAAATTTTTGAAGGTGTTATACTTCCGTTTTTGCATTTTTAAGAAATTTTTGAAAAAATTGAAATATTTGTGTGTTAGTCTTCAATTACGGAGTATTTTGAGTACGACATGAAAATTCAGTATTTTTCTTGTGTTACACTTCATTTTTAACATTTTTGAAAAATATATATTAATTGAATTTTTTGAAGGTGTTATTCTTCCATTTTTGCATTTTTATGAAATTTTTGAAAAAATTTAAATTTTTGTGTGTTAGTCTTCAATTACGGAGTATTTTGAGTACGACACGAAAATTCAGTATTTTTCTTTTGTTACACTACAATTTTAACATTTAAAAAAAAAAAATCTTAATTGCATTTTTTGATGGTGTTAGACTTCTGTTTTTGCATTTTTAAGAAATTTTCGAAAGAATAGAAATTTATGTGTGTTAGTCTTCAATTACGGAGTATTTTGAGTACGACATGAAAATTGAGTATTTTGCTTGTGTTACACTTCATTTTTGACATTTAAAAAAAAAAATCTTAATTGAATTTTCTGGAGTTGTTAGACTTCAGCTTTTGCATTTTTAAGAAATTTTAGAAAAAAATTAAATTTGTGTGTGTTAGTCTTCAATTACGGAGTATTTTATGTACGACAAGAAAATTCAGTATTTTTCTTTTGTTACACTTCAATTTTAACATTTTTAAAAAATATCTTAATTGAATTTTTTGAAGTTGTTAGATTTCAGCTTTTGCTTTTTTAAGAAAGTCTGGAAAAAAATGAAATTTGTGTGTGTTAGTCTTCAATTACGGACTATTTTTAAGTACGACTAGAAAATAGAGTTTTTATCTTGTGTTACACTTCAATTTTAACATTTAAAAAAAAAATATATTAATTGCATTTTTTGAAGGTGTTAGACTTCTGTTTTTGCATTTTTAAGAAATTTTCGAAAGAATTGAAATTTGTGTGTGTTAGTCTTCAATTACGGAGTATTTTGAGTACGACATGAAAATTGAGTATTTTGCTTGTGTTACACTTGATTTTTAACATTTTTTAAAAAAATATCTTAATTGAATTTTTTGAAGTTGTTAGATTTCAGCTTTTGCTTTTTTAAGAAAGTTTGGAAAAAAATGAAATTTGTGTGTGTTAGTCTTCAATTACGGACTATTTTTAAGTACGACTAGAAAATAGAGTTTTTATCTTGTGTTACACTTCAATTTTAACATTTAAAAAAAAAATATATTAATTGCATTTTTTGAAGGTGTTAGACTTCTGTTTTTGCATTTTTTAAAAAAATTTCGAAAAAATTTAAATTTGTGTGTCTTAGTCATCAATTACGGAGTATTTTGAGTACGACATGAAAATTGAGTATTTTGCTTGTGTTACACTTCATTTTTAACATTTTTTAAAAAAATATCTTAATTGAATTTTTTGAAGGTGTTATTCTACCGTTTTTGCATTTTTAAGAAATTTTTGAAAAAAATGTAATTTTTGTGTGTTAGTCTTCAATTGTGGAGTATTTTGAGTACGACTTGAAAATTCAGTATTTTTCTTTTGTTACACTTGAATTTTAACATTTTAAAAAAATATCTTAATTGAATTTTTGAGAGTTGTTAGACTTCAGCTTTTGCATTTTTAAGAAATTTTGGGAAAAGATTAAATTTGTGTGAGTTACTCATCAATTACGGAGTATTTTGAGTACGACTTGAAAATTGAGTATTTTTCTTGTGTTAAACTTCAATTTTAAAATTTGTTTAAAAAAAATATCCTAATTGAATTTATTTGAAGGTGTTAGTCTTCTGTTTTTGCATTTTTTAAAAAATTTTCAAAAAATTGTAATTTGTGTGGGTTAGCCACCAATAACGGAGTTTTTTGAGTACGACATGAAAACTGAGTATTTTGCTTGTGTTACACTTAATTTTTAACATTTAAAAAAAAATATCTTAATTGAATTTGTTGAAGGTGTTAGACTTCTGTTTTTGCATTTTTACGAAATTTTCGAAAGAATTGAAATTTTTGTGTGTTAGTCTTCAATTACGGAGTATTTTGAGTACGACATGAAAATTGAGTATTTTTCTTGTCTTAAACTTCAGTTTTAACATTTAAAAAAAAAATATCTTAATTGAATTTTTTGAAGGTGTTATACTTTCGTTTTTGTATTTTTAAGAAATTTTTGTGTGTTAGTTTTCAATTTCGGAGTATTTTGAGTACGACATGAAAATTCAGTATTTTTCTTTTGTTACACTTCAATTTTAACATTTAAAAAAAATATCTTAATTGAATTTTTTGGAGTTGTTAGACTTCAACTTTTGCATTTTTAAGAAATTTTGGAAAAAAATGAAATTTCTGTGTGCTAGTCTTCAATTACGGAGTATTTGAAGTACGACAAGAAAATTGAGTATTTATCTTGTGCTACACTTCAATTTTAACATTTTTTAAAAAAAATATCTTAATTGAATTTTTTTAAGGTGTTAGACTTCTGTTTTTGCATTTTTAAGAAATTTTCGAAAGAATTGAAATTTATTTGTGTTAGTCTTCAATTACGGGGTATTTTGAGTACGACATGAAAATTGAGTATTTTTCATGTGTTACACTTCAATTTTAACATTTTAAAAAAAAAATATTTGAATTGAATTTTTTGAAGGTGTTAGACTTCTGTTTTTGCATTTTTTAAAAAAATTTCGAAAAAATTTAAATTTGTGTGTGTTAGTCATCAATAACGGAGTATTTTGAGAACGACATGAAAATTGAGTATTTTTCTTGTGTTACACTTCATTTTTAACATTTTATAAAAAAATATCTTAATTCAATTGTTTGAAGGTGTTATTCTTCCGTTTTTGCATTTTTAAGAAATTTTTGAAAAAATTGAAATTTTTGTGTGTTAGTCTTGAATTACGGAGTATTTTGAGTATGACATGAAAATTCAGAATTTTTATTTTGTTACACTTCAATTTTAACATTTAAAAAAAATATCTTAATTGAATTTTTGGGATTTTTTAGACTTCAGCTTTTGCATTTTTAAGAAATTTTGAAAAAAATGATATTTGTGTGTGTTAGTTTTCAATTACGGGGTATTTTAAGTACGACATGAAAATTGAGTATTTTTCTTGTGTTACACTTCAATTTAAAATTTTTTTAAAAAAAAATATCTTAATTGTTTTTTTTGAATGTGTTAGACTTCTGTTTTTGCATTTTTAAAAAAAATTTGAAAAAATTAAATTTGTGTGTGTTAGTCATCAATAACGGAGTATTTTGAGTACGACATGAAAATTGTGTATTTTTCTTGTGTTACACTTCATTTTCAACATTTTATAAAAAAATATCTTAATTGAATTTTTTGAAGGTGTTATACTTCCGTTTTTGCATTTTTAAGAAATTTTTGAAAAAATTGAAATTTTTGTGTGTTAGTCTTCAATTATGGAGAATTTTGAGTACGGCATGAAAATTGAGTATTTTTCTTGTGTTACACTTCAATTTTAAAATTTTTTTATAAAAAATATCTTAATTGAAATTTTTCGAAGGTGTTAGACTTCGGTTTTTGCATTTTTAAAATTTTTTCCAAATAATTGAAATTTGTGTGTGTTAGTCATCAATAACGGAGTATTTTGAGTACGACATGAAAATTGAGTATTTTTCTTGTGTTACACTTCACTTTTAACATTTTTAAAAAAAATATCTTAATTGAATTTTTTGAAGGTGTTAGACTTCTGTTTTTGCATTTTTACGAAATTTTCGAAACAATTGAAATTTGTGTGTGTTAGTCTTCAATTACGGAGTATTTTGAGTACGACATGAAAATTGAGTATTTTTCTTGTGTTACACTTCATTTTTGACATTTTATAAAAAAATATTTTAATTGAATTTTTTGAAGGTGTTAGACTTCTGTTTTTGCATTTTTACGAAATTTTCGAAAGAATTGAAATTTGTGTGTGTTAGTCTTCAATTACGGAGTATTTTGAGTACGACATGAAAATTGAGTATTTTTCTTGTCTTACACTTCATTTTTAACATTTTAAAAAAATATATCTTAATTGAATTTTTTGAAGGTGTTATACTTCCGTTTTTGCATTTTTAAGAACTTTTTGAAAAAATTAAAATTTGTGTGTGTTAGTCTTCAATTACGGAGTACTTAAAGTACGACAAGAAAATTGAGTTTTTATCTCGTGTTACACTTCAATTTTAACATTTTTTAAATAAAATATTTAAATTGAATTTTAAGAAGGTGTTAGACTTGTACTTTAGCATTTTTTAAAAACATTTCGAAAAAATTGAAATTTGTGTGTGTTATTTCATCAATTACGGAGTATTTTGAGTACGACATGAAAATTGAGTATTTTGCTTGTGTTACACTTAATTTGTAACATTTAAAAAAAAATATCTTAATTGAATTTTTTGAAGGTGTTATTCTTCCGTTTTTACATTTTTATGAATTTTTTGAAAAAATTGAAATTTTTGTGTGTTAGTCTTCAATTACGGAGTATTTTGAGTACGACATGAAAATTCAGTATTTTTCTTTTGTTACACTTCAATTTAAACATTTTAAAAAAATATCTTAATTGAATTTTTTGGAGTTGCAAGACTTCAGCTTTGGCATTTTTAAGAAATTTTGGAAAAAAATGAAATTTGTGTGTGTTAGTCTTCAATTACGGAGTATTTTGAGTACGACATGAAAATTGAGTATTTTTCTAGTGTTACACTTCAATTTTAACATTTAAAAAAATTATCTTAATTGAATTTTTGGGAGTTGTTAGACTTCAGCTTTTGCATTTTTAAGAAATTTTTGAAAAAATTAAAATTTTTGTGTGTCAGTCTTCAATTACGGAGTATTTTGAGTACGACATGAAAATTTAGTATTTTTCTTTTGTTACACTTCAATTTTAACATTTTAAAAAAATATCTTAATTCAATTTTTTGGAGTTGTTAGACTTCGGCTTTTGCATTTTTAAGAAATTTTGGAAAAAAATGAAATTTGTGTGCGTTAGTCTTCAATTACGGAGTATTTTAAGTACGACAAGAAAGATGAGTTTTTATCTTGTGTTACACTTCAATTTTAACATTTTTTAAAAAAAATATCTTAATTGAATTTTTTGAAGGTGTTAGACTTCTGTTTTTGCATTTTTAAGAAATTTTCGAAAGAATTGAAATTTGTGTGTGTTAGTCTTCAATTACGGAGTATTTTGAGTACGACATGAAAATTGAGTATTTTTCTTGTGTTACACTTCAATTTTAACATTTAAAAAAAATATCTTAATTGAATTTTATGGAGTTGTTAGACTTCAGCTTTTGCATTTTTAAGAAAATTTGAAAAAAAATGAAATTTGTGTGCCTTAGTCTTCAATTACGGAGTATTTTAAGTACGACAAGAAAGTTGAGTTTTTATCTTGTGTTACACTTCAATTTTAACATTTTAAAAAAATATCTTAATTGAATTTTTTGGAGTTGTTAGACTTCAGCTTTTGCATATTCAAGAAATTTTGGAAACAATGAAATTTGTGTGTGTTAGTCTTCAATTACGGAGTATTTTAAGTACGACATGAAAATTCAGTATTTTTCTTTGGTCACACTACAATTTTAACATTTTAAAAAAATATCTTAAATGAATTTTTTTGAGTTGTTAGACTTCAGCTTTTGCATTTTTAAGAAATTTTGGAAAAAAATGAAATTTGTGTGTGTTTGTTTTCAATTACGGAGTATTTTGAGTACGACATGAAAATTGAGTATTTTTCTTGTGTTACACTTCAATTTTAAATTTTTTTTAAAAAAAATATCTTTAATGACTTTTTTGAAGGTGTTAGACTTCTGTATTTGCATTTTTAAAATTTTTTTTAAACAATTGAAATTTGTGTGTGTTAGTCATCAATAACGTAGTATTTTGAGTAAGACATTAAAATGGAGTATTTTGCTTGTGTTACACTACATTTTTAACATTTTAAAAAAAATATCTTAATTGAATTTTTTGAAGGTGTTAGACTTCTGTTTTAGCATTTTTACGAAATTTTCGAAAGAATTGAAATTTGTGTGTGTTAGTCTTCAATTACGGAGTATTTTGAGTACGACATGAAAATTGAGTATTTTTCTTGTGTTATACTTCAATTTTAAACATTTAAAAAAAAATATCATAATTGAATTTTTTTACGGTGTTAGACTTCTGTTTTTGCATTTCTAAGAAATTTTCGAAAATATTGAAATTAGTGTGTGTTAGTCATTAATTACGGAGTATTTTGAGTACCACATGAAAACTGAGTATTTAGTTTGTGTTACACTTCAATTTTAACATATTTTTAAAAAATATCTTAATTGAATTTTTTGAAGGTGTTATACTTCCGTTTTCGCATTTTTAAGAAATTTTTGAAAAAATTGAAATTTTTGTGTGTTAGTCTTCAATATAAGGAGTATTTTGAGTACGACATGAAAATTCAGTATTTTTCTTTTGTTACACTTCAATTTTAACATTTAAAAAAAATATCTTAATTGAATTTTATGGAGTTGTTATACTTCAGCTTTTGCATTTTTAAGAAATTTTGGAAAAAAATGAAATTTGTGTATGTTAGTCTTCAATTACGGAGTATTTTAAGTACGACAAGAAAATTGAGTTTTTTATCTTGTGTTACACTTCAATTTTAACATTTTTAAAAAAAAATATTTTAATTGAATTTTTTGAAGGTGTTAGACTTCTGTATTTGCATTTTTTTAAAAAATTTCGAAAAAATTGAAATTTATGTGTGTTAGTCATCAATTACGGAGTATTTTGAGTACGACATGAAAATTGAGTATTTTGCTTGTGTTACACTTCATTTTTAACATTTTTAAAAAAAATATCTTAATTGAATTTTTTGAAGGTGTTATTCTTCCGTTTTTGCATTTTTAAGGAATTTTTGAAAAAATTGAAATTTTTGTGTGTTAGTCTTCAATTACGGAGTATTTTTAGTTCGACATGAAAATTCAGTATTTTTCTTTTGTTACACTTCAATTTTAATATTTAAAAAAAATATCTTAATTGGATTTTTTGGAGTTGTGAGAGTTCAGCTTTTGCATTTTTAAGGAATTTTTGAAAAAATTGAAATTGTTGTTTGTCAGTCTTCAATTACGGAGTATTTTGAGTACGACATGAAAATTCAGTATTTTTCTTTTGTTACACTTCAATTTTAACATTTCAAAAAAATATCTTAATTGAATTTTTTGGAGTTGTTAGACTTTAGCTTTTGCATTTTCAAGAAAATTTGGAAAAAAATGAAATTTGTGTGTGTTAGTCTTCAATTACGGAGTATTTTAAGTACGACATGAAAATTGAGTTTTTATCTTGTGTTACACTTCAATTTTAACATTTTTTAAAAAAAATATCTTAATTGAATTTTTTGGAGTTGTTAGATTTCAGCTTTTGCATTTTCAAGAAATTTTGGAAAAAAATGAAGTTTGTGTGTGTTAGTCTTCAATTACGGAGTATTTTAAGTACGACATGAAAATTCAGTTTTTTTCTTTTGTTACACTTCAATTTTAACATTTTAAATAAATATCTTAAATGAATTTTTTGGAGTTGTTAGACTTCAGCTTTTGCATTTTTAAGAAATTTTGGAAAAAAATGAAATTTGTGTGTGTTTGTCTTCAATTACGGAGTATTTTGAGTACAACATGAAAATTGAGTATTTTCCTTGTGTTACACTTCAATTTTAAATTTTTTAAAAAAAAAATACCTTTATTGAGTTTTTTGAAGGTGTTAGATTTCTGTTTTTGCATTTTTAAAAAATTTCCAAAAAATTGAAATTTATGTGTGTTAGTCATAACGTAGTATTTTGAGTACGACATTAAAATGGAGTATTTTGCTTGTGTTACACTACATTTTTAACATTTTTAAAAAAAATATCTTAATTGAATTTTTTGAAGGTGTTAGACTTCTGTTTTTGCATTTTTACGAAATTTTCTAAAGAATTGAAATTTGTGTGTGTTAGTCTTCAATTACGTAGTATTTTTAGTACGACATGAAAATTGAGTATTTTTCTTGTGTTACACTTCAATTTTAAAGATTTAAAAAAAATATCATAATTGAATTTTTTTACGGTGTTAGAATTCTGTTTTTGCATTTTTAAGAAGTTTTCGAAAATATTGAAATTAGTGTGTGTTAGTCATCAATTACGGAGTATTTTGAGTATGACATGAAAACTGAGTATTTAGCTTGTGTTACACTTAAATTTTAACATATTTTTAAAAAATATCTTAATTGAATTTTTTGAAGGTGTTATACTTCCGTTTTTGCATTTTTATGAAATTTTTGAAAAAATTGAAATTTTTGTGTGTTAGTCTTCCATTAAGGAGTATTTTGAGTACGACATGAAAATTCAGTATTTTCTTTTGTTACACTTCAATTTTAACATTTAAAAAAAATATCTTAAATGAATTTTTTGGAGTTGTTAGACTTCAGCTTTTGCATTTTTAAGAAATTTTTGGAAAAATTGAAATTTTTCTGGAGTTACACTTCAATTTTAACATTTTAAAAAAAAAATATTTTAATTGAATTTTTTGAAGGTGTTAGACTTCTGTTTTTGCATTTTTTAAAAAAATTTCGAAAAAATAGAAATTTGTGTGTGTTAGTCATCAATTACGGAGTATTTTAAGTACGACATGAAAACAGAGTATTTTTCTTGGGTTACACTTCATTTTTAACATTTTTTAAAAAAATATCTTAATTGAATTTTTTTGAAGGTGTTATTCTTCCGTTTTTGCATTTTTAAGAAATTTTTGAAAAAATTGAAATTTTTGTGTGTTTGTCTTCAATTACGGAGTATTTTGAGTACGACATGAAAATTCAGTATTTTTCTTTTGTTACACTGCAATTTTAACATTTTAAAAAAATATCTTAATTGAATTTTTTGGAGTTGTTAGACTTCAGCTTTTGCATTTTTAAGAAATTTTGGAAAAAAATGAAATTTGTGTGTGTTAGTCATCAATAACGGAGTATTTTGAGTACGACATTAGAATTGAGTATTTTGCTTGTGTTACACTTCATTTTTAACATTTTTTAAAAAAATATCTTAATTGAATTTTTGGAAGGTGTTAGACATCTGTTTTTGCATTTTTACGAAATTTTCGAAAGAATTGAAATTTGTGTGTGTTAGTCTTCAATTACGGATTATTTTGAGTACGAGCTGTAAATTGAGTATTTTTCTTGTGTTACACTTCAATTTTAACATTTAAAAAAATATCATAATTGAATTTTTCGACGGTGTTAGACTTTTGTTTTTTCATTTTTAAGAAATTTTCGAAAATATTGAAATTAATGTGTGTTAGTTATCAATTACGGAGTATTTTGCGTACGACATGAAAACTGAGTATTTAGCTTGTGTTACACTTCAATTTTAACATTTTTAAAAAAAATATCTTAATTGAATTTTTTGAAGGTGTTATACTTCCGTTTTAGCATTTTCAAAAAAAATTTGAAAAAATTGAAATTTTTGTGTGTTAGTCTTCAATTACGGAGTATTTTGAGTACGAAACGAAAATTCAATATGTTTCTATTGTTACACTTCAATTTTAACATT
Source organism: Luzula sylvatica (assembly GCA_946800325.1). NCBI lineage: Eukaryota > Viridiplantae > Streptophyta > Magnoliopsida > Poales > Juncaceae > Luzula > Luzula sylvatica. Next base: position 59,150,060 of record OX326961.1, on the reverse strand, counting down.
AAAAAAAAATATCATAATTGAATTTTTTGGAGTTGTTAGACTTCAGCTTTTGCATTTTTAAGATATTTTTGAAAAAATTGAAATTTTTGTGTGTTAGTCTTCAATTACGGAGTATTTTGAGTATGACATGAAAATTCAGTATTTTTGTTTTGTTACACTTCAATTTTAACATTTCAAAAAAATATCTTTGAATTTTTTTGGAGTTGTTAGACTTCAGCTTTTGCATTTTTAAGAAATTTTGGTAAAAAAAGAAATTTGTGTGTGTTAGTCCTCAATTACGGAGTATTTTAGGTACGACCAGAAAATTGAGTTTTTATCTTGTGTTACACTTCAATTTGAACATTTTAAAAAAATAATATTTTCATGGAATTTTTTGAAGGTGTTAGTCTTCTGCTTTTGCATTTTTTAGAAATTTTCGAAAGAATTGAAATTTGTGTGTGTTAGTCTTCAATTACGGAGTATTTTGAGTACGAGATGAAAATTGAGTATTTTTCTGGTGTTACTCTTCAATTTTAACATTTTTTAAAAAAAATATTTTAATTGAATTTTTTGAAGGTGTTAGACTTCTGTTTTTGCATTTTTTAAAAAAATTTCCAAAAAATTGAAATTTGTGTGTGTTAGTCATCAATTACGGAGTATTTGGAGTACGACTTGAAAACTGAGTATTTTGCGTGTGTTACACTTCATTTTTAACATTTTTTTAAAAAATATCTTAATTGAAATTTTTTGAAGGTGTTATTCTTCTGTTTTTGCATTTTTAAGAATTTTTGAAAAATATGAAATTTTTGTGTGTTTGTCTTCAATTACGGAGTATTTTGAGTACGACATGAAAATTCAGTATTTTTCTTTTGTTACACTGCGATTTTAACATTTTAAAAAAATATCCTAATTGAATTTTTTGGAGTTGTTAGACTTCAGCTTTTGCATTTTTAAGAAATTTTGGAAAAAAATGAAATTTGTGTGTGTTAGTCATCAATAACGGAGTATTTTAAGTACGACATTAAAATTGAGTATTTTGCTTGTGTTACACTTCATTTTTAACATTTTTTAAAAAAATATCTTAATTGAATTTTTGGAAGGTGTTAGACATCTGTTTTTGCATTTTTACGAAATTTTTGAAAGAATTGAAATTTGTGTGTGTTAGTCTGCAATTACGGATTATTTTGAGTACGAGCTGTAAATTGAGTATTTTTCATGTGTTACACTTCAATTTTAACACTTAAAAAAAAATATCATAATTGAATTTTTCGACGGTGTTAGACTTCTGTTTTTTCATTTTTAAGAAATTTTCGAAAATATTTAAATTAATGTGTGTTAGTCATCAATTACGGAGTATTTTGCGTACGACATGAAAACTGAGTATTTAGCTTGTGTTACACTTCAATTTTAACATTTTTTAAAAAAATATCTTAATTGAATTTTTTGAAGGTGTTATTCTTCCGTTTTTGCATTTCCAAAAAATTTTTGAAAAAATTGAAATTTTTGTGTGTTAGTCTTCAATTACGGAGTATTTTGAGTACGAAACGAAAATTCAATATGTTTCTATTGTTACACTTCAATTTTAACATTAAAAAAAAATATCATAATTGAATTTTTTGGAGTTGTTAGACTTCAGCTTTTGCATTTTTAAGATATTTTTGAAAAAATTGAAATTTTTGTGTGTTAGTCTTCAATTACGGAGTATTTTGAGTATGACATGAAAATTCAGTATTTTTGTTTTGTTACACTTCAATTTTAACATTTCAAGAAAATATCTTTGAATTTTTTTGGAGTTGTTAGACTTCAGCTTTTGCATTTTTAAGAAATTTTGGAAAAAAAAGAAATTTGTGTTTGTTAGTCTTCAATTACGGAGTATTTTAGGTACGACAAGAAAATTGAGTTTTTATCTTGTGTTACACTTCAATTTGAACATTTAAAAAAAAAATATCTTAATTGAATTTTTTGGAGTTGTTAGACTTCAGCTTTTGCATTTTTAAGAAATTTTGGAAAAAAATGAAATTTGTGTGTGTTAGTCTTCAATTACGGAGTATTTTAAGTACGACAAGAAAGTTGAGTTTTTATCATGTGTTACACTTGAATTTTAACATTTAAAAAAAAAATATCTTAATTGAATTTTTTGAAGGTGTTAGACTTCTGTTTTTGCATTTTTTTAAAAAAATTCGAAAAAATTGAAATTTGTGTGTGTTAGTCATCAATTAAGGAGTATTTTGAGTACGACGTGAAAATTGAGTATTTTGCTTGTGTTACACTTCATTTTTAACATTTTTTTAAAAAATATCTTATTTGAATTTTTTGAAGGTGTTATTCTTCCGTTTTTGCATTTTTAAGAAATTTTTGAAAAAATTTAAATTTTTGTGTGTTCGTCTTCAATTACGGAGTATTTTGAGTACGACATGAAAATTCAGTATTTTTCTTTTGTTACACTTCAATTTTAACATTTAAAAGAAATATCTTAATTCAATTTTTTGGAGTTGTTAGACTTTAGCTCTTGCATTTTTAAGAAATTTTGGAAAAAAATGAAATTTGTGTGTGTTTATCTTCAATTACGGAGTATTTTGAGTACGACGTGAAAATTGAGTATTTTTCTTGTGTTACACTTCAATTTTAAAAAAATTTAAAAAAAAATATCTTAATTGAATTTTTTGAAGGTGTTAAACTTCTATTTTTGCATTTTTAAAAAATTTTCCAAAAAATTGAAATTTGTGTGTGTTTGTCTTCAATAACGGAGTATTTTGAGTACGACATTAAAATTGAGTATTTTGCTTGTGTTACACTTCATTTTTAACATTTTTTTTAAAAATATTTTAATCGAATTTTTTGAAGGTGTTCGACTTATGTTTTTGCATTTTTACGAAATTTTCGAAAGAATTGAAATTTTTGTGTGTTAGTCTTCAATTACGGAGTATTTTAAGTACGACAAGAAAATTGAGTTTTTATCTTGTGTTACACTTCAATTTTAACATTTTAAAAAAATATATCTTAATTTAATTTTTTGAAGGTGTTAGACTTTTGTTTTTGCATTTTTCAGAAATTTTCGAAAGAATTGAAATTTGTGTGTGTTAGTCTTCAATTTCGGAGTATTTCGAGTACGACATGAAAATTGAGTATTTTTCTTGTGTTACACTTCAATTTTAACATTTTTAAAAAAAAATATTTTAATTAAATTTTTTGAAGGTGTTAGACTTCTGTTTTTGCATTTTTTTAAAAAAATTCGAAAAATTGAAATTTGTGTGTGTTAGTCATCAAATAAGGATTATTTTGAGTACGACGTGAAAATTGAGTATTTTGCTAGTGTTACACTTCATTTTTAACATTTTTTTAAAAAATATCTTATTTGAATTTTTTGAAGGTGTTATTCTTCCGTTTTTGCATTTTTAAGAAATTTTTGAAAAAATTGAAATTTTTGTGTGTTTGTCTTCAATTACGGAGTATTTTGAGTACGACATGAAAATTCAGTATTTTTCTTTTGTTACACTTCAATTTTAACATTTAAAAAAAATATCTTAATTGAATTTTTTGGAGTTGTTAGACTTCAGCTTTTGCATTTTTAAGAAATTTTGGAAAAAAATGAAATTTGTGTGTGTTAGTCTTCAATTACGGAGTATTTTGAGTACGACGTGAAAATTGAGTATTTTTCTTGTGTTACACTTCAATTTTATAAACATTTAAAAAAAAATATCTTAATTGAATTTTTTGAAGGTGTTAAACTTCTATTTTTGCATTTTTAAAAAATTTCCAAAAAATTGAAATTTGTGTGTGTTTGTCTTCAATAACGGAGTATTTTGAGTACGACATTAAAATTGAGTATTTTGCTTGTGTTACATTTCATTTTTAACATTTTTTCAAAAAATCTTTTAATCGAATTTTTTGAAGGTGTTCGACTTCTGTTTTTGCATTTTTACGAAATTTTCGAAAGAATTGAAATTATTGTGTGTGTTAGTCTTAAATTACGGAGTATTTTAAGTACGACAAGAAAATTGAGTTTTTATCTTGTGTTACACTTCAATTTTAAAATTAAAAAAAAAATATCTTAATTGAATTTTTTGAAGGAGTTAGTCTTCTGTTTTTGCATTTTTAAGAAATTTTCGAAAGAATTGAAATTTGTGTGTGTTAGTCTTCAATTACGGAGTATTTTGAGTACGACATGAAAATTGCGTATTTTTCTTGTGTTACACTTCAATTTTAACATTTAAAAAAAAAAATATTTTAATTGAATTTTTTGTAGGTGTTAGACTTCTGTTTTTACATTTTTAAAATTTTTTTCGAAAAAATAGAAATTTGTGTGCGTTAGTCATCAATTACGGAGTATTTTGAGTATGGCATGAAAATTGAGTATTTTGCTTGTGTTACACTTCATTTTTAACATTTTTTTAAAAAATATCTCAATTGAATTTTTTGAAGGTGTTATTCTTCCGTTTTTGCATTTTTTAGAAATTTTTGAAAAAATTGAAATTTTTGTCTGTTAGTCTTCAATTACGGAGTATTTTGAGTAGGACATGAAAATTCAGTATTTTTTTTTGTTACACTTCAATTTTAACATTTAAAAAAATATATCTTAATTGAATTTTTTTGGAGTTGTTAGACTTCAGCTTTTGCAATTTTAAGAAATTTTTGTGTGTCAGTCTTCAATTACGGAGTATTTTGAGTACGACATGAAAATTAAGTATTTTTCTTTTGTTACACTTCAATTTTAACATTTTAAAAGAAGATCTTAATTGAATTTTTTGGAGTTGTTAGACATCAGCTTTTGCATTTTTAAGAAATTTTGGAAAAAAATGAAATTTGTGTGTGTTAGTCTTCAATTACGGAGTATTTTAAGTACGACAAGAAAGTCGATTTTTTTATCATGTGTTACACTTGAATTTTAACATTTAAAAAAAAAATTATCTTAATTGAATTTTTTGAAGGTGTTAGACTTCTGTTTTTGCATTTTTCAGAAATTTTCGAAAGAATTGAAATTTGTGTGTGTTAGTCTTCAATTACGGAGTATTTTGAGTACGACATGAAAATTCAGTATTTTTCTTTTGTTACACTTCAATTTTAACATTTAAAATAAATATCTTAATTGATTTTTTTGGAGTTGTTAGACTTCAGCTTTTGCATTTTTAAGAAATTTTGGAAAAAAATGAAATTTGTGTGTGTTAGTCTTCAATTACGGAGTATTTTGAGTACGACGTGAAAATTGAGTATTTTTCTTGTGTTACACTTCAATTTTAAAAACATTTTAAAAATAATATCTTAATTGAATTTTTGGAAGGTGTTAAACTTCTATTTTTGCATTTTTAAAAAATTTCCAAAAAATTGAAATTTGTGTGTCTTTGTCTTCAATAATGGAGTATTTTTAGTACGACATTAAAATTGAGTATTTTGCTTGTGTTACACTTCATTTTTAACATTTTTTTAAAAAATATTTTAATCGAATTTTTTGAAGGTGTTCGACTTCTGTTTTTGCATTTTTACGAAATTTTCGAAAGAATTGAAATTTTTGTGTGTTAGTCTTCAATTACGGAGTATTTTAAGTACGACAAGAAAATTGAGTTTTTATCTTGTGTTACACTTCAATTTTAACATTTTAAAAAAATATATCTTAATTTAATTTTTTGAAGGTGTTAGACTTCTGTTTTTGCATTTTTAAGAAATTTTCGAAAGAATTGAAATTTGTGTGTGTTAGTCTTCAATTACGGAGTATTTTGAGGACAACATGAAAATTGAGTATTTTTCTTGTGTTACACTTCAATTTTAACATTTAAAAAAAAAAACTATTTTAATTGAATTTTTTGTAGGTGTTAGACTTCTGTTTTTTCATTTTTAAAAAAAATTTCGAAAACATTGAAATTTGTGTGCGTTAGTCATCAATTACGGAGTATTTTGAGTACGGCATGAAAGTTGAGTATTTTTCTTGTGTTACACTTCATTTTTAACATTTTTTTAAAAAATATCTTAGTTGAATTTTTTGAAGGTGTTATTCTTCCGTTTTTGCATTTTTAAGAAATTTTTGAAAAAATTGAAAATTTTGTCTGTTAGTTTTGAATTACGGAGTATTTTTAGTTGGACATGAAAATTCAGTATTTTTCTTTTGTTACACTTGAATTTTAACATTTAAAAAAAATATCTTAATTGAATTTTTTGGAGTTGTTAGACTTCAGCTTTTGCAATTTTAAGAAATTTTTGTGTGTCAGTCTTCAATTACGGAGTATTTTGAATACGACATGAAAAGTCGGTATTTTTCTTTTGTTACACTTCAATTTTAACATTTGAAAAAAATATCTTAATTGAATTTTTTGGAGTTGTTAGACTTCAGCTTTTGCATTTTTAAGAAATTTTGGAAAAAAATGAAATTTGTGTGTGTTAGTCTTCAATTACGGAGTATTTTAAGTACGACGAGAAAGTTGAGTTTTTATCATGTGTTACACTTGAATTTTAACATTTAAAAAAAAAATATCTTAATTGAATTTTTTGAAGGTGTTAGACTTCTGTTTTTGCATTTTTATAAAAAAATTCGAAAAAATTGAAATTTGTGTGTGTTAGTCATCAATTAAGGAGTATTTTGAGTACGACGTGAAAATTGAGTATTTTGCTTGTGTTACACTTCATTTTTAACATTTTTTAAAAAAATATCTTATTTGAATTTTTTGAAGGTGTTATTCTTCCGTTTTTGCATTTTTAAGAAATTTTTTAAAAAATTTAAATTTTTGTGTGTTCGTCTTCAATTACGGAGTATTTTGAGTACGACATGAAAATTCAGTATTTTTCTTTTGTTACACTTCAATTTTAACATTTAAAAGAAATATCTTAATTCAATTTTTTGGAGTTGTTAGACTTTAGCTCTTGCATTTTTAAGAAATTTTGGAAAAAAATGAAATTTGTGTGTGTTTATCTTCAATTACGGAGTATTTTGAGTACGACGTGAAAATTGAGTATTTTTCTTGTGTTACACTTCAATTTTAAAAAAATTTAAAAAAAAATATCTTAATTGAATTTTTTGAAGGTGTTAAACTTCTATTTTTGCATTTTTAAAAAATTTTCCAAAAAATTGAAATTTGTGTGTGTTTGTCTTCAATAACGGAGTATTTTGAGTACGACATTAAAATTGAGTATTTTGCTTGTGTTACACTTCATTTTTAACATTTTTTTTAAAAATATTTTAATCGAATTTTTTGAAGGTGTTCGACTTATGTTTTTGCATTTTTACGAAATTTTCGAAAGAATTGAAATTTTTGTGTGTTAGTCTTCAATTACGGAGTATTTTAAGTACGACAAGAAAATTGAGTTTTTATCTTGTGTTACACTTCAATTTTAACATTTTAAAAAAATATATCTTAATTTAATTTTTTGAAGGTGTTAGACTTTTGTTTTTGCATTTTTCAGAAATTTTCGAAAGAATTGAAATTTGTGTGTGTTAGTCTTCAATTTCGGAGTATTTCGAGTACGACATGAAAATTGAGTATTTTTCTTGTGTTACACTTCAATTTTAACATTTTTAAAAAAAAATATTTTAATTAAATTTTTTGAAGGTGTTAGACTTCTGTTTTTGCATTTTTTTAAAAAAATTCGAAAAATTGAAATTTGTGTGTGTTAGTCATCAAATAAGGAGTATTTTGAGTACGACGTGAAAATTGAGTATTTTGCTAGTGTTACACTACATTTTTAACATTTTTTTAAAAAATATCTTATTTGAATTTTTTGAAGGTGTTATTCTTCCGTTTTTGCATTTTTAAGAAATTTTTGAAAAAATTGAAATTTTTGTGTGTTTGTCTTCAATTACGGAGTATTTTGAGTACGACATGAAAATTCAGTATTTTTCTTTTGTTACACTTCAATTTTAACATTTAAAAAAAATATCTTAATTGAATTTTTTGGAGTTGTTAGACTTCAGCTTTTGCATTTTTAAGAAATTTTGGAAAAAAATGAAATTTGTGTGTGTTAGTCTTCAATTACGGAGTATTTTGAGTACGACGTGAAAATTGAGTATTTTTCTTGTGTTACACTTCAATTTTATAAACATTTAAAAAAAAATATCTTAATTGAATTTTTTGAAGGTGTTAAACTTCTATTTTTGCATTTTTAAAAAATTTCCAAAAAATTGAAATTTGTGTGTGTTTGTCTTCAATAACGGAGTATTTTGAGTACGACATTAAAATTGAGTATTTTGCTTGTGTTACATTTCATTTTTAACATTTTTTCAAAAAATCTTTTAATCGAATTTTTTGAAGGTGTTCGACTTCTGTTTTTGCATTTTTACGAAATTTTCGAAAGAATTGAAATTATTGTGTGTGTTAGTCTTAAATTACGGAGTATTTTAAGTACGACAAGAAAATTGAGTTTTTATCTTGTGTTACACTTCAATTTTAAAATTAAAAAAAAAATATCTTAATTGAATTTTTTGAAGGAGTTAGTCTTCTGTTTTTGCATTTTTAAGAAATTTTCGAAAGAATTGAAATTTGTGTGTGTTAGTCTTCAATTACGGAGTATTTTGAGTACGACATGAAAATTGCGTATTTTTCTTGTGTTACACTTCAATTTTAACATTTAAAAAAAAAAATATTTTAATTGAATTTTTTGAAGGAGTTAGTCTTCTGTTTTTACATTTTTAAAAATTTTTTCGAAAAAATATAAATTTGTGTGCGTTAGTCATCAATTACGGAGTATTTTGAGTACGGCATGAAAATTGAGTATTTTGCTTGTGTTACACTTCATTTTTAACATTTTTTTAAAAAATATCTCAATTGAATTTTTTGAAGGTGTTATTCTTCCGTTTTTGCATTTTTTAGAAATTTTTGAAAAAATTGAAATTTTTGTCTGTTAGTCTTCAATTACGGAGTATTTTGAGTAGGACATGAAAATTCAGTATTTTTTTTTGTTACACTTCAATTTTAACATTTAAAAAAATATATCTTAATTGAATTTTTTTGGAGTTGTTAGACTTCAGCTTTTGCAATTTTAAGAAATTTTTGTGTGTCAGTCTTCAATTACGGAGTATTTTGAGTACGACATGAAAATTAAGTATTTTTCTTTTGTTACACTTCAATTTTAACATTTTAAAAGAAGATCTTAATTGAATTTTTTGGAGTTGTTAGACATCAGCTTTTGCATTTTTAAGAAATTTTGGAAAAAAATGAAATTTGTGTGTGTTAGTCTTCAATTACGGAGTATTTTAAGTACGACAAGAAAGTCGATTTTTTTATCATGTGTTACACTTGAATTTTAACATTTAAAAAAAAAATTATCTTAATTGAATTTTTTGAAGGTGTTAGACTTCTGTTTTTGCATTTTTCAGAAATTTTCGAAAGAATTGAAATTTGTGTGTGTTAGTCTTCAATTACGGAGTATTTTGAGTACGACATGAAAATTCAGTATTTTTCTTTTGTTACACTTCAATTTTAACATTTAAAATAAATATCTTAATTGATTTTTTTGGAGTTGTTAGACTTCAGCTTTTGCATTTTTAAGAAATTTTGGAAAAAAATGAAATTTGTGTGTGTTAGTCTTCAATTACGGAGTATTTTGAGTACGACGTGAAAATTGAGTATTTTTCTTGTGTTACACTTCAATTTTAAAAACATTTTAAAAATAATATCTTAATTGAATTTTTGGAAGGTGTTAAACTTCTATTTTTGCATTTTTAAAAAATTTCCAAAAAATTGAAATTTGTGTGTCTTTGTCTTCAATAATGGAGTATTTTTAGTACGACATTAAAATTGAGTATTTTGCTTGTGTTACACTTCATTTTTAACATTTTTTTAAAAAATATTTTAATCGAATTTTTTGAAGGTGTTCGACTTCTGTTTTTGCATTTTTACGAAATTTTCGAAAGAATTGAAATTTTTGTGTGTTAGTCTTCAATTACGGAGTATTTTAAGTACGACAAGAAAATTGTGTTTTTATCTTCTGTTACACTTCAATTTTAACATTTAAAAAAAAAAGTATCTTAATTGAATTTTTTGAAGGTGTTAGTCTTCTGTTTTTGCATTTTTAAGAAATTTTCGAAAGAATGGAAATTTGTGTGTGTTAGTCTTCAATTACGTAGTATTTTTAGTACGACATGAAAATTGAGTATTTTTCTTGTGTTACACTTCAATTTTAACATTTTAAAAAAAAAAAATTTTAATTGAATTTTTTGTAGGTGTTAGACTTCTGTTTTTGCATTTTTAAAAAAAATTTCGAAAAAATTGAAATTTGTGTGCGTTAGTCATCAATTACGGTGTATTTTGAGTACGGCATGAAAATTGAGTATTTTGCTTGTGTTACACTTCATTTTTAACATTTTTTTAAAAAATATCTTAATTGAATTTTTTGAAGGTGTTATTCTTCCGTTTTTGCATTTTTAAGAAATTTTTGAAAAAATTGAAATTTTTGTCTGTTAGTCTTCAATTACGGAGTATTTTGAGTAGAACATGAAAATTCAGTATTTTTTTTTTGTTACACTTCAATTTTAACATTTAAAAAAATATATCTTAATTGAATTTTTTTGGAGTTGTTAGACTTCAGCTTTTGCAATTTTAAGAAATTTTTGTGTGTCAATCTTCAATTACGGAGTATTTTGAGTACGACATGAAAATTCTGTATTTTTCTTTTGTTACCCTTCAATTTTAACATTTTAAAAGAAGATCTTAATTGAATTTTTTGGAGTTGTTAGACATCAGCTTTTGCATTTTTAAGAAATTTTGGAAAAAAATGAAATTTGTGTGTGTTAGTCTTCAATTACGGAGTATTTTAAGTACGATAAGAAAGTTGATTTTTTTATCATGTGTTACACTTGAATTTTAACATTTAAAAAAAAAAATATCTTAATTGAATTTTTTGAAGGTGTTAGACTTCTGTTTTTGCATTTTTCAGAAATTTTCGAAAGAATTGAAATTTGCGTGTGTTAGTTTTCAATTACGGAGTATTTTGAGTACGACATGAAAATTCAGTATTTTTCTTTTGTTACACATCAATTTTAACATTTTTTAAAAAAAATATTTTAATTAAATTTTTTGAAGGTGTTAGACTTCTGTTTTTGCATTTTTTAAAAAAAATTCGAAAAAATTGAAATTTGTGTGTGTTTGTCATCAATTACGGAGTATTTTGAGTACGACATGAAAATTGAGTATTTTGATTGTGTTACACTTCATTTTTAACATTTTTTTAAAAAATATCTTATTTGAATTTTTTGAAAGTGTTATTCTTCCGTTTTTGCATTTTTAAGAAATTTTTGAAAAAATTGAAATTTTTGTGTGTTTGTCTTCAATTACGGAGTATTTTGTGTACGACATGAAAATTCAGTGTTTTTCTTTTGTTACACTTCAATTTTAACATTTAAAAAAAATATCTTAATTGAATTTTTTGGAGTTGTTAGACTTCAGCTTTTGCATTTTTAAGAAATTTTGGAAAAAAATGAAATTTGTGTGTGTTAGTCTTCAATTACGGAGTATTTTGAGTACGACGTGAAAATTGAGTATTTTTCTTGTGTTACACTTCAATTTTAAAAAAATTTAAAAAAAATTATCTTAATTGAATTTTTTGAAGGTGTTAAACTTCTATTTTTGCATTTTTAAAAAATTTTCCAAAAAATTGAAATTTGTGTGTGTTTGTCTTCAATAACGGAGTATTTTGAGTACGACATTAAAATTGAGTATTTTGCTTGTGTTACACTTCATTTTTAACATTTTTTTAAAAAATATTTTAATTGAATTTTTTGAAGGTGTTCGACTTCTGTTTTTGCATTTTTACGAAATTTTCGAAAGAATTGAAATTTTTGTGTGTTAGTCTTCAATTACGAAGTATTTTAAGTACGATAAGAAAATTGAGTATTTATCTTGTGTTACACTTCAATTTTAACATTAAAAAAAAAAATATCTTAATTGAATTTTTTGAAGGTGTTAGTCTTCTGTTTTTGCATTTTTAAGAAATTTTCAAAAGAATAGAAATTTGTGTGTGTTAGTCTTCAATTACGGAGTATTTTGAGTACGACATGAAAATTGAGTATTTTTCTGGTGTTACACTGCAATTTTAACATTTAAAAAAAAAATATTTTAATTAAATTTTTTGAAGGTGTTAGACTTCTGTTTTTGCATTTTTTAAAAAAAATTCGAAAAAATTGAAATTTGTGTGTGTTAGTCATCAATTACGGAGTATTTTGAGTACGACATGAAAATTGAGTATTTTGATTGTGTTACACTTCATTTTTGAAAATTTTTAAAAAATATCTTATTTGAATTTTTTGAAGGTGTTATTCTTCCATTTTTGCATTTGTAATAAATTTTTGAAAAAATTGAAATTTTTGTGTGTTTGTCTTCAATTACGGAGTATTTTGAGTACGACATGAAAATTCAGTATTTTTCTTTTGTCACACTTCAATTTTAACATTTAAAAAAAATATCTTAATTGAATTTGTTGGAGTTGTTAGACTTCAGGTTTTGCATTTTTAAGAAATTTTGGAAAAAAATGAAATTTGTGTGTGTTAGTCTTCAATTACGGAGTATTTTGAGTACGACGTGAAAATTGAGTATTTTTCTTGTGTTACACTTCAATTTTAAAAAAATTAAAAAAAAAATATCTTAATTGAATTTTTTTAAGGTGTTAAACTTCTATTTTTGCATTTTTAAAAACTTTTCCAAAAAATTGAAATTTGTGTGTGTTTGTCTTCAATAACGGAGTATTTTGATGACGACATTAAAATTGAGTATTTTGCTTGTGTTACACTTCATTTTTAACATTTTTAAAAAATATATTTTAATCGAATTTTTTGAAGGTGTTCGACTTCTGTTTTTGCATTTTTCCGAAATTTTCGAAAGAATTGAAAGTTGTGTGTGTTAGTCTTCAATTACGGAGTATTTTAAGTACGACAAGAAAATTGAGTTTTTATCTTGTGTTACACTTCAATTTTAACATGTTTTAAAAAAAATATCTTGATTGAATTTTTTGAAGGTGTTAGACTTCTGTTTTTGCATTTTAAAGAAATTTTCGAAAGAATTGAAATTTGTGCGTGTTAGTCTTCAATTACGGAGTATTTTGAGTACGACATGAAAATTGAGTATTTTTCTTGTGTTACACTTCAATTTTAACATTTTTTTAAAAAAAATATTTTAATTGAATTTTTTGTAGGTGTTAGACTTCTGTTTTTGCATTTTTAAAACAAATTTCGAAAAAATTGAAATTTTTGTGCGTTAGTCATCAATTAGGGAGTATTTTGAGTACGGCGTGAAAATTGAGTATTTTGCTTGTGTTACACTTCATTTTTTACATTCTTTTAAAAAATATCTTAATTGAATTTTTTGAAGGTGTTATTCTTCCGTTTTTGCATTTTTAAGAAATTTTTGAAAAAATTGAAATTTTTGTCTGTTAGTCTTCAATTACGGAGTATTTTCAGTAGGACATGAAAATTCAGTATTTTTCTTTTGTTACACTTCAACTTCAACATTTAAAAAAATATCTTAATTGAATTTTTTGGAGTTGTTAGACTCCAGCTTTTGCAATTTTAAGAAATTTTTGAAAAAATTGAAATTTGTGTGTGTCAGTCTTCAATTACGGAGTATTTTGAGTACGACATGAAAATTCAGTATTTTTCTTTTGTCACACTTCAATTTTAACATTTTAAAAAAATATCTTAATTGAATTTTTTGGACTTTTTAGACTTCAGCTTTTGCATTTTTAAGAAATTTTGGAAAAAAATACAATTTGTGTGTGTTAGTCTTCAATTACGGAGTATTTTAAGTACGACAAGAAAGTTGAGTTTTTATCATGTGTTACACTTGAATTTTAACATTTTAAAAAAAAAATCTTAATTGAATTTTTTGAAGGTGTTGGACTTCTGTTTTTGCATTTTTCAGAAATTTTCGAAAGAATTGAAATTTGTGTGTGTTAGTCTTCAATTACGGAGTATTTTGAGTACGACATGAAAATTGAGTATTTTTCTTGTGTTACACTTCAATTTTAACATTTTTTAAAAAAAATATTTTAACTAAATTTTTTGAAGGTGTTAGACTTCTGTTTTTGCATTTTTTTAAAAAAGTTCAAAAAAAATTGAAATTTGTGTGTGTTATTCATCAACTACGGAGTATTTTGAGTACGACATGAAAATTGAGTATGTTGCTTTTGTTACACTTCAATTTTAACATTTAAAAAAAATATCTTAATTAAATTTTATGGAGTTGTTAGACTTCGGCTTTTCCATTTTTAAGAAATTTTGGAAAAAAATGAAATTTGTGTGTGTCAGTCTTCAATTACGGAATATTTTATGTACGACAAGAAAATTGAGTTTTTATCTTGTGTTACACTTCAATTTTAACATTTTTTTAAAAAAATATCTTAATTGAATTTTTTGAAGGTGTTAGACATCTGTTTTTGCATTTTTAAGAAATTTTCGAAAGAATTGAAATTTGTGTGTGTTAGTCATCAATTACGGAGTATTTTGAGTATGACATGAAAATTGAGTATTTTTCTTGTGTTACACTTCATTTTTAACATTTTTAAAAAAAAGATCTTAATTGAATTTTTTGAAGGTGTTATTCTTCCGTTTTTGCATTTTTAAGAAATTTTTGGAAAATGAAATTTTTGTGTGTTAGTCTTCAATTACGGAGTATTTTGAGTTCGACATGAAAATTCAGTATTTTTCTTTTGTTACACTTCAATTTTAACATTTAAAAAAAATATCTTAATTGAATTTTTTGGAGTTGTTAGACTTCAGCTTTTGCATTTTTAAGAAATTTTGGAAAAAAATGAAATTTGTGTGTGTTAGTCTTCAATTACGGAGTATTTTGAGTACGACGTGAAAATTGAGTATTTTTCTTGTGTTACACTTCAATTTTAATAAAATTTAAAAAAAAATATCTTAATTGAATTTTTTGAAGGTGTTAAACTTTTATTTTTGCATTTTTAAAAAATTTTCCAAAAAATTGAAATTTGTGTGTGTTTGTCTTCAATAACGGAGTATTTTGAGTACGGCATTAAAATTGAGTATTTTTCTTGTGTTACACTTCCTTTTTAACATTTTTTTAAAAAATATTTTAATCGAATTTTTTGAAGGTGTTCGACTTCTGTTTTTGCATTTTTACGAAATTTTCGAAAGAATTGGAATTTTTGTGTGTTAGTCTTCAATTACGGAGTATTTTAAGTACGATAAGAAAATTGAGTTTTTATCTTGTGTTACACTTCAATTTTAACATTTTAAAAAAAAAAATCTTAATTGAATTTTTTGAAGGTGTTAGTTTTCTGTTTTTGCATTTTTAAGAAATTTTCGAAAGAATTGAAATTTGTGTGTGTTAGTCTTCAATTACGGAGTATTTTGAGTACGACATGAAAATTGAGTATTTTTCTTGTGTTACACTTCAATTTGAACTTTTTAAAAAAAAAATATTTTAATTGAATTTTTTGTAAGTGTTAGACTTCTGTTTTTAAATTTTTAAAAAAAATTTCGAAAAAATTGAAATTTGTGTGCGTTAGTCATCAATTACGGAGTATTTTGAGTACGGCATGAAAATTGAGTATTTTGCTTGTGTTACACTTCATTTTTAACATTTTTTTTAAAAATATCTTAATTGAATTTTTGAAGGTGTTATTCTTCCGTTTTTGCATTTTTAAGAAATTTTTGTCTGTTAGTCTTCAATTACGGAGTATTCTGAGTTGGACATGACAATTCAGTATTTTTCTTTTGTTACACTTCAATTTTAACATTTAAAAAAAATATCTTAATTGAATTTATTTGGAGTTGTTAGACTTCAGCTTTTGCAATTTTAAGAAATTTTTGTGTGTCAGTCTTCAATTACGGAGTATTTTGAGTACGACATGAAAATTCAGTATTTTTCTTTAGTTACACTTCAATTTTAACATTTTAAAAAAAGATCTTAATTGAATTTTTTGGAGTTGTTAGACTTCAGCTTTTGCATTTTTAAGAAATTTTGGAAAAAAAAGAAATTTGTGTGTGTTAGCTAGTCTTCAATTACGGAGTATTTTAAGTACGACAAGAAAGTTTATTTTTTTATCATGTGTTACACTTGAATTTTAACATTTAAAAAAAAAATATCTTAATAGAATTTTTTGAAGGTGTTAGACTTTTGTTTTTGCATTTTTCAGAAATTTTCAAAAGAATAGAAATTTGTGTGTGTTAGTCTTCAATTACGGAGTATTTTGAGTACGACATGAAAATTGAGTATTTTTCTTGTGTTACACTTCAATTTTAACATTTTAAAAACAAAATATTTTAATTAAATTTTTTGAAGGTGTTACACTTCTGTTTTTGCAATTTTTAAAAAAAATTCGAAAAAATTGAAATTTGTGTGTGTTAGTCATCAATTACGGAGTATTTTGAGTACGACATGAAAATTGAGTATTTTGATTGTGTTACACTTCATTTTTAACATTTTTTAAAAAATATCTTATTTGAATTTTTTGAAGGTGTTATTCTTCCTTTTTTGCATTTTCAAGAAATTTTTGAAAAAATTGAAATTTTTGTGTGTTTGTCTTCAATTACGGAGTATTTTGAGTACGACATGAAAATTCAGTATTTTTCTTTTGCTACACTTCAATTTTAACATTTAAAAAAAATATCTTAATTGAATTTGATGGAGTTGTTAGACTTCAGGTTTTGCATTTTTAAGAAATTTTGGAAAAAATTGAAATTTGTGTGCGTTAGTCTTCAATTACGGAGTATTTTAAGTACCACAAGAAAATTGAGTTTTTATCTTGTGTTACACTTCAATTTAAAAAAATTTAAAAAAAAATATCTTAATTGAATTTTTTTAAGTTGTTAGACTTATGCTTTTGCATTTTTAAGAAATTTTCGAAAAAAATGAAATTTGTGTGTGTTAGTCTTCAATTACGGATTATTTTAAGTACGACAAGAAAGTTGAGTTTTTATCTTGTGTTACACTTCAATTTGAACATTTAAAAAAAAAATATCTTAATTGAATTTTTTGAAGATGTTAGACTTCTGTTTTTGCATTTTTCAGAAATTTTCGAAAGAATTGAAATTTGTGTGTGTTAGTCTTCAATTACGGAGTATTTTGAGTACGACATGAAAATTGAGTATTTTGCTTGTGTTACACTTCAATTTTAACATTTTTAAAAAAAATATTTTAATTAAATTTTTTGAAGGTGTTAGACTTCTGTTTTTGCATTTTTTTAAAAAAATTCGAAAAAATTGAAATTTGTGTGTGTTAGACATCAATTACGGAGTATTTTTTGTACGACATGAAAATTGAGTATTTTGCTTGTGTTACACTTCATTTTTAACATTTTAAAAAAAAATATCTTATTTGAATTTTTTGAAGGTGTTATTCTTCCGTTTTTGCATTTTTAAGAAATTTTTGAAAAAATTGAAATTTTTGTGTGTTTGTCTTCAATTACGGAGTATTTTGAGTACGACATGAAAATTCAGTATTTTTCTTTTGTTACACTTCAATTTTAACATTTAAAAAAAAGATCTTAAGTGAATTTTTTGGAGTTGTTACAGTTAAGATTTTGCATTTTTAAGAATTTTTGGGAAAAAATGGAATTTGTGTGTGTCAGTCTTCAATTACGGAGTATTTTGAGTACGACATGAAAATGAAGTATTTTTCTTGTGTTACACTTCAATTTTAAATTTAAAAAAAAAAATATCTTAATTGACTTTTTTGAAGGTGTTAGACTTCTGTTTTTGGATTTTTAAAAAAATTTCCAAAAAATTGAAATATTTGTGTGTTAGTCATCAATAACGGAGTATTTTGAGTACGACGTTAAAACTGAGTATTTTGCTTGTGTTACACTTCATTTTTAACATTTAAAAAAAAAATATCTTAATTGAATTTTTTGAAGGTGTTAGACTTCTGTTTTTGCATTTTTCGAAATTTTCGAAAGAATTGAAATTTGCGTGTGTTAGTTTTCAATTATGGAGTATTTTGAGTACGACATGAAAATTGAGTATTTTTCTTGTGTTACACTTCAATTTTAGCATTTTAAAAAAAACTATCATAATTGAATTTTGTGACGGTGTTAGACTTCTGTTTTTGCATTTTTAAGAAATTTTCGAAAATATTGAAATTAATGTGTGTTAGTCATCAATTACGGAGTATTTTGCGTACGACATGAAAACTGAGTATTTAGCTTGTGTTACACTTCAATTTTAACATTTTTTAAAAAAATATCTTAATTGAATTTTTTGAAGGGGTTGTACTTCCGTTTTTGCATTTTTAAGAAATTTTTTAAAAAATGGAAATTTTTGTTTCTTAGTCTTCAATTACGTATTATTTTAAGTACGACAAGAAAATTGAGTTTTTATCTTGTGTAACACTTCAATTTGAACATTTTTTTAAAACAATATCTTAATTGAATTTTTTGAAGGTGTTATACTTCTGTTTTTGCATTTCTAAGAAATTTTCGAAAGAATTGAAATTTGTGTGTGTTAGTCTTCAATTACGGAGTATTTTGAGTACAACATGAAAATTGAGTATTTTTCTTGTGTTACACTTCAATTTTAAAAATTTTAAAAAAAAATATGTTAATTGAATATTTTGAAGGTGTTAGACTTCTGTTTTTGCATTTTTTTTAAAAATTTCGAAAAAATTGAAATTTGTGTGTGTTAGTCATCAATTACGGAGTATTTTGAGTACGACATGAAAATTTAGTATTTTGCTTGTGTTACACTTCATTTTTAACATTTTTTAAAAAATATCTTAATTCAATTTTTTGAAGGTGTTATTCTTCTATTTTTGCATTTTTAAGAAATTTTTGAAAAAATTGAAATTTTGTGTGTTAGTCTTCAATTACGGAGTATTTTGAGTAGGACATGAATATTCCGTATTTTTCTTTTGTTACACTTCAATTTTAACATTTAAAAAAAATATCTTAATTGAATTTTTTGGAATTGTTAGACTTTAGCTTTTGCATTTTTAGGAAATTTTTGAAAAAATTGAAATCTTTGTGTGTTAGTCTTCAATTACGGAGTATTTTGAGTACGACATGAAAATTCAGTATTTTTCTTTTGTTACACTTCAATTTTATAATTTTAAAAAAATATCTTAATTGAATTTTTTGAAGATGTTGGACTTCTGTTTTTTCATTTTTCAGAAATTTTCGAAAGAATTGAAATTTGTGTGTGTTAGTCTTCAATTACGGAGTATTTTGAGTACGACATGAAAATTGAGTTTTTTTCTTGCGTTACACTTCAATTTTAACATTTTTAAAAAAAAATATTTTAATTAAATTTTTTGAAGGTGTTAGACTTCTTTTTTTGCATTTTTTTAAAAAAATTCGAAAAAATTGAAATTTGTTTGTGTTAGTCATCAATTACGGAGTATTTTTTGTACGACATGAAAATTGAGTATTTTGCTTGTGTTACACTTCATTTTTAACATTTTTAAAAAAAATATCTTATTTGAAATTTTTGAAGGTGTTATTCTTCCGTTTTTGCATTTTTAAGAAATTTTTGAAAAAATTGAAATTTTTGTGTGTTTGTCTTCAATTACGGAGTATTTTGAGTACGACATGAAAATTCAGTATTGTTCTTTTGTTACACTTCAATTTTAACATTTTAAAAAAATATCTTAAGTGAATTTTTTGGAGTTGTTACACTTAAGCTTTTGCATTTTTAAGAATTTTTGGAAAAAAATGAAATTTGTGTGTGTTAGTCTTCAATTACGGAGTATTTTGAGTACGACATGAAAATGAAGTATTTTTCTTGTGTTACACTTCAATTTTAAATTTTAAAAAAAAAAATATCTTAATTGACTTTTTTGAAGGTGTTAGACTTCTGTTTTTGCATTTTTAATAAAATTTCAAAAAAATTGAAATATTTGTGTGTTAGTCATCAATAACGGAGTATTTTGAGTAGGACGTTAAAACTGAGTATTTTGCTTGTGTTACACTTCATTTTTAACCTTCAAAAAAAAATATCTTAATTGAATTTTTTGAAGGTGTTAGACTTCTGTTTTTGCATTTTTCGAAATTTTCGAAAGAATTGAAATTTGCGTGTGTTAGTTTTCAATTACGGAGTATTTTGAGTACGACATGAAAATTGAGTATTTTTCTTGTGTTACACTTCAATTTTAGCATTTTAAAAAAAACTATCATAATTGAATTTTGTGACGGTGTTAGACTTCTGTTTTTGCATTTTTAAGAAATTTTTGAAAATATTGAAATTAATGTGTGTTAGTCATCAATTACGGAGTATTTTGCGTACGACATGAAAACTGAGTATTTAGCTTGTGTTACACTTCAATTTTAACATTTTTAAAAAAAATATCTTAATTGAATTTTTTGAAGGTGTTGTACTTCCGTTTTTGCATTTTTAAGAAATTTTTGAAAAAATTGAAATTTTTGTTTGTTAGTCTTCAATTACGTAGTATTTTAAGTACGACAAGAAAATTGAGTTTTTATCTTGTGTAACACTTCAATTTGAACATTTTTTTAAAACAATATCTTAATTGAATTTTTTGAAGGTGTTAGACTTCTGTTTTTGCATTTTTTAGAAATTTTCGAAAGAATTGAAATTTGTGTGTGTTAGCCTTCAATTACGGAGTATTTTGAGTACGACCTGAAAATTGAGTATTTTTCTTGTGTTACACTTCAATTTTAAAATTTTTAAAAAAAAATATGTTAATTGAATTTTTTTAAGGTGTTAGACTTCTGTTTTTGCATTTTTTTTTAAAAATTCGAAAAAATTGAAATTTGTGTGTGTTAGTCATCAATTACGGAGTATTTTGAGTACGACATGAAAATTGAGTATTTTGCTTGTGTTACACTTCATTTTTAACATTTTTTTTAAAAATATCTTAATTGATTTTTTTGAAGGTGTTACTCTTCCGTTTTTGCATTTTTAAGCAATTTTTGAAAAAAATGAAATATTTGTGTGTTAGTCTTCAATTACGGAGTATTTTGAGTATGACATGAAAATTCAGTATTTTTCTTTTGTTACACTTCAATTTTAACATTTAAAAAAAATACCTTCATTGAATTTTATGGAGTTGTTCGACTTCAGCTTTTGCATTTTTTAAAACAAATTCGAAAAAATTGAAATTTGTGTGGTTTAGTCATCAATTACGGAGTATTTTGAGTACGACATGAAAATTGAGTATTTTGCTTGTGTTACACTTCATTTTTAACATTTTTAAAAAAAATATCTTAATTCAATTTTTTGAAGGTGTTATTCTTCTGTTTTTGCATTTTTAAGAAATTTTTGAAAAAATTGAAATTTTGTGTGTTAGTCTTCAATTACGGAGTATTTTGAGTAGGACATGAAAATTCTGCATTTTTCTTTTGTTACACTTCAATTTTAGCATTTAAAAAAAATATCTTAATTGAATTTTTTGGAATTGTTAGACTTTAGCTTTTGCATTTTTAGGAAATTTTTGAAAAAATTGAAATTTTTGTGTGTTAGTCTTCAATTACGGAGTATTTTGAGTACGACAAGAAAATTCAGTATTTTTCTTTTGTTACACTTCAATTTTATCATTTTAAAAAAATATCTTAATTGAATTTTTTGAAGATGTTAGACTTCTGTTTTTGCATTTTTCATAAATTTTCGAAAGAATTGAAATTTGTGTGTGTTAGTCTTCAATTACGGAGTATTTTGAGTACGACATGAAAATTGAGTATTTTTCTTGTGTTACACTTCAATTTTAACATTTTTAAAAAAAAATATTTTAATTAAATTTTTTGAAGGTGTTAGACTTCTGTTTTTGCATTTTTTTAAAAAAATTCGAAAAAATTGAAATTTGTGTGTGTTAGTCATCAATTACGGAGTATTTTTTGTACGACATGAAAATTGAGTATTTTGCTTGTGTTACACTTCATTTTTAACATTTTTTAAAAAAAGATCTTATTTGAATTTTTTGAAGGTGTTATTCTTCCGTTTTTTCATTTTTAAGAAATTTTTGAAAAAATTGAAATTTTTGTGTGTTTGTCTTCAATTACGGAGTATTTTGAGTACGACATGAAAATTCAGTATTTTTCTTTTGTTACACTTCAATTTTAACATTTTAAAAAAATATCTTAAGTGAATTTTTTGGAGTTGTTACACTTAAGCTTTTGCATTTTTAAGAATTTTTGGAAAAAAATGAAATTTGTGTGTGTTAGTCTTCAATTACGGAGTATTTTGAGTACGACATGAAAATGAAGTATTTTTCTTGTGTTACACTTCAATTTTATATTTTTAAAAAAAAAATATCATAATTGACTTTTTTGAAGGTGTTAGACTTCTGTTTTTGCATTTTTAAAAACATTTCCAAAAAATTGAAATATTTGTGTGTTAGTCATCAATAACGGAGTATTTTGAGTACGACGTTAAAACTGAGTATTTTGCTTGTGTTACACTTCATTTTTAACATTTAAAAAAAAAATATCTTAATTGAATTTTTTGAAGGTGTTAGACTTCTGTTTTTGCATTTTTCGAAATTTTCGAAAGAATTGAAATTTGCGTGTGTTAGTTTTCAATTACGGAGTATTTTGAGTACGACATGAAAATTGAGTATTTTTCTTGTGTTACACTTCAATTTTAGCATTTAAAAAAAAACTGTCATAATTGAATTTTGTGACGGTGTTAGACTTCTGTTTTTGCATTTTTACGAAATTTTCGAAAATATTGAAATTAATGTGTGTTAGTCATCAATTACGGAGTATTTTGCGTACGACATGAAAACTGAGTATTTAGCTTGTGTTACACTTCAATTTTAACATTTTTAAAAAAAATATCTTAATTGAATTTTTTGAAGGTGTTGTACTTCCGTTTTTGCATTTTTAAGAAATTTTTGAAAAAATTGAAATTTTTGTTTGTTAGTCTTCTATTACGTAGTATTTTAAGTACGACAAGAAAATTGAGTTTTTATCTTGTGTAACACTTCAATTTGAACATTTTTTTAAAACAATATCTTAATTGAATTTTTGAAGGTGTTAGACTTCTGTTTTTGCATTTTTAAGAAAGTTTCGAAAGAATTGAAATTTGTGTGTGTTAGTCTTCAATTACGGAGTATTTTGAGTACGACATGAAAATTGAGTATTTTTCTTGTGTTACACTTCAATTTTAAATTTTTTAAAAAAAACTATGTTAATTGAATTTTTTGAAGGTGTTAGACTTCTGTTTTTGCATTTTTTTTAAAAAATTCGAAAAAATTCAAATTTGTGTGTTAGTCATCAATTACGGAGTATTTTGAGTACGACATGAAAATTGAGTATTTTGCTTGTGTTACACTTCATTTTTAACATTTTTTTAAAAAATATCTTAATTGAATTTTTTGAAGGTGTTACTCTTCCGTTTTTGCATTTTTAAGCAATTTTTGAAAAAATTGAAATTTTTTTGTGTTAGTCTTCAATTACGGAGTATTTTGAGTATGACATGAAAATTCAGTATTTTTCTTTTGTTACACTTCAATTTTAACATTTAAAAAAAATACCTTCATTGAATTTTATGGAGTTGTTCGACTTCAGCTTTTGCATTTTTTAAAACAAATTCGAAAAAATTGAAATTTGTGTGTGTTAGTCATCAATTACGGAGTATTTTGAGTACGACATGAAAATTGAGTATTTTGCTTGTGTTACACTTCATTTTTAACATTTTTAAAAAAAATATCTTAATTCAATTTTTTGAAGGTGTTATTCTTCTGTTTTTGCATTTTTAAGAAATTTTTGAAAAAATTGAAATTTTGTGTGTTAGTCTTCAATTACGGAGTATTTTGAGTAGGACATGAAAATTCTGCATTTTTCTTTTGTTACACTTCAATTTTAGCATTTAAAAAAAATATCTTAATTGAATTTTTTGGAATTGTTAGACTTTAGCTTTTGCATTTTTAGGAAATTTTTGAAAAAATTGAAATTTTTGTGTGTTAGTCTTCAATTACGGAGTATTTTGAGTACGACAAGAAAATTCAGTATTTTTCTTTTGTTACACTTCAATTTTATCATTTTAAAAAAATATCTTAATTGAATTTTTTGAAGATGTTAGACTTCTGTTTTTGCATTTTTCATAAATTTTCGAAAGAATTGAAATTTGTGTGTGTTAGTCTTCAATTACGGAGTATTTTGAGTACGACATGAAAATTGAGTATTTTTCTTGTGTTACACTTCAATTTTAACATTTTTAAAAAAAAATATTTTAATTAAATTTTTTGAAGGTGTTAGACTTCTGTTTTTGCATTTTTTTAAAAAAATTCGAAAAAATTGAAATTTGTGTGTGTTAGTCATCAATTACGGAGTATTTTTTGTACGACATGAAAATTGAGTATTTTGCTTGTGTTACACTTCATTTTTAACATT
Organism: Luzula sylvatica; assembly: GCA_946800325.1. Lineage (NCBI taxonomy): Eukaryota > Viridiplantae > Streptophyta > Magnoliopsida > Poales > Juncaceae > Luzula > Luzula sylvatica. The sequence continues at coordinate 59,125,859 of OX326961.1, read as the reverse complement.
TTTTAAAAAAAGATCTTATTTGAATTTTTTGAAGGTGTTATTCTTCCGTTTTTTCATTTTTAAGAAATTTTTGAAAAAATTGAAATTTTTGTGTGTTTGTCTTCAATTACGGAGTATTTTGAGTACGACATGAAAATTCAGTATTTTTCTTTTGTTACACTTCAATTTTAACATTTTAAAAAAATATCTTAAGTGAATTTTTTGGAGTTGTTACACTTAAGCTTTTGCATTTTTAAGAATTTTTGGAAAAAAATGAAATTTGTGTGTGTTAGTCTTCAATTACGGAGTATTTTGAGTACGACATGAAAATGAAGTATTTTTCTTGTGTTACACTTCAATTTTATATTTTTAAAAAAAAAATATCATAATTGACTTTTTTGAAGGTGTTAGACTTCTGTTTTTGCATTTTTAAAAACATTTCCAAAAAATTGAAATATTTGTGTGTTAGTCATCAATAACGGAGTATTTTGAGTACGACGTTAAAACTGAGTATTTTGCTTGTGTTACACTTCATTTTTAACATTTAAAAAAAAAATATCTTAATTGAATTTTTTGAAGGTGTTAGACTTCTGTTTTTGCATTTTTCGAAATTTTCGAAAGAATTGAAATTTGCGTGTGTTAGTTTTCAATTACGGAGTATTTTGAGTACGACATGAAAATTGAGTATTTTTCTTGTGTTACACTTCAATTTTAGCATTTAAAAAAAAACTGTCATAATTGAATTTTGTGACGGTGTTAGACTTCTGTTTTTGCATTTTTACGAAATTTTCGAAAATATTGAAATTAATGTGTGTTAGTCATCAATTACGGAGTATTTTGCGTACGACATGAAAACTGAGTATTTAGCTTGTGTTACACTTCAATTTTAACATTTTTTAAAAAAATATCTTAATTGAATTTTTTGAAGGTGTTGTACTTCCGTTTTTGCATTTTTAAGAAATTTTTGAAAAAATTGAAATTTTTGTTTGTTAGTCTTCTATTACGTAGTATTTTAAGTACGACAAGAAAATTGAGTTTTTATCTTGTGTAACACTTCAATTTGAACATTTTTTTAAAACAATATCTTAATTGAATTTTTGAAGGTGTTAGACTTCTGTTTTTGCATTTTTAAGAAAGTTTCGAAAGAATTGAAATTTGTGTGTGTTAGTCTTCAATTACGGAGTATTTTGAGTACGACATGAAAATTGAGTATTTTTCTTGTGTTACACTTCAATTTTAAATTTTTTAAAAAAAACTATGTTAATTGAATTTTTTGAAGGTGTTAGACTTCTGTTTTTGCATTTTTTTTAAAAAATTCGAAAAAATTCAAATTTGTGTGTTAGTCATCAATTACGGAGTATTTTGAGTACGACATGAAAATTGAGTATTTTGCTTGTGTTACACTTCATTTTTAACATTTTTTTAAAAAATATCTTAATTGAATTTTTTGAAGGTGTTACTCTTCCGTTTTTGCATTTTTAAGCAATTTTTGAAAAAATTGAAATTTTTTTGTGTTAGTCTTCAATTACGGAGTATTTTGAGTATGACATGAAAATTCAGTATTTTTCTTTTGTTACACTTCAATTTTAACATTTAAAAAAAATACCTTCATTGAATTTTATGGAGTTGTTCGACTTCAGCTTTTGCATTTTTTAAAACAAATTCGAAAAAATTGAAATTTGTTTGTGTTAGTCATCAATTACGGAGTATTTTGAGTACGACATGAAAATTGAGTATTTTGCTTGTGTTACACTTCATTTTTAACATTTTTTAAAAAAATATCTTAATTCAATTTTTTGAAGGTGTTATTCTTCTGTTTTTGCATTTTTCAGAAATTTTTGAAAAAATTGAAATTTTGTGTGTTAGTCTTCAATTACGGAGTATTTTGAGTAGGACATGAAAATTCCGTATTTTTCTTTTGATACACTTCAATTTTAACATTTAAAAAAAATATCTTTATTGAATTTTTTGGAATTGTTAGACTTTAGCTTTTGCATTTTTAGGAAATTTTTGAAAAAATTGAAATTTTTGTGTGTTAGTCTTCAATTACGGAGTATTTTGAGTACGGCATGAAAATTCAGTATTTTTCTTTTGTTACACTTCAATTTTATCATTTTAAAAAAATATCTTAATTGAATTTTTTGAAGATGTTAGACTTCTGTTTTTGCATTTTTCAGAAATTTTCGAAAGAATTGAAATTTGTGTGTGTTAGTCTTCAATTACGGAGTATTTTGAGTACGACATGAAAATTGAGTATTTTTCTTGTGTTACACTTCAATTTTAACATTTTAAAAAAAAAATATTTTAATTAAATTTTTTGAAGGTGTTAGACTTCTGTTTTTGCATTTTTTTAAAAAAATTCGAAAAAATTGAAATTTGTGTGTGTTAGTCATCAATTACGGAGTATTTTTTGTACGACATGAAAATTGAGTATTTTGCTTGTGTTACACTTCATTTTTAACATTTAAAAAAAAAAGATCTTATTTGAATTTTTTGAAGGTGTTATTCTTCCGTTTTTGCATTTTTAAGAAATTTTTGAAAAAATTGAAATTTTTGTGTGTTTGTCTTCAATTACGGAGAATTTTGAGTACGACATGAAAATTCAGTATTTTTCTTTTGCTACACTTCAATTTTAACATTTTAAAAAAATATCTTAAGTGAATTTTTTGGAGTTGTTACACTTAAGCTTTTGCATTTTTAAGAATTTTTGGAAAAAAATGAAATTTGTGTGTGTTAGTCTTCAATTACGGAGTATTTTGAGTACGACATGAAAATGAAGTATTTTCTTGTGTTACACTTCAATTTTAAATTTTAAAAAAAAAATATCTTAATTGACTTTTTTGAAGGTGTTAGACTTCTATTTTTGCATTTTTAAAAAAATTTCGAAAAAATTGAAATATTTGTGTGTTAATCATCAATAACGGAGTATTTTGAGTACGACGTTAAAACTGAGTATTTTGCTTGTGTTACACTTCATTTTTAACATTTAAAAAAAAATATCTTAATTGAATTTTTTGAAGGTGTTAGACTTCTGTTTTTGCATTTTTCGAAATTTTCGAAAGAATTGAAATTTGCGTGTGTTAGTTTTCAATTACGGAGTATTTTGAGTACGACATGAAAATTGAGTATTTTTCTTGTGTTACACTTCAATTTTAGTATTTTAAAAAAAACTATCATAATTGAATTTTGTGACGGTGTTAGGCTTCTGTTTTTGCATTTTTAAGAAATTTTCGAAAATATTGAAATTAATGTGTGTTAGTCATCAATTACGGAGTATTTTGCGTACGACATGAAAACTGAGTATTTAGCTTGTGTTACACTTCAATTTTAACATTTTTAAAAAAAATATCTTAATTGAATTTTTTGAAGGTGTTGTACTTCCGTGTTTGCATTTTTAAGAAATTTTTGAAAAAATTGAAATTTTTGTTTGTTAGTCTTCAATTACGTAGAATTTTAAGTACGACAAGAAAATTGAGTTTTTATCTTGTGTAACACTTCAATTTGAACCTTTTTTTAAAACAATATCTTAATTGAATTTTTTGAAGGTGTTAGTCTTCTGTTTTTGCATTTTTAAGAAATTTTGGAAAGAATTGAAATTTGTGTGTGTTAGTCTTCAATTACGGAGTATTTTGAGTACGACATGAAAATGAAGTATTTTTCTTGTGTTACACTTCAATTTTATATTTTTAAAAAAAAAATATCTTAATTGACTTTTTTGAAGGTGTTAGACTTCTGTTTTTGCATTTTTAAAAAAATTTCCAAAAAATTGAAATATTTGTGTGTTAGTCATCAATAACGGAGTATTTTGAGTACGACGTTAAAACTGAGTATTTTGCTTGTGTTACACTTCATTTTTAACATTTAAAAAAAAATATCTTAATTGAATTTTTTGAAGGTGTTAGACTTCTGTTTTTGCATTTTTCGAAATTTTCGAAAGAATTGAAATTTGCGTGTGTTAGTTTTCAATTACGGAGTATTTTGAGTACGACATGAAAATTGAGTATTTTTCTTGTGTTACACTTCAATTTTAGCATTTAAAAAAAAACTGTCATAATTGAATTTTGTGACGGTGTTAGACTTCTGTTTTTGCATTTTTACGAAATTTTCGAAAATATTGAAATTAATGTGTGTTAGTCATCAATTACGGAGTATTTTGCGTACGACATGAAAACTGAGTATTTAGCTTGTGTTACACTTCAATTTTAATATTTTTTAAAAAAATATCTTAATTGAATTTTTTGAAGGTGTTGTACTTCCGTTTTTGCATTTTTAAGAAATTTTTGAAAAAATTGAAATTTTTGTTTGTTAGTCTTCTATTACGTAGTATTTTAAGTACGACAAGAAAATTGAGTTTTTATCTTGTGTAACACTTCAATTTGAACATTTTTTTAAAACAATATCTTAATTGAATTTTTGAAGGTGTTAGACTTCTGTTTTTGCATTTTTAAGAAAGTTTCGAAAGAATTGAAATTTGTGTGTGTTAGTCTTCAATTACGGAGTATTTTGAGTACGACATGAAAATTGAGTATTTTTCTTGTGTTACACTTCAATTTTAAATTTTTAAAAAAAAAATATGTTAATTGAATTTTTTGAAGGTGTTAGACTTCTGTTTTTGCATTTTTTTTAAAAAATTCGAAAAAATTCAAATTTGTGTGTGTTAGTCATCAATTACGGAGTATTTTGAGTACGACATGAAAATTGAGTATTTTGCTTGTGTTACACTTCATTTTTAACATTTTTTTAAAAAATATCTTAATTGAATTTTTTGAAGGTGTTACTCTTCCGTTTTTGCATTTTTAAGCAATTTTTGAAAAAATTGAAATTTTTGTGTGTTAGTCTTCAATTACGGAGTATTTTGAGTATGACATGAAAATTCAGTATTTTTCTTTTGTTACACTTCAATTTTAACATTTAAAAAAAATACCTTCATTGAATTTTATGGAGTTGTTCGACTTCAGCTTTTGCATTTTTTAAAACAAATTCGAAAAAATTGAAATTTGTGTGTGTTAGTCATCAATTACGGAGTATTTTGAGTACGACATGAAAATTGAGTATTTTGCTTGTGTTACTCTTCATTTTTAACATTTTTTAAAAAAATATCTTAATTCAATTTTTTGAAGGTGTTATTCTTCTGTTTTTGCATTTTTCAGAAATTTTTTAAAAAATTGAAATTTTGTGTGTTAGTCTTCAATTACGGAGTATTTTGAGTAGGACATGAAAATTCCGTATTTTTCTTTTGATACACTTCAATTTTAACATTTAAAAAAAATATCTTTATTGAATTTTTTGGAATTGTTAGACTTTAGCTTTTGCATTTTTAGGAAATTTTTGAAAAAATTGAAATTTTTGTGTGTTAGTCTTCAATTACGGAGTATTTTGAGTACGGCATGAAAATTCAGTATTTTTCTTTTGTTACACTTCAATTTTATCATTTTAAAAAAATATCTTAATTGAATTTTTTGAAGATGTTAGACTTCAGTTTTTGCATTTTTCAGAAATTTTCGAAAGAATTGAAATTTGTGTGTGTTAGTCTTCAATTACGGAGTATTTTGAGTACGACATGAAAATTGAGTATTTTTCTTGTGTTACACTTCAATTTTAACATTTTTAAAAAAAAATATTTTAATTAAATTTTTTGAAGGTGTTAGACTTCTGTTTTTGCATTTTTTTAAAAAAATTCGAAAAAATTGAAATTTGTGTGTGTTAGTCATCAATTACGGAGTATTTTTTGTACGACATGAAAATTGAGTATTTTGCTTGTGTTACACTTCATTTTTAACATTTAAAAAAAAAAGATCTTATTTGAATTTTTTGAAGGTGTTATTCTTCCGTTTTTGCATTTTTAAGAAATTTTTGAAAAAATTGAAATTTTTGTGTGTTTGTCTTCAATTACGGAGAATTTTGAGTACGACATGAAAATTCAGTATTTTTCTTTTGCTACACTTCAATTTTAACATTTTAAAAAAATATCTTAAGTGAATTTTTTGGAGTTGTTACACTTAAGCTTTTGCATTTTTAAGAATTTTTGGAAAAAAATGAAATTTGTGTGTGTTAGTCTTCAATTACGGAGTATTTTGAGTACGACATGAAAATGAAGTATTTTCTTGTGTTACACTTCAATTTTAAATTTTAAAAAAAAAAATATCTTAATTGACTTTTTTGAAGGTGTTAGACTTCTATTTTTGCATTTTTAAAAAAATTTCGAAAAAATTGAAATATTTGTGTGTTAATCATCAATAACGGAGTATTTTGAGTACGACGTTAAAACTGAGTATTTTGCTTGTGTTACACTTCATTTTTAACATTTAAAAAAAAATATCTTAATTGAATTTTTTGAAGGTGTTAGACTTCTGTTTTTGCATTTTTCGAAATTTTCGAAAGAATTGAAATTTGCGTGTGTTAGTTTTCAATTACGGAGTATTTTGAGTACGACATGAAAATTGAGTATTTTTCTTGTGTTACACTTCAATTTTAGTATTTTAAAAAAAACTATCATAATTGAATTTTGTGACGGTGTTAGGCTTCTGTTTTTGCATTTTTAAGAAATTTTCGAAAATATTGAAATTAATGTGTGTTAGTCATCAATTACGGAGTATTTTGCGTACGACATGAAAACTGAGTATTTAGCTTGTGTTACACTTCAATTTTAACATTTTTTAAAAAAATATCTTAATTGAATTTTTTGAAGGTGTTGTACTTCCGTGTTTGCATTTTTAAGAAATTTTTGAAAAAATTGAAATTTTTGTTTGTTAGTCTTCAATTACGTAGTATTTTAAGTACGACAAGAAAATTGAGTTTTTATCTTGTGTAACACTTCAATTTGAACCTTTTTTTAAAACAATATCTTAATTGAATTTTTTGAAGGTGTTAGTCTTCTGTTTTTGCATTTTTAAGAAATTTTGGAAAGAATTGAAATTTGTGTGTGTTAGTCTTCAATTAAGGAGTATTTTGAGTACGACATGAAAATTGAGTATTTTTCTTGTGTTACACTTCAATTTTAAAATTTTTAAAAAAAAATATGTTAATTGAATTTTTTGAAGGTGTTAGACTTCTGTTTTTGCATTTTTTTTTAAAAATTCGAAAAAATTGAAATTTGTGTGTGTTAGTCATCAATTACGGAGTATTTTGAGTACGACATGAAAATTGAGTATTTTGCTTGTGTTACACTTCATTTTTAACATTTTTTTAAAAAATATCTTAATTGAATTTTTTGACGGTGTTACTCTTCCGTTTTTGCATTTTTAAGCAATTTTTGAAAAAAATGAAATATTTGTGTGTTAGTCTTCAATTACGGAGTATTTTGAGTATGACATGAAAATTCAGTATTTTTCTTTTGTTACACTTCAATTTTAACATTTAAAAAAAATACCTTCATTGAATTTTATGGAGTTGTTCGACTTCAGCTTTTGCATTTTTTAAAACAAATTCGAAAAAATTGAAATTTGTGTGTGTTAGTCATGAATTACGGAGTATTTTGAGTACGACATGAAAATTGAGTATTTTGCTTGTGTTACACTTCATTTTTAACATTTTTAAAAAAAATATCTTCATTCAATTTTTTGAAGGTGTTATTCTTCTGTTTTTGCATTTTTAGGAAATTTTTGAAAAAACTGAAATTTTTGTGTGTTAGTCTTCAATTACGGAGTATTTTGAGTACGGCATGAAAATTCAGTATTTTTCTTTTGTTACACTTCAATTTTATCATTTTAAAAAAATATCTTAATTGAATTTTTTGAAGATGTTAGACTTCTGTTTTTGCATTTTTCAGAAATTTTCGAAAGAATTGAAATTTGTGTGTGTTAGTCTTCAATTACGGAGTATTTTGAGTACGACATGAAAATTGAGTATTTTTCTTGTGTTACACTTCAATTTTAACATTTTTAAAAAAAAATATTTTAATTAAATTTTTTGAAGGTGTTAGACTTCTGTTTTTGCATTTTTTTAAAAAAATTCGAAAAAATTGAAATTTGTGTGTGTTAGTCATCAATTACGGAGTATTTTTTGTACGACATGAAAATTGAGTATTTTGCTTGTGTTACACTTCATTTTTAACATTTAAAAAAAAAAGATCTTATTTGAATTTTTTGAAGGTGTTATTCTTCCGTTTTTGCATTTTTAAGAAATTTTTGAAAAAATTGAAATTTTTGTGTGTTTGTCTTCAATTACGGAGAATTTTGAGTACGACATGGAAATTCAGTATTTTTCTTTTGCTACACTTCAATTTTAACATTTTAAAAAAATATCTTAAGTGAATTTTTTGGAGTTGTTACACTTAAGCTTTTGCATTTTTAAGAATTTTTGGAAAAAAATGAAATTTGTGTGTGTTAGTCTTCAATTACGGAGTAATTTGAGTACGACATGAAAATGAAGTATTTTCTTGTGTTACACTTCAATTTTAAATTTTAAAAAAAAAAATATCTTAATTGACTTTTTTGAAGGTGTTAGACTTCTATTTTTGCATTTTTAAAAAAATTTCGAAAAAATTGAAATATTTGTGTGTTAATCATCAATAACGGAGTATTTTGAGTACGACGTTAAAACTGAGTATTTTGCTTGTGTTACACTTCATTTTTAACATTTAAAAAAAAATATCTTAATTGAATTTTTTGAAGGTGTTAGACTTCTGTTTTTGCATTTTTCGAAATTTTCGAAAGAATTGAAATTTGCGTGTGTTAGTTTTCAATTACGGAGTATTTTGAGTACGACATGAAAATTGAGTATTTTTCTTGTGTTACACTTCAATTTTAGTATTTTAAAAAAAACTATCATAATTGAATTTTGTGACGGTGTTAGGCTTCTGTTTTTGCATTTTTAAGAAATTTTCGAAAATATTGAAATTAATGTGTGTTAGTCATCAATTACGGAGTATTTTGCGTACGACATGAAAACTGAGTATTTAGCTTGTGTTACACTTCAATTTTAACATTTTTTAAAAAAATATCTTAGTTGAATTTTTTGAAGGTGTTGTACTTCCGTGTTTGCATTTTTAAGAAATTTTTGAAAAAATTGAAATTTTTGTTTGTTAGTCTTCAATTACGTAGTATTTTAAGTACGACAAGAAAATTGAGTTTTTATCTTGTGTAACACTTCAATTTGAACCTTTTTTTAAAACAATATCTTAATTGAATTTTTTGAAGGTGTTAGTCTTCTGTTTTTGCATTTTTAAGAAATTTTGGAAAGAATTGAAATTTGTGTGTGTTAGTCTTCAATTAAGGAGTATTTTGAGTACGACATGAAAATTGAGTATTTTTCTTGTGTTACACTTCAATTTTAAAATTTTTAAAAAAAAATATGTTCATTGAATTTTTTGAAGGTGTTAGACTTCTGTTTTTGCATTTTTTTTAAAAAATTCGAAAAAATTGAAATTTGTGTGTGTTAGTCATCAATAAATGAGTATTTTGAGTACGACATGAAAATTGAGTATTTTGCTTGTGTTACACTTCATTTTTAACTTTTTTTTTAAAAATATCTTAATTGAAATTTTTTGGAGTTGTTAGACTTCACCTTTTGCATTTTTATGAAATTTTGGAAAAAAAATGAAATTTGTGTGTGTTAGTCTTCAATTACGGAGTATTTTGAGTAGGACATGAAAATTGAGTATTTTTCTTGTGTTACACTTCAATTTTAAAATTTTTTAAAAAAAATATCTTAAATGAATTTTTTTGAAGGTGTTAGACTTCAGTTTTTGCAATTTTAAAAAATTTTCCAAAAAAATTGAAATTTGTGTGTGTTAGTCATCAGTAAAGGAGTATTTTGAGTACGACATGAAAATTGAGTATTTTTCTTGTGTTACACTTCATTTTTAACATTTTTTTAAAAATTATCTTAATTGAATTGTTTGAAGGTGTTAGACTTCGGTTTTTGCATTTTTACGAAATTTTCGAAAGAATTGAAATTTGTGTGTGTTAGTCTTCAATTACGGAGTATTTTGAGTACGACATGGAAATTGAGTATTTTTCTTGTGTTACACTTCATATTTAACATTTTTAAAAAAAAAATCTTGATTGAATTTTTTGAAGGTGTTATACTTCGGTTTTTGCATTTTTAAGAAATATTTGAAAAAATTAAAATTTTTGTTTGTTAGTCTACAATTACGGAGTATTTTGAGTACGACATGAAAATTCAGAATTTTTCTTCTGTTACACTTCAATTTTAACATTTTTAAAAAATATCTTAATTGAATTTTTTTGGAGTTGTTAGACTTCACCTTTTGCATTTTTATGAAATTTTGGACAAAAAATGAAATTTGTGTGTGTTAGTCTTCAATTACGGAGTATTTTGAGTAGGACATGAAAATTGAGTATTTTTCTTGTGATACACTTCAATTTTAAAAAAATTTTAAACAAAATATCTTAATTGAATTTTTTTTAAGGTGTTAGACTTCAGTTTTTGCATTTTTAAAAAATTTTCCAAAAAATTAAAATTTGTGTGTGTTAGTCATCAATAAAGGAGTATTTTGAGTACGACATGAAAATTGAGTATTTTGCTTGTGTTACACTTCATTTTTAACATTTTTTTAAAAAAAATCTTAATTGAATTTTTTGAAGGTGTTAGACTTCTGTTTTTGCATTTTTACGAAATTTTCGAAAGAATTGAAATTTGAGTGTGTTAGTCTTCAATTACGGAGTATTTTGAGTACGACATGGAAATTGAGTATTTTTCTTGTGTTACACTTCATTTTTATTATTTTTTAAAAAAAAATCTTAATTGAATTTTTTGAAGGTGTTAGACTTCTATTTTTGCACTTTTACGAAAATTTCGAAAGAATTGAAATTTGTGTGTGTTAGTCTTCAATTACGGAGTATTTTGAGTACGACATGGAAATTGAGTATTTTTCTTGTGTTACACTTCATTTTTAACATTTTTTAAAAAAAAATCTTAATTGAATTTTTGGAAGGTGTTATACTTCCGTTTTTGCATTTTTAAGAAATTTTTGAAAAAATTGAAACTTTTGTGCGTTAGTCTACAATTACGGAGTATTTTGAGTACGACATGAAAATTCAGAATTTTTCTTTTGTTAGACTTCAATTTTAACATTTTTAAAAAATATCTTAAGTGAATTTTTTTGGAGTTGTTAGACTTCACCTTTTGCATTTTTATCAAATTTTGGACAAAAAATGAAATTTGTGTGTGTTAGTCTTCAAATACGGAGTATTTTGAGTAGGACATGAAAATTAAGTATTTTTCTTGTGTTACACTTCAATTTTAAATTTTTTTTTAAAAAAAATATCTTTATTGAATTTTTTTGAAGGTGTTAGACTTCAGTTTTTGCATTTTTAAAAAATTTTCCAAAAAATTGAAATTTGTGTGTGTTAGTCATCAATAAAGGAGTATTTTTCTTGTGTTACACTTCATTTTTAACATTTTTAAAAAAAATATCTTAATTGAATTTTTTGAAGGTGTTAGACTTCTATTTTTTATTTTTTACGAAATTTTCGAAAGAATTGAAATTTGTGTGTGTTAGTCTTCAATTACGGAGTATTTTCAGTACGACATGGAAATTGAGTATTTTTCTTGTGTTACACTTCATTTTTAACATTTTTTAAAAAAATATCTTAATTGAATTTTTTGAAGGTGTTATACTTCCGTTTTTGCATTTTTAAGAAATTTTTGAAAAAATTGAAATTTTTGTGTGTTAGTCAACAATTACGGAGTATTTTGAGTACGACATGAAAATTCAGAATTTTTCTTTTCTTACACTTCAATTTGACATTTTAAAAAAAATATCTTAATTGAATTTTTTGGAGTTGTTAGACTTCACCTTTTGCATTTTTATGAAATTTTGGAAAAAAAATGAAATTTGTGTGTGTTAGACTTCAATTACGGAGTATTTTGAGTACGACATGAAATTTGAGTATTTTTCTTGTGTTACACTTCAATTTTAAAATTTTTTTAAAAAAAATATCTTAATTGAATTTTTTTGAAGATGTTAGACTTCAGATTTTGCATTTTTAAAAAATTTTCCAAAAATTTGAAATTTGTGTGTGTTAGTCATCAATAAAGGAGTATTTTGAGTACGACATGAAAATTGAGTATTTTTCTTTTGTTACACTTCATTTTTGACATTTTTTAAAAAAATATCTTAATTGAATTTTTTGAAGGTGTTATACTTCTGTTTTTGCATTTTTACGAAATTTTCGAAAGAATTGAAATTTGTGTGTGTTAGTCTTCAATTACGGAGTATTTTGAGTAGGACATGAAAATTCAGAATTTTTCTTTTGTTACACTTCAATTTTAACATTTTAAAAAAAATATCTTAATTGAATTTTTTGGAGTTGTTATACTTCACCTTTTGCATTTTTATGAAATTTTGGAAAAAAAATGAAATTTGTGTGTGTTAGTCTTCAATTACGGAGTATTTTGAGTACGACATGAAAATTGAGTATTTTTCTTGTGTTACACTTCAATTTTAAAAAAAAATTTAAAAAAATATCTTAATTGAATTTTTTTGAAGGTGTTAGACTTCAGTTTTTGCATTTTTAAAAAATTTTCCAAAAAATTGAAATTTGTGTGTGTTAGTCATCAATAAAGGAGTATTTTGAGTACGACATGAAAATTGAGTATTTTTCTTGTGTTACACTTCATTTTTAACATTTTTTAAAAAAATATCTTAATTGAATTTTTTGAACGTGTTTTACATTCGTTTTTGCTTTTTTAAGAAATTTTTGAAAAAATTGAAATTTTTGTGTGTTAATCTACAATTACGGAGTATTTTGAGTACGACATGAAAATTCAGAATTTTTCTTTTGTTACACTTCAATTTTAACATTTAAAAAAAACTATCTTAATTGAATTTTTTTGAAGGTGTTAGACTTCAGTTTTTGCATTTTTAAAAAATTTTCCAAAAAATTGAAATTTGTGTGTATTAGTCATCAATAAAAGAGTATTTTGAGTACGACATGAAAATTGAGTATTTTGCTTGTGTTACACTTCATTTTTAACATTTTTTTTTAAAATATCTTAATTGAATTTTTTGAAGGTGTTAGACTTCTGTTTTTGCATTTTTACGAAATTTTCGAAAGAATTGAAATTTATGTGTGTTAGTCTTCAATTACGGAGTATTTTGAGTAGGACATGAAAATTGAGTATTTTTCTTGTGTTACACTTCAATTTAAAAAAAAATTTTAAAAAAAATATCTTAATTGAATTTTTTTGAAGGTGTTAGACTTCAGTTTTTGTATTTTTAAAAAAGTTTCCAGAAAATTGAAATTTGTGTGTGTTAGTCATCAATAAAGGAGTATTTTGAGTACGACATGAAAATTGAGTATTTTGCTTGTGTTACACTTCATTTTTAACATTTTTTTAAAAAATATCTTAATTGAATTTTTTGAAGGTGTTAGACTTCTGTTTTTGCTTTTTTACGAAATTTTCGAAAGAATTGAAATTTGTGTGTGTTAGTCTTCAATTACAGAGTATTTTGAGTACGACATGGAAATTGAGTATTTTTATTGTGTTACACTTCATTTTTAACATTTTTTAAAAAAAATCTTAATTGCATTTTTTGAAGGTGTTATACTTCCGTTTTTGCATTTTTAAGAAATTTTTGTGTGTTAGTCTACAATTAGGGAGTATTTTGAGTACGACATGAAAATTCAGAATTTTTTTTTGTTACACTTCAATTTTTACATTTTTAAAAAATATCTTAATTGAATTTTTTTGGAGTTGTTAGACTTTACCTTTAGCATTTTTATGAAATTTTGGACAAAAAATGAAATTTGTGTGTGTTAGTCTTCAATTACGGAGTATTTTGAGTAGGACATGAAAATTGAGTATTTTTCTTGTGTTACACTTCAATTTTATAATTTTTTTAAAAAAAATATCTTAATTGAATTTTTTTGAAGGTAGACTTCAGTTTTTGCATTTTTAAAAAATTTTCCAAAAAATTCAAATTTGTGTGTGTTAGTCATCAATAAAGGAGTATTTTGAGTACGACATGAAAATTGAGTATTTTGCTTGTGTTACACTTCATTTTTAACAGTTTTTTAAAAAATATCTTAATTGAATTTTTTGAAGGTGTTAGACTTCTGTTTTTCCATTTTTACGAAATTTTCGAAAGAATTGAAATTTGTGTGTGTTAGTCTTCAATTACGGAGTATTTTGAGTACGACATGGAAATTGAGTATTTTTCTTGTGTTACACTTCATTTTTAACATTTTTTAAAAAAATATCGTAATTGAATTTTTTGAAGGTGTTAAACATCCGTTTTTGAATTTTTAAGAAATATTTGAAAAAATTGAAATTTTTGTGTGTTAGTCTACAATTACGGAGTATTTTGAGTACGACATGAAAATTCAGAATTTTTCTTTTGTTACACTTCAATTTTAACATTTTAAAAAAAATATCATAATTGAATATTTTGGAGTTTTTAGACTTCATCTTTTGCATTTTTATGAAATTTTGGAAAAAAAATGAAATTTGTGTGTGTTAGTCTTCAATTACGGAGTATTTTGAGTAGGACATGAAAATTGAGTATTTTTCTTGTGTTACACTTCAATTTTAAAAAAAAATTAAAAAAAATATCTTAATTGAATTTGTTGAAAGTGTTAGACTTCAGTTTTTGCATTTTTAAAAAATTTTCCAAAAAATTGAAATTTGTGTGTGTTAGTCATCAATAAAGGAGTATTTTGAGTACGACATGAAAATTGAGTATTTTGCTTGTGTTACACATCATTTTTAACATTTTTTTTAAAAATATCTGAATTGAATTTTTTGAGGGTGTTAGACTTCTGTTTTTGCATTTTTACGAAATTTTCGAAAGAATTGAAATTTGTGTGTGTTAGTCTTCAATTACAGAGTATTTTGAGTACGACATGGAAATTGAGTATTTTTCTTGTGTTACACTTCATTTTTAACATTTTTTAAAAAAATATCTTAATTGAATTTTTTGAAGGTGTTATACTTCCGTTTTTGCTTTTTTAAGAAATTTTTGAAAAAATTGAAATTTTTGTGTGTTAGTCTACAATTACGGAGTATTTTGAGTACGACATGAAAATTCAGAATTTTTCTTTTGTTACACTTCAATTTTAACATTTTAAAAAAAATATCATAATTGAATTTTTTGGAGTTGTTAGACTTCACCTTTTGCATTTTTATGAAATTTTGGAAAAAAAATGAAATTTGTGTGTGTTAGTCTTCAATTACGGAGTATTTTGAGTACGACATGAAAATTGAGTATTTTTCTTGTGTTACACTTCAATTTTAAAATTTTTTAAAAAAAAATATCTTAATTGAATTTTTTTGAAGGTGTTAGACTTCAGTTTTTGCATTTTTAAAAAATTTTCCAAAAAATTGAAATTTGTGTGTGTTAGTCATCAATAAAGGAGTATTTTGAGTACGACATGAAAATTGAGTATTTTTCTTTTGTTACACTTCATTTTTAACATTTTTAAAAAAAATATCTTAATTGAATTTTTTGAAGGTGTTAGACTTCTGTTTTTGCATTTTTACGAAATTTTCGAAAGAATTGAAATTTGTGTGTGTTAGTCTTCAATTACGGAGTATTTTGAGTACGACATGGAAATTGAGTATATTTCTTGTATTACACTTAATTTTTAACATTTTTCAAAAAAATATCTTACTTGAATTTTTTGAAGGTGTTATACTTCCGTTTTTGCTTTTTTAAGAAATTTTTGAAAAAATTGAAATTTTTGTGTGTTAGTCTACAATTACGGAGTATTTTGAGTACGACATGAAAATTCAGAATTTTTCTTTTGTTACACTTCAATTTTAACCTTTTAAAAAAAATATCTTAATTTAATTTTTTGGAGTTGTAAGACTTCACCTTTTGCATTTTTATGAAATTTTGGAAAAAAAATGAAATTTGTGTGTGTTAGTCTTCAATTACGGAGTATTTTGAGTACGACATGAAAATTGAATATTTTTCTTGTGTTTCACTTCAATTTTAAAAAAAATTTAAAAAAAATATCTCAATTAAATTTTTTTGAAGGTGTTAGACTTATGTTTTTGCATTTTTAACAAATTTTCCAAAAAATTGAAATTTGTGTGTGTTAGTCATCAATAAAGGAGTATTTTGAGTACGACATGAAAATTGAGTATTTTGCTTATGTTACACTTCATTTTTAACATTTTTTTTAAAAATATCTTAATTGAATTTGTTGAAGGTGTTAGACTTCTGTTTTTGCATTTTAACGAAATTTTCGAAAGAATTGAAATTTTTGTGTGTTAGTCTTCAATTACGAAGTATTTTCAGTACCACATAAAAATTGAGTATTTTTCTTGTGTTACACTTCATTTTTAACATTTTTTAAAAAAATATCTTAATTGAATTTTTTGAAGGTGTTATACTTCCGTTTTTGCTTTTTTAAGAAATTTTTGAAAAAATTGAAATTTTTGTGTGTCAGTCTACAATTACGGAGTATTTTGAGTACGACATGAAAATTCAGAATTTTTCTTTTGTTACACTTCAATTTTAACATTTTAAAAAAAATATCTTAATTGAATTTTTTGGAGTTGTTAGACTTCACCTTTTGCATTTTTATGAAATTTTGGAAAAAAAATGAAATTTGTGTGTGTTAGTCTTCAATTACGGAGTATTTTGAGTAGGACATGAAAATTGAGTATTTTTCTTGTGTTACACTTCAATTTAAAAAAAAATTTTAAAAAAAATATCTTAATTGAATTTTTTTGAAGGTGTTAGACTTCAGTTTTTGTATTTTTAAAAAATTTTCCAGAAAATTGAAATTTGTGTGTGTTAGTCATCAATAAAGGAGTATTTTGAGTACGACATGAAAATTGAGTATTTTGCTTGTGTTACACTTCATTTTTAACATTTTTTTAAAAAATATCTTAATTGAATTTTTTGAAGGTGTTAGACTTCTGTTTTTGCTTTTTTACGAAATTTTCGAAAGAATTGAAATTTGTGTGTGTTAGTCTTCAATTACAGAGTATTTTGAGTACGACATGGAAATTGAGTATTTTTATTGTGTTACACTTCATTTTTAACATTTTTTAAAAAAAATCTTAATTGCATTTTTTGAAGGTGTTATACTTCCGTTTTTGCATTTTTAAGAAATTTTTGTGTGTTAGTCTACAATTAGGGAGTATTTTGAGTACGACATGAAAATTCAGAATTTTTCTTTTGTTACACTTCAATTTTTACATTTTTAAAAAATATCTTAATTGAATTTTTTTGGAGTTGTTAGACTTTACCTTTAGCATTTTTATGAAATTTTGGACAAAAAATGAAATTTGTGTGTGTTAGTCTTCAATTACGGAGTATTTTGAGTAGGACATGAAAATTGAGTATTTTTCTTGTGTTACACTTCAATTTTATAAATTTTTTTAAAAAAATATCTTAATTGAATTTTTTTGAAGGTAGACTTCAGTTTTTGCATTTTTAAAAAATTTTCCAAAAAATTCAAATTTGTGTGTGTTAGTCATCAATAAAGGAGTATTTTGAGTACGACATGAAAATTGAGTATTTTGCTTGTGTTACACTTCATTTTTAACAGTTTTTTAAAAAATATCTTAATTGAATTTTTTGAAGGTGTTAGACTTCTGTTTTTCCATTTTTACGAAATTTTCGAAAGAATTGAAATTTGTGTGTGTTAGTCTTCAATTACGGAGTATTTTGAGTACGACATGGAAATTGAGTATTTTTCTTGTGTTACACTTCATTTTTAACATTTTTAAAAAAATATCTTAATTGAATTTTTTGAAGGTGTTAAACATCCGTTTTTGAATTTTTAAGAAATTTTTGAAAAAATTGAAATTTTTGTGTGTTAGTCTACAATTACGGAGTATTTTGAGTACGACATGAAAATTCAGAATTTTTCTTTTGTTACACTTCAATTTTAACATTTTAAAAAAAATATCATAATTGAATTTTTTGTAGTTTTTAGACTTCATCTTTTGCATTTTTATGAAATTTTGGAAAAAAAATGAAATTTGTGTGTGTTAGTCTTCAATTACGGAGTATTTTGAGTAGGACATGAAAATTGAGTATTTTTCTTGTGTTACACTTCAATTTAAAAAAAAAATTAAAAAAAATATCTTAATTGAGTTTGTTGAAAGTGTTAGACTTCAGTTTTTGCATTTTTAAAAAATTTTCCAAAAAATTGAAATTTGTGTGTGTTAGTCATCAATAAAGGAGTATTTTGAGTACGACATGAAAATTGAGTATTTTGCTTGTGTTACACATCATTTTTAACATTTTTTTTAAAAATATCTGAATTGAATTTTTTGAGGGTGTTAGACTTCTGTTTTTGCATTTTTACGAAATTTTCGAAAGAATTGAAATTTGTGTGTGTTAGTCTTCAATTACAGAGTATTTTGAGTACGACATGGAAATTGAGTATTTTTCTTGTGTTACACTTCATTTTTAACATTTTTTAAAAAAATATCTTAATTGAATTTTTTGAAGGTGTTATACTTCCGTTTTTGCTTTTTTAAGAAATTTTTGAAAAAATTGAAATTTTTGTGTGTTAGTCTACAATTACGGAGTATTTTGAGTACGACATGAAAATTCAGAATTTTTCTTTTGTTACACTTCAATTTTAACATTTTAAAAAAAATATCTTAATTGAATTTTTTGGAGTTGTTAGACTTCACCTTTTGCATTTTTATGAAATTTTGGAAAAAAAATGAAATTTGTGTGTGTTAGTCTTCAATTACGGAGTATTTTGAGTACGACATGAAAATTGAGTATTTTTCTTGTGTTACACTTCAATTTTAAAATTTTTTAAAAAAAAATATCTTAATTGAAATTTTTTGAAGGTGTTAGACTTCAGTTTTTGCATTTTTAAAAAATTTTCCAAAAAATTGAAATTTGTGTGTGTTAGTCATCAATAAAGGAGTATTTTGAGTACGACATGAAAATTGAGTATTTTTCTTTTGTTACACTTCATTTTTAACATTTTTTAAAAAAATATCTTAATTGAATTTTTTGAAGGTGTTAGACTTCTGTTTTTGCATTGTTACGAAATTTTCGAAAGAATTGAAATTTGTGTGTGTTAGTCTTCAATTACGGAGTATTTTGAGTACGACATGGAAATTGAGTATATTTCTTGTTTTACACTTAATTTTTAACATTTTTCAAAAAAATATCTTACTTGAATTTTTTGAAGGTGTTATACTTCCGTTTTTGCTTTTTTAAGAAATTTTTGAAAAAATTGAAATTTTTGTGTGTTAGTCTACAATTACGGAGTATTTTGAGTACGACATGAAAATTCAGAATTTTTCTTTTGTTACACTTCAATTTTAACCTTTTAAAAAAAATATCTTAATTTAATTTTTTGGAGTTGTAAGACTTCACCTTTTGCATTTTTATGAAATTTTGGAAAAAAAATGAAATTTGTGTGTGTTAGTCTTCAATTACGGAGTATTTTGAGTACGACATGAAAATTGAATATTTTTCTTGTGTTTCACTTCAATTTTAAAAAAAATTTAAAAAAAATATCTCAATTAAATTTTTTTGAAGGTGTTAGACTTATGTTTTTGCATTTTTAACAAATTTTCCAAAAAATTGAAATTTGTGTGTGTTAGTCATCAATAAAGGAGTATTTTGAGTACGACATGAAAATTGAGTATTTTGCTTATGTTACACTTCATTTTTAACATTTTTTTTAAAAATATCTTAATTGAATTTGTTGAAGGTGTTAGACTTCTGTTTTTGCATTTTTACGAAATTTTCGAAAGAATTGAAATTTTTGTGTGTTAGTCTTCAATTACGAAGTATTTTCAGTACCACATAAAAATTGAGTATTTTTCTTGTGTTACACTTCATTTTTAACATTTTTTAAAAAAATATCTTAATTGAATTTTTTGAAGGTGTTATACTTCCGTTTTTGCTTTTTTAAGAAATTTTTGAAAAAATTGAAATTTTTGTGTGTCAGTCTACAATTACGGAGTATTTTGAGTACGACATGAAAATTCAGAATTTTTCTTTTGTTACACTTCAATTTTAACATTTTAAAAAAAATATCTTAATTGAATTTTTTGGAGTTGTTAGACTTCACCTTTTGCATTTTTATGAAATTTTGGAAAAAAAATGAAATTTGTGTGTGTTAGTCTTCAATTACGGAGTATTTTGAGTAGGACATGAAAATTGAGTATTTTTCTTGTGTTACACTTCAATTTAAAAAAAAATTTTAAAAAAAATATCTTAATTGAATTTTTTTCAAGGTGGTAGACTTCAGTTTTTGTATTTTTAAAAAATTTTGCAGAAAATTGAAATTTGTGTGTGTTAGTCATCAATAAAGGAGTATTTTGAGTACGACATGAAAATTGAGTATTTTGCTTGTGTTACACTTCATTTTTAACATTTTTTTAAAAAATATCTTAATTGAATTTTTTGAAGGTGTTAGACTTCTGTTTTTGCTTTTTTACGAAATTTTCGAAAGAATTGAAATTTGTGTGTGTTAGTCTTCAATTACAGAGTATTTTGAGTACGACATGGAAATTGAGTATTTTTATTGTGTTACACTTCATTTTTAACATTTTTTAAAAAAAATCTTAATTGCATTTTTTGAAGGTGTTATACTTCCGTTTTTGCATTTTTAAGAAATTTTTGTGTGTTAGTCTACAATTAGGGAGTATTTTGAGTACGACATGAAAATTCAGAATTTTTCTTTTGTTACACTTCAATTTTTACATTTTTAAAAAATATCTTAATTGAATTTTTTTGGAGTTGTTAGACTTTACCTTTAGCATTTTTATGAAATTTTGGACAAAAAATGAAAGTTGTGTGTGTTAGTCTTCAATTACGGAGTATTTTGAGTAGGACATGAAAATTGAGTATTTTTCTTGTGTTACACTTCAATTTTATAAATTTTTTAAAAAAAATATCTTAATTGAATTTTTTTGAAGGTAGACTTCAGTTTTTGCATTTTTAAAAAATTTTCCAAAAAATTCAAATTTGTGTGTGTTAGTCATCAATAAAGGAGTATTTTGAGTACGACATGAAAATTGAGTATTTTGCTTGTGTTACACTTCATTTTTAACAGTTTTTTAAAAAATATCTTAATTGAATTTTTTGAAGGTGTTAGACTTCTGTTTTTCCATTTTTACGAAATTTTCGAAAGAATTGAAATTTGTGTGTGTTAGTCTTCAATTACGGAGTATTTTGAGTACGACATGGAAATTGAGTATTTTTCTTGTGTTACACTTCATTTTTAACATTTTTTAAAAAAATATCTTAATTGAATTTTTTGAAGGTTATAAACATCCGTTTTTGAATTTTTAAGAAATTTTTGAAAAAATTGAAATTTTTGTGTGTTAGTCTACAATTACGGAGTATTTTGAGTACGACATGAAAATTCAGAATTTTTCTTTTGTTACACTTCAATTTTAACATTTTAAAAAAAATATCATAATTGAATTTTTTGGAGTTTTTAGACTTCATCTTTTGCATTTTTATGAAATTTTGGAAAAAAAATGAAATTTGTGTGTGTTAGTCTTCAATTACGGAGTATTTTGAGTAGGACATGAAAATTGAGTATTTTTCTTGTGTTACACTTCAATTTTAAAAAAAAATTAAAAAAAATATCTTAATTGAGTTTGTTGAAAGTGTTAGACTTCAGTTTTTGCATTTTTAAAAAATTTTCCAAAAAATTGAAATTTGTGTGTGTTAGTCATCAATAAAGGAGTATTTTGAGTACGACATGAAAATTGAGTATTTTGCTTGTGTTACACATCATTTTTAACATTTTTTTTAAAAATATCTGAATTGAATTTTTTGAGGGTGTTAGACTTCTGTTTTTGCATTTTTACGAAATTTTCGAAAGAATTGAAATTTGTGTGTGTTAGTCTTCAATTACAGAGTATTTTGAGTACGACATGGAAATTGAGTATTTTTCTTGTGTTACACTTCATTTTTAACATTTTTTAAAAAAATATCTTAATTGAATTTTTTGAAGGTGTTATACTTCCGTTTTTGCTTTTTTAAGAAATTTTTGAAAAAATTGAAATTTTTGTGTGTTAGTCTACAATTACGGAGTATTTTGAGTACGACATGAAAATTCAGAATTTTTCTTTTGTTACACTTCAATTTTAACATTTTAAAAAAAATATCTTAATTGAATTTTTTGGAGTTGTTAGACTTCACCTTTTGCATTTTTATGAAATTTTGGAAAAAAAATGAAATTTGTGTGTGTTAGTCTTCAATTACGGAGTATTTTGAGTACGACATGAAAATTGAGTATTTTTCTTGTGTTACACTTCAATTTTAAAATTTTTTAAAAAAAAATATCTTAATTGAATTTTTTTGAAGGTGTTAGACTTCAGTTTTTGCATTTTTAAAAAATTTTCCAAAAAATTGAAATTTGTGTGTGTTAGTCATCAATAAAGGAGTATTTTGAGTACGACATGAAAATTGAGTATTTTTCTTTTGTTACACTTTATTTTTAACATTTTTTAAAAAAATATCTTAATTGAATTTTTTGAAGGTGTTAGACTTCTGCTTTTGCATTTTTACGAAATTTTCGAAAGAATTGAAATTTGTGTGTGTTAGTCTTCAATTACGGAGTATTTTGAGTACGACATGGAAATTGAGTATATTTCTTGTTTTACACTTAATTTTTAACATTTTTCAAAAAAATATCTTACATGAATTTTTTGAAGGTGTTATACTTCCGTTTTTGCTTTTTTAAGAAATTTTTGAAAAAATTGAAATTTTTGTGTGTTAGTCTACAATTACGGAGTATTTTGAGTACGACATGAAAATTCAGAATTTTTCTTTTGTTACACTTCAATTTTAACCTTTTAAAAAAAATATCTTAATTTAATTTTTTGGAGTTGTAAGACTTCACCTTTTTCATTTTTATGAAATTTTGGAAAAAAAATGAAATTTGTGTGTGTTAGTCTTCAATTACGGAGTATTTTGAGTACGACATGAAAATTGAATATTTTTCTTGTGTTTCACTTCAATTTTAAAAAAAATTTAAAAAAAATATCTCAATTAAATTTTTTTGAATGTGTTAGACTTATGTTTTTGCATTTTTAACAAATTTTCCGAAAAATTGAAATTTGTGTGTGTTAGTCATCAATAAAGGAGTATTTTGAGTACGACATGAAAATTGAGTATTTTGCTTATGTTACACTTCATTTTTAACATTTTTTTTAAAAATATCTTAATTGAATTTGTTGAAGGTGTGAGACTTCTGTTTTTGAATTTTTACGAAATTTTCGAAAGAATTGAAATTTTTGTGTGTTAGTCTTCAATTACGAAGTATTTTCAGTACCACATAAAAATTGAGTATTTTTCTTGTGTTACACTTCATTTTTAACATTTTTTAAAAAAATATCTTAATTGAATTTTTTTAAGGTGTTATACTTCCGTTTTTGCTTTTTTAAGAAATTTTTGAAAAAATTGAAATTTTTGTGTGTTAGTCTACAATTACGGAGTATTTTGAGTACGACACGAAAATTCAGAATTTTTCTTTTGTTACACTTCAATTTTAACATTTTAAAAAAAATATCTTAATTGAATTTTTTGGAGTTGTTAGATTTAACCTTTTGCATTTTTATGAAATTTTGGAAAAAAAATGAAATTTGTGTGTGTTAGTCTTCAATTACGGAGTATTTTGAGTACGACATGAAAATTGAGTATTTTTCTTGTGTTACACTTCAATTTTAAAAAAATTTTAAAAAAAATATCTTAATTGAATTTTTTTGAAGGTGTTAGACTTCAGTTTTTGTATTTTTAAAAAAAATTTCAAAAAATTGAAATTTGTGTGTGTTAGTCATCAATAACGGAGTATTTTGAGTAGGACATGAAAATTGAGTATTTTGCTTGTGTTACATTTCATTTTTAACATTTTTTTAAAAAATATCTTAATGGAATTTTTTGAAGGTGCTAGACTTCTGTTTTTGCATTTTTACGAAATTTTTGAAAGAATTGAAATTTGTGTGTTAGTCTTCAATTACGGAGTATTTTGAGTACGACTTCAAAATTGAGTATTTTGCTTGTGTTACACTTCATTTTTAACATTTTTTTAAAAAATATCTTAATTGAATTTTTTGAAGGTGTTAGACTTCTGTTTTTGCATTTTTACGAAATTTTCGAAAGAATTTAAATTTGTGTGTGTTAGTCTTCAATTACGGAGTATTTTAAGTACGACAAGAAAATTAAGTTTTTTTCTTGTGTTACACTTCAATTTTAACATTTTTAAAAAAAAATTCTTAATTGAATTTTTTGAAGGTGTTATACTTCTGATTTTGCATTTTGAAGAAATTTTCGAAAATATTGAAATTAGTGTGTGTTAGTCATCAATTACAGAGTATTTTGAGTACGACATGAAAACTGAGTATCTATCTTGTGTTACACTCCAATTTTAACATTTTTTAAAAAAATATCTTAATTGAATTTTTTTGAAGGTGGTTAGACTTGGGTTGTTGCATTTTTAAGAAATTTTTGAAAAAATTGAAATTTTTGTGTGTTAGTCTACAATTACGGAGTATTTTGAGTACGACATGAAAATTCAGAATTTTTCTTTTGTTACACTTCAATTTTAACCTTTTAAAAAAATATTTTAATTGAATTTTTTGGAGATGTTAGACTTCAGCTTTTGCATTTTTAAGAAATTTTTGAAAAAAATGAAATTTGTGTGTGTTAGTCTTCAATTACGAAGTATTTTAAGTACGACAAGAAAATTGAGTTTTTATCTTGTGTTACACTTCAATTTTAACATTTTTAAAAAAAATTTCTAAATTGAATTTTTTGAAGGTGTTAGACTCCTGATTTTGCATTTTTAAGAATTTTTCGAAAGAATTGAAATTTGTTTGTTAGTCTTCAATTACGGAGTTTTCTGAGTACGATAAGAAAATTGAGTATTTTTCTAGTGTTACACTTCAATTTTAACATTTTTTAAAAAAAATATTTCAATTGAATTTTTTGAAGGTGTTAGACTTTTGTTTTTGCATTTTTTAAAAAAATTTCGAAAAAATTGAAATTTGTGTGTCTTAGTCATCAATTACGGAGTATTTTGAGTACGACTTGAAAATTGAGTAATTTGCTTGTGTTACACTTCATTTTTAACATTTTTTTAAAAAATATCTGAATTGAATTTTTTTAGGGTGTTAGACTTCTGTTTTTGCATTTTTACGAAATTTTCGAAAGAATTGAAATTTGTGTGTGTTAGTCTTCAATTACGGAGAATTTTGAGTACGACATGAAAATTGAGTACTTTGCTTGTGTTACACTTCATTTTTGACATATTTTTAAAAAATACCATAATTGAATTTTTTGAAAGTGTTAGACTTCTGTTTTTGCATTTTTAGGAAATTTTCGAAAGAATTGAAATTTGTGTGTGTTAGTCTTCAATTACGGAGTATTTTGAGTACGACATGAAAATTGAGTATTTTTCTTGTTTTACACATCAATTTTAACATTTTAAAAAAATATATCATAATTGAATTTTTTGACGGTGTTAGACTATTGTTTTTGCATTTTTAAGAAATTTTCGAAAATATTGAAATTAGTGTGTGTTAGTCATCAATTACGGAGTATTTTGAGTACGACATGAAAACTGAGTATTTAGCTTGTGTAACACTCCAATTTTAACATTTTTTAAAAAAATATCTTAATTGAATTTTTTGAAGGTGTTATACTTCAGTTTTTGCATTTTTAAGAAATTTTTGAAAAAATTGAAATTTTTCTGTGTTAGTCTTCAATTACGGAGTATTTTGAGTACGGCATGAAAATTCAGTATTTTTCTTTTGTTACACTTCAATTTTAACATTTTAAAAAAATATCTTAATTGAATTTTTTTGGAGTTGTTAGACTTCAGCTTTTGCATTTTTATGAAATTTTGGAAAAAAAATGAAATTTGTGCGTGTTAGTATTCAATTACGGGGTATTTTGAGTACGGCATGAAAATTCTGTATTTTTCTTGTGTTACACTTCAATTTTAACATTTGAAAAAAATATCTTAATTGAATTTTTTGGAGTTGTTGGACTTCACCTTTTGCATTTTTAAGAAATTTTGGAAAAAAATGAAATTTGTGTGTGTTAGTCTTCAATTATGGAGTATTTTGAGTTCGACATGAAAATTGAGTATTTTTCTTCTGTTACCATTCAATTTTAAATTTTTTTTAAAAAAAATATCTTTATTGAATTTTTTGAAGGTGTTAGACTTCTGTTTTTGCATTTTTAAAAAAATTTCAAAAAAATTGAAATTTCTGTGTGTTAGTCATCAATAACGGAGTATTTTGAGTAGGACATGAAAATTGAGTATTTTGCTTGTGTTACACTTCATTTTGAACATTTTTTTAAAAAATATCTTAATGGAATTTTTGGAAGGTGTTAGACTTCTGTTTTTGCATGTTTACGAAATTTTTGAAAGAATTGAAATTTGTGTGTGTTAGTCTTCAATTACGGAGTATGTTGAGTACGACATGAAAATTGAGTATTTTGCTTGTGTTACAATTCATTTTTAACATTTTTTTAAAAAATATCTTAATTTAATTTTTTGGAGTTGTTAGACTTCAGCTTTTTCATTTTTAAGAAATTTTGAAAAAAAATGAAATGTGTGTGTGTTAGTCTTCAATTACGGAGTATTTTAAGTAGGACAAGAAAATTGAGTAATTTTCTTGTGTTACATTTCCGTTTTTGCTTGTGTTAGTCTTCAATTAAAAAAAATATCTTAATTGAATTTTTTGAAGGTTTCATACTTCCGTTTTTGCATTTTTAAGAAATTTTTGAAAAAATTGAAATTTTTGTGTGTTAGTCTTCAATTACGGAGTACTTTGAGTACGACATGAAAATTCAGTATTTTTCTTTTGTCACACTTCAGTTTTAACATTTTAAAAAAATATCTTAATTGAATTTTTTGGAGTTGTTAAACTTCAGCTTTTGCATTTTTAAGAAATTTTGGAAAAATTTTAAATTTGTGTGTGTTAGACTTCAATTATGGAGTATTTTGAGTACGACATGAAAATTGAGTATTTTTCTTGAGTAACACTTCAATTTTTAAAAAAATTAAAAACAAATATCTTAATTCAATTTTTTTGAAGGTGTTAGACTTCAGTTTTTGCATTTTTAAAAAAATTTCCAAAAAATATAAATTTGTGTGTTATAGTCATCAATAACGGAGTATTTTGAGTACGACATGAAAATTGAGTATTTTGCTTGTGTTACACTTCATTTTTAACATTTTTTTTAAAAGGGTCTTGATTGAATTTTTCGAAGGTGTTAGACTTCTGTTTTTGCATTTTTATGAAATTTTCGAAAGAATTGAAATTTGTGTGTGTTAGTCTTCAATTACGGAGTATTTTTAGTACGACATGAAAATTGAGATTTTTCTGGTGTTACACTTCATTTTTAACATTTCAAAAAAATATATTTTAATTGAATTTTTTGAAGGTGTTATACTTCCGTTTTTGCATTTTTAAGAAATTTTCGAAAGAATTGAAATTTGTGTGTTAATCTTCAATTACGGAGTCTTTTGAGTACGACATGAAAATTGAGTATTTTCTTGTGTTACACTTCAATTTTAACATTTTTTAAAAAAAATATTTTGATTGAATTTTTTGAAGGTGGACTTCTGTTTATGCATTTTTTTTAAAAATTTCGAAAAAATTGAAATTTGTGTGTGTTAGTCATCAATTACGGAGTATTTTGAGTACGACATGAAAATTGAGTATTTTGCTTGTGATACACTTCATTTTTAACATTCTTTTAAAAAATATCTTAATTGAATTTTTTGAAGGTCTTATTCTTCCGTTTTTGCATTTTTAAAATAATTTTGAAAAAATGGAAATTTTTGTGTGTTAGTCTTCAATTACGGAGTATGTTGAGTACGACTTGAAAATTCAGTAATTTTCTTTTGTTACACTTCAATTTTTACATTTAAAAATAATATCTTAATTGAATTTTTTGGAGTTGTTAGACTTCAGCATTTGCATTTTTAAAAAATTTTGGAAAAAAATGAAATTTGTGTGTGTTAGTCTTCAATTACGGAGTATTTTGAGTACGACATGAAAATTGAGTATTTTGCTTGTGTTACACTTTATTTTTAACATTTTTTTAAAAAATGTCTTCATTGAATTTTTTGAAGGTGTTAGACTTATGTTTTTAGATTTTTACGAAATAATTGAAATTTTTGTGTGTAAGTCTTCAATTACGGAGTATTTTGAGTACGACATGAAAATTGAGTACTTTTCTTGTGTTATACATCATTTTTGACATTTTTTAAAAAAATATCTTAATTTAATTTTTTGAAGGTGTTATACTTCCGTTTTTGCATTTTTACGAAATTTTCGATAAAATTGAAATTTTTGTGTGCTAGTGTACAGTTACGGAGTATTTTGAGTAGGACATGAAAATTGAGTATTTTTCTTTTGTTACACTTCATTTTGAACCATTTTTTTTTAAATATCTTAATTGAATTTTTTGAAGGTTTTATTCTTCCGTTTTTGCATTTTTAAGAAATGTTTGAAAAAATTGAAATTTTTGTGTGTTAGTGTACAATTACGGAGTATTTTGAGTACGACATTAAAATTCAGTACTGTTCTTTTGTTAGACTTCAATTTTAACATTTTAAAAAAATATCTTAATTGAATTTTTTGGAGTTGTAAGACTTCAGCTTTTGCATTTTTAAAAAAATTATGGAAAAAAATGAAATTTCTGTGTGTTAGTCTTCAATTACGGAGTATTTGAAGTACGACAAGAAAATTGAGTTTTTATCTTGTGTTACACTTCAATTTTAAAAATTTTAAAAAAAAATATCTTAATTGAATTTTTTGAAGGTGTTAGACTTATGTTTTTGCATTTTTAAGAAATTTTCGAAAGAATTGAAATTTGTGTGTTAGTCTTCAATTACGGAGTATTTTGAGTACGACATGAAAATTGAGTATTTTCTTGTGTTACACTTCAATTTTAACATTAAAAAAAAAAATATTTTAATTCAATTTTTTGAAGGTGTTAGACTTCTGTTTTTGCATTTTTTTTTTAAATTTCGAAAAAATGGAAATTTGTGTGTGTTAGTCATCAATTACGGAGTGTTTTGCGTGCGACATGAAAATTGAGTATTTTGCTTCTGTTACACTTCATTTTTAACTTTTTTTTAAAAAATATCTTAATTGAAATTTTTGAAGGTGTTATTCTTCCGTTTTTGCATTTATAAGAAAATTTTGTGTGTTCGTCTTCAATTACGGAGTATTTTGAGTACGACATGAAAATTCAGTATTTTTCTTTTGTTACACTCATATTTTAACATTTTTAAAAAATATCTTAATTGAATTTTTTGGAGTTGTTAGACTTCAGCTTTTGCATTTTTAAAAAAATTTCCAAAAAATTGAAATTTGTGTGTGTTAGTCATTAATAACAGAGTATTTTGCTTGTGTTACACTTCATTTTTAACAATTTTTAAAAAAATATCTTAATTGAATTTTTTGAAGGTGTTATACTTCCGTTTTTGCATTTTTAAGAAAGTTTTGGAAAAATTGAAATTTTTGAGTGTTAGTCTACAATTACGGAGTATTTTGAGTACGAAATGAAAATTCAGTATTTTTCTTTTGTTACACATCAATTTTAACATTTTAAAAAAATATCTTAATTGAATTTTTTGGAGTTGTTAGACAAGCTTTTGCATTTTTATGAAATTTTGGAAAAAAATGAAATTTGTGTGTGTTAGTCTTCAATTACGGAGTATTTTAAGTACGACAAGAAAATTGAGTTTTTATCTTGTGTTACACTTCAATTTTAACATTTTTTAAAAAAAATATCTTAATTGAATTTTTTGAAGGTGTTAGACTTCTGATTCTTAATTTTTAAGTAATTTTCGAAAGAATTGAAATTTGTGTGTTAGTCTTCAATTACGGAGTATTTTGAGTACGATATGAAAATTGAGTATTTTTCTTGTGTTACACTTCAATTTTAACATTTTTAAAAAAAAATATTTTAATGGAATTTTTTGAGGTGTTAGACTTCTGTTTTTGCATTTTTTTTAAAAATTTCGAAAAAATTGAAATTAGTGTGTGTTAGTCATCAATTTCGTAGTATTTTGAGTACGATATGAAAATTGAGTATTTTGCTTGTGTTACACTTCATTTTTAACATTTTTTTAAAAAATATCTTAATTGAATTTTTTGAAGGTGTTATTCTTCCGTTTTTGCATTATTAAGAAATTTTTGAAAAAATTGAAATTTGTGTGTGTTAGTCTTCAATTACGGAGTATTTTGAGTACGACATGAAAATTCAGTATTTTTCTTTTGTTACACTTCAATTTTAACATTTAAAAAAAATATCTTAATTGAATTTTTTGGAGTTGTTAGACTTCAGCTTTTGCATTTTTAAGAAATTTTGGAAAAAAATGAAATTTCGGTGTGTTAGTCTTCAATTACGGAGTATTTGAAGTACGACAAGAAAATTGAGTATTTATCTTGTGCTACACTTCAATTTTAACATTTTTTTAAAAAAATATCTTAATTGAATTTTTTGAAGGTGTTAGACTTCTGTTTTTGCATTTTTAAGAAATTTTTGAAAAAATTGAAATTTGTGTGTTAGTCTTCAATTACGGAGTATTTTGAGTACGACATGAAAATTGAGTATTTTCTTGTGTTACATTTCAATTTTAACATTCTTAAAAAAAATTATTTTCATTGAATTTTTTGGAGGTGTTGGACTTCTTTTGTTGCATTATTTTTAAAAAATTCGAAAAAAATTGAAATTTGTGTGTGTTAGTCATCAATTACGAAGTATTTCGAGTACGACATGAAAATTGAGTATTTTGCTTGTGTTACACTTCATTTTTAACATTTTTTTAAAAAATATCTAAATTGAATAATTTGAAGGTGTTATTCTTCCGTGTTTGCATTTTTAAGAACTTTTTGAAAAAATTGAAATTTTTGTGTGTTAGTCTTCAATTACGGAGTATTTTTAGTACGACATGAAAATTCAGTAATTTTCTTTTGTGACGCTTCAATTTTAACATTTTAAAAAAATATCTTAATTGAATTTTTTGGAGTTGTTAGACTTCAGCTTTTGCATTTTTATGAAATTTTGGAAAAAAATGAAATTTGTGTGTGTTAGTCATCAATAACGGAGTATTTTGAGTACGACATGAAAATTGAGTATTATGCTTGTGTTACACTTCATTTTTAACATTTTATTAAAAAATATCTTAATTGAATTTTTTGAAGGTGCTAGACTTCTGTTTTGGCATTTTTACGAAATTTTCGAAAGAATTGAAATTTGTGTGTGTTAGTCTTCAATTACGGAGTATTTTGAGTACGACATGAAAATTGAGTATTTTTCTTGTGTTACACTTCGTTTTTAACATTTTTAAAAAAAATATCTTAATTGAATTTTTTGAAGGTGTTATATTTCCGTTTTTGCATTTTTAAGAAATTTTTGAACAAATTGAAATTTTTGTGTGTTAGTCTATAATTACGGAGTATTTTGAGTACGACATGAAAATTCAGAATTTTTCTTTTGTTACTCTTCAATTTTAATATTTTAAAAAATATTTTAATTGAATTTTTTGGAGTTGTTAGACTTCAGCTTTTGCATTTTAAAGAAATTTTGAAAAAAAATGAAATTTGTCTGTGGTAGTCTTCAATTACGGAGTATTTTAAGTAGGACAAGAAAATTGAGTTTTTATCTTGTGTTACACTTCAATTTTAACATTTTTAAAAAAAAATTCTTAATTGAATTTTTTGAAGGTGTTAGACTCCTGATTTTGCATTTTTAAGAAATTTTCGAAAGAATTGAAATATGTGTGTTAGTCTTCAATTACGGAGTATTTTAAGTACGATATGAAAATTGAGTATTGTTCTAGTGTTACACTTCAATTTTAACATTTTTTTAAAAAAATATTTTAATTGAATTTTTTGAAGGTGTTAGACTTCTGTTTTTGCATTTTTTTAAAAAATTTCGAAAAAATTGAAATTTGTGTGTGTTAGTCATCAATTACGGAGTATTTTGAGTACGACATGAAAATTGAGTAATTTTCTTGTGTTACACTTCATTTTTAACATTTTTTTAAAAAATATCCTAATTGAATTTTTTGAAGGTGTTACACTTCTGTTTTTGCATTTTTACGAAATTATCGAAAGAATTGAAATTTGTGTGGGTTAGTCATCAATTACGGAGTATTTTGAGTACGACATGAAAACTGAGTATTTAGCTTGTGTTACACTCCAATTTTAACATTTTTTAAAAACATATCTTAATTGAATTTTTTTGAAGGTGTTAGACTTCTGTTTTTGCATTTTTAAGAAATTTTTGAACAAATTGAAATTTTTGTGTGTTAGTCTATAATTACGGAGTATTTTGAGTACGAGATGAAAATTCAGAATTTTTCTTTTGTTACTCTTCAATTTTAACATTTTAAAAAAATATTTTAATTGAATTTTTTGGAGTTGTTAGACTTCAGCTTTTGCATTTTTAAGAAATTTTGAAAAAAAATGGAATTTGTATGGGTTAGTCTTCAATTACGGAGTATTTTAAGTAGGACAAGAAAATTGAGTTTTTATCTTGTGTTACACTTCAATTTTAACATTTTTAAAAAAATTTTGTTAATTGAATTTTTTGAAGGTGTTAGACTCCTGATTTTGCATTTTTAAGAAATTTTCGAAAGAATTGAAATTTGTGTGTTAGTCTTCAATTACGGAGTATTTTAAGTCAGATATGAAAATTGAGTATTTTTCTAGTGTTACACTTCAATTTTAACATTTTTTTAAAAAAATATTTTAATTGAATTTTTTGAAGGTGTTAGACTTCTGTTTTTGCATTTTTTTTAAAAATTTCGAAAAAATTGAAATTTGTGTGTGTTAGTCTTCAATTACGGAGTATTTTGAGTACGACATGAAAATTGAGGAATTTTCTTGTGTTACACTTCATTTTTAACATTTTTTTAAAAAATATCTTAATTGAATTTTTTGAAGGTGTTAGACTTCTGTTTTTGCACTTTTACGAAATTTTCGAAAGAATTGAAATTTGTGTGTGTTAGTCTTCAATTACGGAGTATTTTGAGTACGACATGGAAATTGAGTATTTTTCTTGTGTTACACTTCATTTTTAACATTTGTTTAAAAAATATCTTAATTGAATTTTTTGAAGGTGTTAGACTTTTGTTTTTGCATTTTTACAAAATTTTCGAAAGAATTGAAATTTGTGTGTGTTAGTCTTCAATTACGGAGTATTTTGAGTACGACATGAAAATTGAGTATTTTTCTTGTTTTACACATCAATTTTAACATTTTAAAAATAAAATTCATAATTGAATTTTTTGACGGTGTTAGACTATTGTTTTTGCATTTTTAAGAAATTTTCGAAAATATTGAAATTAGTGTGTGTTAGTCATCAATTACGGAGTATTTTGAGTACGACATGAAAACTGAGTATTTAGCTTGTGTTACACTCCAATTTTAACATTTTTAAAAAAAATATCTTAATTGAATTTTTTGAAGGTGTTATACTTCCGTTTTTGCATTTTTATGAAATTTTTGAAAAAATTGAAATTTTTGTGTGTTGGTCTTCAATTACGGAGTATTTTGAGTACGACATGAAAATTCAGTATTTTTCTTTTGTTACACTTCAGTTTTAACATTTTAAAAAAATATCTTAATTGAATTTTTTGGAGTTGTTAGACTTCAGCTTTTGCATTTTCAAGAAATTTTGGAAAAATTTTAAATTTGTGTGTGTTAGACTTCAATTACGGAGTATTTTGAGTACGACATGAAAATTGAGTATTTTTCTTGAGTTACACTTCAATTTTTAAAAAAATTAAAAAAAAATATCTTAATTCAATTATTTTGAAGGTGTTAGATTTCAGTTTTTGCATTTTTAAAAAAATTTCCAAAAAATATAAATTTGTGTGTGTTAGTCATCAATAACGGAGTATTTTGAGTACGACATGAAAATTGAGTATTTTGCTTGTGTTACACTTCATTTTTACCATTTTTTTTAAAAAGGTCTTGATTGAATTTTTCGAAGGTGTTAGACTTCTGTTTTTGCATTTTTACGAAATTTTCGAAAGAATTGAAATTTGTGTGTGTTAGTCTTCAATTACGGAGTATTTTTAGTACGACATGAAAATTGAGATTTTTCTTGTGTTACACTTCATTTTTAACATTTAAAAAAAAAATATCTTAATTGAATTTTTTGAAGGTGTTATACTTCCGTTTTTGCATTTTAAAAAAATTTCGAAAGAATTGAAATTTGTGTGTTAATCTTCAATTACGGAGTATTTTGACTACGAGATGAAAATTGAGTATTTTCTTGTGTTACACTTCAATTTTAACATTTTTTAAAAAAAATATTTCAATTGAATTTTTTGAAGGTGTTAGACTTCTGTTTTTGCATTTTTTAAAAAAATTTCGAAAAAATTGAAATTTGTGTGTGTTAGTCATCAATTACGGAGTATTTTGAGTACGACATGAAAATTGAGTATTTTGCTTGTGATACACTTCATTTTTAACATTTTTTTAAAAATATCTTAATTGAATTTTTTGAAGGTCTTATTCTTCCGTTTTTACATTTTTAAAAAAATTTTGAAAAAATGGAAATTTTTGTGTGTTAGGCTTCAATTACGGAGTATATTGAGTACGACATGAAAATTCAGTAATTTTCTTTTGTTACACTTCAATTTTAACATTTAAAATTAATATCTTAATTGAATTTTTTGGAGTTGTTAGACTTCAGCTTTTGCATTTTTAAAAAATTTTGGAAAAAAATGAAATTTGTGTGTGTTAGTCTTCAATTACGGAGTATTTTGAGTACGACATGAAAATTGAGTTTTTTGCTTGTGTTACACTTTATTTTTAAGATTTTTTTAAAAAATGTCTTCATTGAATTTTTTGAAGGTGTTAGACTTATGTTTTTAGATTTTTACGAAATAATTGAAATTTGTGTGTGTTAGTCTTCAATTACGGGGTATTTTGAGTACGACATGAAAATTGAGTACTTTTCTTGTGTTACACATCATTTTTGACATTTTTTAAAGGTGTTATACTTCCGTTTTTGCATTTTTACGAAATTTTCGATAAAATTGAAATTTTTATGTGCTAGTGTACAATTACGGAGTATTTTGAGTAGGACATGAAAATTGAGTATTTTTCTTGTGTTACACTTCATTTTGAACCTTTTTTTTTAAAATATCTTAATTGAATTTTTTGAAGGTTTTATTCTTCCGTTTTTGCATTTTTAAAAAATGTTTGAAAAAATTGAATTTTTTGTGTGTTAGTGTACAATTACGGAGTATTTTGAGTACGACATTAAAATTCAGTACTTTTCTTTTGTTACACTTCAATTTTAACATTTTAAAAAAATATCTTAATTGAATTTTTTGGAGTTGTTAGACTTCAGCTTTTGTATTTTTAAAAAAATTATGGAAAAAAATGAAATTTCTGTGTGTTAGTCTTCAATTACGGAGTATTTGAAGTACGACAAGAAAATTGAGTTTTTATCTTGTGTTACACTTCAATTTTAAAATTTTTTAAAAAAAATATCTTAATTGAATTTTTTGAAGGTGTTAGACTTATGTTTTCGCATTTTTAAGAAATTTTCGAAAGAATTGAAATTTGTGTGTTAGTCTTCAATTACGGAGTATTTTGAGTACGACATGAAAATTGAGTATTTTCTTGTGTTACACTTCAATTTTAACATTTAAAAAAAAAAATATTTTAATTCAATTTTTTGAAGGTGTTAGACTTCTGTTTGTGCATTTTTTTTTTAAATTTCGAAAAAATGGAAATTTGTGTGTGTTAGTCATCAATTACAGAGTGTTTTGAGTACGACATGAAAATTGAGTATTTTGCTTGTGTTACACTTCATTTTTAACTTTTTTTTAAAAAATATCTTAATTGAAATTTTTGAAGGTGTTAGACTTTTGTTTTTGCATTTTTACAAAATTTTCGAAAGAATTGAAATTTGTGTGTGTTAGTCTTCAATTACGGAGTATTTTGAGTACGACATGAAAATTGAGTATTTTTCTTGTTTTACACATCAATTTTAACATTTTAAAAAAAAAATTCATAATTGAATTTTTTGACGGTGTTAGACTATTGTTTTTGCATTTTTAAGAAATTTTCGAAAGTATTGAAATTAGTGTGTGTTAGTCATCAATTACGGAGTATTTTGAGTACGACATGAAAACTGAGTATTTAGCTTGTGTTACACTCCAATTTTAACATTTTTAAAAAAAATATCTTAATTGAATTATTTGAAGGTGTTATACTTCCGTTTTTGCATTTTTATGAAATTTTTGAAAAAATTGAAATTTTTGTGTGTTTGTCTTCAATTACGGAGTATTTTGAGTACGACATCAAAATTCAGTATTTTTCTTTTGTTACACTTCAGTTTTAATATTTTAAA
Source organism: Luzula sylvatica (assembly GCA_946800325.1). NCBI lineage: Eukaryota > Viridiplantae > Streptophyta > Magnoliopsida > Poales > Juncaceae > Luzula > Luzula sylvatica. The sequence continues at coordinate 59,089,606 of OX326961.1, read as the reverse complement.
AAAATATCTTAATTGAATTTTTTGGAGTTGTTAGACTTCAGCTTTTGCATTTTCAAGAAATTTTGGAAAAATTTTAAATTTGTGTGTGTTAGACTTCAATTACGGAGTATTTTGAGTACGACATGAAAATTGAGTATTTTTCTTGAGTTACACTTCAATTTTAAAAAAAATTAAAAAAATATATCTTAATTCAATTTTTTTGAAGGTGTTAGACTTCAGTTTTTGCATTTTTAAAAAAATTTCCAAAAAATATAAATTTGTGTGTGTTAGTCATCAATAACGGAGTATTTTGAGTACGACATGAAAATTGAGTATTTTGCTTTTGTTACACTTCATTTTTACCATTTTTTTTAAAAAGGTCTTGATTGAATTTTTCGAAGGTGTTAGACTTCTGTTTTTGCATTTTTACGAAATTTTCGAAAGAATTGAAATTTGTGTGTGTTAGTCTTCAATTACGGAGTATTTTTAGTACGACATGAAAATTGAGATTTTTCTTGTGTTACACTTCATTTTTAACATTTTAAAAAAAAATATCTTAATTGAATTTTTTGAAGGTGTTATACTTCCGTTTTTGCATTTTTAAGAAATTTTCGAAAGAATTGAAATTTGTGTGTGTTAATCTTCAATTACGGAGTATTTTGAGTACGACATGAAAATTGAGTATTTTTTTGTGTTACACTTCAATTTTAACATTTTTTAAAAAAAATATTTTAATTGAATTTTTTGAAGGTGTTAGACTTCTGTTTTTTCATTTTTTAAAAAAATTTCGAAAAAATTGAAATTTGTGTGTGTTAGTCATCAATTACGGAGTATTTTGAGTACGACATGAAAATTGAGTATTTTGCTTGTGATACACTTCATTTTTAACATTTTTTTCAAAATATCTTAATTGAATTTTTTGAAGGTCTTATTCTTCCGTTTTTGCATTTTTAAAAAAATTTTGAAAAAATGCAAATTTTTGTGTGTTAGTCTTCAATTACGGAGTATGTTGAGTACGACATGAAAATTAAGTAATTTTCTTTTGTTACACTTCAATTTTAACATTTAAAAATAATATCTTAATTGAATTTTTTGGAGTTGTTAGACTTCAGCTTTTGCATTTTTAAAAAATTTTGGAAAAAAATGAAATTTGTGTGTGTTAGTCTTCAATTACGGAGTATTTTGAGTACGACATGAAAATTGAGTATTTTGCTTGTGTTACACTTTATTTTTAACATTTTTTTAAAAAATGTCTTCATTGAATTTTTTGAAGGTGTTAGACTTATGTTTTTAGATTTTTACGAAATAATTGAAATTTGTGTGTGTTAGTCTACAATTACGGAGTATTTTGATTACGACATGAAAATTGAGTATTTTTCTTGTGTTACACTTCATTTTGAACCTTTTTTTTTTAAATATCTTAATTGAATTTTTTGAAGGTTTTATTCTTCCGTTTTTGCATTTTTAAGAAATGTTTGAAAAAATTGAATTTTTTGTGTGTTAGTGTACAATTACGGAGTATTTTGAGTACGACATTAAAATTCAGTACTTTTCTTTTGTTACACTTCAATTTTAACATTTTGAAAAAATATCTTAATTGAATTTTTTGGAGTTGTTAGACTTCAGCTTTTGCATTTTTAAAAAAATTATGGAAAAAAATGAAATTTCTGTGTGTTAGTCTTCAATTACGGAGTATTTGAAGTACGACAAGAAAATTGAGTTTTTGTCTTGTGTTACACTTCAATTTTAAAATTTTTTAAAAAAAATATCTTAATTGAATTTTTTGAAGGTGTTAGACTTATGTTTTCGCATTTTTAAGAAATTTTCGAAAGAATTAAAATTTGTGTGTTAGACTTCAATTACGGAGTATTTTGAGTACGACATGAAAATTGAGTATTTTCTTGTGTTACACTTCAATTTTAACATTTTAAAAAAAAAATATTTTAATTCAATTTTTTGAAGGTGTTAGACTTCTGTTTGTGCATTTTTTTTTTAAATTTCGAAAAAATTGAAATTTGTGTGTTAGTCTTCAATTACGGAGTATTTTAAGCACGACAAGAAAATTGAGTATTTTTCTTGTGTTACACTTCAATTTTAACATTTTTTAAAAAAATTTCTTAATTGAATTTTTTGAAGGTGTTATACTTCTGTTTTTGTATTTTTAATAAATTTTCGAAAAAATTGAAATTTGTATGTGTTAGTCTTCAATTACGGAGTTTTTGAGTACGACATGAAAATTGAGTATTTTGCTTGTGTTATTTTAACATTTTTTTAAAAAATATCTTAATTGAATTTTTTGAACGTGTTGGACTTCTGTTTTTTCAGCTGTAAGAAATTTTTGAAAAAATTGAAATTTGTGTGTGTTACTCTTCAATTACGGAGTATTCTGAGTACGACGTGAAAATTGAGTATTTTTCTTGTGTTACCCTTCAATTTTAACATTTTTTAAACAAATTTCTTAATTGAATTTTTTGAAGGTGTTAAACTTCTGTTTTTGAATATTTTTAAGAAATTTTTGAAAAAATTGAAATTTGTGTGTGTTAGTCTTCAATTACGGAGTATTTTGAGTACGACTTGAAAATTGAGTATTTTTCTTTTGTTACCCTTCAATTTTAACATTTTAAAAAAATATCTTATTGGAATTTATTGAAAGTGTTAGACTTCAGCTTTTGCATTTTTTAGAAATTTCGGAAAAATTGAAATTTGTGTGTGTTAGTCTTCTATTACGGAGTATTTTCAGTACGACAAGAAAATTGAGTGGAAAATTGAGTGTTTTGGTTGTATTACACTGCAATTATCACATTTCTAAAAAAATCATTATTGAATTTTTTGAAGGTGTTTGATTTCTGTTTTTGCAGTTTTACGAAATTTTTGAAAAAATTGAAATTTCTGTGTGTTAGTCTTCAATTACGGGGTAATTTGAGTATGGAATAAAAATTGAGTATTTTCCTTGTGTTACGCTTCACATTTAACATTTTTTAAAAAATATCAAAATTGAATTTTTTGAAGGTGTAAGACTTCTGTTTTTTTAGTTTAAAGGATTTTTCGAAAAAATTGAAATTTGTGTGTGTTAGACTTCAATTACGGAGTATTTTGAGTACGACATGAAAATTAAGAATTTTGTTTGTATTACACTACAATTTAGAAATTTTTAAAAATAATATCCTAATTGAATTTTTTTGAAGGTGTTAGACATCAATTTTTGCATTTTTAAGAAATTTTTGAAAATAATAAATTGTGTTTGTGAGAGTCTTTAATTATGGAGTATTTTGAGTAAGACATGAAAATTGAATATTTTGCTTGTGTTACGTTTCAATTTGTACATTTTTTAAAAAATATCTTTATTAAATTTTTTGAAGGTGTTAGACTTCAGTTTTTGCATTTTTCAGAAATTTTGAAAAAATTGAATTTGTGTCCGTGAGTCTTTAGTTACGGAGTATTTTGAGTACGACATGAAAATTGAGTAGTTTGCTTGTGTTACACTTCAATTTTAACTTTTTAAAAAAATATCTTAATTCAATTTTTTGAGGGTGTTATACTTCTCTTTTTATATTTTTAAAATATTTTTGAAAAAATTGAAATTTGTGTTTGTTAGTCTTCAATTACGGATAATTTTGAGTACGACACGAAAATTGAGTATTTTGCTTGTGTTACACTTCAATTTTAAAAACAAATTCTTAATTGAATTTTTTGAAGGTGTTATACTTCTGTTTTTGCATTTTTAAGAAATTTTTGAAAAAATTCAAATTTGTGTCTGTTAGTCTTTAATTACGGAGTATTTTCAGTAGGACAAGAAAATTGAATATTTTGCTTGCGTTACCCCTCAATTTTAACATTTAAAAAAAATATATTAATTGAATTTTTTGAAGGTGTTAGACTTTAGCTTTTGTATTTTTATGAAATTTTGGAAAAACTTGAAATTTGTGTGTGTTAGTCTTCAATTACGGAGTATTTTAAGTACGACAAGAAAATTGAGTATTTTTCTTGTGTTAGACCTCAATTTTAACATGTTTTAAAAAATGTCATAATTGAATTTTTTTTGAACGTGTTAGACTTCTGTTTTTGTATTTTTACGAAATTTTTGAAAAAATTGAAATTTGTGTATGTTAGTATTCAATTACGGAGTATTTTGAGTACGACAAGAAAATTGAGTATTTTTCTTATGTTACACTTCAAATTTAACATTTAAAAAAAAAATCATAATTGAAATTTTTGAAGGTGTTACATTTCTGTTTTTGAAATTTTATGAAATTTTTTAAAAAATTGAAATTTCTGTGTGTTAGTCTTCAATTACGGAGTATTTTGAGTATGACATGAAAATTCAGTATTTTGCTTGTGTTACACTTCAATTTTAAAAAAAAAATTTTAAATATCTTTATTGAATTTTTTTGAAGATATTAGACACCAGCTTTTGCATTTTTAAGAAATTTTGGAAAAATTGAAATTTGTGTATGTTAGTATTAAATTACGGAGTATTGTGAGTACGACATGAAAATTGAGTATTTTGCTTGTGTTACACTTCAATTATAACATTTTAAAAAAAATATTTAAATTGTATTTTTTGAAGGTGTTATACTTCCGTTTTTGCATTTTTAAGAAATATTTGAAAAAAATTGAAATTTGTGTGTGTTAGTCTTCAATTACAGAGTATTTTGAGTACGACAAGAAAATTGAGTATTTTGCTTGTGTTACACTTCAAATTTAACATTTAAAAAAAAATCATAATTGAATTTTTTGAAGGTGTTACATTTCTGTTTTTGCAGTTTTATGAAATTTTTGAAAAAATTGAAATTTCTGTGTGTTATTCTTCAATTACGGAGTATTTTGAGTACGACATGAAAATTGAGTATTTTGCTTGTGTTACACTTCAATTTTAACATTTTTTTTAAAAATATCTTTATTGAATTTTTTGAAGATGTTAGACTTCTGTTTTAATATTTTTACGAAATTTTCGAACAAAATTGAAATTTGTGTGTGTTAGTCTTGAATTACGGAGTATTTTGAGTACGACAAGAAAATTGAGTATTTTTCTTGTGTTACACTTCAAATTTAACATATAAAAAAAATCATAATTGAATTTTTTGAAGGTGTTACATTTCTGTTTTTGAAGTTTTATGAAATTTTTGAAAAAATTGAAATTTCTGTGTGTTAGTCTTCAATTACGGAGTATTTTGAGTACGACATGAAAATTGAGTATTTTGCTTGTGTTACACTTCAATTTTAACATTTTTTTTTAAAATATCTTTATTGAATTTTTTGAAGATATTAGACTTCGGTTTTTATATTTTAACGAAATTTTCGAACAAAATTTAAATTTGTGTCTGTTAGTCTTCAATTACGGAGTATTTCGAGTACGACATGAAAATTGAGTATTTTGCTTGTGTTACACTTCAATTTTAACATTTTTTTTAAAAATATCTTAATTGAATTTTCTTGAAGGTGTTAGACTTCAGCTTTTGCATTTTTAAGAAATTTCGGAAAAAATTGAAATTTGTGTATGTTAGTATTAAATTACGGAGTATTGTGAGTACGACATGAAAATTGAGAATTTTGCTTGTGTTACACTTCAATTTTAACATTTTAAAAAAAATATTTAAATTGAATTTTTTGAAGGTGTTATACTTCCGTTTTTGCATTTTTAAGAAATATTTGAAAAAAATTGAAATTTGTTTGTGTTAGTCTTCAATTACAGAGTATTTTGGGGACGACAAGAAAATTGAGTATTTTGCTTGTGTTACACTTCAAATTTAACATTTAAAAAAAAAATCATAATTCAATTTTTTGAAGGTGTTACATTTCTGTTTTTGCAGTTTTATGAAATTTTTTAAAAAATTGAAATTTCTGTGTGTTTGTCTTCAATTGCGGAGTATTTTGAGTACGACATGAAAATTGAGTATTTTGCTTGTGATACTTCAATTTTAACATTTTTTTAAAAAATATATTTATTGAATTTTTTGAAGATGTTAGACTTCTGTTTTTATATTTTTACGAAATTTTCGAACAAAATTTAAATTTGTGTGTGTTAGTCTTCAATTACGGAGTATTTTGAGTACGACATGAAAATTGAGTATTTTTCTTGTGTTACACTTCAATTTTAACATTTTTTCTAAAAATATCTTAATTGAATTTTGTTGAAGGTGTTAGACTTCAGCTTTTGCATTTTTAAGAAATTTTGGAAAAAATTGAAATTTGTGTATGTTAGTATTAAATTACGGAGTATTGTGAGTACGACATGAAAATTGAGTATTTTGCTTGTGTTACACCTCAATTTTAACATTTTAAAAAAAATATTTAAATTTAATTTTTTTAAGGTGCTATACTTCCGTTTTTGCATTCTGAAGAAATATTTGAAAAAAATTGAAATTTGTGTGTGCTAGTCTTCAATTACAGAGTATTTTGCTTGTGTTACACTTCAAATTTAACATTTTAAAAAAAAAATCATAATTGAATTTTTTGAAGGTGTTAGATTTCTGTTTTTACAGTTTTATGAAAATTTTCAAAAAATTGAAATTTCTGTGTGTTACTCTTCAATTACGGAGTATTTTGTGTGCGACATGAAAATTGAGTATTTTTCTTGTGTTACTCTTCAATTTTAACATTTTTTTTTAAAATATCTTAATTGAATTTTTTGAAGGTGTTAGACTTCTATTTTTGTATTTTTAAGAAATATTGGAAAAAATTGAAATTTGTGTGTGTTCGTCTTCAATTACGGAGTATTTTGAGTACGACAAGAAAATTGAGTATTTTGCTTGTGTTACACTTCAATTTCAACATTTTTTTTAAAAAATATCTTAATTGAATCTTGTTGAAGGTGTTAGACTTCAGCTTTTGCATTTTTATGATTTTTTGGAAAAAATTGAAATTTGTGTATGTTTGTATTAAATTATGGAGTACGGTGAGTACGACATGAAAATTGAGTATTTTGCTTGTTTTACACTTCAATTTTAACTTTTTTTAAAAAATATCTTCATTGAATTTTTTGAAGGTGTTATACTTCTGTTTTTTCAGTTTTAAGAAATTTTTGAAAAAATTGAAATTTGAGTGTGTTAGTCTTCAATTACGGAGTATTTTGAGTACGACATGAAAATTGAGTATTTTCTTGTGTTACACTACAATTTTGACATTTTTAAAAAAAATATCTTAATTGAATTTTTTGAAGGTGTCAGACTTCTGTTTTTGTATTTTTACGAAATTTTCGAAAAAATTGAAATTTGTTTGTGTTAGTCTTCAATTACGGAGTATTCTGAGTACGACATGAAAATTGAGTATTTTGCTTGTGTTACACTTCAATTTCAACATTTTTTAAAAAAAAATCTTAATTGAATCTTGTTGAAGGTGTTAGAATTCAGCATTTGCATTTTTGAGAAATTTTTGAAAAAATTGAAATTTTTGTATGTTAGTATTAAATTACGGAGTATTGTGAGAATGACACGAAAATTGAGTATTTTGCTTGTGTTACACTTCAATTTTAACAATTTTTTTAAAAATATCTTAATTATATTTGGTTGAATGTGTTAGACTTCAGTTTTTGCATTTTTAAGAAATTTTGGAAAAAATTGAAATTTGTGTATGTTAGTATTAAATTACGGATTATTGTGAGTATGACATGCAAATTGAATGTTTTGCTTGTGTTACACTTCAATTTTAACATTTTTTTAAAAAATATCTTAATTGAATTTTGTTGAAGGTGTTAGACTTCAGCTTTTGCATATTTAAGAAATTTTGGAAAAATTTGAAATTTTTGTATGTTCGTATTAAATTACGGAGTATTGTGAGTACGACATGAAAATTGAGTATTTTGCTTGTGTTACACTTCAATTTTAACATTTTTTAAAAAAATATTTTAATTGAATTTTTTGAAGGTGTTATACTTCCGTTTTTGCATTTTAAAGAAATATTTGAAAAAAATTGAAATTTGTGTGTGTTAGTCTTCAATTACGGAGTATTTTGAGTACGACAAGAAAATTGAGTATTTTGCTTGTGTTACACTTCAAATTTAACATTTAAAAAAAAATTCATAATGGAATTTTTTTGAAGGTGTTAGATTTCTGTTTTTGCAGTTTTATGAAATTTTTAAAAAATTGAAATTTCTGTGTGTTAGTCTAAATTACGGAGTAATTTGAGTATGGAATAAAAATTCAGTGTTTTCCTTGTGTTGCACTTCACTTTTAACATTTTTTAAAAAATGTCATAATTGAATTTTTTGATGGTGTTAGACTTCTATTTTTGGATTTTTAAGAAATTTTTGAAAAAATTGAAATTTTTGTGTGTTAGTCTTAAATTACGGAGTATTTTGAGTACGACATGAAAATTGAGTATTTTTCTTGTGTTACAATTCAATTTTAACATTTTTTAAAAAATATCTTTATTGAATTTTTTGAAAGTGTTAGACATTTGTTTTTGTATTTTTAAGAAATTTTTGAAAAATTTGAAATTTGTGTGTGTTAGTCTTCAATTACGGAGTATTTTGAGTACGACGTGAAAATTTAGTATTTTTCTTGTGTTACACTTACAATTTTAACATTTTTTTAATAAAAATAACTTTATTGAATTTTTTTTAAGGTGTTAGACTTCAGTTTTTGCATTTTTAAGAAATTTTTGAAAAAAAAAAATTGTGTTTATGAGTCTTTACATATGGATTATTTTGAGTAACACATGAAAATTGAATAGTTTTCTTGTGTTACGTTTCAATTTTAACATTTTTAAAAAAATATCTCTATTAAATTTTTTGAAGTTGTTAGACTTCAGTTTTTGCATTTTTAAGAAATTTTTGAAAAAATTAAAATTTGTGTGTGTGAGTCTTTAATTACGGAGTATTTTGAGTACGACATGAAAATTGAGTAGTTTGCTTGTGTTACACTTCAATTTTAACTTTTTAAAAAAAATATCATAATTGAATTTTTTTAAGGTGTTATACTTATGTTTTTGTATTTTCAAGAAATTTTTGAAAAAATTGAAATGTGTGTTAGTCTTCAATTACGGAGTATTTTGAGCACGACTTGAAAATTGAGTATGTTTCTTTTGTTACCCTTCAATTTTAACATTTAAAAAAAATATCTTAATTGAATTTTTTGAAAGTGTTAGACTTCAGCTTTTGCATTTTTAAGAAATTTTGGAAAAAATTGAAATTTGTGTGTGTTTGTCTTCAGTTACGGAGTATTTTCAGTATGACAAGAAAATTGAGTATTTTGCTTGTGTTACACTTCGATTTTCACATTATAAAACTAATCATAATTGAATTTTTTGAAGGTGTTTCATTTCTGATTTTGCAGTTTTACGAAATTTTTGAAAAAATTGAAATTTCTGTGTGTTAGTCTTCAATTACGGAGTAATTTGAGTATGGAATAAAAATGGAGTATTTTCCTTGTGTTACACTTCACTTTTAACATCTTTTAAAAAATCTCATAATTGAATTTTTTTAAGGTGTTAGACATCTGTTTTTTCGGTTTTAAGAAATTTTCAAAAAAATTGAAATTTGTGTGTGTTAGTCTTCAATTACGGAGTATTTTGAGTACGACATGAAAATTGAGTATTTTTCTTGTGTTACACTTCAATTTTAACATTTTTTAAAAAAATATCTTAATTGAATTTTGTTGAAGGTGTTAGACTTCAGCTTTTGTATTTTTAAGAAATTTTGGAAAAAATTGAAATTTGTGTATGTTCGTATTAAATTACGGAGTATTGTGAGTACGACATGAAAATTGAGTATTTTGCTTGTCTTACACTACAATTTTAACATTTTTAAAAAATATATTTTAATTGAATTTTTTGAAGGTGTTATAGTTCCGTTTTTGCATATTTAAGAAATATTTGAAAAAATTTGAAATTTGTGTGTGTTAGTCTTCAATTACGGAGTATTTTGAGTACGACAAGAAAATTGAGTATTTTGCTTGTGTTACACTTCAAATTTAACATTTTTTTAAAAAATATCTTAATTTAATTTTTTGGAAGGTGTTAGACTTCAGGTTTTGCAGTTTTAAAAAAAATTTTGAAACAAAAAAAAATTGTGTGTGTGAGATTCTTTAATTATGGAGTATTTTGAGTAAGACATGAAAATTGAATATTTTGCTTGTGTTACGTTTCAATTGAAACATTTTTAAAAAAAATATCGTTATTAAATTTTTTGAAGGTGTTAGACTTTAATTTTTGCATTTTTAAGAAATTTTTGAAAAAATTGAAATTTATGTGTGTTAGTCTTTAATTACGGAGTATTTTGAGTATGACATGAAAATTGAGTACTTTGCTTGTGTTACACTTCAATTTTAACTTTTAAAAAAAATATCTTAATTGAATTTTTTGAAGGTGTTATACTTCTGTTTTTGCATTTTTAAGAAATTTTTGAAAAAATTGAAATTTGTGTGTATTAGTCTTCAATTACGGAGTATTTTGAGTATGACTTGAAAATTGAGAATTTTTCTTTTGCTACCCTTCAATTTTAACATTTTAAAAAAGAATCTTAATTGAATTTTTTTGAATGTGTTAGACTTCAGCTTTTGCATTTTTAAGAAATTTTGGAAAAAATTGAAATTTGTGTCTGTTAGTCTTCAATTACGGAGTATTTTCAATTACGACAAGAAAATTGAGTATTTTCCTTGTGTTACATTTGAATTTAAACATTCAAAAAAAAATCAAAATTTTTGAAGGTGTTTGATTTCTGTTTTTTGCAGTTTTACGAAATTTCTGAAAAAATTGAAATTTTTGTCTGTTAGTCTTCAATTACGGAATAATTTGAGTATGGAATAAAAATTGATTATTTTCCTTGTCTTACACTTCAATTTTCACATTTTTTAAAAAATGTCAGAATTGAATTTTTTTGAAGGTGTTAGACTTCTGTTTTTTCATTTTTAACAATTTTTTCAAAAAATTGAAATTTGTGTGTGTTAGTCTTCAATTCCGGAGTATTTTGAGTACGTCATGAAACTTGAGTATTTTTACTGTGCTATACGTCAATTTTAACATTTTTATGAAAAATATCTTAATTGAATTTTTTTAGCATGTTAGACTTCATTTTTTGCATTTTTAAGAAATATTTGAAAAAAAAAACAATTGTGTGTGTGAGAGTCTTCAATTATGGAGTATTTTGAGTACGATATGAAAATTGAGTATTTTGCTTGTGTTACGTTTCTATTTTATCATATTTAGAAAAAATATCTTAATTGAATTTTTTGAAGGTGTTATCCTTCTATTTTTGTATTTTGAAGAAATTTTCGAAAAAATTGAAATTTGTGTGTGTTAGTCTTCAATACGGAGTATTTTGAGTACGACTTGAAAATTGAGTATGTTTCTCTTGTTACCCTTCAATTTTAACATTTAAAAAAAATGTCTTCATTGAATTTTTTGAAGGTGTTAGAATTCAGCTTTTGCATTTTTATGACATTTTGGAAAAAATTGAAATTTATGTGTGTTAGTCTTCAATTACGGAGTATTTTCAGTACGACAAGAAAATTGAGTATTTTGCTTGTGTTACACTTCGATTTTCACATTTTAAAAAAAATCATAATTGAATTTTTTGAAGGTGTTTGATTTCTGTTTTTGCAGTTTTACGAAATTTTTGAAAAAATTGAAATTTCTGTGTTAGTATTCAATTACGGAGTAATTTGAGTATGGAATAAAAATTGAGTATTTTCCTTGTGTTACACTTCACTTTTAACATCTTTTAAAAAATGTCATAATTGAATTTTTTGAACGTGTTAGACTTCTATTTTTTCAGTTGTAAGAAATTTTCGAAAAAATTGAAATTTGTATGTGTTAGTCATCAATTACGGAGTATTTTGAGTACGTCATGAAAATTGAGTATTTTTATTGTGCTACACTTCAATTTTAACATTTTTATGAAAAATATCTTAATTGAATTTTTTTAGCGTGTTAGACTTCATTTTTTTAATTTTTAAGAAATATTTGAAAAAACAACAATTGTGTGTGTGAGAGTCTTTAATTATGGAGTATTTTGAGTAAGATATGAAAATTGAGTATTTTGCTATGTTACGTTTCAATTTTATCATATTTAGAAAAAATATCTTTATTTAATTTTTTGAATGTGTTAGACTTCAGTTTTTGCATCTTTAAGAAATTTTTGAAAAAATTTAAAGTTGTGTGTGTTAGTCTTCAATTACGGAGTATTTTGAGTACGACATGAAAATTGAGTAGTTTGCTTGTGTTACACTTCAATTTTAACATTTTTTATAAAAATATCTTAATTGAATTTTTTGAAGGTGTTAGACTTTAGTTTTTGGATTTTTTGGAATTTTTTGAAAAAATAAAAAATTGTGTGTGTGAGAGTCTTTTTCACATTTTTTCAATAAATATCTTAATTAATATTTTTGAAGGTTTTAGACATCAGTTTTTGCATTTTTAAGAATTTATTGAAAAAATTTACATTTGTGTGTGTTAGTCTTTAATTACGGAGTATTTTGACTACGACATGAAAATTGAGTAGTTTGCTTGTGTTACACTTCAATTTTAACATTTTTTAAAAAAATATCTTAATTGAATTTTTTTAAGGTGTTAGACTTCAGTTTTTGGATTTTTAGGAAATTTTTGAAAAAATTGAGATTTCGGTGTGTTAGTCTTCAATTACGGACTATTTTGAGTACGACATGAAAATTGAGTATTTTTCTTGTGTTACACTTCAATTTAAACATTTTTTTAAAAATTGAGTATTTTTCTTGTGTTACACTTCAATTTCAACATTTTTTTAAAGGTGTTAAGAATTTTTTCAAAAAATTTACATTTATGTATGTTAGTCTTTAATTACGGAGTATTTTGACTACGACATGAAAATTGAGTAGTTTGCTAGTGTTACACTTCAATTTTAACATTTTTTATAAAATATCTTAATTAAATTTTTTGAAGGTGTTAGACTTCAGTTTTTACATTTTTAAGAATTTTTTTTAAAAATTATAATTTGTGTGTGTTAGTCTTTAATTACGGAGTATTTTGAGTACGACATGAAAATTCGGTAGTTTGCTTGTGTTACACTTCAATTTTAACATTTTTTAAAAAATATATCTTAATTGAATTTTTTGAAGGTGTTAGACTTCGGTTTTTGCATTTTTAAGAAATTTTTGAAAAAAATGAAATATGTGTGTGTTACTCTTCAATTACGGGGTATTTTGAGTACAACATGAAAATTGAGTATTTTGTTTGTGTTATACTTCAATTTTAACATTTTGAAGAAATATATCTTAATTGAAATTTTTTAAGGTGTTAGACTTCAGTTTTTGCATTTTTAAGAAATTTTTGAAAAAATTGAAATTTGTGTGTGTTAGTCTTCAATTACGAGTAATTTGAGTATGGAATTAAAATTGACTATTTTGCTTGTGTAACATTTCACATTTAAAAAAAAATGTCATAATTGAATTGTTCGAAGGTGTTAGACTTCTCATTTTGCTTTTTTAAGAAATTTTCGAAAACAATGAAATTTGTGTGTGTTAGTCTTCGATTACGGAGTATTTTAAGAACGACATGAAAAATGAGTATTTTGCTTGTGTTACACTTCAATTTTAACATATTTTTTAAAATTATCATAACTGAATTTGTTGAAGGTGTCAGACATCAGTGTTTGCGTTTTTAAGAAATTTTTGAAAAATTGAAATTTTTGTTTGTTTGTCTTCAATTACGATGTATTTTGAGTACGACATGAAAATTGAGTATTTTGCTTGTGTTATGTTTCAATTTTAAAACTTTTGTTTTTGCATTTTTATGAAATTTTTAAAAAAATTGAAATTTTTGTGTGTTAGTCTTCAAGTACGGTGTAATTTGAGTACGGAATAAAAATTTTGTATTTTGCTTGTGTAACACTTTACTTTTAACATTTTTAAAAAAATGTCATAATTGAATTTTTTTTTTTAAGGTGTTAGACTTCTGATTTTGCATTTTTAAGAAATTTTGGAAAAAATTAAAATTTGTGTGTGCTAGTTTTCAATTACGGAGTATTTTTAGTACGACATGAACATTGAGTATTTTTCTTGTGTTACACTTCAATTTTAACATATTTTTTAAAAATATTGTAACTGGATTTTTTGAAGGTGTCAGACTTCAGTTTTTCATTTTTATGGAATTTTTTAAAAAATTGAAATGTTTGTGTGTTAGTCTTCAATTAAAGAGTATTTTGAGTACGACATGAAAATTGAGTATTTTGCTTATGTTATACTTCAATTTTACCATTTTCTTAAAAAATATCTTAATTGAATTTTTTGATGGTGTCAGACTTGAGTTTTTGAATTTTTAAGAACTTTTTGAAAAAATTGAAATTTGTGTGTGTTAGTCTTCAATTATGGAGTATTTTGAGTATGCCATGAATATTGAGTAGTTTGCTTGTATTACACTTCAGTTTTAGCATTTTTGATAAAAATATCTTAATTGAATTTTTTGAACATGTTAGACTTCAGTTTTTGAATTTTTAAGAAATTTTTGAAAAAAATGAAATTTGTGTGTGTTAGTCTTCAATTACGGAGTATTTTAAGTACGACAAAAAAAATTGAGTATTTTTCTTGTGTTACACTTCAATTTTAACAATTTTTAAAAAAAATATCTTAATTGAATTTGTTGAAGGTGTTAGACTTCTATTTTTGCATTTTTATGAAATTTTCAAAACAATTGAAATTTGTGTGTGTTAGTCTTCCATTACGGAGTATTTTGAGTACGACATGAAAATTGAGTAATTTTCTTGTGTTACACTTCAAATTTAATATTTTTTAAAAAAATATTTTTATTGAATTTTTTGAAGGTGTTAGACTTCAGTTTTTGGATTTTTGAGAAATTTTTGAAAAAAAAAATATTGTGTGTGTGAGAGTCTTTAATTATGGAGTATTTTGAGTAGGACAAAAAAATTTAGTATTTTTCTTGTGTCACGTTTCAATTTGACATTTTTTTAAAAAAAATCTATATTAAATTTTTTGAAGGTGTTAGACTTCAGTTTTTACATTTCTAAGAAATTTTTGAAAAAATTTAAATTTGTATGTGTTTGTCTTCAATTACGGAGTATTTTGAGTACGACATGAAAATTGAGTAGTTTGCTTGTGTTACATTTCAATTTTAACATTTTTTATAAAAATATCTTAATTTAATTTTTTGAAGGTGTTAAGACTTCAGTTTTTGGATTTTTAGGAAATTTTTGAAAAAAACAAATTGTGTGTGTGAGAGTCTTTAGTGATGGAGTATTTTGAGTACGACATGAAAATTGAGTACTTTGCTTGTGTTACATTTCAATTTTCACATTTTTTAAAAAAATATCTTAATTAAATTTTTTTGAAGGTGTTAGACTTCAATTTTTGCATTTTTAAGAATTTTTTGAAAAAATTAAAATTTATGTGAGTTAGTCTTTAATTACGGAGTGTATTGACTACGACATGCAAATTGAGTAGTTTGCTTGTGTTACACTTCAATTTTAACATTTTTTAAAAAAATATCATAATTGTATTTTTTGAAGGTGTTAGACTTCAGATTTTGCATTTTTAAGAAATTTTTGAAAAAATTGAAATTTGTATGTGTTAGTCTTCAATTACGCGGTATTTTGAGTACAACATGAAAATTGAGTATTTTGCTTGTGTTATACTTCAATTTTAACATTTTTAAGAAATATATCTTGATTGAATTTTTTGAGGATGCTAGACTTCAGTTTTTGCATTTTTATGAAATTTTCGAAAAAATTGAAATTTATGTGTGTTAGTCTTCAATTACGGAGTATTTTGAGTACGACGTGAAAATTGAGTATTTTTCTTGTGTTACACTTCTATTTTAACATATCTTAAAAAAATATCATAATTGTATTTTTTTTTAAGTTATTAGACTTGTGTTTTCGCTTTTTTACGAAATTTTTTAAAAGATTGAAATTTATGTGTGTTAGTCTTCAATTACGGAATAATTTGAGTATGGAATTAAAATTGAGTATTTTGCTTGTGTAACATTTCACATTTTAAAAAAAATGTCTTAATTGAATTGTTCGAAGGTGTTAGACTTCTCTTTTTGCATTTTTAAGAAATTTTCAAAAAAATGAAATTTGTGTGTGTTAGTCTTCAATTGCGGAGTATTTTGAGAACGACATGAAAAATGAGTATATTGCTTGTGTTACACTTCAATTTTAACATATTTTTAAAACATATCATAACTGAATTTTTTTAATGTGTCAGACATCAATCTTTGCATTTTTAAGAAATTTTTGATTGTTAGTCTTCAATTACGGAGTATTTTGAGTACAACATGAAAATTGAGTATTTTGCATGTGTTATGTTTCAATTTTAAAACTTTTGTTTTTTCATTTTTATGAAATTTTTGAAAAAATTGAAATTTGTGTGTGTTAGTCTTCAATTACGGAGTCATTTGAGTACGTCGTGAAAATTGAGTATTTTTCTTGTGTTACACTTCAATTTTAACATATCTTAAAAAAATATCATAATTGAATTTTTTTTTAAGGTATTACACTTGTGTTTTCACATTTTTACGAAATTTTTTAAAAGATTGAAATTTATGTGTGTTAGTCTTCAATTACGGAGTAATTTGAGTACGGAATTAAAATTGAGTATTTCGCTTGTGTAACATTTCACATTTTAAAAAAAATGTCATAATTGAATTGTTCGAAGGTGTTAGACTTCTCTTTTTGCATTTTTAAGAAATTTTCGAAAAAAATGAAATTTGTGTGTGTTATTCTTCAATTACGGAGTATTTTGAGAACGACATGAAAAATGAGTATTATGCTTGTGTTACACTTCAATTTTAACATATTTTTTAAAAATATCATAACTGAATTTTTTTGAAGGTGTCAGACATCAGTCTTTGCATTTTTAAGAAATTTTGAAAAAATTGAAATTTTTGTGTGTTAGTCTTCATGTACGGTGTAGTTTGAGTTCGGAATACAAATTTAGTATTTTGCTTGGGTAACAGTTTACTTTTAACATTTTTAAAAAAAATGTCATAATTGAATTTTTTTTTTTAAGGTGTTAGACTTCTGTTTTTGCATTTTTAAGAAATTTTGGAAAAAATTAAAATTTGTGTGTGTTAGTCTTCAATTACGGAGTATTTTGATAACGACATGAAAAATGAGTATTTTGCTTGTGTTACACTTCAATTTTAACATATTTTAAAAAAATATCATAACTGAATTTTTTGAAGGTGTCAGACATCAGTCTTTGCATTTTTAAGAAATTTTGAAAAAATTGAAATTTTTGTGTGTTAGTTTTCATGTACGGTGTAGTTTGAGTACAGAATAAAAATTTAGTATTTTGCTTGTGTAACAGTTTACTTTTAACATTTTTAAAAAAAATGTCATAATTGAATTTTTTTTTTAAGGTGTTAGACTTCTGTTTTTGCATTTTTAAGAAATTTTGGAAAAAATTAAAATTTGTGTGTGTTAGTCTTCAATTACGGAGTATTTTTAGTACGACATGAACATTGAGTATTTTTCTTGTGTTACACTTCAATTTTAACATATTTTTATAAATATCATAACTGGATTTTTTGAAGGTGTCAGACTTCAATTTTTCATTTTTAAGAAATTTTTGTGTGTTAGTCTTCAATCACGGAGTATTTCGAGTACGACATGAAATTTGAGTATTTTGCGTATGTTATACTTCAATTTAAACATTTTCTTACAAAATATCTTAATTGAATTTTTTGAAGGTGTTAGACTTGGGTTTTTGCATTTTTAAGAAATTTTTGAAAAAATATAATTTCGTGTGTTAGTCTTCAATTATGGAGTATTTTGAGTATGCCATGAAAATTGAGTAGTTTGCTTGTATTACACTTCAGTTTTAACATTTTTTACAAAAATATCTTAATTGAATTTTTTTAATGTGTTAGACTTCAGTTTTTGCATTTTTAAGAAATTTTTGAAAAAATTGAAATATGTGTGTGTTAGTCTTCAATTACGGAGTATTTTGAGTACAACATGAAAATTGAGTATTTTTCTTGTGTTATACTTCAATTTTAAGATTTTTAAGAAATATATCTGAATTGAAATTTTGAAGGTGTTAGATTTAAGTTTTTGCATTTTTATGAAATTTTTGAAAAAATTGAAATTTGTGTGTGTTAGTCTTCAATTACGGAGTATTTTGAGTACGACATGAAAATTGAGTATTTTTCTTGGCTTACACTTCAATTTTAACATTTTTTTAAATATCCGAAATAAATTTTTTAAGGTGTTAGACTTCAGGTTTAGCATTTGTAAGACATTTTTGAAAAATTGAAATTTGTGTGTGTTAGTCTTCAATTACGGAGTGTTTTGAGTACGACGTGAAAAATGAGTATTTTGCTTGTGTTACACTTCAATTTAACTTTTTTTAACAAATATCTTAATTGAATTTTTTGAAGGTGTTAAACTTCAGTTTTTGCATTTTTAAAAAATGTTTGAAAAAATTGAAATTAGTGTGCGTTAGTCTTCAATTAAGGAGTATTTTGAGTACGATGTGAAAATTGAGTATTTTTCATGTGTTATACTTCAATTTTAATATTTTTTTTAAAAATATCCTAATTGAATTTTTTTAAGGTGTTGGACTTATGTTTTTGCATTTTTAAGACATTTTTGAAAAAATTGAAAATTTTGTGTGTTAGTCTTCATTTACGGAATAATTTGAGTACGGAATAAAAATTTAGTATTTTTCTTTTGTTACACTTAACTATGGTGATATTTTTAATTCAATTTTTGAAGGTGTTAGACGTCAGTTTTTGCATTTTTAAGAAATGTTTGAAAAAAATAAAATTTGTGTGTGTTAGTCTTCAACTACGGAGTATTTTGATTACGACATGAAAATTGACTATTTTTCTTGTGTTACACTTAAATTTTAACTTTTTTAAAAAAAAGTATGTTGATTGAATTTTTTGATATAGATGGATGCATCCGTTTAAGAGGTCTTTACGGATGTTAAAGAAAAAGTGAGAAACAAAGCAAAAGTAGAGGGGTCAATTGTAGAGGCATACGTGTTGGAGGAGGTCGCAATTTTTTGCTCCAATTATTTTGCGAACGATGTGTTAACGAAAGGTATCAAACCTCAGAGGCATGCTGATCTTGGAGAAGACTCGAATGAACAAGAGTGCTCCATTTTTTAATATCCCGGTCGTGGAAGTGGTTGAGGATCTAGTTTGTTGGATCGAAGAGATGTAATGGCAGCTCACTTGTATGTGTTGTTGAACTGTACCGATATTTGTATGTTGGTGACTGAATACGATGCACTTCTTGAAAGCCAAAGAGTGTCCGAGCGGTCCCGACCCAAGAAACGGGGAGAAGAATTTCCTAGGGGGTTGCATGACAAGGTCCTAAACGACATGAACTACGGAGAGATAGTGCGGAACCTCGTTCATGGTCCCGAGGCAGAGGTTAAAATGCACAATGGGTAACTTGCAATGGATTCCGGTTCTATACGGAAAGAGTTATCCGAAATATGAGAACGGTAAATAGCGGGGTTTGTGTTAAAGGGGATCATTATGCAGGAGAAATTAGTGATTATTATGGGATATTCGAAGATATTGTCGAATTATATTATCCCTTCGTGATGTCTAATTCCATTGTATTGTTCAAGTGTCGCTGGTTTGAACCCAAATCGCGTGTTAGGGTTGACGCTACACATGGCCTCGTAGAAGTGATACACACATCGAGAGACGGGTTTTATGAACCTTTCATATTCGCGCATCAAGCAATCCAATTGTACAACATGCCATATCCGTCAGAAAAAATAGATAAACGTGATTGGTGGGTAGCATCACGGACAAAACCCAAAGTGGATTTGCTCGAGTATCCAGAAGAGTTAATTGATAACCGATTGGAGACTATTCACACGGAGTATTTCCAAGAAAATGGTCGAGTATGTGATATGTCTATGACACCAAACGAGAGTAGTGCGCACAATGCCAATGAGTCATTGCACAATGAGTCCGGTGCGAGCGAAATCGTAGATGAGAAAGATCTTCGTTATATCCTCGAAGATGATCCTGATGACCTTTTTAACTTGGATGAATACGATTCTGAATAGAATAGTCGGTAATTCAGAAATGTAATATGTTGTACATTTTTTTCAACGTATATGTTTCCATATTTTATATATATTTTACTCATAATGTGTATTTTTATAGGTATATGTTAAGTATTTGCCTCAATTGTGTAAATTGACCAAAATGCCCCTGCCCTTTCTTTCACAGGTATATGTAAAGTATTTTATAGGAGCAACTTCAGTTGAGTGCCTTGGGAGGTACAATTTCGTGCTTGTATAATAATAATACGGTACAAACATTATGTCACGCATGTCATTTTTTTTACAATCTTTTGATTATTTGTACTAAAAAAAAATTAGGTCAATTATGATGCTTCGTCATCGCAACAGTCCATCCTGCAGCAGCCCTTCATGCAGCAGAAGTTCGTCCCGCAAACGCCGCAACAGCCTTTCACGCAAACTGCTCGGCACGCCTTATTTTCAGTTTTGTGGTTACGGTCTAAGATAATTTTTTGGGATTTTTGTAGTGTAATTTCCCGTTTTCGTAAACTAATTACGTTCCGTATGTATTTTACGCAGGCACAAGCAAATCTGGAAAGGGCATTTTATTCACTTAAGAAGAATACATTTAGCAAATCTGGACAGAGAGTATTTTTGATATTTTCACGTTTGAGTCATTTATTTTTAGGACGGGCATTTTAGTCATTGCAGGGTTTGTAACTGACAGTTAGGGTTTTAGAATGGGTATTTTAGTCATTTTAGTTTTTTTTTTTTACAAAACCTAATTACTCATATACTCTAATATCTAGTCCGGTTAGAAATGACCAAAATGCCCCTGCCCTTTCTTTTTTACCAGATTTGGTAAATTACCAAGATGCCCCTTCCCTTTCTTTCAGGCCATGACTAGATAAATTTACCAAAATGCATTTTCTTCCTTGTGTTCTAACCAGATAGACTTGAAGCGGAAATGCTGTGTACAGAGCAACTACAGATGAGTGGATCTGGAGGTACAATTCCTTGCTTTTATAATAATAATATGATAAAAACATTATGTCACGCATGTCATCTTTTGTACAATCTTTTGATTATTTGTACTAAAAAAAAAAATTGTCAATTACGATGCTTCGTCATCGCAACAGTCCATCCCACAGCAGCCATTCACACAGCAGTAATTCGTCCCGCAAGCGCCGCAACAGCCTTCCACGCTAACGGCTCGGCAGGCCTTCTTTTCGGTTTTGTGGTTAGGGTTTAAGATAATTTTTTGGAATTTTTGGAGTGTAATTTTCTGTTTTCGCGAACTAATTACGTTCCATTTGTATTTATGCCGGCACAAGAAAATCTGGAAAGGGGCATTTTATTCAATTAAAAGGATACATATAGCAAATCTAGATAGAGGGTATTTTTGATATTATAAGGTTTGAGTGTGACCATCGCGAACTAATTACGACCTGATGTTGCATATGCTCTGAGTGTGACAAGTCGTTACCAAGCCCATGCAGGTCCAGCTCATTGGACAGCAGTCAAGAATATCCTCAAGTACCTTAACAGGACTAAGGATAAATTTCTTGTGTATGGAGGAAAAAGGGAACTCGTTGTAGAAGGCTACGCCGATGCTTATTTTGCGACTGATTATGATGATAAGAGATCACAGCCTGGATATGTCTTCATTCTGAATGGAGGTGCTGTTAGTTGGAAAAGTTTCAAACAATCAACAACAGCTGACTCAACCACTCAGTCTGAAGTGATGGCTGCTGCTGAAGCCAGCAAAGAAGGTGTTTGGATCAAGAAGTTCATTGAGGAACTTGGTGTTGTACCTTCTATGGAAGGTCCATTGGAATTATTTTGTGATAATAGTGGAGCTATTGCACAAATAAAAGAGTCAAAAGCACACTACAAGATCAAACACATGGATAGAAAGTATTTTGTCATTCGAGACTTCATAGATGAAGGGAGAATAAAACTTTTAAAGGTGGACACGGATAGCAACACAGCAGATCCGCTAACAAAGCTTTTATCTCACGCAAAAGGCGAAATTCATTTTGATTCCATGGGTCTAAAGGAACATGGAGAATGGATAGAATAGAAGGCAGCCTTGTTTTTAAAGAAAAAATACATAAGAATGTATAAGATGTAACTTTAAGAACAAGTGGGAGATTGTTAGATTTGTGTTCTAAAAGTTATCATATGAGGATAATTTTTAAATGTTATATTTATGAATTGGATGTTATTTACATTTTGTTCCATGAGCTTTTATATTTTTCACTTAGAAGTGTTCAAGAAGATGCACTTGGTCTTGAACCGAAGAACTTTAAGTGATAATAAATATTGAACTCTAAAAATGTTCACATGTCTTGGATATTAGCAGGAAAACTAATATACATAATAAGAATGTCGTGTTGATTAAAAGTACGTTGCAGTTCTGCAAACGTTGATAAAAGATTATCATTTAATAACACGAATATATGAAAAGCTTCATATATTGAACAGACCTAATAGATGAAACATTATATGGATTGTGTTAGTGTCATTAATGTTTTCATCGTGTCTCTGGTTCTAAGATTAAGAGATGTATCACTTTCACATGAGGAATGCATAACGTAATTATTATTAAAAACTGCTTATTAATAAGTGGTGATAAAAGTAATAGTTCTTTATACGTAACTTATGCTGGTGATGTGAGGCAAATAAGGCACAGATTTTATGCTTAATTTGGGGATTTTAGCCCTTGTGAAGAACAATTCTATATACTTTATTAATCATATTTGAGATAACATGAATATTTCTTCACTAAGTGTGTTTTACTGCTTAATCACATGAATTAGAAGGAATTTCTGGGAATTTGGAAAGTGTAGTTGTCTCCAACACGTCAAGAGGAGTAAAAACGATATATTACATCGATATATTCGGTACATGAATGAGACGGGAGGCAAACAATTATCATGATGAAAACTTACACAAAAGTTTACACGAAAACCACTCAACCCTTAGCCCTTATCCTGCCCACCTACCTTTGGTTGGAATTACTTCCTTACCCCCAATCCTCTCCACCAACTCGTGGCCAATAAGAAGACTCCATGAGTGCTATAAATATGACCACAAGGGCCACGAGTTTGGGATATTCTTTTCACCCTTTTTTTTCTGCCCCATCTCTCTCGCTCTCTCTCTAAAACACTCCAAGATCCTTCAAGAACTTCAAGAATCCTACAAGAACTAAGTGAATTGCCAAGGAGGTTAACCGTGACCAAGGAATTCCTTCCTTTTTCGGCTAATCATCCTCCCTCAAGAATCAACCGTGACCAAGGACCTCCTTCCTTTTCGGTGATTCAAGAGTTAACCGTGACTCGGGATATTTCTCTCTTTGGCGTTGTGAAGTTGTGTTCAAACCGAGACTCGGAAGAACTCTCTTTTGGAACTTGAAGAAGGCATTAACCATGACTAGGAGCTTCTCCTTTTGGTGATCTTTCTTGAGGAATCCACGACTCGAGTGTCTCTTCTTTTCGGTACCAACCAAACGAACGACCACGACTCGGAGAATTGACCATTCGGTGCAAAGGCATAGAAGACAAAGGAAGACACATCGAGCTATTTGCCTCATCTTTAGGTGTACTCTTTCTAATTCTTGTAGTTCTTGTTGTTTGTGGATTTAGTTGTGTTAAAGAGAATTCCTCGTTTGAATTGAATCTTTGCTCTAAACTTGTTCCTTTACTTGATATTTTGCTCTCAATTTCTGCCTTAAACTTAGTTCAAATTTCCATTAATTCAATCCCAAAACAAACCTTCAATTAATCCCTTAATTCAAATCATAAATTCGAAATCCAGAACAAATTCCGTTATAACGGAATTTGAGCTGCGTCACAACGGACTTGACGGTTTGTACCCGATTTTCAGTCTGTTGATACTCCGTTGTAACGCAACTTAACTCCGTTGTAACGGACCAGCAAGGAAAAGCATTCAATATCACTCATACTAGTACGTTGTAACGGACATAAGAGTCCGTTGTAACGGATTAACCAATCCGTTATAACGCTACTCCTATCCGTTATAACGGACTACATCTTTCCGTTGTAACGGAATTTCCTCCGTTGTACCGGACGTTCTTTTTAATCTCCACGTTAAACATACCCCTAAGTTCCGTTGTAACGGAACTTGACTCCGTTGTAACGGACTATCTTCTGTGAATTTTTCTTTGTTATTTCTCATCCATTTTGATCCAAATTTTGACGCAATTGCTCCCCGTGGAACGAATCTATACATTTGCCACTGTACAAACTTAGATTACAAATTTTGTTGATTGTTCGGGGTTTTAACCACAACGATATTTTACACGACAAAAACCCGTTCATCAGCTGGAAAGAGAGTACATGTCAATAACATCATTGCCACTCATTCATTATGAGAAATGATATTATGGGCCCCTTGATAAAGTAGAATTATGAATGGATCCCATATAACTGAAGTGCAGTTATATATTTATAATTTACTTAATAGAGATCAAGAAATGATTATAATACAAAGATGACACATCACTACTTTGTATATTAATCACAATATCATAAAGGCAAGGAATGGACACAATCAATATCACAAGGATTACGTTTCGTAAAAAGGTTACTAAACATCTAAGTTATTTGGGTAACCGTAATGTATAGCTAGAATACCGCTTACGGTTTGTGGAATAAAGTATTTTATTCCATTGCCAACATAACATAGATCCTCGATATAGGTCACACCAACTGAACGGGAAACAAGAAATATATTATATATATTTTCTATGTATAAAGATTTCATGTTGTATGAAATACAGATACAAATAGAAATATGTAAAATATTATGTCATATGAGATGACTACCTAGCATGAAAATAAATTAAATGAAATGTGCATATTATGAGAATAATATATGTAGCACATATCATAATTTGTTTCAAGCCCAAGGCCAAAACAAATTGAGAAGAGAACTTGAGAAGTCCAAATAAACATGGATCATTGACAATAAATTCGAGACAGATTTTGAGGCATGTTTGCACAGATATTTGAGATAGCAAAACTTTACCATTATGTACAAATGACCTATGTAAATTGTATCCATTTGAACGTAGTTTTTAATGGCGAAAGTTTCAAGTCATTTGGAATTTTCTAGAAGAAGTTATGACAGAAACAATGAACAATGGTCATAAGTTAATGTGCTGCTTCGAATTTTGTTCATGCCTTAAATGTCATACGAATTTCAAAGGGTCTTGATCTAATGTTGAGGGACTATAAATATGAGGCCTGGCTATGCATTTGAAAATATAGAAAAAGAGAAAATATACAAGAGTATATGAATGTAACAAGAATTTTCTCTCTATAGCCAGTCTCTTTTTCTCTTGAAATGTTGAAACGTTGATTGATTAAGCAATCGATCAGAAACGGGCGACGGAGCTAGGTGCGGACAAGAGGACGCTAGCACGGACTCGACGCCGTTCTTGTTTCGGATTCAAGGGTGAACCAAAGAGGACCAGACCTACGTTAAAGATCTTCGGTATTGTATTCTAATCCTTCTTGTAGGATAAATAAAATAAAGTAGAGTAGAAAGTTAGCTTAAGTAAGACGATTCCCGACTTTGTTGGAATAAATTTTTGATATTTACTCTGACGAACGTCATGAAATCCTTCAATTTGTTGATATTGTAACTGCTAAAGACGGGCACGTGATATTGTAACTATCGAAAGGGTGGCAAGCGTTAAATCAGGACTTGTGAGGCCCAGGCTAAAGTCGACTCACTAGTAGCTTATTTGAACGATACGTTGGATATGGTTGTGACTTAACCATCCAGACCAATCCGATTGGAGTTCGGGGCATAGATAGGATGCAGACACGGAAATGGAATTGTATATGATACGATCCATCACCGAAATCCTATAAAGGTTCAAGAGTCGGATATGATGCGATTGGATATAATCCTACCTAAATAATGGGATCCCACCCGATAGGCTAAAGTCACTTGTGGGAAGAACGGAAATATGGGTCTTGAGTGTTATGGACATGGAGTCCTGTATCGGTATGAGGGTTATCGATTCGATAAAAATAACACATTCATATATTCATCGTATAAGCATATAGATTAAGTACGCACGGTTTGGAGCTTAATCTTCATCATCCATTTAGAATTATGTTTTCAAGCAACACAAAATATATCGATGAGATCGATATGATACATGGCTTTTGGGCTGGAATAACCATAATTAACCTTGATAGTCAAAGAATAGTTCTTAGACTTAAAGGAACGTGTTGGACACGGAAAATGGTAGATTCGGGGCTCGAGGCTTTGGCTTTAGAGAAAGCCGGGTTCGATACACTTTAAGAAGGAATCGAACAATATTACGTGCCTTGTGGTGGCATGTGTAGACGCAAATTTCTCAAAATTGTTTTGAGAATTCGAGTGTATATGAAAGAAAAACGCAAAGCTCAAGAAATATTTTCAAGAGCTAGAGCGCGTTGAATGGTTCAATACGGCTCAAAGAGTACGTTAATTTTGAGACGCCTTATGGGTCTTTGATTAACACTCGTGTCTTGATGGTACGAGATTTGATCTTCGTGGCCGAATATCATATGCATTCGATAGATAAGTCGATCCCGGAATTGCATGAGATGCGATGTAAATTTGAATAGGAGATACTTGGAGCATCCGAGGAATCCAGGGCATTGAGATGCGTGGATGTCCTTGTAATTCAAAGGCGGGATCGAAAGAAATAAATGTCTAAGGGTATTTTGGGAAAATATTTTCCAAACATAAAGTTCGGACAAAGAGTTGTCCCAACTAATGACTCAAAGAACGGTGAAATCCGAGGAGGATTAAACCTAGAAGTTGATTGCTTCTTTTGGCGTTGCCGTCTTGGCCATATAAAAGAGATACGTGTATCTAGATTCCATATGATGGATTGCTAGAATCATTCGAATTAGATTCGATTGATTAATGCGATACTTATTTATTAGGCAAGACGACAAAAGACGTCATTCTCCAAAGGTTGGAGAAAGATCCAACGAATTATTGGAACTTACATTTACATGTAGATGATCCGATAAGTTCCGAGGCAAGAGGAGGCTATCAGTATTTTTGTTACGTTTATGGCCGATTAAAGTAGATAAGGTAATATCTATTTAATACGTGCCAAAGCGGAGACTTTTGAAAGGTTCAAAGAGTTTCAAAAAAATAATACAAAATCGACTTAGCAAGAAAACCAAAGCCCTTTCGATAGGATCGAGGAGGCAAGTATTTGAGCTACGCACTTCGATAGGATCGAAGAGGCGATATTTGAGTTATAAGTATTGATTATCATTCATGATTGTGGAATCGTTTCACGATTATCTTCATTTCGGAACATTGAGATGTGTTCGAAAAGAGGAAATGAACGCATGTTAGACATGGTTCGATAAATGATAAGTCAAACGGATCTCCCAAAAATGTTTTGGGGATACGCCCTTGAGACAGCGGCACTAATGAATGGTTGCATATATGATATGGACCATAAATCTTCTAATCGGTACAAGAGACGCCATATGAGATATGGATCGGAATGGTTCCGAAGTTGTCATTTGTACAGATTTGAGGACGGGAGTATATTTCGAAATTGGTTTCGATTAAACTCAATCCCAAATCTTAAAATTGTTCATTTATCATATATCCTTAAGGAAACTAAAGGGTATTAGTTATAACGTCCCGACGAAAATGAGATTTTCGTGGCTCGAAGAGATACCTTCTTGGAGGAGGACATAATGCGCACAAGTTTGGAACTTGATGTCATTTATCTCTACGCGGGCTAGTGGGAGTAGACTAAATCTTGAAAGAGTTCGAGATCTGAAAAATGAACATTGAGCCGATGAAAGTTGACACGACTTCATCAAGAGTTGATGAATACGAGTCGAACACACAAAGGATTTTTTTGTAGATCAAGTAGGCTATATCATAAGCCGATAAATACGGATGTGTCGTGGCTAATGATGATAGATCGAAATCATATGATGATTCAATATTCTACAAGGATGCTATGAAAATAACGATTCCACATGGCACGGTGCCATGAAATCTGAGATTCGATCCGTGTAAATTATCAAGTTTAGAACCTGATTTCATTACTTTCCGGATTAGACCCGTGAAAAGTGAATGGATTTTCAAGATGAGAATCGACACGAATACGAATACGCATATAACAAAGCGAGGCTCGCAGCGAAGAGTTTCAAATAATTCGTAGTTGGACTATGAAGAAACGTTTTCTCATGTTGCCATGCTTTCACATTCTCGAAATTCTACTTGCCATGCTAGCGTATTATGACTATGTGATGTGGCAAAATGGATGTCAAAACCAAATTTCTTGACAGAAATTTTATGAAAGGATGTGTACTTGACACAACCTTACGGTTATGTCGATTCATAAGAATCGGGGATAGGATATGCACGCTTTAACGATCCATATGATGGATTAGAAAAAGCTTCTCGTTATTGGAATATTCGTTTTGACGACGTTATAAACTGTTATAACATTGTCGAAACGAATGGAAACTTTCTGTACACATGTAGGTTAGTGGGAGCCGCGTTATATTTCTTGTAACGACACAAAATTTAGGCGAGACCGCTTATGAATTAAGCGTGAAGATCTATAGGATAGATCTAAGCAGTTCCTCGTTCTATATTATAGCACGTATATCGACATATTGTTGAAAATGGTTTTTCAACATATAACTCCTTGGCGGAGTTAAATCGAAATGTCGAATGACAAAAAATTTCTACGGCTCGATGTGAGACATCAAGTAGGGCGGAAAATAATAACATGATGCTTTATATTTGATGTGAGGATCTATTATATCTGTCATAATATGTATGTGGCTATACGTCGTACACATAGAGCGTCCAGTTCACCATCAATAAAATCCATGGGAATCACACGAGTTTGAATGTAATGTGATTACATGAGACTAACTCTTGTGAATGTATAATGGTTATACATATATATATATATATATATATATATATATATACATATATATATATATATATATACATATATATATATATACATACATATATACATATATATACATATATATATATATACATACATATATACATATATATATATATATATATATATATATATATATATATATATATATATATATATATATATATATATATATATATACATAATGGTTATGTATCTTTAAACCCATCGGGATTTGTATTGATAGCGGTGAATGTTATCCTTGAATACTTTGCAAAAGAATTCAGGATTTTATTTAATCTATAATGGTGTGGAGGACGTGTTGGTTATAAAGAGTTATAACAACAACAGTTTCCAAATATGGCACGTCCAAATATGTAGCACGACTTTCGATCACAAAGTGTGTACATGATTTGCTTAAACGAAAACATGGTTATGTGGAAAGGTTCCACATGACCAATAATTAATGATTCTATTTACGGAGGCGAGTATATTGTGGTTATGAATCACAAAAGGAAGCGGTATGGATCAAGGATACATGACCAAACTCGAGTAGTCACAAGTTATCGGATTTATGGTTGTGTATTGCGTGATACGCAATAGTACAAGCAAAAATGCCGAGGTCACAACCACTTCTAGCCAATACTCAGAAAATTTCATTGATCCATGAAATTTTGTGAAATGATGTGATCGTAGGTATTGGAAATGTTCCAAACCTTAAGAAGATTAACACTAGCGGCAACGTGGGGACCCATTTACAAAACCGCTCTCTCTAGTCGCGCGTGACTGTCATGCGATGACTATGGGTATGGAGATACTGTTGGTTAATTCTAACCTAGAGGGGGGTGAATAGGTATTCCTAGTGTACAAATTTTCGCACTACGGTATACCAATTCTAGATGCGGAAGTTAATTGAAGTAATTTAAAATAGAGAAGAGAGTACCGAACAATTGAACACACAATATTTGTTACGAAGTTTGGTAGGTGGTTGCTATGTAGCTTTAACTCACCCTTTACTTGCTTAATCGACCGATTCGATTAGTTGCAAGTACCTACGTCTCCGGGAATGCCTTGTGCCTTTTGGGCTTTCGATTGAATTCCAACTCACTCGTACAAGGTTTTGCCTAGATCGATTTACACGTTTTCTATCGATCTATGGCGGGCTTTACAATCGTAGTACTAGCCTATTACAAGTTTCTAAAATGAACTACAACGTGATCGGTCACGTGAGTTGGGAATCGTTTAGAATGG
The DNA here is from genome assembly GCA_946800325.1 of Luzula sylvatica. Taxonomy (NCBI): domain Eukaryota; kingdom Viridiplantae; phylum Streptophyta; class Magnoliopsida; order Poales; family Juncaceae; genus Luzula; species Luzula sylvatica. The sequence continues at coordinate 59,059,480 of OX326961.1, read as the reverse complement.
ATTATTCGAAGATAGATCAAAGATCTAGAGGTTGAGCTCAAACTATCAAGGGATGTGGAAATCAAGGCTAGAGGTTTTTCTCTCTTTTTTGAATGTTGAATGAATTTTTCTCAAAGCTTTTAAAGAGAAAAAGTGTGAGGGGTTCTATTTATATCATCTATAGAACACCGTCATCCCGAGCAACAATTGGATAGTTCGTTCGAACGCACAATAAAGTTCGTTCGAACGGACTGCAATTTGAACTAGCCGTTTCAAAAGATTTCTTCACTTGCATGATGAGTTCGTTCGAACTGACACAGTGGTTCGTTCGAACGAACATGGATTACTTGAAAGGTTGGTTCGAATGAACTGTTAGTGAGTTCGAACGAACCAAGTTTTCTTCAAGGTTCGTTCTAATATAGAACGAACTTGTTAGTGAGTTCGAACGAACCAAGTTTTCTTCAAGGTTCGTTCTACGAATCTTAGAACGATCTATGTTGGTTCGTTCGAACGTACACAAGGTTCGTTCGAACGGACTAGTGTGTTGTATTTGTTTTCCCACATTGCCAGTATTGGGTATGTTCGAACTTGTGTTTTATTGGTTCCAACGAACGTGTTCGTTCGAACGAACTTTTGGATCGTTCGAACGAACCCTATACTGGTGTGATGTTTACAATATTCCATTTTCATCATGTTTTGAATTTATCTTTTGACCTTGATAATTGTGAGATATTATATGGTATACCTAGGGTTTATTTGTGGCGATCCCAACTCACGGATGGCTTCCACATCTTGGTTCTTGAATTGTTTCCTCGCCTTCCATTTCTTCTTTTTGTCTTGAGTGATATTTCTTGATCGTTGTATGTTTTGTCCTACACGTTGTTCTTGACGTAAACGTTAGTATTGACAGTGTTTTGATATAATCAAACCATAGGATATTTGGATCAACAAACTCCCCCTTTTGATTAATTTCAAAACACTGTCGATTTGGAGAGTTCTATCGGTTATCGAAGAACTTTCCGTACGTTGTCTTTTCTCCCCCTTTTTGAAATGATCAAAAGGTGATAGAGACTAACCATACGGAAGGCTCCCCCTAAATACGAGCTCCCCCTATATTAGTGAATTTCTCAATCATAGGCTCGTAGATAGGAAACGATAGCAATCCTTATCAATTTTATTTTGTATGATGATTTTCGCAATTTTATAGACATGAAGTTAAAACAATTTGAGCCAAACACAAAAAATTTCACACAATAATGAACATACATAATCAATTTTAAAACATACCAAATTTCATGACATGACATTAAAGGTCTAGCATCAACATACGCTACATGCATGACAAAATAACATGAAATAACATGCATAAACAAACATACATCCTACAACATTTTAAAATAACACTTTAATAATGAAAATACGCTCTAGTGAGGTACAATTAGGGTTAGGTTTGGTCGGAGAGGACTAGATGTCGGGGCCGTCCGGATTGTAATCGGGCATATTCCAAGTGATATCCGGGTTGAACGGTGGATCGACCGGGTGGAACGATGGTGGGGCACCTTGCGGAGGATTCCATGGTCCGGAGCGAGCGTCGAGGTGATTGTAGAGATCATTAAAGAGTTGGATGGAATGAGCCCGAGTCCGTGTATTATCCTCAAACACTTGATCACGGACCCACACGGTTTCCTCATGAAAGCGGGTTTGCATGGCGTGTATCATCCCACGCATCTCATCCATGTTGAACCCCGTTGAATGTTCCGGTGACGGTGGGGCATTGGGGACGGGATTTGACGTTCCCGCACTAGTACCGCTACGATGTTTCCGTTTGCGCGGAGGAATTGGTGCGTCTTCGCCCGGTTTTTCCCACTCGGAGGGAGTGTTTGGGAATTGGTAGCGGGTAGGAGGTTCTTCGAGAAGCCAATCTTTGATTACGGTAGCGGGTCGGCCTCCTTGAGATTCGGAGTAGTCGAGTTGTCCGGTTTTCTTGTCGGAGTACCCAATGCGAGATAGGTGCTCGGGAGAGGCTAGATTCGTGGGTTCGGCACGTCCAAGATCCCATTGATCGGTGGGAATCTCGATGTCACAAAGGTCACATGCCATAGCAATGAGACTACCATATGGAAGAGAGGAGACCGTGAGACGCATAGTCGATTCCATGTGCTTGAGGATGAGGTTGGGAACATGGATACGACTCTCGGTTTCGTACCAAAGTCGATAAAGAAGGGTGATGTTTCGCTTATCGAAATTTGACTTAAGTTTTGAAACGGGTGTGAGAATGTTATTACCGATTTGCCAAACGAAGCGGAGAGGGGCCGAGAATTGAGTGGCCGATAATGCTAGTCCATCGTTTGTGGCCAATTCTTCAATATGAGTATATGTGGCATCGGCGATTTTGTCGGCGCGGCTAATGTAGACAATTTCTCCATCGTTTGCTAAGCCGAGCCATTGACAGAGAAGATCGACGTTGATGGTGATTGGGCTTCCAAATAAGTAACTCTTGATCTCGTTGTCTTCATAATTGAATACCGCATTTGCGTAGAAAAGTTTCGTCACTACGTCAAAAGAGGCATGATTGAGATAGCACAAACCGGCAATCTCCCATCGAGCTTCGATCGGGTCGACAATGTTCGATAAGGGATGAATGTTGGAGGGAAGTTGGTAGTAGTATCCGAGACACGACGATTTCTTCGAGTATTTTTTGCGATAACGCACTCCGGCAGCGGCATTTTTGAAGAGGTAGGTGTTGCCGGTGTTGTTGAAGTCGAACCGAGGAAGAGGCCCTCGTGGAGGCTTGACAGCCGCTTTCTTGCCCTTGGTGCGGTTTGCCATTGAATCAAGAGGAAGAAAGAGAGTTGGTTTGAGGTTTTCGAAAAGAGATAGAGAAGTGTTCAACCAAATCGAAATCTAAGGTTTTAAATAGTGGTTTCTTGCTCTATAACGCTTTAATGGAGAAGTGGAAAGGATTTAGTCGGTTTTTAGAGAGAGAGAAGTGGAGAAGGTGGGAGTTATGGGGACGGTTTCGAGGGTCAATGGCGGTTTCCCGAAAGGTTCGTTCGAACGAAGGGTGATGGTTCGTTCGAACTAATGGGTGAAGGGTTGCAATGATCGAGAGGTTCGTTCGAACCCATAATTTAGTTCGTTCGATCGAACCTAGTACTGGTAGTTCTTCTATTTTTATGCAAGTTTGGTTCGTTCGAACGAGAGAAAAGGACTAGGGAACGAACTTGGAGAACTAAATTCAAAAATTTTAGTTCGTTCGAACCCATCAACACGTTCGTTCGATCGTACCTACTACTGGTAGTTTGGCTATTTTATTCAAGTATGGTTCGTTCGAACTATCATTTAGTTCGTTCTACCCCAACTCATGTTCGTTCGAACAAAAGAGAAAGAGGAGCAAACGAACTCTCAACTAGAAATTCAAATTTTCAGTTAGTTCGAACCACCAAATTGTGCGTTCGAACTAACCATATACTGGTGATTGGGTATTCTTATTTGGTTTTAGTTCGTTCGAACCAATGAAGAATGCGTTCTTCGGTTTTGGCTTAGTGAGCAGGTTCGTTCGAACTGACAATAGAATGCGTTCGAACGAACCCATTTCTGGAGATCCTCTTTGTTTTTGACCAAAAGGTTTTATACCAAAAATAAATTTAGAGTATATGTGAAAATATTTATGTATATATGTAGAGGAGGACACAAACTAATGACAACATGAGTTGATGAAATGTTTTTGGCTTGCTAATATTTCGACACTCGATACTCCAATAATGATTACGATGAAAGTTTAATTTTGAAGATAGAGCATACCTAGTTTTAACCTTAAGACGGAGAATGGAGCGAATGGTAGAGGTTTTGTGAAAATGTCCGCGATTTGATCGAGAGTATCCACCTTTTCGAGTTTGACGTCTTCTTTTTCCACGTGATCTTGGATGAAGTGATGGCGGATGTCGATGTGTTTTGTTCTCGAGTGGTGGACGGGATTTTTCGAGATGCATATTGCGCTATTGTTGTCGCACAATATGGGGATTTTTCGAAAATTTAACCCGTAATCGCCGAGGGTTTGGTTTAGCCATAGTAGTTGGGCACAACAACTTCCCTCCGCGACATATTCGGCCTCGGCCGTTGATGGGGCAACGGAATGTTGCTTTCGGCTTGACCACGAGATGAGTGACCCACCTATGAATTGGCAAGTTCCACTCGTACTTTTGCGGTCAACCCGAGAGCCGGCAAAATCCGCATCCGTATACCCTATCAAGGCGAGATTCCCACTATGGCCATACCAAATCCCTAAGTCGATTGTTCCCATGAGGTACCTAAATATGCGTTTTACCGCGGTGTACTGAGATACCTTAGGGTTTGCTTGGAACCGGGCACATAGACATACGGCGAACATTATGTCGGGTCGACTTGCCGTGAGGTAGAGTAAGCTTCCGATCATTCCTCGATATTCCGTTATGTCGAAAGCTTCGTCATCCTCATCTGCATCCATTTTAGACTCCTTGCCCATGGGTGTGTTGCTTGTCTTCGTTTGGTCTAGCTCGAATCTCTTGAGGAGTTCGCGAGTATATTTGGATTGATTTACGAAGATTCCCTCGGATGATTGCTTGACTTGATGTCCGAGGAAGAAAGTGAGTTCTCCCATCATGCTCATGGCGAATTCACTATGCATGAGAATAGAAAAATCTTCGGCAAGTGCCGGGTCACTAGATCCAAAAATAATATCATCTACATAGATTTGAATAAGCAAAATAGAATCTCCCTTTTTACGGGTGAATAAGGTGGTGTCGGTTTTGCCCCGCTCTAACCCATTTGAGAGGAGGAACGTTGATAGACGTCCATACCACGCTCGAGGAGCTTTCTTTAACCCGTATAGAGCCTTTGAGAGTTTGCACACGTGATTGGGGTATTTCGGATCTTTGAACCCTGGGGGTTGCTCGACGTAAACTTCTTCTTCAATTTCCCCGTTCAGAAAAGCACTTTTTACGTCCATTTGGTAGAGCGTGAATCCATCGATAGCGGCGTAAGCCAAAAGAAGTCGGATGGATTCCAAAGGGGCGGCGGGGGCGAAAGTTTCTTCAAAATCGATCCGACCCCGGGCCCGCGCAGCGGATATGAAGACCCGGTCCGGTTCCCAAATTCCGAGATCACGTCTCGACTTCGAGAGTACGATGCAAAGTAGGATAGACAATTACCAGCATGAAATTGATCACGCACGACGGGTTGATCGCTCGCATCCTTTCCTTCTCCGGTGTCACGTTGGTGACTAGCCCGTGCGTCCCATACCACACGTCTCCCACCGCCTCGACACGTCTCCGGTTGTCTTCGTGCGTCCCATGCCCACACGCTTCCACAACCTTTTATCCTTCGGTTTGATCACAAACGAAGAGCCACAAGTGTCGCTCCTCTATCCGTATCCACCGTGAGTCGTAGCACTTCGGTCGCGGATGCACCAGCCTAGACGATGCACCGGCAAACTTGCATGATCGCGTTTGATTCTCTAATCCGAGAAAACTCCTTTTCTCTTTCTCTCTTTCTCATCGCACTCTTTCAACTCTTTGATAGAATGAATTATCAATATTGGACTTCAATTGACTTCAAAAGTCTGAATGGAGAAGAGAGAAACATCCTATATATACTATATTGGATAAGGATGGGCCAAAAAGTATGTATAACTATTATACATCTTTTCACACAGAAAACTGCACACACCCTTTCAGTATTCTGTTGAAACGAAATTGTTAAATCGTTTTAACCGACTTCAAACCTTCACGAACGTTCTAGATAATCTTATTATCTTTCCAACCCAATTTGTGTTGGTTCAAATTTCCTAATGGTTTGATTATTTCAAAACACTGTCATTACTAACGTTTACATCGAGAAAATGTGTAGGATAACACAGGTACGGCTAGAAGATGATAAAGAGCTTCGAAGTCACAAGAAGCACAACAAGAGAAGACTAGAAGGAAGGCCCTTGAAGCATATCAAGAATCAAGATGTCGAAGCCTTCCGTGAGTGGGATGCGCCACAAATAAACCTTAGGTAGAAACCTAGTAGATCTCAAGTAAAATCATGTTCAAAATAACAAAGAGTTCAATCAAACATGAAGTGCGTTCTGAACGAACTCAAAGTCCGTTCAGAACGAACTTGCCACATATCAAAATATCATCTCTTGATAAGAACCAAAATGTCACAGGATTGTGTGCGTTCGAACGAACAAACATGTCCGTTCGAACGGACATTTAGAATTCGTTCACCCACCATTTAAGTGCGTTGAACGGACAATCCTTTCTGTGAACACAAATGTAATGTATAAGTGAGTCCGTTGTGAACGAACTGTGTTCGTTCGAACGGACCCAAAAATATATTTGCACGTTATTTTGAAACGGCTAGTACAAACTGCATGTGCGTTCAGAACGAACATTGTGCGTTCGAACGCACTGGCAATTTTCTGAAGGATTTCTATAGAGAGTATAAATAGAATCCTTCTAGGGCTTCTCTCTCCCAACTCTTCACTTCCTCACATTCAAAATACAAAAGAGAGAAACCCTAAAGCTGTGATTATCCATATCCATTGATAGCTTGAGAAACCCTCTTTAGATCTTTGATCTACTTTCGATAACCTC